>WNXA01000014.1:0-600000 GCA_013364905.1 Diaporthe capsici
TATCTGAACTGGCAATCCCTCTAGCCTCGCTCTTACCTCCATATGCAGTACTTTGCTTCGTCTTTGTCTTTGGGTCGGAACATGAGAGAAAACTCAACCTGGCGAGTGCACCCTACCCTGATGGACCAACCAAGTGATGTGGCATGATCAAGCAATCGCCTCCGTCCAAATGCTTGCGGTCCTCCACCAGGCTTGGTTCCTCGGAACCTCATGTTGACCGTTTTCCACTTCATGCATTATGCCAATCCTTCCGTCGCTCCCCTTCTCCTTTCCCTATGACTTCAAAATATTGGGTGCTCTGTGCAGATCTCAATGCCGGGCAGGCTGCTTGTGGAACCAGTACCGCATCATCTTCGTCGCCTCCTCCGCCCGCGCCACAGCAAGTGTGCGTCACCTGCACCCGCGCATAGAGAGTAGGCAGCCAGGCGTGCCACCACTCACCGTCCCCTAACCAGCAGGCTACCAAAGAGCTCGCGCAACCGCAGACTAGACGCCCTGCGTGCTCTTGGCTACACTCCACCACCATCTTCCCTTCGAACTTCCGAGGACAAGGCTCCTTCCTTAGTTCTTCTTCTTGCCCTGCGTGATCTTCCTGAACGCCTCCATGCTGCCCGCGCCCACAGGCCTGTGGTCGGGCCCGCTGCCGCTGCCGAGCTGCGATATGGGCGCGATGGTGTAGCTGACGGGCATGCCGGCGGGGCGGGCGCGGTTCGGGTTCGCCCGCACGGGCTCGAGGGCGGCGGCGCGCTTGGCCGCCAGCCTCTCGGACACGGAGCTCTGCTTCTTGCCGTTGTTCCCCGGGCGGTGGGCGAGGGACTGCTGAGAGGAGGGGGCCGACTGGGAGCCGGGGCCTCTGTACTTGAGGGCACTGTGGTTGTGGAGGCGATTTGTCAGTAAATGGATATTTCCTAAAGATGTGACGGAGGTGGATGATGACGTACTCTGGGTCGATGTAGCGAGCCTCGATCTGCCTCTTCTTGTAGTCATCGGTCCGCTGAAGGATGGGCCTGCTCCACTCGCCCATGAGCCGCTCAGCCATGCGCTTGATCTCTGGTTGGGCGCGCTTGGTCTTGGTGTAGAAGAGCACGACCTGCCCGATGCCACTGGACGACAGGGCCTCCTTCTCGATGGGCATCTTGGTGAGGGCGGTAAAAATCTCGCGCTGGATATTGTAGGCGGGCAGGCTGCCGTCGGCCCGCAGGGGCTCGAGGAAATACTTGACTGCCTGCAGGAAGTTCGTCTCTGGGTCTAGAATGGCATGCTGGATGTGCTGCCGATTCAGCAATGTCATGACCTCAGGCAGCAACTTCATTTTGGCCACGGCGGCGCGATCGTCGTCGCGCGCCACGTTGTCCTCCTGGCACGCGGTCTCCATCCTGACCTTCAGGTCCGCGATGATGTCGTCGAGCTCCTCTTCCAGATCCTGCACGTTGTAGTGTTAGCCTATGATTCCCCCAACGAACGTGCACGGTGACTTGTGCAGTCTGAAGCGACATACCACCTCGTCCTTCTTGGTACGTCTCTTGTTGCTCTTGCCCTTGATGGCCGCATCCATCGCCTTCTCGATGGCCCTCGCCCGCCTCTGCTCGGGCGTCAGGTGCTCGTCGTTCTCGGGCTCCGGCGTCGGCCGCTTGGAGCGGGACTTGGCCTTCTTCTCGCCACCACCTCCCGCCCCGGCGCCAGCGCGCCGCCTCTTGCCCTCGATTATGGTGCCGTCGGCGGCGCTGACCTCGTCGCCGTCCTCGGCGCGGCGCTTCTTGGGCCTCCGGCCCTCCTTTGGCTTCTTTGTCGTTTCGCCTTCGGCGCGCTTCCGCTTGGTGGCCTTGAGTGACTTGGCGACGTCCTCGTCGATGTCGACGGGCCGCTGCTCGATGTTGGCCTTGAGGGGATCGTACTCCTCGAGTTCGCCGACGTCGACGTCGGACAGGATGTCGGATTCATGGTCGGACATGGCGTCGCCGTCGCCGCCTCCTGCTTGGACGTCGTCGTCCTCAGGCGCGGCTGACGCCTGACGGGAGTCGTTGTCCTCGATGTCGGACATTGTGTCTTTGTTTCGTTGGTGGAATCGATCCAGACGATATGGGAGCAATTGAGGTGAAAGTGTCGCCGGTTTCTGGAAGCTGGGGGAAAACGGATTGGTTTGGGCGGCCGGGGCTCGTTCTGATTGAGAAGGCAGCAAAGTATGGGGAGGAACTTCACGGTCGGAGGAGGTGGGCACTGGTGGAGTCAGTCAGGCCTGGTCTGCCGTTGTTTGGATGCTACTGTGGAAGTTCAATTCGAAAAGCTGCAAGTTGGCAAACGGTCAGGTATTCCTTTGACTTTTTGGGCCTGGCCTGCAAGGTGCTCGTCGGCTCTGGTCTGGCTCTGGGTTGGTTAGCTTCTGGGCCGGGAGGCTGAATGATGGGCAGGGCCCGTGCCCCCAGCAGGGGCTAGGGGCCAGGGTGTGCCCAAGTACCCAGGTATCTAGGTATCTGGGTACCCAGAGTGCGGCTGCTGACTGAGCCTCCTCCCCTGGACCTGGACCTGGCCTTTGCTCGGCCGCTCGCTTCTGGCTGCAGCGGAAGGACGCTAGTGCACAACGTTTCTCTTGTTTATTGTTGACATGACTGCACAGCTGCAGAGGCTTTGCAGGTTGCCGTCCACAACGTCCATCGCCCACCCCTCTCTCTTTGGCTCCTTGGACAACACGACCGACCGTCGCACTCATACTCTCTCGCAACCGTCCCTAGCTTTCCTTTAAAGACCCACCGGTGCCCGCTTCTTTGCGCATGGGAGCTGCATCCCATCATCACTCCTCCATCCTGCTGCAGTTGACTGAATAGCCCTGCTCTGCCGAACCTGGAACGAATTCGCATTCCGTAACCTGCGCCGCCTCATCATGAACAGACGCGGAGCTGAGGGTCCTATGGACGGGCTCGAGTTCCAGAATGTCCAAGTCGACAAGTCCAGTCCCTTTTTCCAGTTTGCGCAACAACCTCCAGCAATTCGTACGTCCACGTCTTTGTTCATGTCCTCGGATCACGCGACCAGCAGCTCGTCGCCCCCCCCCCCTTTCCCCGCCGGGCTTATTATATACTGACAGAGACGCATCACCTACAGCTTCCCAAAACTCAGCAGCGCCGTCCTTTGCTTCCTTTGGCGGACCAAACCCCTTCAAAACAGGCGCACCCAAGAATGGCAGCCCTTTGAGGCAACAAAGCTTCCCACGCCCACCTGAGAGAAGCGTGTTCAGCCCGTCCCTAACCAGGCAGTTTACTGCTCCCCCGCTACGCAACCCAGCATTCACAACCGCCAGGCCCAGCACGCCTGCTTTCACCACACCGCAGAAGGATCGCTTCGAAGACTCTGTCATGTCAGAGACTCCCATCGACGACAGTCCCGCCATGACCGATGCCTCTGGCCCCGCCGACACCCCCGATTTCGACGACTCGGCCTTCCTTGACCCCATGAGTTTATCAACGCCTGATCACCTTGTCAGACGCAATCTGTTCTCCGAGAAGAAGTCGGGCAAGGGCGAGCTGCCGCGGCAGGACTGGTTTCAACGCGACAAGGTCCGCAAGAGGGTCAGGATGGAGAGGGACAAGGACATCGGAAGCACGAGGTCACGGCTGCCAGACGGCCGCGACGAAGATGACAGTGACGACGACGACGACGAACCGACCGGCAGGCGGAGCAGGCGGAAGCGAGACTTGGGGTGGCTACATCACATCCTGACGTCCATCTCCTCCAATCCCAACGCGCCCATGATAATCTCGTGGTACCTGCAGGTGCTCTTCAATGCTGCTTGCGGGGGCGTGGTATTGTGGATGGCCTGGGGCATAATCTCCGCAATACGTGGCGAGGTGCTCTATTCATCCGAGAAGGCCAGAGCGCAGCTCCTCGAAGAAATGAACGCGTGCTCTCGGAGGTACATTGAGAACAAATGCTCTCCGATCCAGGACAGACTGCCGGCCCTGGAAGGAATGTGTAATGAGTGGGAGACCTGCATGAGCCAAGATTCAAACGTGGTCGCGGGCGTCAAGGCTTCAGCCGGGCACTTGGCCGACATCCTGAACGAGTTTTTCTCGCGGCTCTCCTGGAAGGCGACCGTGACGCTCTCCTCCTTCTCCATCATCGCCATGTTTGCCTGCAACATTGCTTTCAGCAAGTTCCGTCACAACTACCGGGAGCACAGCCTCCCCCAGCCGAATCCCGGCGCACAGTACCAGAGTCTGGGTCCAATGGGCTTTCCGATGTCGCCGGATAAGAGCCAGGCTTACATTTTTGCTCCAATCGGGCACACGCCGAAACACATCAGACGAGCTTTTCTGCAGGATGACACAGAGTCCGAGGCCTCGCCAGATGCCAGATTCCTGCCACCGCCCGTCACACCGTCACGGAGGAGCCCAAGCAAAGGGGACAGGAGCAGCCCTATCAAAGTGGACAGAAGCCCTAGCAAGGGGGAACGTAGCAGGAGTCCATCAAAGAGAAACACGACCAGGAGGATCGAGTGGAATGGTAAATAGTGGCCGGAAGGCATCAGTGTCTGGAAGGGTGCAAAGCTATGTGACGAGTTGAGGTGAAGATATGTACAACAAATTGATCGGGTTGGGTCAGACAGGACATGAAAGCATGTGGGACTCAAACTGGTGAGGGAAGGCAAGGCACGGAAAGGAAAGGGCAAAGTCAATTTTTGTACAAAGACAAATGGGCCCAAGGAGTATATGGATACCCACGAAAAGCGTTAGGCATTGGAACTTTGGAGCGGGACTGAGGAATAGCGACTGCGCACTCTACTCTGAGATGCCTGGATAATATACAAGTAGTACTACACGAGAGTTTGACGACCACTTTTTACTGCTTGTGACCATGTGAGACTTGGGGCTTGCGGAGCACAACAAGAGCAAATTTACACCCATTGATCCTGGGCTATGGAGTTATGGGCTGCTTAAGCGGTCAACCAGTCATATAAAAGGCAGTCTAGGAGATATGTTAACTCAGTCCAGGAAGCCCAAAGTAGCGTAACTCAGCGCCACATCTCCAACTTACGATGTAGTCTTCCGTTCTTTTGGTCCTCCCACCCGATGTCTGCCCAATTCGGCTGACATCTCCGGGGCTCATGGGGACGGGGCGGCCTTGGCATTTGTCGGCCGAGGGCCAGGTACCGAGATTACACAACCACTTCCGGGTCGAGGTCCGGGCGCCCTGAACACGGGTCGAATCAGGCTATGTCGGCCGGTTTGATGTGCCACCCTGGTCCCAATATTGACGTTTTGCGATGGATTATACGATGTGGTTGGGGTTTGTGCGGCTCCGAAAGGGGACGTCACAGCCAGAATTGGATGTTGGCTGGGCGTTGCGCTCGGATGGCAATACCACACTGCGCCTCTGTTCCAGTATCGCGCCGAAGAAGGAAGACTCGCTATAAAGGACCTAAGCACGCCTTCACTATTTGTGTTCTTGAAGTCGGATCCCTCCAAGGTTTCCTCACCTGGGCCTGGCTACTGAACTTGTAGAAAGCAGTCATTAAATTGATTTGTCGCTCGCTCGTTCACATCATCAAACACCACCCAAGCCCTTCCGAGCTTCAAGCACAGAATGCATTTCCACGCCCTCACCGCCTTCCTGGCTATCTCATCAGTCGCGGGCCTAGCTTTACCCCGGGACCGAAGTGTCTCCAATACTAGAGACGTTGAAGACCCCATCAAGACGACATGGGTAGGCGTGAAGACCACGACCGTATACCCCGGGGCAACACCCCCAGAACAAACGGTGCCTAACCCGAGCCCATCATTCATTGACGTAAGTTACAGCCCAATCGTCACAAGGGACCCCCTTCAGCGCCCCATCGCTTCCCACAGGCAAGAAACAAACAAACTGACACGGTGGCCTCTACAGGAAGACGCAGCACTCAGGCGTGCGGGCCTGGTCCTCGCAAGGCGCGGGGTGCCTACAGCACGGCGGCGACGCAGGGAGATGCCAATGCAGTAACGGAGTAGCCAGCGGCGCGCGCGCGCGCTATACTTGTGGGCAGAGCAGGCCTTTTGCACTACGTCGCCTCAGTTGCGGTTGGGTGCTATCATCCTGGCGCAACGAGCTTTAATGCTTCGGGTTCAGGAGGTGATGCAGTACTACCTGGGATTCTACGGGGATGAGGGTTATTTTCTCTTTCCTCCCTCTGTCACCGACCCGGATAAGGACTACTGTATGAATAGTTTGTCTACGGTGAAGTCTCCGAGGCGTGACCAGGTCTACCCGGGAGGGGGGGGGTCGTCTTGACAGACATTCTTTTCTTGAAACGACTGGCAGTCATGATGATGGAGTTTGATGAATTCGCCGCTTTCTATCGGTACAAAGTCTTACCTGGGCGTTTCTAGAAGGCAGCATGATAGAGGCCTGCACCGGGCGGGTAATTAATTACATAAATCATTCGGCTTTCTTTTGGACGAAATGCTCAACAAACCATGTCGCAGCTTAGTATCTGAATTTGCAACATTCATGAATACCTGTTCCGTCTGAACTTGCCTTGTTCCACTGCTAGTAACTTTGACAGTATTCGTAGCTTTATTGCTTGAGATGGGCTTGTTCAAATCATTTACGAAGCCCAGGTGGATGTCATGAAAAGAGGATGGTACTTCCACGGAGATGCAAGTTCCATTTAGCTATCGGGAGTGATTTGTACCAATGGGAAGTTATTCAACAGGGACCTGAGTACATAGGGCTTGTGCAACGGCAGTGATACGGCAGACTACGACGTTTCCAGAGCGAACCTGGCCTGAGTACTGTAGATTTTAGACTAGACCTTGTAGCTCAGATCGAATGACTGGCAGCAGCTTACGGTTTTGGACCTGTTATAGGTCGCAGGTAGAGACCAACAAGTCGAAGGACACACTGGTCTTGCTTCGGTCGACCATCAGGACGGGCTGATTGGTGTTTTGAACCAGATTAGGTCCTTGACGATCTGCACGCCCAGGAATCCGATCTTGCATTCAATCCCAGAAGGTACGTAAAGGCGTGAAAAGAAGAGATTTCGTCAACGTGCCAGGCGTGCATTCTCGTCCAATCTCGAGCGGTCTTCGTCGAATTGGGAAGGACGAAAGCGAGGGAGGGCGGAGCTTTTGCTCCGGGCCAGCAACTATGCAACATCCATTGGTTTGAGCTTTTGTGTAAGGGCCACATGGCTGCGGAGTTGCTTGTGCGCCCGCTATCTGACACGGCTGGAGTGACCGGGAAGAAGCAAGTAGACATGGACACACCGAGATAGGATATGCCATCCTGCATTGAATCCAACTATCTAACACGCACTACCTAGGGAACTGTGTTACCTAGATATAACAACACAGCACAATGAGATAGCTTACCTGCCTAGATGACGAGAAACCCAGTGGGGAAAAGGGTTCATCTCACCGGCAGGAAACACCAGGTGCCCATCGATCTTGTGTCACAGTGCAGGGTCCATTTTTGGGGTATGGGGAAAAGAGCTCATTGCTTGCATGTAGAGTGGCTGCTCCTGCTGCTTTTGGTGTGTCGTACAGTATCTTCAGCGCGCAGCACGCAGCGCGGCAGCATGGCCAGCACACTAAGACACGCATATATGTTATTAGACCGTTGTTCCCGTGCTTGAGCCTCCGCAGACTGGGCCCGACTGGACTCGGCTGGACCACGGCAACCGTAGGGACAAGAAGCGTGATCCTAGTGGGGGAAGCCCCTCGCCGTCCGTCGTCTCAGCAGCGCGAGGACATCTGGACCTGCTGCCTCGGCTTTCTAGTAGCAGATACACAACAACAGGTATTCACGGTTGTCCATCAGCTACATTTCGGCCACCTCGGCCTCCTTTGATCCTCGCCCTCAAGCTGCCCCAGCACACTGAGTTGTGTTCTAGGCCTGGCGCGACTCGACAACCTCTACCCACGTCCCTCCTCCGCTTCACCCTCTCAGTCGGCCTCGTTGGTCAACGATGCATGGTATCCGGCAGGGATGCTTCCCTATTCGACTGCGGCGGCGGCGGCCTCAACTCTTATGCTGAAGCGTGTGCGTGCATCAGGCCCTGCCGTGCGACTTGCGCCCCAGCCATTGAACACTGGCCAGGCGCCTTTTCAGTCAGTCGACCACATCGCAGTGAAGATGCCGACCGAGGCCGAGACAGAGACGACGTGTTTACCCTCGTGCCTGCCAGCCTGCCTCCACACATAGCTGCAAAAAAGCATTCTACTTCACGCCAAGCCTTACTGCCCAACCAAGGAACAGCACAACTGACAGACTCTATGCCGGTCCCTGCATGCCCTGAGCCGCAGGAGCGGGCCAGACGACTGCACCATAACGTATAGGACTGAACAGCCGCAAGCTCTTGGGCAGCAAGCAGGTGGCGAATGGCCTTTTGAGCGTGTACGAGAGGTAGAAAGGGAGAGACAGTGCTGCTTGTATGTGGTGTGGGTGCCTTTTCCTGAAATCCCAGCTTATCTAGCCTAACATCCAGACATCCCGTCATCGCATCCACATCCTGACATCGGATTGAGAAAATCCCCAGGCACAACTTTCCCAGAATCCCATCCAACTGCAGCCAATCCCAAACCCGAGCTGGCCCCATAGAGCCCACCTCGACCCACCTGGGCACGCTCACGCCCCTCCATTCCTGCAGCTCGGCAGCTGGCACCCCTCACCCACCCCTCAAACAGTACTGACAGTCTGGTGGCAGGGGGGGCCATGTTCCGAGGTGCAGCAACAGCAGCTTGCATTTTGTCATATCATCCCGTAGCTCTTGAAGCTACCGGCCATCCTTGATTTCTGTGTCTCGATTCGAACTCCTTGCCCGTCCCCCAGGCACAAAAGCTTTCGCGACAGTAGAAAAGCCGGCCATAGAAGAGGAGCCAGACTAGCTCGCGCCGTCAGTTGCGACACACAATCCACCTGGCCGTCTATCTGGTCCACCGCGACGCAGCGCAGCACCCACGAGAATACCTTCTGCCCGATCTCGACTTTCCAAGAATGTCGTTAAACGCCGTCGCTCCCCCGACCTGATTTCCCCCCGAACCACGCCCCCCCCCCTTTTGCCTCGACCCCCGCTATCCACTACCCACTCAGGCACGCCCGCCTCCCAATGGCGTCTGATAAACGAGCCCGCACAAACAGCATGGATGATTCCATGGACCAAGACTCTCCTGCTCCTGAAGACACACCCTCATCCAACCCTCACGATTCTGGCGCAACTCCGGTCTCTACCACACAGACCACAGGCGTCTCGACTGCCTCAGCTTCGAACCCCTCCGGCAGCACTCCCGCGACCGGCGGCACCGGCGGCACTGGCGGCACCGCCGACACCTCCTCCTCCGGCGGCACCCCCAATGCGCCGCCTCCGACCTCCCTCTCCAACTCGGCCGCCTCCAAGAGGCGAAGGGGCTTGGGCGTGGTGACCCCCAATGCCTGCACAGAGTGTCGGAAGAAGCGCGCAAAGGTACCACTGCACTGCTCTCATTCTCGTCCGAGCCGAACCTTCCCTCAATGTGATCCGACCGTGTGAGTCGCCCAGGTCTCCTGAACTGACTGTTTGCTATTCTGCTCCATAGTGCGATGGCCAGCAGCCGTGTAGCAGATGCAGCGCCCAGAAGGATGTCGAATGCCACTATGAGGTCCCCGTGCGACAATCCAAGGAGAATCTCCGCAACGAGATCGAGAATCTGCGCCGCCAACAAGCCTCGAGCGAATCGGTCATCAGCGCCCTCTCGCACAACGCGCAATGGGAGGAGGTCTTGCGCCGACTGCGCAGTGGCCAGTCCGTCGAGGCCATAGCGGACTGGCTGGGGAGCCAGCTGCCCTCGGGACATGGCTCGATACCTGCGTTTGCCCAACCCTCCGGCACGGGTACAAATCTCACCAACCTGGCGAACTTCGCTGGTGCGAGCGCCGCCTCCTATACCCCTGGCATATCCAACGTTGCAATGTCGGTCGCCACTGTCAGCCCGACGTCGACGGCTCATCCATTGAGCTCCAGACAGGACATGGACCCTAATAGTCAGTGGAGTCAGTACTCGGGGGCCAGCCAGGCGCACTCCAACAGGAGCGACTCACAGCCTGACATAATGAACTGGAGCCGCTCCGGGCCTCCCCAAACAAGAGTTGGATCGTGGGTTGCAGACAATCTGTCGCACTTGCAGCCTTCGGACGGAACTTACCGCGGCCTTGACCAGGTATTGACACCAGAGATGCCCCCTCCCTCGGGACTGCCTACCACCTGGACCGAGATCAACTCAGACAGAAGCTTGGTTCAACACCTCCTCGCCCTCTACTTTTGCTGGGAATATCCGACGTTTGCGTCCTTGAGTAAGGAACACTTCCTGAAAGATTTCCACTCCGCGCGGCCTCGGTACTGCTCTTCGATCCTCGTCAACGCCCTACTCGCGTTAGGATGCCGATTTTCGACCCAGCCTAGTACGCGTGCGAATCCAGACGATCCATACACATCGGGGGACCACTTTTTCAAGGAAAGCCTCCGTCTCTTTTTCTTGGAGGAGGATCACCACAGTCTCACTACAATCCAGGCTCTTGGCATCATGTCAATTCGGGAGGCCAGCTGCGGTAGGGATTCCGAAAGTTGGTATTACGCAGGGCAAAGCATTCGTCTCGCGGTTGAGATGGGCCTGCACCGTGTGAGTGAAGATTCGGGAGATAGCGACGAGGTTGCTGTCCAGGCAGCTACATTCTGGGGTGCCTTCGCGCTGGACCAGTGAGTATATTCAGCTGATCGCTATGCGTGCCTTGGGCCTGCTAACTGAAAGATTCTCAGTGCCTGGTCTCTGGCCACTGGGTCTTTGCCCCAGTGCTCCCGCTTCCCACATCTACCGCCCAAGCCAGCCATCATGCCAGATATCGAGGCTTCTGTATGGATCCCGTACACGGATGACGGTAAATGCTGTCTCACAGATCGCCTTGAGCCTGGCCACGCTGACATGAGATCAGGTGCCCCGTTACACCTGTCCTGCGAGCAGCCGTCTAATGTGAGATCGGTGTACAAGTGCTTCTGCGAACTGAGCGAACTGGTTCACGACTCTCTTTACACACTCCACACACCGGGCCGACCACTCTGTGGTCCTGACGTTCTGACCAAGTACACACAATTCATGAACTGGTACGAGAGGGTACCAGTCGCTCTCAAACTTGGACAGAACTTCACCCCCGCAGTCCTCTTCGCACAGTAAGTAAGTCTTCTTCTGGGGTGCCTAGACCGCACCACTGACATTGCTTAACGTGCAGTATGTACTACCATTTCGCCGTATTGCTTCTTTTCCGACCTTTAATCAAGTTGCGGATCAAAAAGTCACAGTTCTTGCCGAGAGATATCTGCATCGAAGCCGCAAACAATATTCAGGGTCTAGCCAAGTCCTATTCGGATTTGTACTCGCTCCAGCGTACACCCTCCTTCGTCCCTTACTTTGTTCTTACCTCTTCGATTATGCATCTGGCAATCGCAGCGTCGGGAACACCGTCAGGATCAGAGCTCCCGACGAAAGCTACTGGAGGAGTCCCAACACAAGAGTCACCAGCAGGTCAACCACCGGCCGGCCGTGGTTCGCCGCACCTTGACCCCAATGTTACCAGATCCATCAACCAGGGCATCGCCGACTTGACAGAGATGGCACCGTGTCATCACTTTGCGGAACAGGCTTTGAACATTCTACGATACCTCGCGAAGAAGTGGAACATCAAGGTCGACATGGATGTCCCACGGAGTTTGAAAAGAGAGAAGGAAAAAGTGGAACAAGCAACGCGTAAATCAGAACTTACGAGAATGAAGGATCACGATTACGGAACACGGCCGACCACAAACAGCCTCAATTTCTTCGCGCCCAACATGACCGAGAATGACTTTGTCACTACTTGGGGGAACTCGATGGCCTTGCCGGTCGCGCCGGAGCCGGTAAGCCCGCCAGTTGTGAGGTCGGGCGACTCGATGGAGAACCCACTTTTCTGGCCTTTCCCAATGCAAGGCCGGCCGATCATGCCGACCGGGGACGCGTTGGCGGAAGCTGGGTTCGAATTGCTCTAGACGGCCAAGGGGACGACCAGAGCATCCTCCAAAAAAGAAGCATCCGGTGGCGTTTGGGGACGGCAGCGGGTTGCGAAATGCAACCGGCCGGCCAGGTGTTGCGAGATCTAATTCTGTCACATCTTTGGCAGTGGCAGAAGTTCAAACTTGCCAGTGATAAATGCGCAACCCTTGATTGGATAGATCATCACCAAGACGTTGCCGGGCACGAGGGGGTCCGGGTCGGGCATTGCAGGGGAGGCTTTGGTCACAAAGGTTGGAGCGGCCCACTCGCATGTGCTGTGCGATAGCTCTCATTAATAGATACCCCCCACTCATGTTATGGCTGGCTATTTGAGTGTTCAAATCCTTGCTGCTTTGTTCTGCTGTGGTTTGTGTTATGGCCTCTCCCTCTCTCGAGGATTCTCATGGACTTGTCAGTCGTGTCGATATCAACGCTAGACAACGACTCGGTGACAAGTCAACTATGATTCCCCCTTAGACAGGAAACGATCTCATGACAGAGCATTCTAATTCATCAATGGCGATTCAGTCTTCATCCCATACCCATTGGTTCCTCAATTCTTTCAAGCACTCACGCCCCAGATTACAGCTGAAAGTAGTTAAAATCCGGAGTTGTTCCGTATCGTGCAGTGGAAGCTGTGCCGCAATCTGTGCCGCCTAGATCCTGTGCGACACTGACGAAGTGGGCTGGCTGCTTACGGCGATTACGGACGCCTTTAACTTAACCTGTTGTCCGAATTGCTCCGTACTCCTCTCTGCCGGACACAAGCATTTGTCTCGGAAATAGGGTGCTAAGACCCGGCTGCGTCGACGCTTAAAAGGCAACAACATCATATTGGATTGCTAAAGCAAGGAATATTTCGAATGACACGTCAATACAGCAGACTTCTAATCCAACGTTGCAACATGGCGTATTCTGACAAGGAGATCGTGCTCGTGACCGGCGGGAACGGAGGAATCGGCCTGGAGGTCACACGACAACTCGCCCGAGATCACGGCCAGAGGTTCCACGTGCTCATTGGCTGCCGCAAATTGCCCGACGGGGAAGCCGCCGTGAAGCAGCTGCAGGGCGAGGGGGTCGGAGACGGGGTCGAGGCCATCCAGGTCGACATCACCAGCGAAGAGTCACTGGCAGCCGCCGCGCAGCTGGTGGGCGACAAGTTCGGCCGGCTCGATGTCCTCCACGCAAATGTAAGTCTTCGCATTTCCATGTCCGCAGACATTGAATCTAACTATGATCAGGCAGGAATCGCAGGCGACAAGGAGTACGCGGGCCGGCCCATCAGCGAGATCATCACCCTCACCGTGGCCACCAACGCCGCCGGCGCGGCAGCGAGCGTCGAGCACTTTGTCCCGCTCCTGTCCAGGGCCGAGAACCCGCGCGTCGTCTTCATGAGCTCCGGGGCCGGCAGCCTGAAGCTCGCGCACGACTTCGGCTTCGTCAAGGACTACCCGGCCTACTCGGTGAGCAAGGCCGCCGAGAACATGGTCATGCTGTACTACCACCACCGCTTCCCGGACTGGAAGGTCAATGCTTCGAATCCTGGCTTCAGGGTGAGCACATTCTTTCTAAATGATTTCTTTTTTCGTGATCGGCTTTGAGCTGAAAGATTCAATGCTGATTATACACTCTACTGCTTTACACAGGCTACCAAGATCAACAATTACGGGGAGGGCGTTGACGAAACGCCCGGGCCGATTTCTGAGGGGGCCAGCAATGCTGTGAGGTTGACGCTGCTTGGGAAGGATGGCGAGTCGGGTGCCCATACTATGGTCCAGGCGTCGCAGGATGAATACAGCAAGACGATGGAAGGGAAGGATAAGGTTGTTACTGTGCCCTGGTAGGACGCAGTGATCTTGGTTTATCGTATCTGCATCTGTGCGAGTCTTGCAATATACAGTATTAACACCGCCTCTGACAAGTATTGCCTTCTTTTCAGGAGATAACAGCGCTCCCCAACACTTGCATACATTATTAAAGCATTGCAGCACTGAGATTAGTGAAGAGCCAGCTCGCCAAGCAATCTGTGGTGGGATTAATGCACCTATGTACGGAGCAATTACTGCGAATGGCATGTCCACTTGCTCAGTACCTTCCTAAAAGACGTGTGCCAAGACACAACAAGCCAGCTGCTTTGGATAAATTGCTGAACATTCCCCCCTCCGCGAAAACCTTTATTGGAACACGCAAATCTCGAACCTATCGTCAGACTTCAGTTGGAATGCGCATTTCTTATATTATCAGTCTTTTCCCCCTCGGCAGCGCCGCCGTGACCTTCACATCATGCACCCCTGCGCAGGTATCCACTCTGGAGGTGGCTATCGACCGAGCCACTAATAAATCCTACGCAGCTATAGAGCACCTGGAAGCAAATCCTACTGGCAGTGAAATCCAAACAACCTGGTACGGTGCTTTTAGTACAGAGAGGTACAATCGAGTCTTGACTGCTTTCAAGGTAAGTTGCGTGGTGTTTTCAGGAGGTTGTGAGACAAGATATGGAAATAAGATACTGAGACCCATGTTCCACCCAGAAATTTGCGCCTGATCTGGCGACAACATTCACCTATGACTGCTCCTGCGTCAGCGATGCTGTCATTGCAACGATTGGTGGCAGATACGGAGATGTGAGAATCTGCAGCGTATACTTCAACGAGGCGATAGTCCCACCTTCTGGACAGCATCGTAACCAATGGGAGTAAGTTGGCTAGCCTCTTTCGCGGAAGAAGACGTTCTCACGATAAGCTTCCCTTTAGCACGATCGTTCACGAGGCGACACATTTCAGAGATGTGCTGGGCACTACCGACTACGGCTACGGTGTCGATTATTGCAAGCAGTTTGCTCTTGAAGATCCGGAGAAAGCTGTCAAGAATGCCGAGTAAGTGATTCCGGTTCATAATGTCATGTACCCGTGGTTGATTTTAACATCTCATCCCAGTAACCACGCTCGATTCGCTGTTGAAGTTCCTCCATGGGGGCCTTAGTGGTGTAACCTAGATCTTTGCGCAGGCCTGTTTCCGGTTTCTATGTATTCTCGCTCACCCAACGGTGACTTTCTCCCGCAAAATTCTCTGCCATCCTGTCAGTGGGGACAGATGAATCCATGTACGAAAGTCGAGTCTAATACTAGACATATGCTGTATCAAAGCATGGAGCCTCTGAATTCATGATAGAATCGTCTGTGACCTTAAATAAGAATCGTTAGTTTGAAAAGATCAAGGTGACAAGAGGTCCAGTTCCGTTCACAGCCGGGGTTCGGGACTCGGTGCATGAGGTCATGTTTTGGGCCGTTTAACATGTAGCCGTTCCAATTTCTTCTGCCAGCGCAGATGAGTGACGATTCAGCACAACAGAACACCAAGAGGTATCACGGATAGGTACATTCACAAGAATAGAGCAAGCTGAATTGTTGACCGCTCACTCGCAACTTTCTTGGGAACTGCGGAGCCGGATAACATGTCCAGCTCACGCTCGCTTTGCACGGCAGTGATTACCGGCACGGTCTTGTCCGGTAAGGCCCCCAGCGTTTGGCCCCTCGCGATCATGAATGGGTCGATCTGCTCCTAGGCTAACACCCAAGTACGTGCAACAGGCGCCATGACCTTGCTGTCCGGGATCGCAGTCACTGTCCTCCTGGAGACGGCCGCCGAGGCGCCACAGCTGCTCTACACGTGGACGCGCATGTACCACCACGGCCACCTGGTGCTGCCGACGATGGAGGTTGGAACCTGCCTGTTATACCTGTCCGCGGCGTGGAGGATGATTAATGGCCGTGGCAAGCTGATGGCTGCGGCTCTGGTTACGGTCGCTTTAGTGCCGTTCACCTGGGTCTTCATCGGCAGGCTCAATGGCGAGTTGTTAAGGCTGCAGGCTGCTGGCACTACTGACCCGGCAGTCATCAGACCTGAGAGTGCCCGGGATATGGTCATCTGATGGAGCAATTTGCACGTTACTCGGTCGCTGATGCCTCTGATTGGAGTTTTGTCAGGATCAAGTCAAACATTGGGATGATGGTCGGGGATGGAATCAGCTCACGTCCAGCAACAAGGCAAGTGATTTGTACCCTCAGTCTCTGAATTCATTCAATCTGTTGCTTCACTTTGACTAAATGGAGGATGAATTCAGCCTAAATAAATATTATTCGCTCCCTCAAACTTTGAACAAACTGAATCTTGACCTTCACACTTAAAGTAGGCCACTCAGTTCAGGAGAGACCAGAGATTCACGAGTCATTGATGGTTTCCAGCAGCAAGACAACAAAACAGTATTAATGGATGATAGTGGTGAGGTGGCTTGGAGAGCTCGCTGGGTTGACCCGGTCACGGTGATCATCCCGATGGTGGAGTCCCGCCGGCGATGTCTTCGGGGGGACACGAGTCCGACCCCTATAATGCTTCGTCTCATACGGCACTGTTACAGACTTGATCGCAGAATTTCCAGCACAAGCTCACCAAAAAAAAACAATTGAAGACGGCGGAATACTCATTTTGTGCCAGTGACACAATTTGTTCGATTGATTCGAAGCGCAGTACTTGACGCGAGCCATCCAATCTCAGTTTACAAGCACACAATGGCAATGGTACTATAGAGCTGGAAAACGAGTCTATTATTTGGTATGTTGAAGCTTGGTTCATCCGTCCTGTTCTGGATGCATTGGCATGCTCTCGGAGCAATTGGTTTCCTCTCCGATTAATGAAGCCCGGCCCGCCAGATTGTAGCCACATTTTGCTCGTTACCGGTTCCGGTTTATAGCCTCTTTCCCAGTGAGTATGATGTCAGCATGATGGATTTTCCTGTTTAATCCTTCATTTTAAATGAATTCCTTCAACACACTTGATTGAATACCGTCCAGTGGTGCCTGCGGAATATACCATACCACCATGTTGTCTTCCGAAATAGTAATCGCCCGATCCCTGTCGGTATGGTCCGAGTGACATCCGAGGCTGTATTTGACCCGCTATATTTGACCCTTTTGACTTATTCCGGGACTGAGACCTTCCAAAGATGGCATTCCACAGAGATCAGATTTCCATGCAGACCACTAGGGCTATACGAAGGCGCGTGCCATGAGAATCTCAAGGCTGTTCACTTGAGCCCAGCGGAGTGCGGGAGAATTGGATTACCGCCTTGCAAATTGTATGACTAATTAATTTATTGAGGTAGAGTTTTATATATATCGAATAAGACAAATATCTTTTAAGAGCTTTAAAATGGCTCTTTATACCAGTATATAGGATACAACAAACACTACCTATGGGGTGAGATGTTGTTAAACGGTGGGCTCTGATTAGCTGCAACGGGTTACCTCTGCTTAGTCATGCAGATTTGCCAACGCGCCTTCAGTTTTTACTGGTCATGATGAGGGGTAGCGCCTCCCGAATGTACGCGTTCCTTGTCAGAACTCGGACACCCATCCTGGCCACACCCAATCGCACCGTTCTCAAGTCTCTTAAAAATGGATTTCTTTGCCCAGGAGAAAGAGGAAAACAACGATTTACTCAGTTCTATTAACGCAGACGCCGACAAAAAGTTCAACATTACTCATATCAACGACAAATACGAATGGATAATAGAGCCCCATAGAGAACAAATCAATACATGGGCCAAAACGAAAACGAATTCCGTTAGAAGAGGAGAATCTGGAGAAAGCAAGCTCTACCGACCCATCACCGATAAATATGAGATCCGTGTCCTCGAAATCAAGCCCGGAAAACCCTCCGATCAGCTGAAGGGCGCACTACACCATTGTTCGGTCGAGTTCAGGATCACTGGCAAAGAACACCTGCCATTGCCGTTCGCCCTTTCCATGAACGATCTTTCCAGTCCGGTCTTTTACACGGCATTGAGTTACACATGGGGTGCTCCAAAATTTGATGCGAAGTTCGAGTGTGACGGCCACGTAAAGATGATCACCAGGACGCTCGAATCTGCCTTGCTTCACTTCCGTCAGGAGGACCGGGCAGTGGTGCTATGGGTTGATCAGATTTGCATAGACCAGGAGAACAATGAAGAGAAGGGACAGCAAGTCCCACTGATGTCGAGAATTTACGAACACGCGCGCAATACAGCCATCTGGCTAGGCGACTCGGCCGATAATTCAGACACGGCAATCCAACTACTCAAGGATATCCACGTCCGCCTGCGATTCTCCGAGGAAGTTATCGATCCAACCGAGTTCGAGGGGAGGGATCTGCCAAGTCCAGATTCAGAAGACTGGAAGGCACTTTGGAAGTTGCTTTCGAGGCCGTGGTTTGAACGCCTTTGGATCATTCAAGAAGTCACTCTCTCTGACATATCGTGGATCGTCTGCGGAAGCAGTGTGATTACGTGGGAATCGCTTTACGTCGCTTGCTTGCAACTTGTGGATACCGGCATCTCACGATGGTTGAGACGGAAGTTCCCTACAAGCGTAATCGAAAGTGACCGCAAAGATTTATGCAGAAAGGCAACTCACCTAGGTAGGTTTGAGAAAAGCATCATGTCAACCAAGTTCTCACTGCTCAGGCTCATGGGATTTTCGCGAGAAGCCCGGTGCTTCGACCCCCGGGACAAGGTCTACGGGATGTTCGGGATCTGCAGGCCCGATGACACCAAAGTCCGAGTCGACTACTCTGATAGATATCATGTCACGCAGTTGTATCAAGACATCTTGGAACACCATATTACTAAAAATGGGGATCTGGGTCAAATTCTTCGATCCGTGGATCACGACTCCGTCGACTTGCCCTCATGGGTAACTGACTGGAGGATGCCCAGACGAACGACAGCGCTGGGAAGTTCACATAGGTCATATCAAGCCGATGAGGGATTCAAGTCTCGATTGGTGAAGGACGCAGCTGTTGCTAAGGTTGACAGCCGCAACCCGACCTGGAAAGAATTACAAGTGACCGGGCTGCTCTTCGACACTCTGAAGACGTTGAGCGGAGTCTTCGAGGACCCCAACCTGAGTCCAACTGCCGAAAATGAGACACTACAAGTAATGCTTGAATTTGTTGCCAACCTGAAAAGCTATCCAAGCCCCAATACAGATTTTTCCGCATTCTGGCAGACCTTGGTGGCTGAAAGGGACGAAAGCAGGATGCTAAAATGCCCGGATTCATTCGCGGAGATATTCAGCTATGCCCTTGATCTGACCACCGGAAAGAAAGGTTCCATATCAGGCCAGACTTACACTCGTCGCCAAAGTCTGCCAAAGGGCAGGGGTGGACTCGATGAAGAGAAACTCAGATCACGCAAGCCACGATCGGCTGGCAATACCTTCCGACAGGTCCGAACAGCCATGATCAATGCGACAAAGAACCGCCGAATGGGTGGCACTGCGAGTGGGTACATTGGACTGTTTCCGGAACATTCACGGGCCGGGGACGGCGTCTTCGTTCTGCATGGCTGCCACGTACCGGTCGTCCTGAGACGTCGAGACGACAACAAATTCAAGTTTGTTGGTGAATGTTATGTGCATGGAATTATGGGAGGTGAAGCTATTGGGCCAAACCCACATGTGCAGGATATCGTTCTTGCTTGAGAGGTGGGAATGTTGGTGTGTCTTTCACTCTTAGAATACGTATAGGATGACTGACTGGGGTCAGAGACCAAAGCCAAACAATACGTCCACGAGACCTCTGCCTCCAAAACTATTTCTATAGTACTCTTGTGGTATTTTCAATCCCAGAGAGTATTCAATTCAAGCGCTTCTTAAAAACAGCCATCCTCCAATGGCCACTCGCAGGTTTAAGCGAGTTGCGATGATAGAATGGTCTTCGGCAGAGCACATTTCCGCCTGTGTGCGTATCGGAATCATCAGAAGACAGAATCCTGATTTTCTATCGACCTAGGGAAGGACGTTCATGGCGAGAGAATGGGCACGAATAACAACTTTCGGTCAAGCAAATATGTGCAGGCAGTGACGATTTACCAGGAACGTGATACAACATCCAAACCCTCCGGATCCGAAGCCCGGAGACCAAACATGACAAACATAGATGGCGCCGAAGTCTCAAGACGCGCATTACTCTAGCCAACCAGCCAACCCAATTTCTATTTTCTTCAAGAAACGGTACCAATGTATTTTCGTTCATTGCTCACTGAAGATACCTTTACAAAGTAAGTGGCAGAGTTGTTTAATCAGACCCGAATCCAACCACAGACCAGAACCAGTAAACCATGGTGAAGTATGCTGTCCTAGGGAGGACAGGAAATTGCGGGACAGCCCTGAAGAAAAGCCTGTTGCAGTCGACCCAGCAGAACACCATCCACGCCTGCTACCGAAACGAATTCAAGCTGCGCCGGCTGGTAACCGAGGTGGTCGACAACAAGAACGTGCGCATATTCGCAGGCAGCATCCACGACGTAGGCCTGCCCAGGTGATGAAGGAATGCATCCGCGACACCAAGGCTGTCTTCCTCGTGGTCACGACCAATGATAACATCCCACGCTGCAGCCTCAGTCTCGACAGCACCACAGCCGTCGTGCAGGCGATGCAGGAGCTCAGGGCGTCGAAATCAGATCCTTCCGCGGCTGGTGCTTCTCAGCTCGGCGACCATCGACGACCATCTGTCGCGCGATATGCCTTCGTGGGCCCGTCGTATCCTGCTCGCATCTGCTTCACACGTATACGAGGACCTGCAGCGAGCTGAGGCTATGCTGCGCTCGCATGTGAACTGGCTTTCTGTCATATTTGTCAAGCCGGCGGGACTGTCCTTGGATGTGGCGTGCGGACACAGGCTGACCTTCGACGACGAGGAGAGTTTCATTAGCTACCTGGATCTGGCAGCTAGAATAATCGAGGCGGCGGATGATGAGGAGGGCCGGTATGATGGGAGAAATGTCGGTGTTGTGAGCAAAACGCACGGAGTAAGTGCCAAGTTCCCCCGTGGCACGCCGTTGTGTGTTTTGATAGGGTTGGCGCATCATTTCTCCCCTTGGCTACACCCATACTTACCTTGGACAGGTCCTGCTTGAGGTCAAAGTGCTTGGATCAGTATATTTGAGCAGGCGTAACCTCGTTCTCCGTCAGTGTTTGTCCTGATTGGAATTCTCCATGAGTACTACGTGAAGAAAACCATGAAACGCAAAGTCTAGGCTGGCGGGGGGAACGGCAGCACGGAAATTTTGAAAATGAATAAAATTCGGCGTATAATTCCAAGCACACACTTCCGGGTGACCCTGTACATCTTTATGGGCCTAAACAGAGCTCGAGATGCAAATTCAACTTTAATTCCAGAGCTCAGCTGTCGCGTGCCTATCTAGGTGTGTCTTCCGTATTTCCTAGTTATTAAGTCTTTTCCATGGGAGAACCAAAAAAAGCACCCCCCAATGTGATAAGAACCAATAGTATGAACGCGTCAATGAGGAACCGCATCAGGAAGTTGTCGAAGTCCCTCTTCCTCGCCATGACCGTGTCAGTTAGATCATCATGTTGAAACCCGATCTGCCTGTTGTGAGTTGAGGATTCGATTAAAGTCGGCCTGATAGGCTGATGCTGTGGTGTTTCCTCGATCCGTGACTTGCAAGTGTCGCCTTCCGCCCTTGGCCGAGGCAAATTTGGGATCCGCGGATTTGGGGGATGGACTTCAGGCCCTCTCATGTCCTCGGTGGGCCAAGGACCAGAATGATACATCTCAGCCTTGGTTCGTGTCCTCAGTTGGCTCAGTATCGTCAAAACCATCCCACCCAGGCCCTTGGTCTTCTCATGGGGCCAATACGGCGCACCCCGTCCCTCGAGGCTTTTCGCGAAATCGAGCACCCTTTTGCACAGGTCTGGAGCTATTTTTCGATCATGCTCACCTAATGTGTGCGCCTGTCTTATATTCTCCTCCATTACTTCAGGGGAGCCAGAATTATCTTGGATGACGAAGCTTCGCTGTTTGTGTTCTCGTTCCCTGAGTCTCTTCATGAAGTCCAGGAAAGGATCTAATGCGCGCGGCTCGAGACCAAAAAGCCCCTCGTTGCGTTCCAAGATGAGGTCTGAGACCTGGTTAGACCAAGCTATCGCTGCTTTCATCCCACTGTTCATCCCTCGTCCTGGCCAGAAATGATGCGTCAATGCGGAATCTCCTGCCAATGAGACAAGACAGTGAGGGTGACGTCTTGTTTCTGATTCGAGGGTGACCACTTTTGTGGCAGTTTTGACTCCCATGAGATTGATGGGAATTCGAGTGATGCTCTTGACATCAGTTTCTTTGAACCCGAATAGTCGTAGCCCGTCGGAAATAGACTGCCACAAGATTGAATTTTGATCATATGGAGCAAAGACTTGATGCTCCACGAAGCCAGGAGGCACCACTCCATCTGCACGGATGCAAGCTGGTGCCCGAAAGTCGGCGGGGCTCCCGTCAAGCGAGACACACTGATCGTATTCTTCTTCCTTGAGGAGCATGTTCAAGTAACCTGAACCATCCCGGTGACTTGCGTTGAGCAGAAACCTGGTCTGGCAGAGAGTAAGGAAGATGTTCAAGGCCTGTGGACGAGGCAGGCCCCTATCGCCACAATCAAGGGCGACGCCGAGCGCAAAGCTCCTCCCGCAGGGTTCTTCCTCCTCTGAAAAATAGCCCCTCCGGACCCAAGAGTTGGCACCGTCTGCGCCAAGAAGTAAGTGAAAGTCGTCTCCGGCCTCGCGAATCAGCGTTTCCTCGTCTGTGATTTCAGCACCGTGTAGATGAATTATGTCACCGAAGATGGAATCCTGGGCACGTTTGAGTAGAGCGTCTTCGACCTTGCGAATCTGAAGGTTAGATGACTCAGGCCATACGAGCTCGGCTCCGAGTTTGCCCAGGCCAAAGTCCAAGAAGTTCTCTGTCTCTTTTGACAGGAGCATTTTGACGTGGTCTTGCAGTGTGATTACTTGATCCCGACGACGCTCGTCTTCCGGGTAAACCGTGAAATGGAGTTCGCCATAGGTCTGGTTGATCCAACGTTTGTCGTATACATGTATCTGTACACGCTTGCGGCATCTGACGCGCTCGGCGAGAGTGATTGCTGCCAACAGGCCCGTCGGACCACCTCCAATGATCACAACCTTGAGCATGCTTTCGGGTAGTTCCAGGGCGGTGATGTCGTCGGACGGAATCGCGTTGCCCGCTTGCCCACCCCGCGAGAGTGAAATGTCGAAGAAGAAGTTGATGAGACTGTCGGTGGCGGCAGTTTGGGGAAGATTTGGCTGACACTTGAGCAGTATGAATCGCATCCTTTGCAACAGCCAGTTCGATTCAAAAGAAGAGTGTCGATTCTGAAATACTTGATCCTGAACGGCGGTAGCGAGAGATGCAACATTTTCGAAGCTTCCGTGCACCTCGGAAGCACGGAGGACACCCCACAGGGCTACCTTTTCATCTTCGTCGGATTCGTCATTGCTATTGAAGTCATAGAGGATGATTTTGGCTTTTTCCAAATCTGTCACACCCTCATTGGACCACTTTTCATCCCAAGATCTAGGAAATTGAATGTTCTGCTTCGGATATGGATTTGACTTGTTCATGTTGACGACGATGTGGTCCTGTGTGTAGGGGAAGGTGTGAGATGGTTTGTCGAATCTGAACCAATGTCTTTCGGGTGCTGCTACCACTTATTATAAGTCTACGACTTTGTTTCGGTACCACCCAATTTATTGCGAGTGAAACAACTCTTCAACCATCCTTCTTTGTGACCATCAGGGGGGCACTTATATTTGTCTCAGGATGATAAGGACAATATTGGGGGCCTTGGTGAAAGCACCCAGGTAAAAGCCTTGAGAGCCTCAAGTTTCACCTGAGTAAAGAATAAGAACCATGAAAGATTCAAGTCAAACGTCAGTATTCAAGCCTCACCCTGACAAGTTGAGCATAGGTGCACGGTCACGCATAATGTCTCTGTTACACTTTAGTTAAGAGCTCTTTTAGCCACGGACAAAAGAGATAGCACAACCAGGTTCCAACTAGATTAGACCAAACCATCACGGGCCTGGTACCTCCAAAATGTCTCCGCCAACGAATATTCAATGAATTAGCCAGGAAGGGAAAGCGAACGTCTCAGGAGTGCCATAGCAACGTTGAGGTAATGCAACAAGATGAGTGGCAACACATGACTTCCAGATGCATTTATCTGATGTGGAAGGCTTCGGCTATACTGTGTTTTTTAAATCAATTATTTATTAATCTAACTATTATCTATTTAACTTTCTAATTATCCTTTAGCAGCCCTAAGCTCATATATAAAATCACATATAGCTTAATATATTTCCTTATTATCCTCTTTTAAAGGAATTATAATACCTCTTTCTACCCTTATTTTTTAATTTCTTTTTAATTCTTTTAAAAGCTATTATACAATTAATAATAAAATAATAAATTTAATAAAATATAATAAGATTATATTTCTTTTTATTATTAATTTTATTATAAATATTATTTTTATATTTTTTTAAGAATTTTATAATATCTTTATAAAAACTATTTAAATATTTTAAAGTAAGGTAATTTTTTATTTTAATTTTTATTAAAATTAATAGCTTTAAGATTAAATATTAATTATAATAATAACTTATTTAATAAAAATCTTCTTAAAAGCTTATATAATCTTATAATTTCTTTAGAAATCTCCTTAAAGAGATATATATTAATATAAATAAAAAGAAATTAAGTTTTTAATTATAATTATATTTATAGGATTTATTTTATAAGATTATTTTAATCTTTATTATATAATTATTTATTTAACTTTTTAATTTATAATGCTATTAAAAGTAATTCTTATTAACCTTATTTATATAATTATTATAAGGTTATTATTATTTATTTAGCTATAAATTATAATTATATTTAAAACTTATTATTATTAATATTATATATTTTTTTTAATGTTAGGTATTTAAGCATTTATTACTATATAAAGGGATTAATATATACTGCTTAAGAGGTATATATATATAGATTAAAAACGAGACTACTTATCTAATGTGGAACTTTGTTTGATGGCATATAAGGGCGACTTTCCTGCTCTCAAATACATACTTCATGATTAACAGAAAGTCAGTCATTTCCACAACAAGATAAGTTGCTTACCACTGGCAGGCTTGATTGGCAGCTGTGAAAATAAGTAAGACGTCGCCACAGTAAATCAGTGCAACGTAACGCGGGTGAGAATAATGGGAATGATATGGAGAAAACAGGACCTAGATGCATATATATGTATTCATTGAAATCTTGAGTCAGAAGCTTTTGAGTACTGGCTAAGTCTTTGGCCTTATGTAGCCCATATAGCGTTGAAGCTGCATCGAACCATCGTCATGGTACTAGCTTAACCTGTCTGTCCTCGAACGTTTTCATTCTTGTGAGCACTCTGCAGTTATTGTGACTACTTACGATCGTATGCACGCTTTATTACTTTCACTTGGTGCTTTTTAGGTAGACAGGAGAAACATTGAAGGCAGCATCCCTCAGGGGCGGAGGTGTCATCCAGGGTGCAAATTTAATGACCAAAAGCCTGCACTGTCCACGTCCCAATAAAACGACCAGCACGGGCCTAATCAGCTTCAACAGATCCCTTATGCTTATACATATCATACCTCTCTCCCAAAAGCCTGTCAAAAGTACCGCGGAATGAGCCGTGGTTACCGTTATTGCAATCAGGCGCAAGAGCAGACGACGATCAGAGCACTGCGGTCCTGGACTGAATACACATGGTGTTTTTCAAAAGAACAAAAAGATGGCATCACATTAATGGGTAGGTTGTTCACAGGGTTATTTGCAGGGTCGTTTATTCAACACCACAGCCCATGTCAACACTTCCTTTTTGGGCATAGCCTCGCTGTCTTGCGGCGGCAAGATCAGCTGACAGGTACCTCTGTACCTTCCAGACCACTTGTACTGGCCAAGTGAATTGGAGGTGGTCGCCCCCTTTGGATACTTAAACTGCCCATGCCCTCCAATCTCCCATTTTTACTCTCTTCCTTTCCCTCCTTCATTCTTCAACCTCGACGACGACTGCAACCATCTCAATTGTTGTCAAAGAATTGCAAAGCTATCTTTCTGTCTGATACATCCATCCCTTTTTGTCATCTACTTGACCGAAGCACTGCATCCCCAACTGTCCCAATAGGCAGGCCATCCACCCACCTACTAGTACACATCAGTCGCGGGCCCTAGCCAAGCACCAGACCGCAACTTCTACCCCCTCGAGACACATTTCATCGTCTTTCGTGAGTGTTGAGGGTGCTCTGCCACAGATTAACGCTTTGAAGTATCTACTCACGCGTTGCAGATACTAAAAACAAGATGGTGCGTGTCTACGTTACCGGCACAGGCCACCACACCATCAGCTGGCCTACAGCCCTCCTCATCGTCTACGGCGTTCTCGCCCTAATCACCGCGGTCTTCGCACTCATCCTCGCATACCACGGAGACAAGCCATACAAACATGTTCCCGAGCGGCACCGCAGTCGCCGATGGGTGAAACCTGTCCTCCCCCTCATCTTCATCATCCTCCCAGCCCTCCTGTGGCCAGTTGTCATGGTCGGCTTGGGCATCTTCATCATTGGTGGCTTCCTCTTCAACAAGGAGGACGGAGTTTGGAAGAAGATGAAGGGCGGCATGAAAGAGAAGGACGTGGAGATGGGCCTGGGAACAGACGTGCGCCTCAACGAGCAGTCAACCCCCGAGCACAACCCAGCAGTTACTACAAACTCGGCGAATGCCACCACCATTTCCGAGCCCCCACCTGTGTACAGGCCACGCGATTGCTCGTGCAGACTGCTGCTCGAGGGGAAGACGGCTCGGTGAGGAAATGCGGTGAGTTGGTCACACAAGGTAAGTTGACGCTCTTGTCCCAGGTTATCAGAGCTTTTGCTAACATCGTGCAGCTGATCGCCATACCCAACACTGGGTGCTTTGAGACTCGACGGGCGAGGAGGAGTAAAGGCACAGACCTTAGGAGAGACAGAATGGGAAGGGATTACTGCATGAGCACATCTCATGGCATTGTAATACTACACAAGGCTGGCTAAAGTAGCTCAACTAATCACATACGGGCCTACACGGGGACAGTCAAATTCGACGACCTCCGTCATACCAACGACAGAGCAATTGGATAACCACATTGAATTCATAATTGTTCATAATGCTTTGTGACGCCAGAAACATTCTTTGCCGACGAGATTGCCCAAGCGTGTCTCCGTGACACATGGAACTACAGACTTAGATGCATTGCCAATACCAATCGTTCTGAGAATTGATCAGTAAGAGTAAATAAATCGGAAGCGTGTGTTCCAGACTCACCTGCTTTGTGCAGACAAAAGGACTCGCGCAAGTAGTCGGGCCCGTGTAGCCATTTCCTCCGCACTGGGCCCACTGTTGGGCGACCCCAGTGGCCGAGGGAGTAGCCGAAGTGACCTTGGTCGAGGTGGTTGTTCTCAGTGTAGTCGAGGTTGTCGGAAGCGTGGTGGTGCTCGTCCGTACGGTCGAGGAGGTTTGCGCGGTGGTGGATCGTGTGCTTGTCGTGGCAGTGGTTCTGCTCGTGCTCGTCACAGTGCCCCCACCGTTCTTCCAGCCTTGAATTTCGTCGAGAGTGAGGACATAGTCTGAGGAGTAGACGGACTTGAGCAGGTCTAATGAATTCCAGGTGCCACCGGAGATGAAGTCGCCACTCCAAACGACGAAGTAGACCCAGTCTGCTTGGTATAACTTCAACTGCTCTGGGTCCATGACGGAGCCAATTTCGGCGGCCGCGATGATCTTTGTGTCACTCACGAGGTCAAGCAGCGCGTTGTAGGTCGCTGAAATGGGCTAGAGTACGAGATGTCAGCAATCGCACAGAGCAAGGGACAAAGGCTTATGAGATTGAGACCTACGCCGTGGTCACCCTGAGTGTAGGTGTCCGCGCTCACAACGTCAACGGTGGCACTGCCCGGGTACCAGTCCGCCGCAACGGAGTTCCAGACCCAGAGCAAGTTGTTGATCTTGTGGTAGTTGGTGATGCGGTCGTAGACGATATTCCACAGCTTCTTGGCCGGCTCCGGGCCTTGGGCGCCCCACCAGAACCATTTGCCCTCAGCCTCGTGCAACGGCCTGAACAGCACTGGGACACCAGCTGCCTCGAGCTTCTGTAGCTGCACGGCGATGGAATCGATATCCTTGATCAAAAGGGTGTAGTTGGCATTTGTGGTGTCCTTCAGCGCGGTTGTGAGGTTGAAGTCCGTTGCCGCGGTGTAGAAACCAGAGTACCATGGCTGCTCGGCCGTGTCGTAAAGTCCGACCGGCGCACCCCAGTGCCAGACAAAGTTGATGATGCCTCCCTTGGCGGCGAATGCGATGGCCTTGTCGACGTCTGTGCTAGAAGCTCCGCGGGAAATGCGGGACTCGGTGTAGTCCATGAGATCGACGCCTAGGATTGCGGGAGTCTTGCCAACGTTGGTGGTGACCCAATCGAGAGAGGCTTGATCCTGCTGTCCTGAGAGGATATTCTTGCCGTAAATACTGCCGAGGTATTTCAGAAGAGCTTTCGCGTTGGTGTCGGCATTTGCGTTCACTGGAGTGGTGGTGATTTGGTGTGGGCCACGTGCCGCGGCGGGCGACAGAGTGATAGCATCGATGAGATACCTGGATAATTTAGCACGTCCTGTTTTGACTTGTTCCCCACCGGGAGTGATTATTTTCTTACCAGCCCCAGTTGTTCTGAATCTGAATTGTGTTGTTCCCGGCATTGAGAAGGACTTGTCCAGCAGGAACAGTGACCCAAGCGGTCGTAGCCGGCAAGGCAACTTGGCCACCTCCAGCGCTATTCAGTACAACAGTGGTGTACTTGTCTCCATAAGGACCGTTGTAAATGATGTTTAGGTCATAGAGGGCCTGAGTGGCGCTGGTGACGGTGAACTTGATCTCGTCGCCCTCGGTATCAAAGCCACCAACGTATCCCGTGCCTGAACAAAACGTCAGTTCGCAGCCACATCGTAGTTAAATGATACATTTTACTTACCGGTATACCCAGTCACCTCAGTAGCGACCTGAACACCTGTCAAAGCCGCATCTTCGGCTTGATAGGTCGTAGTTTGCGCGATAGCCACGCTAGCTAAAGCTGCGACCACCGTTGATACGGTTAACAACATCCTTAATTCGTCTTTGAGGAGCAAAGGGCTTGTCAGACTAGAATCCCGCTACCGAAAAAAGAATTGAAGATCTCCCTCATACACAGCTTTATGATACTTATTATACAAATGGCCACACTCGAAGTGCGTAGGATTCGGAGAGACCCGGAGTTAGCTCCGGCTGTCGAAACTCCGCAGGGCTTAAAACGGAAGTGCACTGCTGCAACGCGAGCCTTGCAGAGGTGCCTGGAGTAATTCCTTTCCTTTTTTCTAGTCTAGATGCTCTTTCTCCTCTATTGCCCACATAGCGATGCCATTTATACTTCAAGTTCATAATTAGTCCTCATAAAGGTAATATCCTTCGGCTCCCCAAGTCACCTGATTGGATTTTGTCGCGGTACTTTCCACAGATGTGGCACAGATCGTGAACTGTGCCAACGTTGATGCAATGCGTACTTACCTGAACACAATCGAGCCGGCTTGGCAAGAAACCACGCGCAAAATCGTATAGCTTCGGGAGTCACATGGTGGATTATTTGCGTGTTGTTCAAGGAGAAATATCGTTGCTTCGGAGGAGTTCGCTGCGCAAGTGACCGAAAAGGGGCCAGTCTCCGTAAGCGAAGTTCTGGGCAAATCTAAAACATTGAATCTACCGGGTCCGTCGGCCCGCCAGTCTGACCTATTACTACCCGTAAGTGCGAACACGACCTCCACTGCCGTGCACCACGGTTGCACCGCCCGTAGCAACCGAAGTGGGCAGCGCCACAGCTTGGATGGGGCGAATGCATTTCCAGTGATTTGTGGAAAGACACCTCTATTTGTTTTCACCACAGCTCTCACCGGTGGCATGATCATGTCTGAGATATCTGGCGATGTGTTCGTGCCATTTGAGCCAACACATCGTTTCAGTGGAATTCATGAAGGAACGTGTCCCGTACCATTTCTCAAAGCTGGCCTAGATGTCGAGGATTCTATACTTGTCCCCCAAAGAAAACACCAGAACTTTTGTCAAGAAGTTTCATGCATACTCATCCCATCAACCAGCAGCTTCGCGTGCTGATGTCACATGTGGAACGAGCTCAAGTATAGAGTCGGACCTCTGCAGTAAGTCATTGGGGATGCTTCTTACATGGTACCAAAATATCCTAGTCTTATTGAGAGGCTAGTACGGGACATCAAGATGTGGGTCTACTCAGCGTGTTCTTCCACCAGACAATGACAAAATATCGCATCGAAACCAATACTCGGTCAGAGCAGACTGCTAGCCTGCTAGTCATTATGGTTCAGAACCTTGGTGAAATCATGGAATCTCCCGATTTCATGCTTCGAGATCCGTTTGCGTGAAACCAGCTCTCTCTGATGAGCAGCACTTAGGAGGACTTCCTGGGATGAAACTAGCTGGCCACAAGCAGCTCCTTGATCTTGGTCCTATGAAAGCTAGTTGGGCCCATTGTCCATTGTGACTCATCTCATATAAAATTCTAAAAGATGAGCTACCCCTACAGGCAGAGGCCTCATAGACTCAGACCAGAGCCTGCCAATGATACTGCTTAGTCGTCAGCTTGACCAAGCAAAGGTTGACATCGTGTCCCGAATTTCATGCTGCACTAGGTCTTTGGGTCTGTATCGCTGGAACTTGAAGTATTAATGGTCAGTATTCAAACACTAATGGAATGAATTGTTACACTCAATATCTGAGCAATGAAAGGAGAAACTGAGTAGATTTGAGCTGTGGATTCCCTTGTGAAGCCGCCGTGTGCAAAATAGAAACACACCTGCTGCTAGGCCAGGCAACGAAGAAAGGCGTGACACTCCCCTGTTTGCACTTCTCATCCCGCCTTTAAACCAAGCACACACCTGAAATTTCAAACCTCATCAATCACGGCTAACCTATCCCGAAAGACACAAATCAAAGTTTGTCCAATCTGTTTTGGTTGCCCCTATCACTGATCACACCCCTCTGCCTTCTTCATCTCCTCGGTTGAACCACAGGCTAAAAGGAGTAATACTCAGGCCATTTTCGCAGTCGTGCTATTCCATCAAGACTTACGTGGCCGCCACCATCTCGCGCATAACATTCACATTACTTTCAGCAAAGAAACCGCAGCAAGAGCCAAGACAAGATGCCCTGTTCCGACATCTCAAACAACGGAGAGGGCATTAGCCTCGAGGTGCCGATCGTTCGTCTCACCTTTACTATCGCCTACGGCTTAATAGCCGCCCTCACTCTCTGTATCATCTCCTGCTTCAGCTCGACCTTCAACAGGCTCTTCAACCGTTACCTGCCCAACTTCGACAACCGCCTCGTTGGCCCTGCTCTCAAGACCATCGCTGTCGCCATCGCCGTTCTCCTTTGGCCTCTGAATATCATCTTCCTCTGTATCTCCCTCTGTATTCGTTAGAGAATAGAGGCGTAACATGCTCGGGAGCTCCAGGTCATATCGGAGATGCAGTGTCGGCAACCATTGACCATGGCTCTCGCGCCGACGACTGACCATCTCGCCTTACTGAGCTGGGAGAGTGTGGCCTGCTTTCGCAGGCATGCAGTAATTTCCTTGCCTTTGGTATTCCGCTTTTGTTTGTGCTTATTCTTCGCCGGCGAGCGGCACTTTCACTATGGTGTCTTGTTTTATGACCTGTTCTCCAGGAGTAACAGTACTTTCGCCTGAATCGCTCGCCTTTTATTTCAATGGACTACTAGACGGATCTCAGGCAGTTTCAGAGGTAAATTGAACTCGTGAGGCTACCTTGAGCTTCAGAACTCCCAGTGTGGCCACCGAGCCTAGTGTGCTGCACGGGACTGTTTCATGTACATACACTTGGTATTGCTGAACACAACGGCTACGGTCACGAATGCTTCACAGATAGAAACGATCGCCTCATTGTCATGAGAATGTTCCAAACATGCCATAGAATATCAAGTGCTGTCCAATGAAGCTGCGCGAAAGACCGCTTACTGCGTTACTTCTGCTTGCGGATACTGTACTGACATGTATCTGAAATCACCGGTGACCCCAATGTTGCCGACGACACCGAGCCCAAGCCACTGCTTCTGCTCCGGAGTGAGGGTATCTTGAATCTCCTTGGACAATTTTGCGGTCCAGTTCACCTGTTGGCGCATGAACCCCTTGGTGTAGTACCCAAACAACAGAGCGCGGTCCTGGTCTTTGGTGGTATTGGAGCCACTCGTATGCCACACGCGCCCGTCCATTATGATTATGTCCCCGGCCTTGCCCTCGAATGGAACGAGGAGCTCTGGCGCGTTTTCAGGCACTTCTCTTCGTGTCACCCACTGCCATGGGTTAGAATATCCGAGGCCATTTTCAGACTTGTACAAATATAGCCACCAGCTAGGCTGTATGGAGAGGTCTTACCTTGTTCGATCCAGGGATATAGAGCGTCGCTCCATTCTCCTTGGTCACATCAGTCAGGCACCAGATGACATTCAAAGCCCATATATCATGCCACGGATCCGGGAACACAATGCTCTGATCTGAGTGCAGAGCCATGCTCTTTGAGCCGGGACGGGCGATATTGGCGGTGAAGTTGGAGATGATGAACTCGTCGCCCAGGAGCGATTTCACCATCTCGATAGCCGTGGGGTGAGAGATGAGGTCACGGAAGATCTTGTCGACGGCCATCAGGTAGAAGACGCGGATATTGCTCGGGTTCGGGTCCAGGAACTGAAGATACGTCTCCTCGCCATCTGCTTCCACGGCGGCCTTGGCTTTCCAGAGCCGGTCTAGAGCATCTGCCGCCTCCTCTTTGCTGAGAACCGAAGGGATTCGTGCCCAGCCATGCTCTTTCAAATGAGCTTTAGCTTCGGTCTGACTGTTTGCCATTTTGACTGGACCCTTAGTTCAGATGAAGTCGAGCGCTTGTTGTAGGGAATAGAAGAAAGCTTAACTGTTTCTAAGGTTGTGAGGGGAAGGGCATCTAGGGGACTTACTCTGCTATAGACTGTCAGCATTAGACATGCGGGCGACGTTACAATCATCCGCTTCCACTTGTAGCTGCCAAAACGTGGAATCACCGTCAGAATAGGCAATTGATCAGCGCAGCTATGCATTGTTGGGCACCCTTGCATTATTGGGACGATACTCACTAGCACGTACAGTGAGATAATGATCCTCTAAGTCTTCTTTCGTACCTACTATGCTCGTAGTGTCGTACAGGCTGCGGCTGAGGATTACTTTTACATAATGCTCTCTTTGCCTTGTCACTGAGCAAAGAAGTCATTGGGAGTGAGCACGTGCAAGCTTACCTGGGTGATGGGACATTTCAGGTTTGTCCTGCATCGCACCAACAACCAGACAATGTGGCGAATACTGCCACGTCAATTATAAGTCATTGAGCACATTGACCTTGGACCTCAGATTCTATTTTCAGGCTTCCAGAATTCCTTCAATCTATTTGCAGCTGCTTACGGTAAAGTGATAAATGTACAATATGCATCACCATTCAGCGCTGAGCTCATAGAGTTTCTTTAGTAGGTCTTGAAAGTCAAGCCCTAATATTTAATTAATGATAATTACACTATTATCTGCCAAACTCCATGGAGCAAAGTATACATTCCATAGAGTAGAGTAGAGATTACTCCATAGAACAGAGTATATAGTACTCCATGGAGCAGAGTATAGAGTACTCCATGGAGTAGAGTATAGAGTACTCTATGGAGCAGAGCATATATATTGGGTGGCTATTCTTGTTTGTGCTACTTGTAACGAGCCATCTGGGCAGCCAGCTAGATGGCCAGATAATGTACTCAACACGGGCTGAGTTGAGAGAAGTCCAGATTCTTCCGGGCATCAAGTCAGCTCCAAAGTAATTGGTCGTTTCTCACACACGTGTCTTGCACGGTATCCTATATAGATGACGGCGCCTCTGCCCATTGTCGCTTATTTATGGGAAACGTTAACCAAACTCTTTTATCCAGTTGGCTTGATTCCGTGTGCAGATGTGGGGTCATCGTCACGATTTCCCGAGCGTTGGTGATATGCAGCAATGGCCAGGGCATCAATGGTTCGACAGCGCGACCGTCTGCAATTACACACTTTCCAACTACTACCTAGTTCGCCATACAACGTCATCGAATTCAAGCCGTACGGGTGGTCTCGAATCTTGAGAATTGCCATTACACGGCTTGCATCGGGCCGTCAAGAAAATAAGTGCTCAAAAGGACCGGAGCCCAGGCCGCAGCCAAGGATATTCAGCAGGAAAAGAGACAATGCATTTGGAGGGCTGCATATGTTGCACGAAATCCTTGCGGCGTGTCTTGTCGTGACTTATCACCAATCAGGTATATGGAGCAGGCACACATCCAGCCGGGACAACACTTACGCGTGCTGGTGTGATGCACGTCCCTTACCCAATGACAATTTTTCCGAATGAACAGTGGGGGTTCCCATCTTTTCCGGCTACAACCCTTTGAGTACGTTATCATCTCCATCTTCACGATGTCCGTCGCGCCTCAGAGCGATAGCAATTATAACTGCTCACAATCCAACGCCATTATGCATTGATTGTATGGCCAACAGACATTCTCCACTACGATGACAGGTTGGGTGTGGAGAGGGGTTTTCGAAACACCCCCACTATAGCTGCGACCCGACGCAATGGACTCTCCTCCTTCCTGTCTTGCCCTTCGCGTCTGGGCAACGACTGCCTTGGCGTTCATGGCACCCACGGCGCCTACGGGACGGCTTCGACCTAAACACCAATGGAGAAGTGATCACGCGATATCCAAAGCTTCTGTGCATATTCCAAGACCGCGCGGAGTGTCACACTGTCCATGGGGAGCCAAGTCTGCCGCGCACATGTGGCGACCCAGGGATTCCCAGGTTCCATGAGCCAAGAGCACCCTTATCAGCATTTGGGAAGCTCTATTGGTCTGGATCTTTCCTCTTCCGTGCTTCGATCAAACGACGCCGTCAGACGAGCGGCCTCAATAAGTTTTGACCCTGATAAACATAGCCACTTTGGTGGCAACCGCGGTTCTGCGCTGATTTGCACATGGCATGCCATGAGAAGGCATTCGAAAACAGTTCGGATGGGCCCGTGGAGAAGTGGTTACTATTAGAGCACGCCAATCTCCATTCCAATGCCAGCAAAATCAAGAAGTGGGCTACTACAGGTTGACGAGAATGTCCCCAGCCCCTGCCCCTGGAAAGAATTCAAAAGCACATTGTGCATTGCGATGTGCATTGTTCAACCTTCGGGGGAGCGATTTTACCCCCTGGCTGCTTTCACTCCCGAGCGTTACGCACAGTCGATGCTACGGTGGAAGGGGCAGGTCTATGGTGCCCAGGCAGTACCAAGCTATCGCCAAGTGTATTTCTCTGGGTACCCCGAACACACAACCATGAAGTGCCCGTCCAGACCGGTGTAATCTGAAGCGGAACCTTATCTCTTGGTACTGCAACGAAGGGATGTGGGCAGGTCGGGCTGTTTATCAGACTTCACCAGAGCATGGGCCGCGAAAGAGAGGCTGGCCTGGGGTTGGGTGACAGCCAAATATGATACGTCTTCAGAAACTATCTCCCGCATGAGATCGTCCTCTTCAGTTTCTATATAACACTCCCTTCCCCGGGGGGCACATTTGTTTGGGTTTGTGGGTCGTCATCAACGCAAGGTCTTGCTCACGATGGCGTCCAACGAGAAAGAGACTGGTGTCTCAAAGACGACAACCCAAGATGAGTTGTTCGCGACATCCAGCACTGATAAGGGAGAATTTGTACGCCGTTCTATCCTTCGCAACTATGTCCTGCGTTTCGTGAGCTAATTAGTGCCGAAGTTTCCCACCGAGCAAGAACTGGATGAACATTCGAAGGCATTGGAACAGTAAGAGCATTTGAATCTCTTCCGAAAGGGTTGCCGAGTATCATATCCTAGCTGACACATACTACAGAGACCTGAATGTCACCGAGGATGATTTGATCGAGGCCAGGGAGCTCGCGGCTCAGATGAGCACCGAGGACGTCCGCAAAGTAAACCTCACCCCAGCCGACGTTCGTGGTGCCAGTCCTATGCTCATATATATCCCAGCTGATGGCCAACGTGCTCCGGATCCACGAACGCGACCCCAACTTCCCGCACATCATCCTGGAGCGGATCCAGGCCTTCCTCGAGAACGACGACGTCTTCACCAACCCGGAGAAGCACGAGACCCTAATCACCGAGATGAAGCTTGAGGCCGCCCTCATCACCAACAACAGCCCCTACGCCGAGGTCCGAGCCGTCGTCGACAACAAGGACGACCCGTCCACCCCGTGCTCGACGGTGCGCGCGTGGACCATCGGGGTGCTGTTCTCTGTGTTCTTGGCCTTCATCAATCAGCTCTTCAGTATTCGCCTGCCCACTATCCTAATCAGCGCGAACGTTGCGCAGTTGCTTGCTTTCCCGTTGGGCAAGGCGTGGGAGAGGTGGATGCCGGCATGGGAGTTTAAGATCTTGGGTCATACACATAATACAAACCCCGGAAGATTCAACAGTAAGCAGTCCTGCATATTTCCTGTTCACCTAGTAGATCTACTGACAATCCTTCAGAGAAGGAGCACATGCTCATCGCCATTATGGCAAACACTGCGCAGAGTCTGCCGTATACGCAGTACATTGTGTGGACACAGGTCCTGCCACAGTACTTCGACCAGCAATACGCTCGCAGCTTTGCTTACCAGTTCCTGATTGCCTTGTCGACCAATTTCATTGGTTATGGACTAGCTGGGCTGACGCGACGATTCATCGGTGAGCACACACTTCGCCTCTGTCCATCATCTATCTCATTCTGGACGTCAAGTCTTATTAACCTTGGTCAAAGTATACCCGTCCTACTGTGTCTGGCCTCACTCTCTGGTGACCATTGCCCTCAACTCGGCACTACACAACGACAACAACATAACTGTGCCGGGGCCCTTCAAGAGGTTCTACAGCATGAGTCGCTACAAGTTCTTCCTGTGGGCCTTCGGGGCGATGTTCATCTACTTCTGGTTTCCCAATTATCTATTTGAGGCGCTCACCTTCTTCAGCTGGATGACTTGGATTGCGCCTGATAATCATAATCTCGAGATTCTGATCGGCTTCAGAAACGGCCTTGGGGTAAATCTCATCGTAAGGTCATCATATTAGCTAGCATCGAAGCTGACGAATTCCTTTTAGCTCTTCAATCCGTTTCCCACATTGGATTGGAATGTCCTTCTTTTTGACAACGTCGATCCACTGGTAAGCACTAGTGCCCCTTTCGCTTCGCGAGATCAAGGTCGCGTTCAAACCCTAACTGACTCTTCCGGCAATAGATGGTGCCAGCCTTTTCCACCCTGAACAAGTGTCTCGGAATGTTCCTCTGGGGCATTGTCATCTTGGGAATCTATTACTCAAATACCTGGTCGACCGGGTATTTGCCGATTAACTCTAATCGAGTGTACGACCACTTCGGCGAGCTGTACAATGTCAGCCGGGCCTTGGACGATCGGGGGCTCTACGACCACGAGAAATATATGGACTACTCCGCTGCTTACCTCGGCGCCGCCAATACCATGGTGTACTGTGCCTTCTTCGGCATCTACACGAGCGCAATCACTCACGTCATCTTGTTCCATCGGTACGAAATCACTATGGGTTTCAAGGGCTTCTGGGCGAGCATCCGGAGGAAGAAGACTCAGGGTGGCGTTGAGGGTGGAGAGTACACGGACGTCCACAATCGCCTCATGGCTGCATACCCCGAGGGTAAAAGACTGTCGCCTCCCCCTGCTTGGTCCATGATGACTAACGGATGTCCTGCAGTCTCCGAATGGTGGTACTTGGGCACGCTTCTTGTTGCCTCAGCGTTCGGATTCGCCGGTGTAGCTGGCTGGCCTACGTACACGACACCAGGAGTTGTGCCTTATGGTGTTGCACTGGCGCTTGTCTTCGTGTACGTTCCCTCTCTCTCTCCAACCTCTTCGCACCGAACTCCTCAGGGTCGGCAGGGACTCTTGCAATGCCACCTGGGCGATTTGCTAAATCGTGATTTTGAATAGAATCCCGGTCGGAATTATCAAATCCATGACTGGTATCGAAGTCACCCTCAACGTCCTGGCTGAGTTCATCGGTGGTATTTGGGTGCAAGGAAATGCGGTAAGCTTTATTGGTCCTACCCCCAAGTGCAGGTAGGCGTTGCTGACTTCGACAACAGCTGGCCATGAACTATTTCAAGTCTTTCGGCTACGTGACCTGTGCCCATGCTATTTCTTTTGCCAATGATCTCAAGATTGCTCACTACGTCAAGGTTGGTGGTCTGCTTCATCCAGCTGCTCACGTCTCCTACCTGCTCATCTAACAATATCCTACTAGATTCCTCCCAGGCACACCTTCTCCGCACAAATGGTGGCGACTCTGATATCGACTCTCGTCTGCACGGGCGTGATGAATTTCCAGGTCAGTCTTGCCTTGACAGCCATGACATCTGCCATCTATCCACTCCTAACACGGAAATCGCTAGATAAACATTCCCGACGTCTGCTCCCCAACCAACCCACCCATGCGCTTCTTCTGCCCTGGGCCAAACACATTCTTCACAGCCTCAGTCCTCTGGGGCACCATCGGGCCCCTGAAAGTCTTCGGCGTAAACGGCCAGTACGCCGCCACGCTCCTGGGCTTCCCCATCGGCATCGCCGTGACCATTGTCATCTGGCTGATGGTCAAGTACGTGCCCAAGGGCCGCCTCTCCCGCTTCGTCAGGCAGCTACACCCCGTGGCCATCTTCTACGGCGGCGTCAACTTCGCGCCCTACTCCTTCTCGTACGCGTTCCCCGCCGTGCCCATCGCGTGGCTCAGCTGGATCTACGTCCGCAAGAGGTACCTCGCCTTCTGGTCAAAGTACAACTTCGTGCTGTCGGCGGCTTTCAGTGCTGGTATCGCTATCGCCGGCATTGTCATGCTCTTTAGCGTGCAGTGGGCTGCCATCGAGGTCCCCTGGTGGGGCAACACGCAGCCTTATGAAGGGTGTGAGGCGAGCAGTGCGCCGTGCCGGTTGAAGACGCTGGCGGAGGGCGAGAGGTTCTTTCCCTGGTGGGATGGGACGAAGACTCCCGCTCCATAATCAAGTATAATCGTCGGTGGTAATTGTTATGTCGAAGAGATCTGTTATGTAATGTCATGTGACTCTGCTATCTGCTTGCAATATCTGCTGGTGTATGTACGGAAGACGCTGTCGCTTTGTGTTTGGTCAGTGATCCTTTTGTGCGGATTTCTGGATTAGTATAGCGCGTTGATTTCCTGGACTTGGGTCCGCGTATTTGTGTGATCCACGCGGTGGACCTCGTTGAGAGTCTAAGTGGGAACTCAATCTCTATCGTCCCCAGAAACAGTGAGATATTGCCAGATCTAATTTCCGAGTCCCATATCCAAAGAAGCCTTCGACGTTGGCGCTTCTGTGAATGCTTTTTCAAAAGCTTTCGCTTAGACTACCTTCCTTTTCAGCAGCCGGTCACATATCATCGTCTCCAGCGCTTTTCGGAACTCTCGGGGTTGCTGATGCATATGACTATACTGGAATACACATGCAGCCCGTATCGCAACTCCAATGGCTCGTCGTTAGGCTCGCATCTGCGGCAACGAGCATGCATGAAGCCCGTTCCAGGTCGTTCATCCTGGCAATGGGATGGGTGGTATTGCGCGGGTCCTGCAGTCGAAGTGCCACTGCGTATGCAGCAGTCAAGTGCCGAATTGCGAGGTCTGGACGGGTCGCTGTGATCCTTGATCCTAGTTGTTCAACGGGCGGTACAGGGATGCCAGATTTACCGAGGATCTCTCCTCCGCAAATGACCTGTCAGGACCCAGCACAGCCAAACAGCCCCCAAAGAGGTGCGGGAAGTTAGGCCTCCTGCGCCCAATCACAGGCGATAGGCACTGCCTGACAGTTTATTCTTAGTGGAGCTTGTTTTGTGGCCCGCGTCCTTTGGCAACGGGCAGCGCCTGTCGAGACCGTGTGGGGGCCCAAGGATTAAAGAGCTTCTGCCCCTTCAAGAAGCTGATTGGTGGTCCTCTGGTCGAATTATCGGACGGATCTTCCCATTCAGCATCGCTCAGGAGGCCTGTTCCTGCGCTCAGCCCGCACGATAGGGGATGGAATGGCCAAGTGCTGAAATTGCCAGTGGTCAGGAGACCTGACTAGAGCGAATTTCTGATGTGCGATGAGGCGTGGATAGCATACAAATACAATGGCTCTCCGTCCAGACTGTCCCCGAGGCTTTCGGGATGGCACTCCGTCCTTCAGGTCTGCGCGCCTCCGTCACCCACTCCGAGACTCCGAGTCGAAGTTGAAACCGCACGCCGGGGCCGGTCCGCTGCCATCACCGCCATAATGAAGTTCGCCACCGGCCTGCTTCCCGCTCTCGCTCTGAGCGCGCAGGCACTCACAGTCCCTACTGGTCTCCACTCCCGCTTCGACGTCAACGGCATCCTCGCGCTCGTTTCCAAATTATTCCCCTTCGATGTCACTCTTGAGGCTGCTCAGACGTTAACCGTGGCAGCTGAGGAAGCGCTTGCTCTGGCTGAAGGGTTCAAGACGACACGGCAAGACCTTGATGATGGGAAGTGCAGTGATGTGCTTGTAATCTTTGCTCGAGGGACTGACGAACCGGGGAATGTCGGTGCGCTGGTCGGACCGCCCTTCTTCAAGGCCCTGGAGGGGGCCTTGGGCAGCTCGCACACGCTGGCGGTGCAGGGTGTCGAGTATGAGGCGACGGTTGCTGACTACCTGGAAGGCGGTGATCCGGAGGGGAGTCAAGAAATGTAAGTTACCACCGGGGTACAGTCGACAGGAAGTGTACCTCGGGCCAGGTGAGCTAATGTGACCAGGGCCTCGCTTGTGACAAAGGCGTTGAGCTCGTGTCCCAGCTCCAAGATCGTGATAAGCGGGTACTCCCAGGGTGGGCAGCTCGTACACAACGCAGCCAAGCTATTGCCAGCAGACACAATGAAAGCGGTCAGCTCAGTTGTTATCTTCGGAGATCCAGGTTCGTCCAACCGCCCTTCTGAAATGTGCTGAGTCCACCCACAGTTCCGCTGACTTCCAAGCAGACAGCAATCAAAGCGTGGAGAACGCCGACCCGGGCAAGGTTCTCGTGGTCTGCCACAATGGGGATGTCATCTGCCAATTTGGCGACTTGATACTCCTCCAGCATCTGACCTACGCGCAAGACGCAGGCACAGCGGCGGACTTCGTAGTATCGAAAGCTGGGTTTTGAGACGCAAAGGCAAGGGAAGGACCGCAAGCATGCAATATTATTTTGCACGCAGATGCGAAGCCTGGGTGTTGTAGACCAACATTACATGTTCTGAAGACGTTTAATAAGTGCACGCTAATATATTGTACGCCGTCGTCTTCCGGCGCAGGTTTGTGCCTCAACTTGAGAGCTTGACCGTTCCCCTCGCATTTCTACCTGGGCACTGTCCTCCCTTCTCACACAGCACAAGTGTTACTCAATATCTTGATTATCAAGTGGCTGCTTTTGTAATCTTGATACCTGTAAAAAGCTTGAAAGTGATCCGAGCGAAGACTTTGCCTCAGCCAGCTCTTTTTCAGAAGGTCCTGTCAGCCGTTGCCTATGGACAATTAGTCGTAAAGTAGTTACAAATTGCATCTGTAGCAGTAGTAAACATGTTTCTTCTCCTTCTACGCACGTCTAATATATAATATTCTCAAGACCGTGATGGCGCAATTCCATTACACAACAAGCATAGATGTGCGATCGATTGTGTGAATCAGGCCTCGCAAATCTCTCAACAGACAGTCGTTACAGACAGAATTACACGGTGTGTTACTTTTTCTAGATCGAGCAAGCAGCTTGAATTCATTTTTTTCTGGTGACAGGGTCAAGCATTGCATGAACCTTTTGGCACGGGTCCTGTCGCAGAATCTGCATTGACGATCGATCATCTGGCTGGACCTCCGAAAACGAGAATTTTCATGTCCATTGAAGGAAATACGACAAGAACAGAAATCTGAGGACCATCAGGTCACTTCTAGGTCTACGGTCTCAATAATGAGCGGCGTGGCTGATCTTGAGCAACCGGAGCTTTTCCTCCTGCGGGTCTCGGCCGAGTGCTGTCTGATTTCGTCATTGGCACTTCACCTTCTGACGACCCTTCGTCATCACTACGTTCCTCCGACATTCTGGACGACGTTCATTGCATTTGTGGAAGGTAGCTTTTCATATTTATTTTGAATGGCATTGGTACCTGCATTTGTATTTTAAACTACAGTAGCCCGCATATAGAAATTCGTGTGTGTTCGGTCAGTGCTTGTTCCACGTCATGATTCCCTCAACTACCTCATCGACTGCACGCCTGCCCCTCCGCAGGGCTAGACTGTTTATTAATGTGCTATCCCAAACATCACCGCGCTTCTTGACCTCTGTCACACCCATTTCAAGAACTCAATCTCACACCCCATCAAACAACCTACACAACAACTTCCGTCTGCATCGCACCGTTCCCTTGACACAAACATCCAGAATGGCAACCCAAAGCGTCGCAGCTGCCAGCCATGGCGAGTTGAACAGAAACAGCCTGTTCAACCTGAAGGGCCGTGTTGCCCTCGTCACTGGAGGTGGCAGCGGCATTGGTCTGATGATCACGCAGGCCTTGGCCGTCAACGGTGCAAAGGTCAGCAACTAACACCATGCGTCTGTGAGAGCTTGCCTGTCGGAGGCTGACATTGGACAGGTCTACATCACAGGTCGCAGTGGAGAGAAGCTAGACAAGGTCAAGGAGACGTACGGAAAGGACATTGAGGGCGACATCATACCACTGAGTGGTTTCGACGTCACGAGCAAGGACCACATCACCAAGCTGGTGAAGGAGGTCGAGTCCCGCGAGAAGTGCCTGTGCATCCTGGTCAACAACGCCGGCATCAGCAGCAACACCGTCACCACGGAGACCGATGACACGACACAGCTGAAGAAGAACCTTTTTGACGCCGAGGGCGTCGACTTCCAGGACTGGACCAGTGCCTACAGCACGAATGTCGCGGCCGTCTACTTCACATCTGGTAAGTGATAGGCACGCCCTTTCACTTGCATGAGATAGTTGTTAACACCCATCCTAGCCGCCTTCCTTCCCCTCCTGCAAAAGTCCTCGGACCTCCACGAGGGCTGGTCAGGCACCATCCTGAATATCACGTCCATCTCAGGCATGATCCAGAAGGCGCAGCACCACTTCTCCTACAACGCCTCCAAGGGCGCCGCCATCCACCTCACGCGCATGCTCGCCTCCGAGGTCACGTCCAACGGCCACAAGATCCGCATCAACAGCCTCGCCCCAGGTGTCTTTCCCTCCGAGATGACGGCCGGCGAGTCCGACGAGTACCAGAAGAGCCACATACCCAAGGAGAAGTACGACGGCAAGTTCCCGGCCAACCGTCCTGGCCGCGACGTCGACATGGCGCAGGCGGTGCTGTTCGCTGTGACGAACCAGTACCTGAATGGTCAGAACTTTGCTGTTGATGGTGGTTACACTATCGCTGCAGGACTGTGAGCGAGTAGTTAGTTGGAGTTTCAAAGGCACAAATGGGCCTAATGACTGGGGATAAAAGCGTAGCATTACTGGACTATGGATGAATTTCACCACAACCTTTTAAACGAGAGTCATTGGCAGGCACCACAGTGGTTGCTCCATCCTTCTTGTTTCTAGTTCTGGTGCAGAGCGACAGGTACTCAATCACAATGGGCAGAGAACCACGGTGATGTGTGTAGGTCATTTCAAATTCTCGTTTCTAAAGTCTGCGGTGGAATATCATACTCCTCGTGTGGATTTATCTCCAGGGGCTGGAGCCCAGCAAGTGGTCGTTCCTGATTCACCTTCTGCCTCTAAAAAGCTCCAACCAGACGGCCTGGGACTCTGCCTCCTACCTTCCATATTTTCTGGAATATAAGCTGGTAAAGTCACAACTTATTCAACCTCCTCGTTGATCCCGGTCAGCTCAACCACGCTCGAGAAAGCTCACGGCTTGAGGACCGAAAGGACAAGCTCAATAGTGGTCAGCTGCGTCGACCGGCTCCTCTTCAGCGTCGACCGGCATCCAGTCTTCAAACCCGTAGTCAGCGTCATCAGAGAATCTGTGCGAATCGGACACTATTTGCGCCTGGGGAAGAGCACCTGCAGTCGAGGACGACCCCTCGCTTCCAGACCAGCCCGAGTCGACATCTTCACCGAGCGTGTCCCTCGACCGCACGTGGTCAGGCCACTTCCGCCGGAGCTCTTCCTCCGCGTCCCGGTTGAGTTTCCTGAGCAGGCACTTGAAGGCCTCCCTGCGGATGTCGTCGTCGGCGGGGCCGCGGTTGTGGTAGAGCTGCAGGTCGGGATACGCCTCCACGGGCTAGCCTGTAACCCCACACAAGATAGGCAGGCCGAATTGGAAACCCAGGAATCGGTCGACGTCGCCCTTGGTGACGTTGGGGACTTCACGACAATATTTGTCGCCGACGTCCGAGGACGCATGCCGAGCTGGCGAAGAGGTAGGCCAAGGCCGAGAAGAGCTTCATGTTGGTGTTGGCTTGTGGGTGAATTTCCTTGCGCTTTGTAAAGAGAATCGAGAATGGTGTTTTGTGCTTTATATGAATTGTGTCAGAATGTTGCAGTGTAAGTAGATTTCCACCTTACGGTATAAAACGTGACTGGTGCTTCATATAAGAAAATTGTCCTTATCCAGTGTCCTTGGCGTACGCCAAAATGGACCTATCGTTTGAGATTCAATAGTCGGAGGATTTTGGGTCATGCCAGCGACGGTCAAGTGACTTGCTACTGGATTGCGAATATTCCAGTTTTTTCCCCAGCCCACTTGAGCGTCGGGTCGCAGGGAGCTAATTGCACCCCGAAATTTAAGTTCCCGCCGGGCCTAACTGAGTGGTTGTTGGGTTTGATAATGGGTGTGGGCACATCGATATCGTAAGTGTATCCAGAGAGAAAGTAGCAGAATGGTCCATTTAATTGATTGTAGCACTTCAACAGGTATGGTATGATATATCTATGATACAGGTAAAACCCCAGGGTCTCAGAAGCCTCGAAACTATTTCAATTTAAGTGTGCAATGCAAAGTTATCGCTCTTCCAAAATGTTATCGGCAACGCACCAACACATTAGCACCTCCTCCGTCCCATGCCAAATCCACCGCCACCCATCATGGGCCGCCCATAGCCATGCCCGTGTGGCGGTCCGCAGTGTCCCCCACGACCTCCGTAGTAGTGCCTCTTCTCAACAAATACTGGGCGTGGGCCGTAGGATGGTGCGCAGTAGGCCGGGCGGCGGCGGGAGGATCGTCCAAGTCCGAAACACATTCTGGTTTGTGGGAGTGGTTGGGATGTTTTGCTGAGTTTGCTCTCGTATTGTAAATTGTGTGAAGAGCTGGCTAGTTGGTTTTTAGCGGGTGGGCCCGGACGGAGGATCAGTTACTGGACGAACGAACCTCTTTTGTAGTTCTTGTTCGGCGCGACTTGTTGATCACAGAGTGATAGATGATGTTGGGATTTGAATCTCGTGATGTTTATGTGACAGTGTGTTATGATATCGTTTTGTTTCTCAAGGTTTGTGAACGAGAGGTTGGCTGTCAGATGCGTGATGACTTGCCTCCATCCAATTTAAAACCACGAGGAGATTACAACGACTTATATACACCTCAAATGCAGACAAAACTCCCAAAGCCTTACCGAGCCTCAGCCGCGCATCAGGGTCCCGGAGGATATACCTACGTCATGCGGGCCCGGCATCCGTCATGGCGGCGAATTGGCCCAGGCCGCCGAGCCTGGCCCGGTGAGGCTTGGCCGGCTAGTAGAGGCCGTCCGCCCAGGAGCCCACCTGCTCGGCACCTACCATCCACTGCGAATTAGAGTTCGGGACCCTGATTACGCCGCCAACCGCCTGCACAATGCCTGTCTGTGGTCGTGTCTGGGACCTGCCCAGGTGAAATCGGTCTGACCGGTCGGGGCCCCAGGAGCCTCGAAGGGGTCATGCTTGGCACAGGAGGACCAACCTGGGGTAAGGTGATGGCGGGGAGAGAATACTCTGCTCTGGTTTGGCAGCATGGAAATACCCTCGGAGACATCACGGCGTCTCCTTCAAGAAGCCGGCACTGCCACATGACGGGCAAGATTCTCTTCCAACTCCGCGACACCCATACCGTGGCACACGGATGAACGTGCCGGCTGGGTGACGAATACTCACCACACAGCGCACCACAGATTGCAAACCCCCCCCCCCAACCACACCTTGATTCGACCCATGGTATTGCTGCCACAAACTCGTCAGCCCAGCAAAGAGCAACAAGCCCAGACCGTTCGCGCGCTCGCACCCAAGACGCGATCTAGAACCGGCCCAGAATGGCATGCGCAAGTATTTCCTGCTAGGATCCTGTCCAGCTCTTTGAATGGCTCTTCCTGTTTCGTCATACCCAGTTCAACATCCCCAAGGAACGCGTCTACGATCCATCCTCAGCCCGCTGGCTGGCTCGCGTGGCGACCACCTGACCCAGGCGCAGCACGCGTGTTGGACCATCCCCAAGTGGGGACGGGGAAAAGTCGCCATTCAGAGACGGCGGCCCCGTCTCCGAGGAGATTGGGCTGCTTGCCGCGCGGCGCGGGTGCCGCCACCGGTGGGCAGGCGCGCGGGAGCACTCTCTCCCGGGATCATCCAGAATAGGATAAAGCTAAAGGCCGAAAAGCCGAGAACGACTTATGTTAATATATGCAAAGTTTTGCCTTAATAAGCATATGGAAAAGGTAGGTCTTTATATACGCACACATAGCCATAATATGCCTGGTGAATGAAACTGGCTCTCAGGCTAGCATCATTTGGGGGGCTGGGGGAGCTAACATCCGGAACTCTCCCATTCTCCTTTAATATTTCTGTCCTCCAGTAGATTCAGACGAAGCTATCATTGCATACGAGGTATCAACCTAGTCTCGTCTTGACTGATGCGCTTGAGTCAAGCTTCAGCCTCTTCGAGGCTGCATATTCAAATTGACCTCGGGACATTCAATACAGATGTGCAAGCATCTATAAATCATGTATGACCCCCTAGGTGTTTCGTGATGTAGTGGAATGAATATAGTACCTCAAGACAGAATCATGTTTATCATTCGGTTACGGAGAAACACAGGGAAAGTCTTGCTCATTATAACGTCTAAATACATACCACCTAGCGGATCGCGTTCCTGTTCCTCTCTCCCGCGGTTTCATAGGAAATATGACACCTCCAGTAGTGTTTATTCCTTGTACTCTATAGATGCGATGCCGAGAGGTATATGTGTGACGCTATAATAACAAGAATGATCCAAATACAGTGGCCATCTTCCTATCATCACTGCCTTAGTCTGCCTCGGCTTTCTTGGCCTTCACAGATTTCCACTCCATCAACAGCGAACCCACCATACTTAAACATGCCAACCCAAGAATCAGATACCAGATGGACCTCATCGAGTCATTGTATACCTGAATCACGAGAGGCAACTTATCTTCGGAAACCTTGCCTCGCAACGCGCCTGCGCCCGCGTTGACGAGGGTGGATGCATCCAGGTCAGGAATAACCTGTCCCAATCCATTGATCAGTTTCGACTGAAGGAGTGTTTGAGAAAGCGAGACTGTTATCGTTCCTCCGAGAAAGTTGATGAAATTGAGCAGCGACAGCGCGACGGGAACATCGTCGTCGGACAAGACAGTTTGTGCCGCAACATTGGGCTGCTGGAGGCCCAGACCAAGCCCAAAACCGGCAATAATCTATGTCAGAGTCAGTCAGTAACAGTCTCAAATTGAAGACATTCATGAGTTGATCGTACCTGGTAACCTATCCACATGCCTTGCTTTGTGTCGGGTTGCCACGTAGTGATCAAGGCCGAACCCATGATCAGAAACGCGCTTCCCGCGATCATGAACGGCGTGTAATACCCAATAACACTGGTCAAAATGCCACACCCGATGACGGCAACAACAATACTAATGAGAAGTGGGAGCAGCGACAACCCCGAGCTTTCTGTCGATTTCCCCTGTATGACCTGAAACCAGGTGGGCAAGTAATACGACAGGTTGACCATTGCCGAACCGGCTCCTATATATGCGATGCACCCGGCGGCAATGCTGCGTTTGAGAATGATCCGGGGCGGGACTGTCGCTTCTTCTTTGCGCCAGGCTTGCGAGACAATGAAACCGATGCTGAAGACCCCGAAGATGGCGAACAGAGCAATGATGCGCCCGTCACTCCACGGATACTCCCTGCCGCCCCATTGGAGCGCGAAAAGTACACAGACCAAAGCGGGAGCAATCAGGATGAAGCCCAAGGGATCCAGCTGTTTTATTGCCCCCAACCAACCTCGCGCTCTCGGCGCGGGCGCCGGCGTGTTTGGCGCCAGAAAGATGAGCAATACAATGGATATTACACCGAGGGGGACATTGATCCAGAAGCACCAGCGCCAGGTGACCGAGGTAAGATAGCCGCCAAGAACGGGCCCGATGGCAGAGGTCACTCCAAACACCGAGCCCATGGCACCAAGGTATACTGGACGCGTCTCGAGGGGGACCATGAGGTTGATTAACAGGAACGCGCCCGCCCCGATGCCCGCGCCTCCGATGCCCGTCAGGACGCGGCCGATGATAAGGGAGTGCGAGTTGGGGGCGGTCGCGCAGACGATGGATCCGATCTCGAAGATGGCGACGAGCGAGACGAGCACCGGCTTGGTGGGATAGTATTTGTATACCAGTCCAAAGGACAATTGGAGGACGCAGAGCGGGAGTAGAAAGCCGGATTCGTACCAAGCTATGTCGCCGAAACTGTTGAACTCGTTGGAAATGGTCGGTATTGCGGTGCTGATGATGGTTCGATCCTGCCGCCATGTTAGGAACCTCGAGCCATTCGTGAGAACCGGAGTGGACTATTTACCAATGCCACTAGGAAGAAGGCAAGCCAAAGCGCCATCATGGCCGGTAGGACAACTTTTCGCGGCGGGTACTGCTTGGCATCGCGACTATCTCCCGAGTCCCGGCTGGCATCGTGACCTTCTTTGGAGCCCTGTACGGCATCAAGACTTGCTCGACTTGCTTGAGACTCATGTTTATCATCGTGGCTTTTTTCAGAGTTGTCGCTGCCTTGCGTGGAGGCAGTCAGCATCGTGAATAGTGTCGTCGTTCAAGGGGGGCGTTTTGAGAATAGAAAAAGCCAATCAAGATAAGGTAAAGTAGGATAAGGTAGTTCACAAACTGGCCGTGACACACACACGAGTATTTGCAAGTTGTTTTCCTGGCTGGGCAATGCATCATTTAAATCCAGAACTTGACCTGACCTACTAGGAGCAGTAGTACATACCTCGGACTTCGGTCTTGTATTATGTAAGTGTCCATTCTGGTGTTTGGTTGGCTGCCCGTCTCCCCGAGATGCTCTCTTTATTTCCTCCCCGAATCCACCCCGAGCTTTTCTCCCTCGGCCCCACCACCGAGCCAACCAACGTCCCTAGCTCTAAGCTCGCTCAGCCCTATCGTCTTTGACTCCCTCGAATCGCCATCTAGATCTCGCCCAAGATTTCCGATCGACACAATTATTTGTGTATGCTTTCATTTCTACTCCCCGTCCATCGGCAACCATGCGGAGCCAAGCATGTGAGCCATGTGCCAAGCGCAAAGTGCGCTGCGACCGAGTGGAGCCGTGCTCGAACTGCAAACGTAGAAAGCAGGACGTCTGCCGCTACCGAGAGCCCTCTCCCACCGATCGGATCAGAAGACTCGAAGGCATTGTGCCATCTGCCACGCCGTTCTTGCCCGAGGCCCCTGTAGCACGTCCACCTCCAAACCTACCGCCCGCCGGCCAACACCCCCCGGGCTCGAGTGGTTGGAGGAGCACCGACCCTGTCATACTGGAAGCAGACGGACAGCAACAGTACATTGAATCGTGAGTCCATCGATCGCCTACCATCCTTTGTCTGGCATGTTTCCCCGCGCAAGCTGCTGAAGTCACAGGCGCGCGTGGCTAGTCTACGGCCATCGACAAGCCGAGACGAGGGCCGAAATCCCGCTTCTACCAAGTGCGCCCTCGGCCTTCCAAGGCATCTTCGCGGGCCAACGGCCTTATGACTCGGCTGTGATAGATCATTTACGCGATAATGCCCCGATACTCTGGACCACTTTCAAGCAAAGGGTCCACCCTTTCAACAGGCTCTGCTTCAGCTGGGACTTGGAACGGCTCGAGTCCGCCAACGCATTCTCGGCACCATCCCAACCCGCCAACGATGCGCAGGATGCACTCATAGCCTCCATTTACTTGGCCGCCGTCGTCAGCCTTACCGGTGCCGAATGCGAGGCCAGCCTTCAACGGTCCAGATGCTCGCTGCTTCCCGACTGTCAGGCTCTATGTGAAGCCTCGCTCGCCAGGACCAACATACTGTGCATGCAGAACATCGTGGCCCTCAAAGCCATGGCAATATACATGGTGAACACCCTTTCTTGGCCGCACGTGCGCGCATTGGGCTAACTCTGGGTCCAGTGGGCCAGTCTAGACCGCGTGAGTAGCCAGAGTCTCTGGACCCTGATGGGGCTAGCAATTCGCAATGGCGAAAAGCTGGGCATCCAGCGGGACGGTACAACGCTGGGGCTCTCGCCAATCGAGACCGAAGAGCACCGGCGCCTCTGGTGGCAGCTCCAATACCTCGACATGATCTTGGCTGTGCGGCTCGGGGCAACGCCTTCGACGCTGACGGCGAACTGGGACGCGAAACTACCTCTTAACATCGAGGACGAAGACCTTATTCCAGCTTCGAAGAGCCTCCCCCCGGAACGGAAAGGCCTGTCAAGCTTATCTTACTGCCTGTTCACCTTTTACGTTCTCGATGAGCAGCGCAGGTATCACGCTGACAAGGGAAAGTTCGAGATGTCGTGGTCGACAAACCAGTCCGTTTCGAACAAAGTCAAGGATGTATTCATCAGTCAACTGGAAGATGGCCTGAACCAGAAGTTTCTTCAGTACTGCGACCCTGTTGAGCCTCTTCACGTCTTGCTCCATATCATGGCACGGGCGCTCATCTGTACGTTTCGCCAACGAATCTTGCTGACTGGCAGCGGACACTCTGGCCCTGTGGATGAAGAACACCGTCCACCATTGCTAGCCTTGTCGATGCGGTTGCTCGAATATTCGCTTGCCTTTCACTCGAATCGTCTGCTCAAGTGCTTTGCGTGGCTGACGTCAAATGGCTTTCCGTGGCCTGCATGTCAGTGTCCCCGTCCCCTCTCTGGTCCCCGCAGAAATCTCACACATAGCTACAGTCATGGTCGTGCTGGTCGAAGCATCGCGCGAAACCGATCCAGCAAATTGCCAAGGCATCTGGGCTCTGCTCTCCGACCTGTACGATACTAATAACTCCCTGCTCGAACTCGCAGGCGATCGTCGGAGGTTGCATGCGGCCGAGTTGATATTGGCGGCTTGGAAGGCATGCCGAAGCAAGGGAACTATGGGACAGTCCTTGCCAAAGCCTAGTTTTGTATCCAAGCTCGAGGAACGGCTGAAACAAATCGCCATGGAGCCCGCACAAGCGCCTGTTGCGGGGGAGGTGGTCGAGGGCAAACGAGAGGGCGAAATGAGGCTAGACATGCCCAGTGGCGTCTTAGGCGAAGAGGACTTCAACTGTTCCCTTGATTTGAATTTCGAGGACATTGATTGGGCTTTCTGGAATAACTTCGACTGAGGAAATAGATTGGTGCATTTTCATTACCCATCACGTACGACTATAATCTGAAGACACTTCAAACTCACGAGTACTTGGAGCTATTCAACTTGTAGGATCTGATTACATCGGTCTCCACATGCAATGTCATATGCCTAAGAGATTTATAAGATAACTTGTAAGCCTTTCTGTCCTACGAGTACGCGGGATCAGTCTACAACGTGACCAGAGCCGATCATTGTGCTGTCGTGAACATGAGGTACCGTACCTGAAGAAGTGCGACCCCGCTAAATCTTACCTAAGGTGGCCATGCCATAACTTCCACCCTTTATGTATGCGTCCTTTCACTTTCTCGGCTTCAAGCAGCCATGCAGCGCTGGCAGGTGTTTATCTGCTGTCTTTTCTAGGTTACTTTGCCTATTATTATAAAGAAAAATCTAATTCTTAATACTAACTTTATTAATAATATAAAATATATTAATTATTATAAAAAAACTTCTATTTTTATTTATTAATTAAATAATAATAATAATAATAATAATATAATATTTTTAATTATTATTTTAAAGAAATATATTTATTAATTATTAATATAAATTAATTATTAAAATTTATTTATTTTATAATAATATTTTTATATAATATTTAATATATTTATATAATAAATAAAATATATTAATATATAAAATATTTTTATTTAATTTCTTAATTTATATTTTTAATATTATCATTTTATATAAAACTTAATTTTTAAATTTAAGCTATTAATATATTAATTACAAATTATAATATAATATTTATATTATTATTTTTTATTTGATTATTATATAAAGCCTTAAATAGACTAAAATAATCTATATCTAAAGGTCGTGTTAGACTAATCCCCAAGTGGAGCCGGGCGAAAAGTCGCCATTCAAAGACGGCAGCTCCGTCTCCGAGGAGAGAATGGGCTGCGTGCGGCGCGGCGCGGGTGCCGCCACCGGTGGGCAGTGCGGCGGTGCTCCGCGTGCTCTCTCTTCCGGGATCATCCAAAATGGGATGACGCCTGGAGGCCGAAAAGCTGAGAAACGACTTATTTAATATACGCAAAGTTTTGCCTTAATGGATACGGAAAAGGTAGGTTTTTCGTATGCGCACACAGCCAGCCATAATATGCCCGGTGAACGAAACTGGCTCTCGGGCCAGCATCATTTGGGGGCTGGGGGAGCTAACATCCGGAACTCTCCCGTTCTCCCCATGATGAAGATGCGCACATGCATGATCTCATCAATCACAGTAAACTGCATTGTCTGCAAGATCATCCCAAAAGTGTACCAGCTGAATCCGGGCCGAAACTGACACACGCGCAGAAGGTAACCCCTGGTCAAAATGCAAAGGAACTCAAAGTCCCAGGATAGAAGAAAATAAATTCCCACACCGGAAAGGAAGAAGCACACCCGCGAGGGCAGGTTCCGCGCGGCCCACACCCTCCCGCCTTCCCCGGTGGCCCCAGCCTACTCTCGCACTAAGAAACACGCACCGGGTGGTTTGGTGGCACGGTGGTAGCGGTTTCGCTCCAAGGGGAGAAGCAAGACGAAACCCTGATGGGGCTAGGTGTGCGTTGGGGAGGAAACCCAACCGGGGGGCCGGCGGCCGGGGCTAGAACGGGAAATAGAAAGGTGGTAGTAATAATAGCACCTAAAAAAAAATTTAAACTACAGGTGAAAGGACTAGCGAGATTACATCCCGCTGCGGGTTCCTGGGGACACGCGGGGAAGGGGGGCCGATCATCTATCTGCCTTCCAAAACCCGCAAGGGACCTGTTTTGACAGGTCATAGGGCTGATTCTGACGACCGTCGACCGTCCGCCTGGATTCCTGGCGTCACAAGCATCACTGGGGTACAACCACCCGCGTATACATGCAAATTTCAACTTGTTCATCGAAGTCACGGCCACGCACATTCCACCACAAAGTAACAAGCGTTGGGTTCTCGAACTATCCATTTCTCGGCTTCCGCTTCTAGAAGTAGCTATGAACTGAGGCGCTGTATAGCCAGGTCCCTGCACACCATAGCTTGCCAGCATGCTTCCTCCAGATCCATTGTCAATCTTGCGCTCTCCCTCGAAGCGGAAGGCCAAGTCCGAAAAACCCTTGCGTGTGTATCCATCCCGTCAGGCGTATTGCCAGCTCAGCTCAGCTCAGCTCGCTACAGAAATGGAATTACCGTGCTCTCTTCATGAGAAGCATGATACCGCCGCGACCGTCATCACCGACATCCGTCTATGAGCAAAGTCGACCGGTTGATGGACAAAGGGAAAAAGAAGTGTTCAAAAAAAAAATGAAGGCCTAGGACCGACAATCGTCTGATCCTCTGTGGCATGAAGGGAAGTTGTAATCAAACTCAAGGGGGTATATGGGGGGTATAACATGACGATGACAGTATTCTTGATGGTGGGTGTCCATACAGTTCCATCAATCTCTCTGTGTAAACACTCTCTGTAAGGACTCCCTGCCGTGGACCACACCAAAAAAAGGAAAAGGGAAACCATAGAGACAGCTGAAGTGGGTTACCAAATCAGTCAGAAAACGCCGCCGTCACATGCAAAATCCAATCTGATGAAGCGAGCGGGCACGTCCTGAGCGGTCCGCGCAGGCGTTGGGGCCCAGGATCAACCGTAAACCAAAAAAACAGAACACCTTGCGTAAACCGTGACCGCAACCAACAGAGAGATCGCCCGTGACCGTGAAAATATGCAAAGTGGAGATCCGAGAAAACGTGGAGAGGGGTGTTGAGATGAAACTCAAACAAGATGTTGTGATCTTGCTGCGTTATTTGTAATGTGTTGTGACGTCGGCGTGTTGTGGTCTCGTACTCCGGGTATCTTGTGTAGTTGTCTCGTGTGCCGTGTTGTTGTGTATATCGCGTGTATGGGGGACCCAACAGAGCAGGACCGCATTGCATGCTGACAAAATTGTGTCGCCCGAAAACCTCCAGACAAAACTGCAAGCGCCGGACTCATGGTCCTCTACCAGATGATATTGCAGATAAGCGAACCAACAAAGGGAATTGTCGCCGAGGTCTATGCCTCAGGCTAAGTAAAGCGGGAGAAATCCCACCAGATGATCGTTCGTGTAGCAGGATGAGAAAAGCCAGCAAAGCCAGACCAGCAACCACAGGCGCGAAGGCAAGGAAGTAACACGCCCAGTTGTACATTGCAACTCGTGGTGGAGTCATTTAGCGGAGAGTCGGAACAGGTAGGTCCTGCATCCACCTCTTGTCAAACCAGCCAGCCCTCTCATACGCAGTGTGCAGTTTGGACGCCTTGTTGACGTCAATCTTGCAGGCCTGCTGAGCATGTGTCTTGCGAAACTCCTTGCCCTTGTGGTAGTAGTCCAGACGGGCCTCGAAGATGCGGCGCTTGCTGGTGAGGTAGGTTGCACAATCCAGCCTCAGGCCGGCCGCCAACTGTAGCTCATCTGGATGAAGGAGATGCTTGTGCGGGTCCTTGCTCAGGTCCAGGGGAGCGCCCTTCCAATCGACTCTCATGAGGTTTGACTTGTCGGGCAGCGAATTGAGGGGCGGGCAGAAGTCTGGGATAGAGTTGAAATCCTTGTCCTCGCGGTTGGGAGGTACCAGACGGCTGCGGGGCTCAGGTGTGGAACTAATACGTCGGGCTGCTTTGGCTGTCTGGGCACGGACTGGCCTGGGTCCTGCCGATGGCTTCGTGACCTTGGAAGGGTGTCTCTGGGGAGACGTATGCTTGGGGGCGGTGGTCTTGGCAATGATAGTATTCGAAGGACGCGCCATCAGAGGCTTGACATGGGTGACTGGGTGTGCCTGTTTCGCATATCCAGAACCACGGCGGGCACGAGCTCTAGCATCTTCACGCAATTGCTCACGGTTTCTTCTCAGCCAGGCACGAGGGTTTCGCTGGTATAGCGGAAAGACGTTCTCTGTGAAACACAGAAAGTCCTCGTAGTCCTGAGGTTTCGGAGGCGCAACATGGTGAGGGAGGGACGCGGCTCTCCTTGCGGCGATGTGCTCGAACACGGCGTTGTGCACTTCAGCAGGACTGAGTTTTCGTTCGTCGAAGAGGGGCGAAGAAGGGCTTGCGGGTGCCTCAGGGTAGAGTATGGGGTCTTTAACGCCCGAAGCGCTGGATGTGGCGTTGACGTGGTTGTCCGCGGGGGTCCATGGCGAAATCGGGGGCGAGGGAGGTTGCTGTGGGTTGGCTTGCTTCGGTTTCGTCGGCGGCTGCATGTTGAAAGGCTGGAAGTGCTCTGACACCTGCCGGAAGCTGTCGAGAGGCGCCTGCTCTGGAGGAGATATCATGCTGCTGATTGCTAGCGGGTTCTTGGGTTGCATTTTGGAGGATGCCAGAGGAACAGATGGACCCTGACCAGCAATGGGTTCGGCCGGATTCCTCGATGCACCTTGGTGGTTTTGCGTAGAAACCTCGTCAAACTGGTGACGACTTGCCATTTCGCACGAAGAAGCGGCTCGCCAGCAAAGGGTTGGCAATGTGATCGAACCAAGAACGATGTGGCGAGTTGTGACAGGCAGCAGTCCAAATTGGATCCGACACCAGAGTTTTCGCACGTGAAAGGGAAACCGGATTTCGCGCAGGCTGTGGTGTCGCGATACGAGCCGAGTGACTTGGCTCAGGAGGTTCAAGAAGTGGTCGTCGGTGGTGGGTGTGGTGTTAGACAGCCAAGCGGTTGCGCTGATCGTGAGTCTTGGCGAAGGTGGGATGTAGTTCAGGGTGTTTTTGTGGGTTCCGTTCCGTGACCGTGGAGACAATTGAGCTCGTTCTCACGATTATCGACAGCAGAACCAGTGTGATAATTCACTCGTATGAGGCGAATTGAATGGTGCAGGTTTGAGTGCAGCGAATTGGCAAAGGAAGGAAAGACAATCCAAAGCAGGCGAAGCTGAGACCGGGGGGTGTGGCAGCGTTTTGTAGTGTGCGGTGTGGTGGCAGACGCCGCCAGGTCCGGTAGTGGCGAATTGGCTTGGGTGTCTCGCAGAAAGTGGGCGTTGTTAGTGCAGGAAGGACTGAATTGGTCAGCTGGACAAACTAATGGGTAATCGAAGAAGAATCAATCGCAAAGTAAAAGTGTTCGAAGAGAGGAAAGTAGAAGAATGATGATGGAAATGGAGAGTTGGCCGGGCGGAGCAGCAGACGGCCTGAATGAGATGGATTTGGGGGGGGGGGCGTCAAGAAACCAAGCCAACACTTGTGAGTCGACCTAAATTCAGCATTGCGATGGCCGCGGCCTAGTACAGGTACATCGGATTCTGCCATATGCCTGCAGGAAAGGCTCACTCAAGGACACCGGCGACTTCTGTTGTTCGTGGTTGGTCGTCATGGAGGGTGTCGCAAAGAGTCACACTCTCCCCGCTAGAGGGACGCCCCGTCGTGTCATCGTGCCATCCCTGTCATCCCACGCTTGTCGCCGGTACATGCGGTGTACTTGTCGCAAGGATGTGTCAGTCGACCAGAGGCAGGGTCATCTGCTCCCACTGGTCAGTCCCCAACACGGTCCACGGCCGCTGGGCCAGGCAACAATAGCTGGAGCAACAGCACCCCCCCCATGTGGAATTGAGCTGAGGCATGTGAACCTCGAGAACAAGTTTCTGGTGTCCACAATGGTACCCAACCATGCGTGCCACCGTAACAAGCACGAAGGCGGCCAACAGTCTGTCATGAAGACATGGACAATGTGTGGCGCAAGGCGCAAGGAACTCATGGGATTCATGCCTCTGTCTTTTGGCTTTTCGTGGGCATCCTATAATTGCTGGGACTGGTCGGCCAGAACGTTCAATCAATTGCCTGAGCACATCCGCCTGTTGACTCGTTCCGCCACTGGCAGCGGAGGCTGTACCCAATTGTAGGGCAGCGGCTGGTGCAGGTACATGAAAAGTAAAGAAACTTTGCGCGTGAAACAACCCAAGCTCGCGGTAGCTTTCCGGTTCCTGCTTGTGGTGCACGTACCTGGGTAGGGACGTAGGGGATCAAAGGCTGCGGAACAGTGCCCCTCCTCCCTTGCGATGGCGGGAGGCGGACTGCGCTTGCAGAGCGTAGCGCAGTGAAACTAACATTCGATTCAATTTCACCACTGGCGCAACACACAAAAAATCGTGTTGAGTCAGGCCAGGCTGGCGAGTTTGAGACGTATTTTTCACTTCTGCCCCAGAGTGCCTGGTAAGTTGATGGGGTTTCCTGTGGATCAGTGTTGACAAAGAAAAGTAGGGATGTCAACCCAATCGACGAGGCTCAGGCAGTAAGGGAAAGGGTGCCCAATGTAGGTACTTCAGCCTCCGCATGCACAATGCGCAAGGCTTGGTCGATTGCGAACCAAGCCCTGATGGCCACGATTCCATGACACGTATATTGGTCGCAATGGCGCGGATCGGTCATGACGGAGTGTGAGAAGAAACGGACAGAATTCTAGGCAGATATCTGAAGCGGATGACGCGGGCTGCCCAGGCGAGGATGCAGTTCAGCAGGCAGCGCACTTTGCCAGGCAATGGGAAACACGAGAAGGAGGGGGACGACGAGGTGGCTCTACTTGGAGCTGGTCCAGGGCAATGCGCGAGGTTGAAGCGCATTCATGGCAACATCCGAAGGGACCAAGGTGCGTGCTGCATCGTGATTGTACCACGACCAGTTGCGATGGCTCTTGTGCCGTACTGCTACTTCTGAGTAGGCCATACCGGGTGGCATATCAGAGAGGCTCACGTCCTCGGAGCATCATCCACCAATTCGATCCTGAAATGGGTCGGACATCAGTTGGAGGCTGGCATGATGGCTGTTGCATGCAGAGAGGTACAATCTGATCAGTGGTCCGACTTGAGAGTCTGCGAGCCTGATGGTGCTGTCGGGCAAGGCAAGGTAAAGCGGGAATAACCCATCTTTCCCCCCCCCCCCCCCCCACTGCCTCTTCGGTGGCCAAGGGCCCAGGCTCCATGAGCTTCAGGAGGCGGGCGAAGACGAGATCTCTGCCACGCAGGGTTTAGCTCGCGACATGAACCTCAACAGTCGGCGAACTCAGTGACAGCTCTGGAATCCAAGCAACGAACTCACCTGTTTGACAAACAACAGCGTGGTTTATGCGAGGCTCCCGAAAGCCAATTGGTGCCAGGTGGCCTGTAATTTCCAAGGCATGAACGAGGCCCCAAGGATGAGCTCGGGGCTCGAGGGCGTAGACGCGATGATGCGGGATCAATTGAGTGTGTCCCACGGTGGAGACGGTGCAACAACACAGCAGGTCTAGGCCACCCGGGCCCTGGAGAGCAGCGCACGCTCAGTGATGCAGTGCCCCTGGCAGGCTTCGAAACAGGTTCTCCCAATGGCTGGGGCCCGTGAGTTGGTGCTGTGTGTGTCCGTGTCGCAGGGCCTCAGGCCCCTCCAGCCATGCAGCCAGGTCCGCCCGGGTTTGTCAGGGAAGGTTTGCATTGCCACCTTTGGAGGTCGCTTGACTTTCGCGCAAACAAGAAACATCCAGCCGTCGGGACGAGGGAATTGGCCAATGGCTAGGGCTGACGTGGAGCATTAGGCGGCTGCTTCGATGGGGACTGTCGCCTGCTGCTGGTGCCATAATAGCGGTGGTGGTGGTGGTGGGAACTCAGCTATAGCAGACTACGATGGTGTGAGTCATACCGGCCGGAGAGTCCAAGATCAGGCTTGGAGGAGTTGTTGAGAAATCAATTGACGAGGTACAGGCAAGGGGTAGGCGAGGTTCGTTGCGGGAGATGCGAGATCAGACAGCAGGACCCAATGCACAAAGATAGCATGGCACCTGCATGGCAACGACGACCAGAGCATGAGCAGGCAGGAGGCAGGAAGGCGGGAACGGCAGCAGGAACAGGCTTGGGGAAACGGAGCAACAGGGGCCTGTCGTTTCGCAGGAGCCCCGCCTGATTGAAACGGCAGCAACGCTCGGTTGAGCCCAGGGCCGGTTTGGTCGACTTGACGTTATCGATACCCGGTCTAATCGATAATGATTGATAATGCACCCTTCATAATCCTCGCATGCCCACGCGGGAGGAGGGAAAGGAAGAGGGAGAGCGAGGGAAAGTCACGGCCGTGTGAACGGGAGTGACAAAAAGTCACGACCATGTACCGTCTGACATGTCACAGTCGGCGGGTACGTGATGCCAGCGGGCCCAGAACTGGAGACGGCACTTGGGAGGGGGTGTCCATATCAAGCCGTGGCCAGCCTGTATCACAAATCCAATCCAGCCTGATGGATTCTGTCCCATTCCATCTGCCTCTACCTGTGCGCCTCTCTGCCTTTCTCCCTCGCCCTCGCCCTCCGATGGTCCTTGCTGCCCTGCTCTCTTCCTCCGCCCGTTGCCCTCTTCCCATTGCCCAATCCATTGATGCCCACTCTTGCCCATTCTCGCTGCTGTTCTTCCCCATAATCATCAGCTCCTTAGTGCTCCCGTCAGAGTGCCATCATCCCCAGTTTATCGCCGACTAATTCCTTGGTCCGGCTCCATTGCACTCGCGCCAATGCCATCGGCCTAATATCACACGGAGAGAAGAGCCTATGGCCGCAGTTCAATTGCCTGGCCTACTCCCAAGACACGGACTTTAATCTGTCCATCGCCCACGGCGCCCGAGATGCAACGAGTAGTCTACGTCGCGTAAGGGCGTAAGGGCGTTCGGGTGTTTTTGTCAGCCATCTTTGTAACAGGCCAGGCTGCTGACCCAATGCCATCGCGTCAATTGCGACGCATGAATAATAACAATTAAGGCAGACCACTTTGGGTTCAAGGACCGCCTGAACTCTGTCTGGCCTGGCTGCCAGTGCAGCAGAATGGGCGCCCGCCCACCAAGCTACCTACCTACCCAGGTAGGTTGGTCCAGGCACATTTGCGCCAGCGCCGTTGCGAGAGAGCCGGAGCAATGACCGTGGCGACCTTGGACGCCCCGGGGGCGCAAAAGCTGCTATCCATTGACCGACCAGTGGTTTGCATTACTATAGCAGCCAGATGGACTCGTTGTTGAGTCAACTCAATGTGCCATTGATGAATCATTGCGCCCAATTGCATCCCCAGGTTCCGGGGCCGCAAATCGCGATTGATGGTAGCCTCCGAGTGTTACGCGTAAATACCTTCTGCCTAGGACGCCTCATCAGCCACGCCACATGTACCCAGGATCTGAGCAGCCTGCTCAGTGTGGATTGGCGAGCGAGCCTGCCGGTCAATCAATCAGTCGTCCAGGCTTTCGCTTCGCTCTAACAGTACGGTGCTATGTGCAGTTTGGGCTGGCGAGGTGCAACGCGGCACCCTTACCCTCCCTCGCCTCACTCGTCGTCACCCTTCCGCTATTGCACGCACAAGCTTCACGAGTAACGCAGCCTGTTCCGAAGACGCCGAGGTTAGTCCACGCAAGACGAAGTCTCCTCCTGCCTACCCGGTTGTGGCTCAGTGTGCTAGGTGACACACACACACACACACCCCCCAAGAGCCTGATCAAGCAGGTAACCGAAGAAGCAATAGACCATCCCACACTCCCACACATTCACGACTCATGAGGCCCCTCAGATCACGAACACACTTGACCAATACGCCAATGGCAATCGCGACAGCGCTAGCCGTCTGGGAAAAGGGCGGCACTGTCGCCAATATCGCCACACACCCCCATCGCGACCTGCCCCAGCAGCCACATGACCCAGTCTCCCACACTAGGGCCTATCCGGTGATCCCTCCCCAAACGTGTGGGATATCAATGGGCATGCGTGCTAGCGGGCACCTGCGATGATGGCCTCAGAAAGCCGCGAGGTCTCTATGTCGAGAAGTCGCAAAGTCGCAGTACTTGGACTACCTTACTAGCTGGGTGGCATCTTATCTCCGCTGATCTGATATCATCCCGTCATCTGCCGCAACCACGGCGGCATCAATTGATTCTCGTGATGTCCTGTCCGAGACAAGCGACAGTCACGACACCAGGGCCGCCGTTATCTAGTGGTGGGCGGATCCACCTTCACATGGCCCTCAATGTCTCGCAATATAATGTAGATCTTGGGGGTCTAGGTCTTGGTATTTGGCAGTAAGCGCGCCTGGACATCAATTGCACTGTTTCCCGTCCCGCGATAGCCTCTGTGTCCCCCCAGACCGCCCAGCCACTTAGCAAGGTCAATCTATAACTCATTGTCAAGGTCATCGTAATTGCCAATGCCAACATCATGCCAATGCGATTGTTAATTGTATATTGTCCAGGGAGGCAGGTAGCCCGTACCCAGACCAGGCCAGGCCAGGCCAGGCCAATTGGGCTTATCTTATCACCCCTCCTTTCGGGTGCGGTTGGAAGGAGGGGTTCGGTCGGATTGATCGACCTGCTACTGCCCTTTCTCTCTGCCGCCAGCCTGAACGTCAGTGAGGAAGGAAGGTGGGTTGAATCACAGACTGACTGACTGCTCGATAAGAAAATCCAGTCTAGACTCTACTGTAGACCGCCTGGCAATTGAGATCCAATGCCTCTCTTCATCCTATCTCCCCGACTGACAGGCGGCGCATCATCTACCTCATCACTTCCAGTATCACATATCATGGTTTCGATGTCCAATTGCGTCGCAATGTGCACAGGCAGGGCGGGCGGCCGGGCGCGTGCGATTCAATGCAATATTGCAGGGCGCTTGATGCGACTGCACAATATTGGTGCTCACCCGCAGGTCTGCCCTCCAGCCTTTGCGGGCAATTGCAGGTCATCAATGCAGCCTGCTTGACGGTGGGCGAACTGACTGACTGACTGATCGGGCAAACAGCCCCAAAGACCCGTCACATCTCTGGTTCTGTTCTGTTTCGGCTGCTGCGCCATCATCCAACTGCAGCAAAGTGCAGCATTGCTGCGCAGCAGCTCGGGTCTCACAGCTGGCCGGCCGTCTCACGATGCAGGGCGATGGATGCGGAAAGGGATGGATGGATCTCACTTCCCATGCCTGCCATGCTCTGCTGCAGTATCTCAGCCTCCAAATTTGGAAATCGCTGCGACCCCTGCCTGCAGCCAACACGCTCGACGCCGTCAAAAGGTCGAGATCCTCCACGATCCTTTGTCCGGGCCAGCTGCAGTGCAGGGCGCCATGCTACTACAATCCTCGCTCCTCATTCCACAGTCACGATCCGCCCCAATGATTTGAGCAGCCACGTCTTGGGTCCAACATTCGTCACCCACCACCGTCCACGGCACAAGCACGCCGGGCACTCTCAATTGGGCTTTGTGTTTGCGTCAAGGGCTACATTGTGTTCCGCCACAGGTCAGCGCCGCTCAATTCCCTCCACCAATTGGCCAATTCGTCCAGAGTACCACAGCTCCAGGTTGGTACCGGCCGCCGGATCTGGCCGTCCACTGGCCAGCGTTGGGCCCGGCTGGCTTGACCAACTTGACGAGGGCCAGTTCACCAGGCGTGCGTTTCACATCGCTGTGTTGCGTTGGTTCACACCGAGCGACTGAACGGCTGCAGCCGCAGCAAAGATCGCTGCAGCCTCATCGCCCGATTGCCAACAAGCATGTGAAAAGATTGCCCCTGGGAAGGAGGCCACCTGCAGTGGGAAATCCACGCCCCGCCACGCGGCACCTAAAGTTCATCCCAATCGTAGAAGCAATATAACGCGGTAACATTCAAGGCTCAAAGCGTGGTGCCATCGCCTGATCGCTGTTCAATTGACTTCGGGACACCACGGTGACAGCCCCACCCCCTCGCAGCGAAACATGACAACCCAATCTTTGCTTTGCGCTCATCGACGCTCAGCTCCAAACGAAAGCCGATGGATACAACCCTGAGTCTCAGGCACCGATCAAGGTTTTCTCTGGGCCGAGCCCGGTATTCGGACAAACCCAGAATGCGGTGGTGCGCGAGCTTGAGGCAGGGAGCAATGCTGCCTCGAGCCTTCGCGGTCTCGAATCATCAAGCGACACGATTCGGCTTGCATGATGTCATGGCCAGGAGCGTCGCCTGCGGTCGAGCTACGCGTCGATGGTCTCGCCCTGAGGACCTGTCGCCTGCACAAACATGTTTCGTCGCAGTTTGATGAACTGGTCAATTGGAGCTGTTCCCGGCGAGAACTTTGACACCTGGACAGAGTCAATTCGCCAAAAAAGCGCTCGCCTCTGCATCGCCGGTCAACCTTGCTCGCCAGCCTCCCACAGCTTGCACCCTGTTTGCCCTGCTGCGGTGGGGCCCAAGGGAACAGCACAAGCAGCCCTGCAGCCCGTCGGGAGGCGGGTTCTGGGCCTGCCGCATGGCCGCTAAACCCAAAGTGAGGCTGCAGAATGCTCCGGGTAACCCCAGCGGTCGCGCCAGGGTCGAAGATCTGCCGGCCCAGGGATCGAGCAGTGATCGACCCGGTGCGACGCATTGTCCGCATCCATTCTCTGCGCGCCCTGCAGCCCAGCAGGCAAGTGCCCTGCTAGGCTGAGCGGTCCGAAACGGGGTCCCCAGCGCTGGGAAACGCTAGGTAATTGGGTTTCTCGGAAGGGCGGACGAGGCAGAGAGACTGCATGTGCGAACATGTCTTCCACACTGCTGCTGCCCATGCTTGCCGCGTATCCGCCAAGTGGTTTCCACTCTCAGCATGCTCCTGATAGACTTCTCGACAAGCTAACCTTATGACATCTTACTCGAGACCAAGTGGTGATCAAGTAGTGATCGTCGAGGGCTAGACCAGTCCATTGAAGCCTGGAGAAAATCCCTCTCGTTCGGTGTGTTGTCTCGCACCTTCAGGCACGTGGCTTGCCAAGTAAGGCCCCGAGAGTTTATCTAGCCGTTGCGCTGATGAGATAGTTGTTCCCGAGCGTAGGTGCCGAACGTGGACGATGTCTGCGGTCGCGGACATTGTTGCCTTGCCCCTACCAAATTCAAGCACGCCGTGGTTGAATCTCTGCGGGAACATCAATTAGTGAACGTTACAGTCTGGCTTTGTCGCAGTGTAGAAGACGGCCTCGTCAGTGAACCTCAAAGCCCAAGAACACACTCCGGCGTCAGCACAGCACCACACGGCCGAGTGGCACCTTGGAATCTTGTTGGCCGGCCATCTGTGGCAGGCACTCTTCTCATATTCCCATCAAATAAAATGGTGACGGCGCAGCTCGCAAACCTTCTGCGCGACTTTTGCGAAGGCGAACAGCCTCCCCGCCAGCCCGCAATTTGAGTGAAACATCCACATGCCACCGGTGTGCCGTCAACATGCCATCAGCGAAGAAGAGAATTAAGCCCTAGAGGAATTGTAACGGCAACATCCAAGCTTTCGGCTCTTCTCGACGGCCCGGCGTGGGGGGAAGAGCGGGCGAGGTGGAAGGGAGGCGGGCGCCCCCCAACCTGAGTCGGATGGACGGGCGAGCGTACCTGCAGCGGGCGAGAAAGTCTATGCCCCACCGGTCCTGTCGGCGGTTTCCCCTCCTCCCAAAGCACACTCTGAACCTTGCTGGAAACATGCAGTTGGAGTTGTATCATCGGATGATGTGGGCTGGGATTTTGTTTCGGGTGGGAAGGGTGACAGGCAGTTTGCGGGCCCTGTGGGCTCTGGGTTCGGAATGTTGTCTTTGTGAAGGTGTCATTCTTGACTTCAGACGTAGGCCTTGCTTTCGCATAGGTTATAGAGGAGACTACACGATGGTTTTTTATGCCTATCGATTGAACCTTGTCTAGCCTCTTGTTCTGAAGCTGTCTGCTTTACTCGGAGAGCTTGCGTAGATCCATGCGGCCAATGTAGGGCGAGCATATGCGTGAGGGTATCGCAAGAAGCGGACCAGAGCGGCAGTTCACAGAGGGATTCGTATCATTCGCGGTAGAGCACGTTTCTACACGAGTCTGTCGCCTCCACGTTATGTGTATGAAAGCGTGCATTTGCCTCGCGCCGTATTCCGTCGTGGTCGCTATGGCCTCTGGGTCTCTGCAGCGTGGTGCGCACGCAAAGTATTTCAAGCCCGTATTCGTTGCAATTCATGGGCGCTGCCTACTTCCGATGGACTGTAGAGACTGTTTTCTTGCTCCTCGGGTTTGCATGTAGCTGGCACTGGGCCTCCCTCGCCTTGAGATGTGTGCTCGCCGTAGAACTGCCCCGGCCTTCTCCGGGACGTGCTAGATAGAGCTGTGTCAAGTTCAAGGTCTCAGGCCGTATATCAGCCCAGACCCGATGACGCGTCTACGTGGCCATCTCCAGGCTTCGTTGAAAGGTAGCCGGCCCTCCGCTCGGAGCCATGGCCTGTGGCCGTCCATGATATTGGTTCGCGAGTGTGTGTGTGTCTGCCTTTTCATGACCCACGACTTTGGGAAGGCGCGCGCGGAGAGCGCAGTCAGCTGATCTCCGCCAAAATGGCTTGAAGATCTTGGAGACGGCTTTTGGGAGGCATTTTGTTGTCTACGTCTGGCCTCCGCTTTAGTCTTGTGAACGGGATCTGGCAGCATGGCTGCTGGCTGACTGTCTGAGGAGCTTCTACGACGAACTCACCATATATGTGTTACTATATTTTCAAATCCATGTTATGAGACGAGCCCTCTGTGACATTCGTGTGGAAAAAAGCTCACCCCATCTTCTTCTATGTGATTATGTTCCAGCTGGACTATTGGTCTCTCTCGTGGATCGGAGTTCCTTATGCGCTCCTCTGAACGCGTGAACGAACCCAGAGCGGCAAAAGATACCCGAGACTGAACGTCCCGGTCCTGTTCGCCGAGTCTTTGCTTATACTCGGTTGCCTTGTTCTGGACACCAGCGCTCCTGTGTGCTACGCTGCAAGAAAAGCCTCATTATTCATTCACCCTGAGACAAAACGTGTGGCTCAACGTCCCCTGTCCAAATTACTGTACCGCAGAGAACCTTTACCGACGGTGGGCAGGAACTGTGAGCACATAGATCACCAATTAGAAGTGAGGAAAGGACATCGCTTGGTTCTACTCTATCCCGCCGGGGTATTCGTGTATATATGCGCAGCGATCAAATCCAGAACATCTAAAGCCCTCAACCAAGCAAATATGTGATCTACAACCATCACAGCAAGATCCGCCGCCGCCCGTGGTAGGTCCTGTCACCCACTAAGTGAAGTCATACACCAAAAGGCTCTCCCTCCCGCCCCTTGCCTCCTTAAGGACAATGACCATCTCATCATCAAACCCAACCCAGTTCCTCCTCTCCTCCCAGTCGCCCACAAGCGCCCCGTCACCACCACCACTCGCCTTCTCCTCCGCCGCCGCGGCGGTAGGGTTATTGGTGGCGGCGGCGCGGACCTCGACGCTCCGGCTGCGCACGCCGCTGGGCCTGCCCTCGAGCTCCCAGACGCGCATCTCGTCGCCGCGGCTGCTGACGCTGACGGCCTTGCCGCGGGCCGTGATCTCGGCGTCGCTTATGCCCGAGGTGTGGCCCCACAGCCGGATGCCGGGGGAGATGGACAGGGCGGAGGCGGTGGAGGTGCAGAGGTGCAGGATCAGGGTGTTGTCCGGGAGGGTGGCGAGGAGGTAGGGGTGGCTGTAGCAAAGCGTTGTCGGGCCTTGGCTTTGTTGTTGGTGATGGTGATGTTGGCGTTGTGTTGGTGATGTGGACGATGGCGACGTGGGATGTTGGGTAAGGCTGATGTTTGAATCGGAAGTTCGAAGAGACTGTGCGACTTGTGAGGGGCCAGCTTGTGCTCCCAGTGAGTGGCCAGGCGCGCTGATGCTGGTCGGCGTTGTGTAGGCCAGTCGCGTGGTGATTACGGGAGCTCCCTTCAAGGCTTCGTCGGGAGTGATGTGGAGATCCTGGATGCCGATGGACCAGCCGTGCCGGGTGAAGAAGGTGTATGCTATCGATGCGACTGTCGCGCTGGCCGTCTTCCTTATTGACAGGGCCAGGGGTGGACTCGAACTGTACGACTTGAGCGATGTCATGAGATATGGCGCAGCTAGTTGGACCTGTTCCTCTTCGGTGGCTGTGTCCTCATCCGCGTACTCGCTCAGCGCGCTCTTCAGTTTGGACGAGGACCACTGCGCAGGGGTATCTCCTGCCTCAAACCCGCCCTCACCGTCCACGCTCTTGGGCGGCACGTCGAACGTATAGAGTGATATCAGCACAGCTCCCGTGGCTGTCAGCAAGTAGGGGTGCGAATATGCCATGCCTATCAGCTCGCCGTTGCTAGACTTCTCGTGACGATATCTCCGGGATATGGTCTTGGCCTGGGTGCTCAGCGCCCAGACCCCGAAGCTCCCGTCCACGAAGCCAACCGAGACATCCAGTGTACCCCTGTCGAGGCTTCGGTCGTCGATGGCGATACAGCTCGGTTGCGCGGGTTCGCTTCCCACTTCGTCGTCTTCCAGGCTGGCTTGCGCCACGACCTCCCTAGTCCTGAGGTCCCAAGCTCGCAGGCCAGAAGCCCTGTCTACCGTGACAGCCAGCCCCTCGACGACCTTGACCAGCATCTTAGTCCTGTCCAGGCCGTCGATAGGATCGTCGCTCGGGACCTCGCCTTGGACCTCGGCCTCCGGGCCGAGCCTCAACTCCTCGACGGCGCACTTGCCCCTCGCCCAGTTGTGGCGTATCTTGAACTGCCTCTTCCAGTTGACGCTGTCGCTCTTCTTGCTGAGCCCTTCCTCCTCCTCGGTGAGCCGTATCTTCCAACCATCAGGCGTCCCCGCATCCCTGACTAGCCCGCCAGACCGCCCGCTCGCCCACAGCGTTCTCCGGCCCTTGTAATGCAGCTTGTGGTCCTTCAGCCTCTCGGCCAGCTTGCCCTCCCGGAAACCCGGGATGCGCATGGCGCGCGGCAGGACGAAGCGCGCGTAGTACAGGGCCTTCCATAGCTGGTTGTCATTGGCGAGGCGGCGGAAGCGGGCGCTCACGGGGGCGACGGACAAGAGGTGCGGCAGGGACAGGTAGCCGAGGATGCGGATGAGGATCTCGGAAGGCAGCTGGGAGATCAGGTCTGCGCGCTGCGGTGCTGGCGATGGCGCTGGGGCAGCGCGGTAGGGGGTTGTGGACCGGACGGTGCGCTGTCGTTTTGGGCGCGGTTGTGGTTGTGGTTGTGGTGTGGATGCGACGGTGTCGTCGTCATCGTCTGCGCGTGGGCGTTTAGAGTGCATCTTTGCGCGTCTTTGCCTGTCCCTTTCCTGACCCGTCCTGTCTTGCCCTTCGTCGGCAACCTCGTGGCCTTGCCTGGCCCACTGCGATCCAGGTCGAGGACGAGATTGCAATGCAGTGCACTGTGCTTTGTTGTCGTCGACAAAGAGTTGGTGTGGTCGAAATGTACGGACAGACAACCCGGAGATAAGGAAATAGTCCCCTGGTCGCGTGCAGGCATGGGCTTGCGTGGGAGGGGCTGGACGGCCTCCAATTTGCCCACCAAAAAGACTGCAGGGTTGACTAACCACAGCCACCATTCAACCGCTGGATAGAAGCGTCCACTCGGAGCTTGTCGCTGCTGCGGCACTGTGATCTGCTCAGCTGAAGCATTTTGTCAACTCCTGGCCTAGGCGTCCGTTCGCTACACTTGTCCTCCACACCCGTACTGAGCCACGGGGAAATTAATGCATCAGCTTACAACAGTGCGTCCATGCGAGGCCTCTCAACACACAACTATCCGTTCAAATAATCTACTTCTCCCTCTCAGGAAAATCATCAATACATTTTGTTGCGTTTGATTTCAAATGGAGTGTCCATCAAGCTGTGTTGCTCCAGTCCAGCCCTTGACTGGGTCGGTGCTCGCTGACCTTCGCAGCGCCTCTCCCCTGATTCAGAGGTCAGTTGAAATGCGATTTACACTTGGCCTGCCAGTCATGGAACGTTTGCAGTAGTCTTGACATCTCTGGAAGCAGAAAGTACCATAAAACTCTTACAGCAATGTCTGGTTCTGTATTGACATCGGTTATCTGTTATTTGCTAGTTGATGGATACATGCAATTAGGCCCTGGACTAGTAGCAATTCTACTTCAAATAACAGGTGCAATAGATATTACATCACACATCCTGCCATATTCCGCAGACGCACCGATATATGGTCTGACAGACAGACGAACAGAAGCTAAATAAATATCCAATCTCCACTGAAAACATGGCTGCGAAGACGCCATTTTCGAGGGACTACTTCATCGAGTTCTGTGGACAACCTGCGCCTCTTGCCGTGGACTTGGAGACTGGAAATTGGAGCATTACTCCCTGTTCATGTTTGAGTGAAAAAATGAGGGTATTCTAATGGAACGAAATGAAAGGAATAAGGAAACTAAAGTCCGAACTTGCTCGCCTAAGTCCTCCTTGTGCAACTCTAACCTTCTGATCAATTTTGGATGATTCCCGATACTCAAGACCGTGTGTCATATTGACCGCGTCTTGCACGCAAAAAGTCGGCCAACGAACTAGGTCCCTTGGGACGTAGTTAAAAGTCCTTGAGGCCCATACATAGGTGCCTTCCTTGTAATACTTGGTACCCTTGGGAGCTTTTCCAGCCACTGCAGATACAACCTGATGTAGATGATATGTGAAAGAATTAGCGACTGCTAATCACTGGGTGTTTGCTCCGAAGAAGCTTACAACTCTCCACCATCCTGACATAGCCCCCTTATTGATCCTCTCGGACGAAACATCCGCCGGCCTTCCCTTCTTCACCCTCATGACCGTCTCGATATGCTCGAGCTCAAGCGGTGTCTCGCTTCCATCCTTAGCTGCAAGCAGTCTCGCCGTCTTAACCACGTTCTTGATCTGCCGCCCGTTGAAGTCTTCCTTAGCCAGCTTCTCCATTTCCTTGTCGGTGATCTTGCTTTCGCTCTCCAACCCCCTGGCAATGAATGTTTCCCATATACGCAACCTGCTCTTCGGATCTAGTTTCGGGTATTGGATCGTCAGGTCGATCCTTGACTCGAAGGCTGGATCGAAATCCTCGACGCGATTAGTTGTCAGGAATAAGATGCCCTGGTAGTACTCAAGCAGGCGCAGGAATACGGATACAAGCCTGTTGCGATCTAGGTCTTTGAGTGAGCGGCGCTCTAGGAACACGTCACACTCGTCAAGGAGTAGGACCGCGCCCCATCTTGTAGAGAGCTCGAGGATTCGCTTGAGGTTCATCTCTACCTCGGCAGCAGAGCTACCCAGCTCGCCGGCAGATATAGCATACAAAGGACGCTTTGTCTCTTCGGCCACTAGAAATCGAACTCATTAGCACATTCCAATTGGATTCGCATTTGAGTGATGGAAACGCATGCACCTGATTCCGACGTGAGCGTCTTCCCAGTGCCTGGTTCTCCGCCCAGAAGTACGATCAACCCTCGCCCTAAAATGCACAATGTTAGCATTGGGGTAGCAGGCCACCGCCATTGCTTCCTCACCTTTCCCTCTGATCACATCATCGAAGCTATTACGGTGAAACAACTTGGAATGTACGAAGGCCAGCATGACCTGTTTGTAGTCATGCGGCAGAATGAGCCGCTTGAATGCGTCTTCATCCCAGTCAATCTCACGTACTGAGTCGACGTTGAAATATGCTAGGCGGTCATCAGTCAGTGGAGTTTGCCCTGTGTGTTCTCAAAAGACGTGTGTGGATTGATACAGACACCATGTCTTCTCTTTCAGGCAAAACCCTTTGAGAACAGGCGTGCAGCGTGCGCACTGTTGCCGAGAAAGCTTTGTAGCTAGTCCAGTCAATTAGCTTCAGGACGGGCATTAAGGTCAATGTGTTGACAGTGGAATTCTCGACTCACTACCTGAACTTTCGCATTCAGCAGCGACCACCTCGCCGGGATCTTTCATCGAGTTACTCATGAGCCGAGCGGTCTGATTCATGAGGTCATGAAAGGGCGAATAATTTTCCACGTAATCCGGTTGAAGGTACGGCTTGTCCAGAGGACGCAGGTGGCCACATCCCCCATTGATTTTCAAGAACGACTTGCAGTCGATCATGATTCTTTCGGCCTCAGTCTGGGGTGAACTTAGTCAGTCTAATACTCGTATTCCGGGCTTTTGGCAAGCGTAACCCACCATTTGCTCGCGAGATGCTCCCATAGGTACACTGGCTAGATCGTAGGCGCCGGAGTATGACTTGTAGTGCACGCCCGTCAGAGTCTCCACCTTCTTGCCCCTCGCCTCTAGCTCTGCCCGAATCTTACACATATCGGGTTGTAAGTCGCGCAAGTCGGTTGGGAGGACATCCAACTCCAACAGGGGTTTCACCTTGTCAAAGCGATCTATGTTGAAGGACGTTGACACATAGCCAAAGGCGTCCCCATTGGTGTCGATGTAAAGGCAGGATAGTTCGTAACTCATGATATCACCATTGTAACTTTTCTGGTACCTGCCGCTCTCCAAAAGGAACAGTCTGTGCTGGCCGTCGACCTTCGAATAGACCTCTGAACCTGGCTCAAATAATGTCCAGATGCAGTCGAAGGAGACAACACCATTCTCGACCAGGTCTTTCTTCAGATAGATATGTGGTGTAATTTCATGGCTGATTACATCAAACAGGAGCTTGTAATGGCTTTTCTCGACCTCATCGTTCGGTTCGGCGTTACAGAAGCGATCCCATCGGTAAAAGAATTCGTGAAAAGGGGCGTGAAAAGTCAATTTCTTGAGGTTTGTATTGATACCCCTGTAGTCAGCAAACACAGGGTCGAGGTGCTTTTTGATCAGCTGGCTCTGTACTGTGATGGAGTGCAGAGTAAGACATGGCTCCCCATTCTCACCACTTCGCTTCTCGCGGCGTACTATGAGAGCGAACCTTGCTGAAGCTGGCGTGACCTGCGAGTTCATTCCGATATCCGTAGGGGCCCACTCCTCCCAGGATTCTCCGTGGGCATCCCAGTAGAGACATTTTGTCTCGGCGATCGTTCCAACATCAGCTGGGTCACACGTATCCTCGGGAGTGCTGTCTTCGCTTCTGGCGTCCCCGAATTCGTCTTCGAAAAGGCGATTGAGCAATGTATCCTCGGGTATGGACATTTCAAGTTGATTGTCGGACCTATACCGACAAGTAGGACCAGGAGCTTGAGTGTGAGGACAGGACTGTGGATGCCGGTAGTCAAATTGCAGGATAAATGATGGACTTGCGCTTTTCAAGTGATGTGAATGTTCTTTGGTGATGGTGCGAGCTATCAATTTTCTGCAGCTAGACCGTATTGGTGCAAGATAAGACCATTGGATCTGGGTCTTTGAGAAGAATCTACACATCGATGTTAAAGATGGAGGAGGCATACTTTCTCACCTACCGAGGGTCTATATCCCACGGCCGTAACACAGGACTATAATAGCGCTGCACGCTTTTTGGGAATTTGACGCACTCCTTGAAGAAGTAAAAAGCAAATTGAGTGTCTGCCAAGGAGGTTGACAAAGATTAATGGCCGCTAAGGAAAGCGAGAGCCTTGCGTCAGGGTGTGGGTACAGTTGCAGCCGGCGCTGCATACAAGTGCACTAGACGAGCTGGACTTCTGCTTACAAGGTGGTATCAAGTGACCTTAAAAATGTTGAGGTGGCATGATTCCAAACGCCTTCGGAACAGTAAGGCCGAATCAGTATGTGTAGAAAGACTGTGTGGTTGCACGGTGGCACCAAATGGCCTCAGTGTTGCGGCGGCATGATGTCCCCGGCCTTCGAACGTTCCACAATAACTCACTGCCCCGCGGCTGTGCCTACGGTTGCCTCCCTTGACAAGAAGAGTGTGTTGCCCAAAGAATTCAATGCATGTGGCTTAATTATTTACCTGTTTATCTTTGGGAAGCGACAGAACTTTCTCTTGGAAGCAAGGCCCTCAAGCAGGTAAACGTCGGTGCCACTTGATCAAGCGATTCACGCAACCTGCCTTATAGCCTAGGATCTCACACAAGCCTGCAATGATTGACGACACCCTGAAGCCTGAACCTGGTGCGCAGGGCCCAACGATGCCGCGGGCAGTTATTCGTCTATCCGCGAATGTCGACGGCATCATGAAACACCCAATAACTAGATCTCACGCAGTTAAATGGGTTTCCAACCTGCGCTTTCTGACTTTCGATGATGGCGAGAAAGATGGTTTAGAGAAAAGAAGCGCAGATTTCGGTGCTGCTAAGAGCCAAAATGACATTCTCCGTGGTCAATGTCAGCGCTGCGAAGACAGGGAGCCAGTTCCTTTGGGACACCAATGCGCACAGCACAGGGGCGAGAAGGAGTGGAGGAAACGTGAAGTCGAACTTTACAAATATTCGAACCCATGCGTGCACGTCTATGAGAACTCGTGCAAAGCTTGCCAGCACATCCCCCTGTTTCCAAATGACGCGAAGGTGACAAAGTTCAGGATACGAAGGGTTGATCAATCCCACGACAACGCCGAAGTCGCTCCTTGTAATCATTTTGTCGCTGTCTCGTACTGTTGGTCAAGCGAAATGGGCAATATTCTGGATTCAGACCGATACCAGGTGGTTGAGGAAGACGGCAGCGTCCGCAAAGTGCGAGCTCACAATGGGACCATTGACAGAGCTGTGGCGTTCGCCCGTGAGAATGGTTTCCGAATGATATGGATCGACCAGGTATGTTTTGACGATGGTACCAAGCAGTCATACGATCACCCGGGCAGGATTATAAGAGCGATCTACTTACTGTTTTGTAAAGGAGTGCATAAAGCAAGACGAGACATTACCTGAGTCCACAGTGCCTAGCAGTGGGGCAGATGATGGGGTTATTGAGGAAGAGTCTTGGACTGACAAGGAGATTGCAATCCAGTCTATGGATCTCGTCTACTCAAAATCTCGAAGACCGATAGGACTTTTCCAAGCGCGGCTCCAACAGAAACACCTTGATTCCTTGTGCGCAGCCTTCGAAAGAGCAGACTCGAAATTGCCCTTCCGGCGCACTGGGCGAAGACCATTCGCCCTCGGTGGCAGATTCAATATCGACGCCATGCACGAGGCAGTGTCCATGATGGTCAATGACAAGTGGAACACACGCGCGTGGATCTTTCAAGAAGCGGTTGCTTCAAACGGGAGAATGACGCTTCTCTTTCCAAAGGAACAAAAGATCCAGGTTGCGGGTTTTTATTTGATATGCCATGAAGCGTCCCGGAGCGAAATTGCAATAGATTTCAAGGCTATGCAAGCAATTATTCAAATGTACGCGCTGAAGGCGAATCGTATGCAGCAGCTAAATGCTTGGGATATTCGGATGGGAACTATAAGGCGACCCATGCTTGAGGACACGAGCACCACCGGCAACACTAACAAGGCACGACTGAATGCAGAGGACCTCCAGCTTTTCTATCCGTCTCTGTCCACCTGTGACGCACGGTTTTACCTCACGAGCTTAAGCTTCTTTGCGAGGGAACGACTGACATGCAGCGCGGCTGTTGCCATTACTTACCTTCAGGTGCGCAACTTGGAGCGAGTGGCGGACAAACTAGCCATCGTCGCCAACATTTGTGGTTATGAATTCCGCTTGAACACTGTTGTCTTGGAGAAGACGCAATCGAGCCTCGCTGCATGCATGTTGTTGCTCGCGGTTCGCAACGGTGACTTCTCATTACTGGTTCCGCAAATCTATAAATTACCAGGGGCAGATATCGCCGGTAGGTGCCACCCTCGTGTACTAAACGAAGACCTAACTGACAAACAATCAGTGTTCTCCTGTACTTCCGGCAACGACTCGGAATTCTCTTGGGCTCATTCATTGACGCAGAGCCTGCAGAATGTACGGGCTACGGAATGGAACCCACAAAGCCCTTGGTCATCCAGCAACGTTGCCATGGTCGTCAATGTTTCTCGCCGTGGACTATCGATGCCCGGTAATCTGTGGAATATGGACAGGTTCGTCGAGTTTCAACAACTCCAAACGATATATGCGGCCGGTTGGCTCGAGATGCGGATGCGCAACACTGATCGACCATCTCTGTCATCCAAGAGAGCCATCCGAGACTTCACGACCCACATTCTCTTCGAAATCCTCAACCAATTGAAGTCCAGAGGCGAGAAGCAGTTGGCTAATGCGATCCTCAACTCCACATCAAGCTGGACATGGAGAAATCATGACGCAGAACTTGAACATGTCGTCGAGTCAGTAGATGAATTCCCGCCAGGCATGAGGGTCGAAAATCGGGAGGGGCTTTTCGAATTAGATCCAAGCCCTGATGGGTGGTTCCAACAGTGTTGGATAATCGACAGAGTGATGCTCAAAGGAGGATTCTGGACTGGAACTCTTGACAGAACGATGAAGATAGGTCGCAACTGGGCCAAGATTAACATGTCGAAGCTTCTTGGTTGTGAAGAGTGGTGTCGTAGTCACTGCGGCGATTACGATGCCGACGCGGATCATTCTCGCGAGCATACTTACAAGGTTTATCGCAGCCACAAAGAGCTGATGTCCCATTTACAAATGTATACTGCTGTGCTTGCGTTGGGTATGTACGAGATGTACACAGGGGAGGGTAAAACAGAAGGCAGAGTACCATGGGATACCCCAGAGGCCGCCAGATATCACTTACGAATAGCTCCACGAGCTATGTCGTCTCTGGTTGTCTGGTTGACGACAGCCGACAATGATGACAACAATCACCAGCGGCGGGCGATCTTCGATATCGACTGCAGTCCAGGTGAAAGAGTACAGGTACTTACCCCTCTGCAGCCCACGACAGAGTCGATTCCCAGGCCGGAAATCCGCAGCATGGCCATGTCGTGGATAGTGGATGGTGTGAGAAATACTGCTGATGAGGATTGTGATGAGACTTTCAGGGTTGTGGGAATGACTAAAGGCATGTGGGAATTCAACTTCCTGTATTCTGGGCACTACACGGTTTTGTGAGGTTGTTATTGTTCTTGTAGCTGGGCTGCGAGCAGGATCTGTTATGTAGTGGAGCTTCCAAGTCTAGCACTGTCTTCAGTAGCAACGTAACTCTGCCCGCTGTGTATTTTCGGCTCATGGAGGTAATGGGTTGAAATTAGCCATGGTCTAACTCTGCATCCTAGACAAAATTAAGATAGTAGGTTGAGCGGAATATTGAACGTGGATGCTTATTGGGCAGACTTCGGCATGATCTACCGTTGTCTCCTCTAAAGTGCGACAATTGTGGCATTTTCATTTAAGTTTTAAAATGAATAATGGAAACATGTTGAGTTCAACATTGGACTAGTGGCCAGTAGCATTTAAAGCATATTTTCTGAGCGTGGCCACTGTGCAACCCTGCTGCTGCGGTACTGCTGCGGCAACCAGGGACCTGTTTATCTATATTACAATTTTCTGTAGTGTTTGGCTTTCCCATATCCATCTCGCCGGACGGAGCGCCACATACGAAGTGAGCACCAGCACATTGGTCGACCAAGGTTTGGAAAAAACACATGTACCAGAGCAACATCCACTCTGCCCTCAATACGCCCGGCCCGTGGCCTCAAAGGTATTCCCCCTCAGGTCCGCCGTGCTCGAGCTGTCGGGCGGGCCGATGGTCTGCTGGATGGTGGTCTGCTTGATAATATCCCTCCCCTCAGGCGACGCCGACCGGCCGTCTCCCGCCTGGCGGTCGTACATGGTCAGCTCGAGCTCGTCCAGCTCCTCGTAGGGCTTGCGGATGCTCTGCTTGAGGCTGTGCTTCATGGCGCCCATGCGGCCCGAGGACCCGTACTCGTAGTCGGAGGTGCCCGTCGCCACGGGCTTGGGGAAGAAGTGCGACCAGATGGGCCGCAGCGTCGGCAGGCAGGCGCACACGATGGCCAGGGACAGCTCGATGTTGGTCCAGAAGAAGACCGGGGCGGTGTAGTCTGTGGGTGGAGGTTAGGAACTGCGCCAAATACATAGAGAGAAACCAGTGCAGGGCTGAGCGGCTGCCCAGGCACAATACTTACAGATAACGTCGTTTGGGTGTTTAACGTATTCTTCTGCAATTGCAAAGGTCGCGATCACTCTTGTGACGCTGACGGCGCATACACTGTTATGCGTTAGCCAGGCCATAAACACCACCCCAAATTCCCTCCGAACGAAGGAAGCGAAGACAAGAACACTTACGCGGCGCCCAATCCCAGCATGCCTATCACAGCAATCTTCTTCTTCAAGGGCAATTGCACCTTGAGGACCATCGGTACCGGCAATAACAAGATGGCCCAGTCGGCAACGACATCGGTGAAGAGTAGCGAGAGGAACATTGGCACCGTCTGCACGCACGAGTTCCCGTAATAGGGCTCGATGAAGACGGTAATGGGGTAGCAGGTGAATAAGTGCGAGAAGAAAAAGCTGACGGTCCACCCGATCACGAAGGCGAGTGCCCCCCAGACGGCGTAGCGGAAGTTCTTGCTGGGAAAGAGGTTGTAGTACAGGATCAGAATCGAAGCCTTGACGAGGCCAAGCCCCAGGATGGATATCATGTTGAGTGCGAACTTGGTCTAGTAGCCGGGCTCTTGTCAGTTTAGACCCTGAGAAAGGGGGGCTAGATCTGTGCTTGAAGGTAGCTCACCTGCTCGAAGAAAATCAACCCGGGGTCGTCCATGATTGGTGAGCCATCGGGATACTGAGGCTGATGCTGGCCAAGATGGCCATGGACCGCAGCTGTTTAGACGGTTAGTGTCATGCTTCCGGAATAGGAATTGACGATGTACTCACTGGCTAGTTGTAACGTGCAACACGTAATGGCGACCACCTGCGGACACTTTGCTCAGCTTTGTTCCGGATCCACAACATAACGGCGGGGGAAAGAGTTTCATGATACTTACGAGTGCTGCTCCTGTGAGATAATCATCCCACGCAAACCGCTTGACGAGCAGTTTCGCCCACACGCGAAGGCCATAAAAGACTGTGGGAATTATCATGAAGCCAACGGCCAGACCGATCATCTGGCCCTTGGTATAGTCATGATTCATGGTCACCATGGTGGGCGACGTTGTGTGTGTGTGTAGTTGGGAGCGACCGGCGGATCTATCGAGGAGCAGATCGCCTGCGGCAAAATCCGAGGACTGGGTCCTGTGGGTAACGGGACGGGAGCTATGGGGAAGCGGTTAGGGAAAATCATCGTAAATAAAGTTGGGCTTGTCGATGGAGATGCGATGGGTGGATTCTATATGTAACACGTACGTTCGTTCGTAATCGTGATTTCACTTATGCCCAACTGATTTAGTACGGGCACCGGAAGACCGTTATGTCGCATACGACATAACGTCCCTTGCCACGCTGTATGTTTCAACGTGAGACCCTTCACCTGAATGCCTGCAGCTGGCGATATGGTGAATACTGGCTTTGATACAACCTGATTATCTTGCTGGCGTCCCCGATGCCGTGAAGCCCAAAGACTCAAGCAGCATCGCACAAGGACGAGCCCGCCATGTCGACCACCCTCAGCGTTCTCACAACCCCCCACTGCCGGGCCCACACCTCCTTAAAGCTATCGAATTTGAGGCATTGTCCCTCTGTAACGGACTTCTAACATTGCCGACCATGTCCTTGGCCCGTCGCCACGAACAGGTTTTGACCCCCGGGGGTTTCGGGTGTCCTGACTCAGGCCACCGCATCCCGCCATTTACCCGAACAGCAAAAGTCGAGCACTCTAATAAACATTCACCCTGCTGTTCAAGTTACCCGTGCGAGGGAGGGGGCCCACGATGCCGTCCCCTTCTCTTCTCGAAGCTCGGCAAGTGCCAGATAACGGTGGTCCTCCGCTAGTGCGCGCCGGGGCGCTGCAATACCGCAAACCTTAAATGGTGTCCCACTCGGCTGGTGATTCCTGAAAAGGCTTCGGTAGAGAGCCTCAGTCTTGGAGAGGAACTACTGCTGGGGGACGAAGAGAGATCTAACCGATCTCCGGGAGGGCAGGTGCATGGGCTCATTACACGTATCGCCATCACCAGACCCAACGTGGATCCAGAAGAAATCCGACGGATGTGACCTGGAGAGGGGAGCAGAGTTGTACTGGAAATGGTTCTTCTCCTGACGAACGCCCATGCGCAAGACGGACTCGATTCCCAGATGCAGAAAGGGCATGCGGGAAATAGTTCATATGATAGCGTGATAGCGTTCATGGGCAAAAAGGAGTAAACATCGCGGCATCATGAGGAGGACTTTGAGGGGGAGGAGGTGGGGGTCTCTAATTGATTATTCACTCTTTGCCCCCTTTGCCCCTGCCGGCGAGGTCTTGGTGCCAGGCTTGGCCAAGATTGAATTCGCAAGGGTCGACGCACGCTCAGATAACGTGCTTTTGTATTGCTCGGATGATTATGCGAAGAATGACATGGTAATTGTGGAGTGTGTGAGCACTGACGAAATATTGAGGGAAAAGAGTCAGACTCTCTAAGTAAAATAAGTGATAAAAAACTAGAAATACGCAAAGTCGACGTCCCCGCTCACGAACGGCTCGAGCACGCGCCAAGCGCCCACCTGATGATGTAGCATCGGCATGAAAGGATAAATTGCAACCGTTCTGCCAAGTCTAGGTTTTGGTCAGAGAATCTGTCAACTTGTCATCCGAGGCCTTGGAACCTACAAGCAATGGCATGTGGCACGCCGGGTACTTCTGTTGTCTGGATGAGAACGTGCGGCCCATGTCATGTTGAAAGGGAAGTCCTTTCCGGACCATAAAATCCGCCTTTTCCGGTGGCTGGGTTGTAGGATCACCGTTTAATGTGGTATATCTTACGAGACAAGACCATGGACTGTGTAGAAGGGTCCCGCATAGCCACGCATATCCACGCGGGGTACTACTGCGTATGCTGGGCGGCCCTGCTCCGGCAAGATATCGCAATTTCGGACGGCTGGGGCACAATGCCTGCAGCTCTACTAGCATCCGAAGGGTCGGTCGTCCAGCTCCGGGATCATTTATGTGTGCGAGGCTTTATCGTGCAAGCCTCCAACTGCTTGTGGGACCCAATACCCGGGACATTTTTGCGCGACGGGGGGACGGAGCACCCTTGCATATCGGGACATGAAGAGACTAAAGGAAGGACCTTGGAATCAACTATTAGCACAACCCTTGCAGGAGCCGGCCGAATAAGCATCGCCAAGGCAACCGGACGCCTAGGGTGGCATATGAAGGGTCTCCCCTTTCCGGCCCGGCATGTCAGCTGAGAGGAGGGAAACCCAAGTGAATAGTTGGCAGGACGAGGTTCGGCAAACGACTCTCGAGGTCCTTAAAATCCAAATAGAGCCCCTGACATACACGGCCTTCTTGGCTACATACATACCGTGTCACAGGATCTTGGGACCTTGTTGAAGAGCCTTTCGCCACTGCAACATCAGCCATGCATCTCATTCGTTTCCTTCTCACCGGCCTGCAGACCGCGACCATGGCTGCTGCAGCTTGTGTCGGTGCGCGATCTGTCGCTGACGATCTGCAGAGCTTGGCCCCGGCCTCGTCCGTCGCTGTCCAGGTCCGGCAACGATGGAGCGAGGTTGACGCGCCTGTAGCGACTGTCGTTTTCAACGCGACCAGCGAGAACGATATTAGTGCAGTGGTATGTCGACCAGCCTCTAACACCACCCTGAGTGGCCCAACCGTATACATTCACAGTCCCAAGCTTACAATATCGACTACCACAGGTCAAGTACTGCGTCAAGAAGAGCATTCCCTTCGTTGCCCAGAACGGCGGCAATGGCTGGGCAACAGGCCAGTTCGACCTGGGCAGCACGGGTGTTCTCATCAACCTCGCCGGGCTGAACCAGGTCAACATCAGCTCCGACAAGACGACGGCCACTATCGGAGGCGGCGCCCTCATCAGCGATGTCGTCTCGGCCGCAGACGCCGCCGGCGTTCTGGTCCAGACGGGCAACTGCAACTGCGTCGGCGCCCTCGGGGCAGCCCTCGGCGGCGGCTACGGCAACCTCCTCGGGGAGCACGGGTTCGCCGTCGACAACACCCTCGAGCTGAGGGTCATCACCGCCAGCGGGGAGGCGCTCACGGCCTCGGCCACGTCGAACCCGGATCTATTCTGGGCCCTGCGCGGCGCCGGCCCTAACTTTGGCATCGTCACCTCCGCCAAAGTCAACGCATTCCCGACGGACGACCGCGCCTCCCTCATCGTCAACTTCACCTTCGACCCGGCCAACATCACCGCCGTCGCGCAGGCTATCCAGGACCTGCCCCTCCTCCCGCAGCAGGTCGTCTACCTGGTCCTCTCCAACTCGGCCGACGGGACCAACACGCCCACGGTGGTCGTAACGGGCTTCCTCCGCGGCGGCACGGTGGAGAGCGGGCGCGCCGCCTACGCGCCGCTGTACGACCTCGGGCCCCTGACAAACTCGAGCGTCGTGACCCCCTACGCCGGGTGGAACGCGGCCAACGACGGCTTCTGCACCAGGGGGGGCCGCAAGCCCGCCTACAGCACCACCATCAACAACATGAAGCCCGAGACGTGGCCGCAGATCTGGGACCTGTACAAGGGCTTCCAGGGGCAGACGGGCGCCGCGAACTCGGCCGTGCTCATCGAGCGGTACAACCTCACCAAGGCGCAGTCCGTGGCCGCGGGCTCGTCGGCGTTCGCGGAGGAGAAGCGCCACGAGGCGTTTGCGCAGGCCATCGTCATCCCCTGGTACGAGGACGCCGCGCTGGATGCGCAGGCTGAGGCGTTTGGGGCGCAGGTTAGGGATATCTGGAGTTTCTCGTCGAGCGCGGTCGTGAACCCCACGTAAGTTTTGCTCACAGCCACATCTGACTGACTGACACATCTGCATGTCACTGACAATTATGAAGGTACATCAACTTTGCTCACGGTGACGAGGAGCTGTCAGCTATTTACGGCTCCAGCCTGGACCGCCTAAGGACGCTGAAGCAGCAGTTCGACCCTTCTGGAGTATTCAACCAATGGTTCCCGATCAAGTGATTGGTCAAAAGGGGATGTTGATTACAGCAAGTGAGAAGTTATTAAACTTATTCTTGTTTATTACTATTATGCCATGAACTGGTAGTATAATGCACTTGGCAATTCAGCCGTCACAAAAACATAGCATAGAATAGAAAAATACTACACTATGTAGTCCACTATTGTCCTTGGTAGATTGTGCACTTAACCTCACTCAGTAAATCACACAGTAGTCGAGACTCAACATAGCCTAGACCACCAAGCCCCTCTCGGCCCCGCCCGCGCGCTGCGGGTGCCACGGCTGCCCGCGGATGCCGAGCGCCTTCGTGCCCGGACCCTGAGATGCGCACCCTTGAGCGATGGCCCATCGGGGAGATGAATGAATTGAACCGTGGCCCTGCAAACAAGCTCATGAAAGGCGCCGATTCAAGCATTGAATCTTAATGTTCCATCCGTCTCGGCCCTTTCTGCTCCTCTGGTCTCTTTTCCGAAGCAAACCCAAACTTCATCGCCCTCCCCTATGAGCCATCGCGGTGACGTGCAGCATGGGCACCGGTAGCACCCCCTCAGATCACGGCCGGGGCGACTCAGGGGCGCCGGCCGGCGGCGGCGGAGGAGGAGGAGGACCTTCGGACCCGGCCAATGCGGCTATTAGTCGAGCAGTACGTATGGTCGATCGTGTGCATCGGTTGCCAATGGGAGAGTTTTGAATGGGAATGGTTATATATATACCCCCATCCAAGTCCTTTGCCCAGACTCTTTCCTCGCCTCACGAAACCCTCGGGAGTCCGAGGACCCCCTTGGATATCCACCGGTATACCACCTCAGAAGACCAGACCCCCCCTTGCTGACGGGTGATCCTCTCACAGTGTGACCAGTGCCGGATACGGAAAGTAAGTACACACCACGCTGCAGAATGATGTGCATGGCCTGCTCGTCCGCGGACGCCCTTTGGGCGCCGCCAGACCCAGGGCGGCGGGACTCAACATGTCTCAACGCGGTTGTGAAGTGGGACTGACGAGACGCCCGCCAGATACGGTGCGACAAAGAATCGCCATGCTCGAACTGTCGCATAGCGAACCGGATTTGCAGCTCAACGGGTGCGGGCCAGAAGCCCAGGGAGGCTAGGCAGAGGGTCTTGATATCTACGCAATAGTCCGTCTCCCTCATGTCATCACTCCTTGTCATCAAATCCACCCCCAGCCATATTCATCACCTCATCCGGGGCCAGGTCATTCATAGCGAAGAACCTTCATGACACCCACCATGGCTGACCACAGACCAGTGAGCGCAAGATCGACCAGATAGAGCAGCGCCTCGGCTCGATAGAAAAGATCCTCCGCGAGCTGAGCAACAACAGCAACTTCCGCCGGGGGTCCGACCTCCCCCTCCACGAGGGACCCCCGCAAGGGTCCTCGTCGTCCTCCAACGCGATGGACACCAGCGGCGGCGCAAGGGCCAACGACCGCAGGGCGACAGGCGGCGGAAACGACTCCCCGCTGACAGCGACGGCGGCCCACCACCACCACCAGCACGACGAGATGGACGACATGTCGGGCGACGACCCCGGGGACGAGGCCGACGACGACAGCAGCACGCCGGGGGCCAGCGCCAACGAGCTCGACTCGTCCGCCTTCGAGGGCAACTCGTCGCTGACGGCGCATACCGTCTTCGCGTCCGAGTTCCTCGAGCACGCCGTCGAGCGCACCTCCCTGCGCGACCTCAACCCCAGCATGGCCGCAGCGCTGACCTCGCTCAAGCAGATCGTCGGCCTGAGCCAGAAGCAGCAGGGCAGTGGCGGAGGCGGCGGCACGGGCGGGCCACAGGGGCGGCGCGGCTCGTCGGGGGCGTCCAACAGCGGAGCCGCGGGTGGTGGGAGCAACGACGTGCGGTTCGCGCACCAGCGGGCCCTGCCGCGGGGCGGGTTCCGCGAGCTGCCGATGCCGCCGGTGCAGGCGGTGATCCCCGTGCTGCGGGAGGTGAAGGAGACTCCTCCGGGCACCTTCACGCTGATCAGCGTGTGCTGCTTCATGGCGGTGGAGAATTTCGCCGAGGCGTGCCGGCGCGTGTACTTTGCGCTCGAGGACTTCAGCCACGCCAACTTCATCATCGTCAACATGGGGCTGTACTACCTATTCCAGGAGAAGGCGGTGGTGGCGGGCGGGAGTGGCGACGCCGCGGGCCAGGAGCGGTACACGGGCTACTACCGCCTGTGCCGCGACAACCTCGAGACGGGGCTGGCCAACCTGCGCTTCTTCCTCGGCGCCAGCATGGAGAACATCGAGGCCCTGCTGCTGGGCGCCAGCTACGCCATCGAGGTCAGCCGGCCCAGCCTCGCCTGGCAGCTCAACACCACCGCCGCCCAGCTGTGCCAGGACCTGGGCTACCACCGCGTGACGGGCGGCACCGTCGAGGTCAACAGGACAGGCGGAGGTGGCGGTGGCAGCAGCGGCGCAACCCTCGTGCACGACAACGGCAGCAGCAGCGTGCTCAGCGACAAGAAGGCGATCCTCTTCTGGTTCAGCTACATGCTGGACCGCGGGCTGGCGCTCCGGCTCGGGCGGGCCCCGACGATCCAGGACTTCGACGTGACGCTGCCGCGGGTGATCGGCCAGGTCAACGCGCCCGACATGTGGAAGGAGGTGCTGCGGCTGTGGATCGCCCACGCCGACATCCAGGGCCAGATCTACGAGCGGCTCTACTCGCCCTCCAGCCTCGGCCACCCGGTCGGCCAGCGCGTCGACACGGCGCGGCGGCTCGCGGGCCGGCTGAAAGTGATCGCCGAGCAGGCGCTGCTGATCCGGAGCAGCGAGATGGGGAAGCTCAAGGTGGGCGGCGCCGAGGGCGGCAGCTGGGCCGATGCGAGGAAGGCCACCGTCATGGAGATGGTCATGAAGAGCGACCAGGTCTCGTTCCTCAGCAGCCTGACGCTCGTTTATCGGGCCATTCCTGCTGGTGTTGGCGGGCACGGGTTCTCGACCTTTACGCCCGAGTGCATCGAGACGGCGAGGTTGGCCATGCAGACGCATGAGGAGTGCATGAAGCTGATGGGAAGCAACCTGTGGGTGGCGGCTTCGTACATACACTGGTGAGTGGGCGCCCATAACATGTTTTGAGTTTACATTTCTCCTCTTTTCTCTTTCTGTCGCTGACTTCCCCGTCTTCAATCCAGGACGATCCTCTACGCCCCTTTCGTACCCTTCATCGTCATATTCTGCCACATCATCGAGACGTCCAACATGGCAGACCTGCAGCGCCTGCGCGACTTCATCGCATCGCTCCAGCCGACCTGCGCCGTGTCTGAGGGCGTCGACAAGCTGCACCGCCTCTTCTCGGTGCTGCAGAACGTCGCCACGCTGTACGTCGAGGCCAAGACAAAGGCCAACTCGTCCGAGCCCCAGGACACCGACATGGCCCCCATCGGCAACGAGTTCGACGTCTACCTATCCGCGCTGGGCTTCATGCCCGTCGACGGCGACCTGTCGGCCGCCCAAGCCCAGGCTCAGGTACACCAGGCACAGGTACACCAGGCCCACGCTGCCGCCGCGGCGGCTGCTGCTGCTGCGGCTGCGAGTGGCGCATTGCCTACTTCACCCGTGAGTGCTGGCGCTCCGTTTGGTGCATCGCCGGTGAACCATGCGGTGGCCATGAACCAGACGAGCCAGCTGGGCGATTGGTTCTCGGGGAATCGGTATATGATGGGCCTTCTGGAGGAGGATCTGTCGCAGTTCCAGCCAAATTATTTTCCGAATCCGTAGGAATATTCGAGGAATTCAATTTCCTGGCAGGACGGCTCCATTATAGTGTGATGTGCGCGGTCACTTTCAGTCCTGTCGTCCATGGCCTGACAGAACCTCTTGCAGTCTGTAGTCGTGTCCCACTCCCTAGAATGGCAGGCATATGACATCGGCCCATCGTTCCGTAGCATCATATTCCCCTTCTAAGTCGTCCATATCGAAAATTCCACTTATTCAGCTGTAAAGTCGTCGGTTGTGTCTCTGGTCGGCCTCCACTTTCTGGACATGGCGTGCTGCCTGCTTTCTCCCTTCGATCCTCGAGGTGTACCCTGCCAGGTTGCCGACAATAGCCATCCATCACACACGTGTCCATCGTCGTATGTCAATAGCGGGTCGGTAGTTTCGGTTCGTTTCTCCCATCCTCGGCACCTCAGTCGGTAGGGAAGTTCGGGTCGTACATCTCGTATCCCTCGTCTGCGGTGTCACTCTCAGCATCACCACCACCTCCACCACCACCGGCGCGCTGCAACTCCAAGCTCTTGACCTTGGCATCCACAGCCTCATCCTCGGCCTTGACCTCCTTCTCAGCCTCGCCGTCCCCATCCGCAGGCGCAAAGGCACTCTTGAACCCCGACTTCTTGAAACCACCCTTCTTAAAACCACCGCCACCTCCTCCTGCACTAGCGGCCTGGGGCTTCTCCCCACCACCGCCACCGAGCTGGATGCTGATGACGCCGTTCTCCCTGGCCTCGGCCTTGCGCGCGCGGGCTGCGGCGGCGGGGTCGCGGGTCATGGCGCGCATCTCCTTGAGGCGCACCTTGTGCGAGTGGTCGTAGGACGAGAGGTGGGCCTCGTACTCGTTGTGGCGGCTGTAGCCCTTTTGGCAGAGCTGGCAGTAGAAGGACTGCAGGGCCTCGCGGGCGGCGGCGGTGGCTGCCGGGGGCAGGGTTTGGTGTCGCTGTTGGGTTTTGGCGGTCAGCTCATGGATTTTAAGGGGGCCAAGGGAGACCCAGGTGTTAAGTTGGGTGTTCTTACTGGAGGCATTTTGACTGACTGCTGCTGTTAGCAGTTTTTCACGGGCAGGATGTTTGCTGATCGTGTCGTTAGAGGCGTCGACTATGGTGGACTTTGGAGACCGATGCACGGAAGGGAGAGACGCGATGCAGTCATGGTGGAGCTCTGCCGGCCGAATGATTGAATGCTGGGACCCTGCAAGGAAGCGGGTCAGGGTTCTGTCGCGTGTGTAATTCTTGCATCCTCACAGGGCAATGCGGCATGAACTTGGCGGGCCACAGTGGGTCCCAAGACCTGGGCGTGGATGGACCCCAGCGTCAACGTCAGAGGGGTACAGGGGTCCGGGAGGGAACAATAGGCCCAAAAGCCTCGGTCAACTTTCTCAACAGTTCTGGGCAAGATCTGTTACGTAGACTACATGGTCTGCTACCAGATTCGACTAATTCTCCTTTCTGTCTAATGCCACCACAGTTAAACCCCATGATACCCTCATAACCACACGCTGCGCGTCTACGAGCAGAGAGTAGAGAAGGAGTGGCACCGAGGCCAGGAGCACATCCAGCATGGACTCCAGGTCTCTGCGGGCGACTGCCTCGCAGGAGACGCTGATCTCGCTGCTGCAACTCGAGCCACAGCCGATGCCAGACACCGATAAGGACCTGCCACCGCTGCCCGAGGAGTCTAGCGATGGCACAAGGACAGAGGCAGACACGGAAAAGGACACTGCAACATCAGTGGGATCTCGCGACGGGCCAGGCCATGCCCGCACCTCGTCTCTTGGGCTAAGTGGCAGTGGCCACGGCTCCATATACTATCGTGAGTGTCTTGTCTCAAAGACACCACACTGTGACGACTAACGTGATAATTCTTTAGTGACGCGCATACAACGGTACTCGACCTACGCACTCTCCATATTCACTGGCCTGCACATCGCAAACACCTCCATAATACCCCTCATCACCCGCTCCGTGCCAGCCTCCGAGGGCTACCTCCTGCTCGCCCGCGAGATCTACCAGACCCCAATGACGGAACCACTCTTCGTCGCCCTGCCCATAGCCGCTCACATCGCCTCGGGCATTGCCCTGCGCCTGGTGCGCCGCTCGCAGAACCTCAAGCGCTACGGCGGCGCCACCCCGGCCGTCCTGCCCACCAGGTCGTCCACGGGGCGCTCCTTCACCTCCTCGGACGGAGGCTCGAGGTCCGCCTGGCCGCAGTTGACCTGGGTCTCCGCGTCTGGGTACGGCTTCGCGGCGTTCCTGTCGGCGCACGTCGCCATTAACCGCCTGCTGCCGCTGCACGTCGAGGGCGACAGCTCCAATATCGGCCTGGCGTATGTGGCGCACGGCTTCGCTTCCCACCCAGCAGTCTCGTATGCCGCCTACGTCGGACTCCTGGGCCTCGGCTGTGGGCACATGGTCTGGGGCTGGGCCAAGTGGATTGGGCTCGCGCAGATGGCGGGCTGGGCGGCTGATATCAAGACCGTGGGCACCACCCGCGACAGGAACGAGGACGTGCGCCGCAGGAAGCGCAGGAGGAGGATATGGCTATGGGTCAATGGCACCGCGGTTGCTGCCACTGCCGTCTGGGCGGCAGGCGGATTAGGCATTGTTGCCAGAGGAGGTCCGGCGCACGGTTGGGTCGGCAAGGTGTACGACGAGCTGTTTGCCGCTGTTAGGCTCGGGCAATAGTCGCATGAGAGAGTAGTGGCAGGCGCTTGCCTGGCTTTAGATACGGCTGCATTACAAGCGTATATACCATACTAGACAGAAACTATGTCAAATGAACGCCATCACACCAGGCCCGCGGCAGTTACCTCTACTGCCGTTCACCGCATTTGCCATGTCATGTGCTTCAGACGCGGCCGGCCGGCTTGAACATGCGTCTGCTGTTCGCTAGCCAATTCAGCCGTGGTGGCAATGACAGAAGATATCAACTCGATGCTGTCTCTGTCGCCTTAGAACGAAGGCAATGAACCAATGGCAGCAAAGCCTCGAACGAGAGTGCATATGAGACCTGCGGTAGCATGAGTCATCCCTCATCATGACGGAAACAGCATGCACTGCAGGACGCACATTTCTCAACAGTAGTGTATTGAGCGAGTGCCCAACCAACCGCCAGCCAGCACGCATTCTGCCTGACGACAACAAGACGGCCACTGCGGCCACGGCGCCTCTCGCCAACTTGGACCCTGCCCAGTCGGCAGACCGTGTTTTCCCCAGCCCATGTAACCACGCCTGCAGCCCGTGGTGGGTAGCGCGCCGAGCCCTCGGATCGACGAAACGGCGGGATCGCCCCCCTCTTTGTCTCGCTGTCCTCGACGCTCGAGCTGACGGGATCGGCGGCCAACCCCCTCTTGGCTGATGGGCTACTGGGTGGTACAGCCCGGACCCAGCGTCAGCGGTTTGTGGGCGTTGGAGTTGCACTGCGCCAGCCGGCTGGGTTCGCCTCTGCAGGCTGTCGGCACCTTGGGTCGGATGGGGGCGCCCATTGTTGGGGGAGGGCGGCTCGGGGATGACCGCAACGATCACCGGTTTGCATCCCTCTTGGGCTCGATTCGGTGTGGTTAGTCGAAGTTGGGCTGTGAGGGATGGGGATGGGCTGGCTGCTGACTGCATTTGTGGTCTCCTGCTGATATAAGTTTTCACTCCTGTTTCAACCTCACATCTTCCAGTCTTCGACCCTCTTCCACCCCCTTAACTTGGCATCAACCACGCTCCGACGCGGCAAGCAAGGCCATCGTGATTGATCTTAGCCGAACAAGACAATGAGCACCTTCGCCCTGCGTACACACGCGCTCCGCAGCTGTGCTCCCGACGACCGGTGACCAGAGCGCGTCGAGTCTCACCGTCTCACAGCGCGTCACCGCCCCCTCGCCACCCACTGACCAAGCGACAGATACTACGCAAACAAAGCTTACCGACCTAGTTGGTCAACACCAGGCGCTGCCCCAATATGTCTCCGATGTCCCCTAGCAACCTGGCCGTCTTCGCACGACCCAGCAGCGGCGACGACGCCCTCCCGGACTCACCCCCGGACTCATCCAACTGGCTCACCCCAGGGGCGGGCCTGACCCCAGACTCAGGCGACCAGGCCCCCTCCTTACGCATCTTCGTTATCACGGTCGGCGTGCTGGCGACCTATAATGCGGCCGAGATAGCGTGCATGACGCTGTTGACCTTTAAGCAGTACCGCGGGCTGTATTTTTACTCCGTGATCATCTCGGCGCTCGCCATCATCCCCTACACCATCGGCTTCGCCCTCGACCTCCTGGACGTGACGGACGGCCGCGCGCGCTACGCCGCCATCACGCTCATCACCGTCGGGTGGTGGCCCATGGTGTCGGGGCAGGCGCTGGTGCTGTGGTCGCGGCTGCACCTGATCGTGCCCAAGGGCCCGCGCGGGGAACGCATCGTGCGCTGGACGGGGTGGATGATCGCTGTTGATGCGGTGATCTTCCACCTGCCCACCACGGTGTTCACGTACGGGTCGTCGGGGCACGGCCCGTCGGTGGGCGCGTTTGCGAAGGGGTATGATGTTATGGAGAAGATACAGATGACGGGGTTCTTCTGCCAAGAGGTTGTGCTGTCGTCTATTTACGTCGTGGAGACGTTTCGAATATTGCGTACCAGCTTGCAGCCTGATACGCGGACGACGATGCGGCAGTTGTTGGCTATCAATGCGGTGATCATTGCGATGGACTTGGGACTTTTGGGATTGGAGGCGGCGAGCTACTATATCCTCGAGACGATGCTCAAGGGCGTCGTGTACTCCATCAAGCTCAAGCTCGAGTTCGCCATCCTCGGAAAGCTGGTCAGCTTCGTCGGCGGAGGCCAGCGCCCCGGCGGCGGTGTTGGGGGAAACCACCAGATCGGCGGCGGCGAGTACGACCCGCGCAAGTACTCGGTCGGGTTCGTGTCGACCACCACGGCCCCGGCCTGCCGCAAGCGCCGCGACCGCCGCGAGGAGGAGGATGAGGTCATGCTGGGGAACATGGACCACATCAGCGAGTTTGTCGACCTCGACAGGGTCGCGGGCGACGTCACGCGACCGTCGAGGAGTACGGACTCTGGCACCCGGAGTAGGGGAGGGAGTGCCGCAATGGGCGATGACGAGTATGACTTTGCGAGGTTTGAGTATGTTGAGGATGTCACCACGTTGCGAGACAGCCTTGTTGGTGGGATGAAGCGGCCTGCGGGGGATGTTTTGCAGTATCCGAGGGTGGCGTCTTTATGATGAGCGATGTAGGATACAAAAATACTGGAGACCTTGGGATACAAATCGAACTGTGTTATCCAATGTGTAGGACTTCCTTCTTTGTATATACGTATGGATGTCGCGAAGCATTATTGTACAATATCCCCAATCGTCATCAATGCCGCATCTGCCAACCCTATCTAGCGGCCCAAATCCCAATGACTGGTGTTGTACTTCTGCTTTTTTCAACCCAACATCTAGCAATCTAGAGAGTCTGATGCGGTCGACTGCCATACCCCATTGAACTTGTGCAAGAATGAGCAAATGTAAAGCATACTCAGGCCGCAACATCTGCCCAATTAGATAGCTTGCTAACAGCCAAGCTAGATATATATAAATAATTTTTATTATTAGGTTGGTGCTAAGATGGCATAACATCCTTTTCCGCTGGTAAAGATTGATTCTTGATAACCTTGAGGATTCTCCATAATTCCACGCAATGCAGTGATACTACCATTCGTGGCCACTTGCATCCATCATGTGACAAAAGCGGTTGTTAGTGCTCAGGGCACTGACCTTTCCCGTTCGGCGCCGTACTCAAGGAGGATCTGCACGATCTGTTTGTGGCCTTTAAGTGACGCCCTGTCTAAAGCATTTGAGTTGCTGAAATTTTGGCTCCGACCGTTCACATCTGCTCCGTTCTCGAGAAGCATCCGGACAATCTGTTCGTGACCCTTGAACGAAGCGAGCACTAGAGCCTTGTCGTGCTTTCCAGCATTTACATCGGCGCCCTTCTCAAGCAGCATCTGCGAAACCTTTCCGTGGCCGCGAAATGAAGCAGCATTCAAGGCCGTTCCGTAACGGCCTCCATCTGCATTTACATCGGCCCCATGTTCGAGCAGCAACCGTACAATTTGTTCGTCGCCGGCATATGAAGCCGCCTGCAAAGCGTTGCCATAATATCCGCACCGTGCGTTCACATCTGCTCCGCATTCTAGAAGCAACCGTGCGATCTCTTCGTTGCGGTTACACGAAGCCACTTGCAAAGCATTCCCAAGGCCTCCGCACTGTACATTTATGTCGGCTCCATAATCAAGAAGGACACGTATGACTTGTTCGTTGCCCCTGAAGGAAGCCACACGCAGAACATGGCCATATTCGCCGCACACGGCATTTACATTTGCACCGTGGTCCAGCAGGAGGCGCACGACGGCCTCGTGCCCTTCGAAGGCAGCCCACCAAAGTGGTGTCCGCTTCTCATCGTCGACCGCGTCGATCTTATTGCCAAGCAGTTCTTTGCTCTGCAGGATTCCCTGTAGTGGCCCAGTCAACCGATACCGTGATGCTATATGCAGCAAGGTGGTTCCATCTCGCCACTCCGGCTCCTCCGTTATCGACGCCTGGAATTTGGACCATCGTTGCACGACGTGTTCTGATGGCCAGCCGAAATAGCGCAGGAGATCGGTTTGAGAGCCTCTCTCTTCACTCTGCTGTACGTGTGCTGTCCAATGTATTACAGCATAACGTATCAAAGGAAAGATATCTTTCAGTCTCGGGTTCATGTGATGAATCTGTCTTGAATCCATGATCTCCTCTGCTGAAAAATAGCGTATGCAGGTTTTAGACAGCTGGCAATGCGCGATGCCTTCCAGATCTGCCTCATTGGCCTTGGTCCCGGCAGGACTTTGACTTTTGTGCAAGATCGCCAAGCCTTCTCTCATAAAGAAGTCTTTGACTGACTGGTGGATAAATTGTACAACGCGAGATGAAGGTACAGCCTCGGCAAGGCCGCAGCTGAGAGCCTTCAGCTTCTTCTCCATCATGTCGCCGTTGGTCGCGAAATCTTCCGTGTTCTCGTAGTAGTTCAGTGAAGGAGGTTCGTCCGAGTAGTCAGCATCGACGATCATGGCCCACCGCAACTCATCCAATGTCAGAGGTTCCATGGCAAAGCATATCCATTGAATCAGTTTGAAGGTGTCTGGCTCAGCCGCCATTCTTCTTGCGAGGCTTCTATACAGATCATCCAGCGCTTGAGGCGTGTTTTCGATTTCTCTTTTGATCTTTTTCCAATTTTCCCCTCTGCGCTCCAGGCGGAGGACGCGTGGTACGATGAGACGTGCCCAAATGAAGACCCCTGAAGCACGATCCGTAATGTCCATCCGTATTGTGGCCAGGTTCTCATCATTTGACCAAGCAGACAACTGGGTTTTCACGTATGTTGAAATGTCGTCCTTGTTTTCCTCTTCAAGACGGATCTCGACCATTCCCTCTGGCAAGATCAGAGGCGGGTAGTGACGGCAAGAGTAGCAAATGCGGAACTGCGCCTGGGGCGAACACCTTTGGATCCAGGAGTTGAAGCTCTTGATGAGCTCGTTCGCATCATCTTCGCCATATTCGTCAAGAGCGTCGATGAATAAGCAGACTTGGTGACTCTCGAGGACCTTCCGAAGAGAAATTTCAAAAAAGTGCCGTACCTCGCGCCATTTCCAGTCCCATTTCTCACCCACCTCGCCCATCCTCGTCTCCCGATCCTGAAACGTTGTGAGAAGGGTGCTCGGAATGGCGTCAGGGACTTGGCGGAGGAGCTGGTGGAGGAGCGATCGGAAAAGGCCAAGTGGCGTCCTTTGGAGGTCTGTACCGCGGTCATGGAAGAAGAAGGAGAGTATGACAAGATTCGGCTCTGCCTGTGATCCAGGAGCCTCGCCGCCCACGGGCAAGTCTTCATTTTGCTGAAAGGGAAATCCGCTTGGGATGTTGGATGACACAATAGCATCAGCGACGGCATAATGTAACAAAGTTGACTTTCCAGAGCCAGGTTTCCCTTTGATGCATAGTATGCCACGATCGCCGTCAGTCCAATCTCTGTATCTCTGGTGTCTCAGTAGCCACTTGCATGTTCCCTCGGCGGCGCGTTCAATATCGTGGAATCGATCTTCCATTTCACGAAAGAAGAGCGATTTCAAGCATTCTTGTGACGGTTCTGGAATTTCGGATAGATTGCGGTCCTGAAGCATGCCTCGAATCTGGGAATAGTTGATGTCGTTACGCGCGTGTATGATGATCAGAAGCTGACGGAAGTTTAGTCAGGTCTTAGTCTGCCGAATCGAGGTTGAACTTACCCAGTCCCTGACTTCGGCATCTGCAGTATCGACGGCCTTCTTGCTCGAGTTAATGGATTGGTCCTCGAGCCTATTAATCGCACGTGCAACTCGCTCTATGAAATAGTATGAAATTAGCATTGATCGAAGACGGCATTCATGACCAATCTCGAGGACAAACCTGGTCCGCTCTGACGTAGATACTTATCTAGAGCTATCATGTAGAGTAAGAGAGCCTTGTACACATTCGTCAAGAGACGGTCAAACTCTTCTCCGGCCTCCGGGCCTCTGAAAATTCGTTCATATTCCGTGTATTTAGCCACGAATCGCGTGATGACCTCAGCACTCGAGAGGACGAATTCGCGAGCATCTTCAGCGTTGGCAGCGAGCCGCAAACCGAAAGACACAACCGACCAACCCAGGGCTGCATAGCCCGACTTGTCAAATGCTACTGCAGCGTCGCCAAGGGATTTGAAAGCCAGGGCTCCTTTGATGATCTTGTCAATGACCTAGAACCCGTCATGTTAAGCTTGCTTTTGATTTGAGTTTTGGGACCAGAGTGGGCCTACTGGTCTCCAAGTCACCTCTTTATTTTCCTCCCTGAGTTTCTCCGCTCTGGAAAGAGTCGAGTTGACTTCGTCGGCCAGTGAGTCTGGTCCATGGCCGTTAGGGCATCCAAGCTTGGAGCTGACAAGGTTTTCGAGTTTTTCCCTGTCTCGTGGATCAAGACTGTTCGCTGCTCTTGTCCAAAGGCCCATCTGTGAGGCGTCCTGCTTGCTTTGCTCCGGCGACGGCACGAGAATGAATTCGGGTTGTGCTGGAGGGGAAAGTGGAGCAGTGGTGGTATTAGTGCTCGCTTCGACGTTTGCTAATGGCTCATTGGATTCCCAGGGTTGGCTTTCCTCATGATACCCTCGTAATCGCTTCGGAAAACGCTTTGGGATTCTCTCTCTGAAGCTTTCCCTGTTGCCTTTTTTGTTTTCCTTCATTATCTCAGCTGTATTGATCAAGAGTTGGAGAAGTATGAGCAAGCACAGGCAACTACTAGTACCATGCTGATTTATGGATAGAACATCGAAATTAGAGCACTCGAATTCACGTTGTGTACACTTTGGAAGATCATGCCGTCGAGAAGGGGGCAGATGAATGGAATGGACGAAGCTGTTGAAGTCAACAGAACAGGTTAAAGCGACGAAAGGTTGAGGTAAGCGAGGAAAAGCATGAGGCTCTGGACGCCTGTCCAGGTGTTGAGCTGCAAGCCACTTGAACCGGCCGGGTTGCATGTCGACCCTGGTCAATCATGGGGTATGCGTTGTCACCCCGGCAGCCATGCTAGTACATATCGAGAAAGCTCGCTGTGTTGCCTCCCTACTGGCATTGGACACCCACTGGATTTGTAGTCTCACCCACCTAAGCCATCTTGATTTTTGCTGCGTCTGTCTATGGGGGCCTACCGTCTTTTGTTAAGGGATACAGCGCTTACCGCCTCAAGGGGCGTGCTGCTACAAATCTAGTGGACAAATACGCCCACCGCCCCGCCCCAGCTTTAGGCAGACGACTGGATGCTGCAGCGATGCAGGCCACAACCACCCCCAAGCCGCTGAATGTGCAGCTGCATTTGATTCGGTCCTTACTTTGTTGTACGTGCTTACGTATACACATTCCCGGACATAATTCTTCGACAAAGCTATTCGGATATCCTCGACAGCCGCCAAGTACACGCATACCCTCTGATTTTGCGGCATGCGAGATTCCTCCGCAATACAGAATCCTCTACAACCATCCTGCTGCGACGAGAGGTCAATCGGCACTATGACACGCCGGTAGAGCCTACATGTTTGAAACTCGCGTCGGCAAACGAATCTGACCATTCGGCCTTACAAGGCAAGGTTGGTGTGCAACTCAATAGTGACACTCCGACATAATCACATGACTGGGTGGTTCCCTCTATAGCTGCCTTCTTACCGATCAGAAGGGCATGATAAGTATGCCAGATACCCTTGGGTCTCTATGGAGCGAGGACTGGCAAACAAATGCAAAAGCAACATGACTAAAGGAAGGATAATACGATCCGGAATAGGGAAGAGGAAAGCTCAAGGTATTTTGAAGATAACCGGCGTTCTGGAGTAATTCCCGAGCTACTCTTTCCCAAAAGAGCGTCAAATCTATAAGCATGGACTGAAATATTCAATGATTGCAACGATGGGGCTGGGACTTATAGTTAAATTCCACTTTCTAAAATTAATTAGGCACTGAAACCTGTGACCGGTTCAGCTGGGACTACTCGGTTCAAATTGCGTCCTTCTCTTGGTTCTTTTCGATCATGATGGATCAAACTGGTATCAATGCATCGATACTAGGGTACTATTAGGATCGAGGTTCCAGGTGCGAGTTGTTTGGACACGCTGATACAGCACAAATCCAACATTGGCTGCAATAGCAGGCATCTGGTGATGGATCACATGCCCACCTAAGGGTGGTAAGTGATTCTAATTGCAGTGTAGCTGTTTTTGTGTCATTTGAACAACAAGACGCAAAACAATTATTGCTTATGTTCCATTGGAAAAGGTCTTCCATTGGTCCCAGGCCACAGCTACCAATCTGTGCCATCTATAGAGTCGCGGGCTCAATGACTATTCAGCACATCGGACTCATCCCATGATCTTGAAGATACGTGATGTCGTGATGCTTTGCAGAAGAGATTCTCGCCACTTTACCCTCTCAGAAAATGGCTCATTGAAAACACTGGCCTAACCAAATCGCTCCTTTATGTACCACAACCTTCCTGTTTCCAGGCAGAGCAAATAAAATTAAGATTAACATTTTTAAAATTATTATTGATGCGCACCACAACATGCGGAGCACCTTGATTTGTCGTTGCTGATGGCGAATTTTGTTGAACTATGCCGCATGCGGCGGCACCAGGTCACAAGAGACACAGTAACTTGACACGCTCAGGCTTTGTTCAAGTACCTTGCATCTTTTTACAGCTCCCTCTCAATGCTTATCTGGTAGAGAACTAATTCCTGGTTCTTCCAACTAAGAGTTCAGCCCCACATGAAGTTATGTGACAACTTTGTTGACTATAATCCACACGAGTTAGACGATGGCTGCCGCCCGATTTAACAGACCAAGGCTGGGAAATAACCACTGGTCCCTCTTTCTCCGCCAACAGCGTCTTAAAGATCAAGTTCGAAGACTCAGAAACGACTTTAAGCACTGCCATTGTCCGCCCCGATGCCGGGGTGGTCCACGAAACCAACTAGGTGTTCCCGTTGACCCCGAAACGCAGACCGCGCAGCCCCTGCATGGCCCGTACGTGCCACCTGGTAGTGACCTGCCTAACACAATGGCCAGACCATACAACTATAGGGATCCCAGCTCTATGGTTCTCGCAGAGGCACGAGGTACATCGGATATAGTACTGCATCGGACCAGGACCAGGGCTACCCTACGTATGTCATTGCAGGTCCGTCCGGACTCGACTAGCGCGGGACGGTTGGGTTATTTCGGGGAGATGTTCCTGACGCGGCTGGGGCAGCCTGAGGAATTCATTGGATTTATTCACTCCTGGTATATGAATAGAAGCACGAGAGAGGAGTGGGAGGATTTATACCTGGGCCGATCGGGGAGGGATACGTTTTTCGGGACAGACATGCAGTGGCACCGTGATTTTTTCCAGGACATCTTCGGGCTGTTTGAGGAAGATCGAAGTCGGGATCTCAACGGAAATCTTCTCCCTGACGAAAAATATCGAGATCACTTTGCGGCAGCCTGGGCGAGACTCAATGACGACGCTGATATCGTGTTTATACCCATGATATGGATTCAGAATCGTGTTCGTGCCAGCCTCTTTCATTCATACCCCCTCACCTCTCTGGACTTACCATTCATTCCCTCGTACCACCAAATTGTAACCTCCTGATCTTCTAACACCAGCCGTGTTACAGTTTCAAGGACAGCGCATTATCGACCAGGGATTTGACTTGTTCTTCAGACTGATGGTGGGTGGGTCATTGCCAGAGCGTGAGTCATTTCCAGGGCCTTGATTTATGGACGAAATTGTCAAGGTGTCCCTTCCATGTCAGTACCAAGGCTGACGGTTCATATGGAAGCATACAACATCACCCGCCCACTAAGCGTCATGCTCGAGGCAGGTGAGCTTGGAGAACCGTACAACGGAGATTGGCAAGATCCAGTCACCGGAGATGAAATGGAATATAGCGACAGGATGAGGCTTATAGCACGTGCATACGAGAGAAACGGGTTCATGCGCCTCATTCGTCCCCATCCGCGAGATATCCTCCCAAACAACGTGATGGGCCGCAGGATCGACCCTGAGGATCACCCTGCGCTCCCTAGCGACACGGCCATCGTGCCCCCTAACCCGCCCGATACGGACCTCTCTACACCTTCGCCTGTGCGTAGGGCACGTGAAGGTCGTGAAGGTTCTGAAGTTGGCCGTCGACGGACCCCGCCCTCTCCGTCACTGGGGCGTGGGGGAGGAGGAGTGGGAGGAGTGAGAGGAACGGAAAACGACAACGACGACAACAATTAACGACCAGCAGCCGCAGGCGTAAAGGAGAAGAAATCCGGAGGGCTACACGACGCCTGGCTTCGGCCACACTGTGTTTTTTCTTCTTTTTTTCCAAAACTATTTTATTTCTCTGTCTACTAGCTTCTCAGCTTTCTGACTCTTCCTTAGCAGCCCTAACCTTATACGAAAAGTCAGCAATAGTATTATATATTTATTTTTGAGGACGGATAGAAGGAAGTGTCTAAGCTGTAGCTACAATGGGCCAGCAGTGGTTTTAGCTGTGAGCTGCTTATCTAATCTGATCTAATCTAATCAATCAGCCACCCGCTCTCTGCTACAAAAGAAAGAAAGTAGTCATCTACCACATCGTCGTCGCGCCGCTATATAGCCAGATATTGATACCCCAAACAACAACCCTATAAACAGCAGAAGCTCTCGGACGTCAACATTATCTCCAAACCAATTCAAAACCTGCCCATCCCAGCCATGCCATGACCGCCCTGCCTTATGCCGTACAACAAATTTGCTGTAACGCTCATCCATCACCCCCAACGCATGTGATATCTTGTCAGACGCCGAAGGGAAACGCCGTGCCACGGCCGTAATCATCAGTGGTCCCGTAGACCAGAACACCTGAAGATAGGGTAGGAGGATCCGGTCAGACCTCGAACCGCCGCGAAGTAAAACCTCCTGGAGTGCAAATTCCAAGAAAAGTGACTCCTTCTCAGCCATGAAGAAATGGTTGCTCACCCCACCATTCCCCGCCGTTGGGGGAAAGACTGCCTGAGGTCCCAGATGCTGGATGCACGCAATCTTATCCACTGAAGCTGGGTAGACATCCAAGTCAGCATAGATGCCTCCCTCCGAATGGATCACCACGAGTCTTGCCACATCTGCTCGTTGGATGTTCTGGGGGTAGCCTTTGTAGATAGGTAACAGCCATTCATATTCGTCTTCGATGAGCTTCAGAATATCATCCTCAGTCCAAAGCCTGACCGTGTAGTTGAGAGGCTCAAAAAGAGACTTCCATGAGTCGTGGGAGGCATCGATGGAGTATGTTCGAATGTCGGATGTTTTCCATACTACAGCAAAAAGAGTTAGCTATCAAAGAACGGAGGAAGAAGTTTCATTTGAATATGGGGAGGACCAGGCCACAATATGGCCTTGATCTGTTTCAAAACCTGCAGCCTGACAATTTCTTTGAGAAACAGGCTATAGGCAGGAAATCGTTTTTCTCAAAGGGGTTAAAATTGTACCCGGAAGCTGCTTACTCTGATGGACCAGATTTGGGATGTTTGGCTGTGAGTGATTTCCAATGGTTCCACGATCCGGAATGTCGCACGTTTTGATGGTGTCCTTTGATCGTGGAAGAGAGACCGGGGCGACAAGGTCGTTCAAGTAGCTCAGCTGATGAAGGAGGATGAGTAGACTGAGTGACAAAATTGATAGAGCTATGGCTTTTATGAATATTCGATAGTGTTTTCTCGTTATATGCGGTAGCATCTTGAATGAGAAGGGAGGATAATGAGAACGAAAGACCGGGCGAAGAGTAGCGTCTTCCAGAATTATCGCATTGGCGATTTTATTAAGTGAGAACGACTGGCACACAAGACAATTTTCTATCCAGAGAACGAAGAGAACATCGGTCTGATTTAAAGGTGCCTGAATCAATGAACCCATATTTGACATGATTAGAGAATGAGATAACAGTTGGATAGAATAATAGACCCCTTTGTTGTAAACAGAGTACGTATCCCAAATGGCTACTTCCAGCATTACGAGAGCTGAAGCCCTGAAGTGGAGGCACGACCTTCCTCATCGACCGCCAAAATTGATCGGCGAGGCGAGCGGGACACAGTCGGTACCGGCTCCTCCGTTTGCGATGCGTCGTGACGAGGCTTTTTTTTTTGTCCTGCGCCACGAGATAGGCGTTTTTTGAGTCAGAAACGCCTGATACCCAGTTTACGTTAAAGTTGCAAGCAAACATGACCCAGATCAGGCTGGGTAATGAGCTCTGGAGACGCAACAATTTAATGATCAACACTTTGATGTGAGAAGTCGCCTTTGACAGCCAAGGACTGAACATTGAACGGGTATTGATAACAGGTTAGTTCTATATTACCTCCAACTACTACAAGGAATGTGAACACAAGCAATAATATTCTCCTCTCTCACAGCTTCTGGTGGTAGGTGGGCTGAAGGTCATTTGTTATGCTATTGATCAGTGATCGTAGTGGGAAGCAAGTCTCCCACCCCGATGGACATGAGGTTCCCCTGAGACCACGGAGGAAAGCCGCACGAAGTCCACATAGGGCTGTCGTCTAATATTCTAGCGATGAAACATGAGTCACAAGCTTTTGAGATTGATGATGTGAAACTCATTGTGGCTGCGTTTCAACATTCTGATTCGATGGTATTTTCTAACGTCACTCTGGTGCGGGTCAGATCCGTAAATCCGTCATCAAAAGGGATGGCCCGTTACAAAACGACGTCTCGATCCACTGCCCGTCGATGCACTGCCACTTCAAGTTGTTCCACTTCATGACTAAATGTTCGTATTTATCCGCGTATTCCACCAACATTGTAACTAGCCCCAGACTTGTAGAAAATACAAACTCGATCATGTAGCGTCAAAAGTGTCTTCATAGTCAATGAAAGGGTAATTGTCGGCGCATTCCTTCCAGTTCCGCCGGAGAGGCCGAACTGGCCACCAGCTTCTAGATGCAGACATCCCTGGCGCATGGCTTATACCAAGAAAGGGATGAGCATGTTGACACACATACTGCGGAAGCGCACGAAATTTAATTGTTGCATTTTGGAGAGTGTGTTTGGCTTTTCATGCGCTGTAAATGGTACGTGCATGCCGAGGAAAGCACATGTAAATAGAGGGCAGAGGGATCGCTCTCTGCCAAGGAAAACTTAACTAGCTGGAACAACGGTTTTTGGCCTTCAGGATCTACGCCCACTCTTTTGCTAGATAGGATTCACGGGACACGATATTACTGTCAGCGAATTACACGAAAGTATGCCACCCAAATGTGATCGTTCTTGTTAGCAGTTACATACTCGGTAGAACAGTGTGGCAGGTGAAACAGAACTTTTCCATATCGTGTGAAACTGCCATGAGCACAGCCTTCGTGGGAATCTTGGCAAATGTTGAAAGTGGATTAGCTAGGAGGCTTATTTAGTTGCGAGAATAGCAAATCTAATTTTCAAACTCCTTAAGACTTGGCACTATACTGTGGCGCAAGCGATAATAGGGCTAGGAATTATTATCACGAGAGGAGATACAGAGACAAGGGGGTTGTCCTTAAAGGCTTGAAGAATTCAAGCTCTCATTATCCACAACATGGGGTCGTCCCGATTAGAAAGGAGATATCAGGTGATCCTTTCTTGGCGTTCGCGGTTTTGGCGCTTTTCTAACTCTGCTTCTGCTCTGCTCGCCCCCTTTCCCCCCTCCCCCCGCTCGGGCGAAGGCCGCGCGCGGAAGCGAGCGAGCGAGCGCGCGATGCCTTCGCTATCCCCTTTCAGCTTCCAGGTTCGGGCCTCAGGTTCGGGCCTCAGCTCCGGCCTCAACTGGTGATCGGTGAATTCTTCAAGCACATTCGTGAGCCGCTTTGGCGGCGCTCGGGAAATCCTGTACGTCAATTAAAGCTGAGTCAGTGTTACCTTCTATGGAAAGGTAAGGTCTGCTAGAACTTGGAGAGGCAAGCTTTTGAGCCTAGAGACCCGCCGGATTCCGCTCATGTGGCGACTTGCACGTCGTCTCCGGTTCCGTTTTAGGAATGCGGAGATTCGCACCGGTCAAAACGGCGATTTCACCGTGCACAGACCAATTCCAGCCCCAGCGTACAATTAATGCCCTGCCACCAAATTAGTATGGGGCAACGTTAGGTTGACTTTAGCATCAAAATGGAATACTCTCGCCATCAACTTCATTAAATACGACTTCTTTTGAACTCTCTGAGGGCGTAAATCGAGCACTTACGATCAATTGCGTAGTGTTCTAGTACCTATTTAATCTACATAATACCCTCCGAGTCCTTGCTATCATTGCCGCTGACAATCACTCTGCCACTGCGCCTTAAGACCAGAGTAATCTGGGACTTGCGCCATCACTGCAACACCAAAAAAACAAAATCTAAGCGATTATATGTTATTTTTGATGTCAAATCAATTGACTCTGACGAGCAATTGATTGATTTAATGTGGTGTTGACGCAGGGTGGTTGTGTTGAGTTTGGCGGTGATGGAGGCTGCGCAGGGCGCTGGTGGTTGCCGCTGCAGAGGGCGCTATGGTGTGAAAGTGGTCCGTGCACGGTGTTTCCTCCATTTCGACCGGTGCGAATCTCCGCATTCCGTTTTAGAGTGTGGGTCGTGTCTTGATTAAGTTCTTCCCAGCAAACATACACTGCGGGCCTGCTACCTATCCTGAAAAATAGAAACTGTAGCTGCTTTCTTCATTCCTAAATCTTTCCTTTTCCTATTTTTTGTACTTTAACAAATTAACTTGTACTGCTGGACTACACTGATTAACCTAGGCCCAAACTTCGCTGCTGTTAGTGCTGGCCACAACAATCCTTTCCAATTATTTGTATTCGCAGCAACATTATAGACCGCAACTATTCGCCTCAGCAATCAATATTGTTTTCTTGCTGCAATCCGGACTGACAAACTCATGTATACCGTGGCAATCTTCGCAAGACCCGGCCAAGACTACTCGTTGTGAAAACAGTGAGGGTACTTGAAATATCCATTGCAATTACTCAGGGCTTGGAGTACCCCACTCAATCGGCCTCGAGTTGTAAGCACGTGGCAGTATTTGACCATCGCTGCCTGCAGCCTCAACGACCAAATGGCTTGGACACAATTGATCGGTTCCGTCTCGTTGCATTTACCACACCTGGAAGGAGAACGTAGCTGAGCGATGCTCAGAGGTCGGAACAAAACGGTGCGGGGCAGAGACGGCGCCTCTAGGGAGTGGGGCGCTGCATCCCTAGAGGCGCGCTGCACCATTTGCAGTGGCTGTGATCCCTCCCACCTTCCCGTCGAAAGCACATTTCTGACCTGGCATTGCCTCTTCTCATCTTGAATGATCACCTTCAAAGTTCTTCTAAATTTTACCATCACTTCGCTCCTGCTTTTCCCTCCATGGCGACTCTTTTCCATACCGAGCAGGTGCTCATCGGGCAAGTTGGCAAATACAAGATCGTGAAGCAGTTGCAGAAAGCAGTCTGGCTTGCCAGGTACCCGCCATCCTCCCCGTCTCATATCGGTCGGACGCTCATCTTTAGGACGCCTTACTGACGAACGACCGTGCAGAAATCAGGTTCACAAAGATGTCATTGTAAAGAGTGTGAAGGATCATCCCCGGGTGGCCAACGAGCGTGATGTGCTCAAGGTCTTTACACCGCGGTCCAAGCATATCCGACCGTTGCTGGATGAGATAGTAGATCCTGCGGAACCCACGACAATTGTTCTCAGTCACTTGCAATCGACGCTTCTGCAAGCCTCAATCTGGCAGAAGCTGAATCGCACAGAGCTTAAATATGTATGCCGTGGCGTTCTGGAGGCTTTGGCGGTGATGCACAGCGAAGGTTACGTGCATGCAGGTGAGTCCCCTCGATGGCAACGCAGCACACCTATTGTTGCTAACTGCACGGGATGCATCATTTCAGACGTGAAAGCCGACAATATCCTGGTCAATGAAAAGCCGGATCAGACCAATCGCTTTACCGACGTACAGCTAGCCGACATGGGCAACTCGTATCCGGAGACTCACGAGTACGCTTTAGAAGGCCAGCCTATTGGGGCACCTATGTGGTCCAGTGCTGAAGTCCTCATGCACATGCCTTGGGACACCAAAACGGACATTTGGTCTTTCGGAACACTGGTAAGTCCGACTTCAGGGAGTCTCATGTCAGACACGGACGATCTAACGTCTCTCTAGTTCCAAGGTTGATCAGTCTCATCTACGGCCGTGATTTCAACATTTTTGACCCTCGAGGTGTTCCAACTGACCCGCTCGATGATTACAAATTTGCTGTTCTGCGAAGACAGGTCGAAATATTCGGCCCTTTTCCCGTCAAATACCAGGAAATAGCCAACGAGGACGTGATGGAGCTTATTGTCTGGATGTTGGAAAACCTCAAGGACAGTAGAACCCCTTTCCAGAGTGTTACGGATAGTGAGATTGGCCGGAAGGACAAGGATTTTATCAGCTGTATTATGCAGCTTGACCCTCGAGACAGGCCAACAGCCGCAGCCATATTGTCACACGGGTGGTGGCACGAGGAGTGAGGAGGGCATGATCACTTTGCAAGTACTTGGCAGCCCCCAAGTGCTGTCATTCGGGTCCTCTGATCCTTCCAATCAGCAGGCGGCTTCAGGATCGTAGCACAGCATGCCAATTATCTCTTGCAGTGAGCAATTTGAACAGCACTGAGCTCTCAGAAGGAGGCCGTAGCCAGAGTCTGCGAATAGACTTTGACCGTCTTGGTTCTCTCAACAGTAACGGCCCAACAAAACAAGACAACACAAAAGCCTGTGGTCGAACATTTTTCCATAATTTTCCCCTTTATATGCTTCAAAGGGCTTGAGTGATGGCTGTGATCCTGTGCTTGACATCCAGATCTTTGAAACCGGGACACATTGCCCTGCAACTTAAAACGGCCGGCACATGTCCGGATTTTGCAGAATGACTGCTTACTGCCTGGTTACAGATTATTGGACCAAATGGGCTGACAGATGTAATTTGTCCAACCGTGCAGCAAGCTGATCAGTGCAAATCCCTGGATCCCCATTTCATATCAATTTGGACGGGCCAGCCAGAGAACTAGGCTTATTCTGGCACAATACCAAGATCATTGTATTATTGAACCTGGTGCTTGTGTAACAGCCACGTGCGAGAAGATTGCTGGGCACAATAGTGACGTGAGATAGCCTCCGAGCATGTCCCATCCGAGCCGCATCGGTGAGACAAAATCGCTCAGCATTAGGACCATATTGATTTCCTGCTTTCTCTTCTGTCCCATAAAAGCTTGAATTTCTGGAGTCCTGTGCGTACCCAGCTCCCTCCGTCCCCTATCTCTTCCCTTCAATAACGGAGACCTCTCAACCCCTGCCTCTTATTTCCACCTCCCGCTTCTCAACAATGACAGGAAAGATGTCCAAGCTCCTCATGATATTCCTTCTCCTACTGGCTGCTTCCGCGGAGGCGCGAAAATTCCACAGTCGGGATGCCTACGTTCGTGGGGAGATTGCCTTTTGTGAAGGAAATGTTTCGGCTCCACCACCCATCACAGACGGAAGCCAATGCCAACCAATGCTGAAATGCATCCTAAATACTGTTGACCAGGCGACGCAAGCTCGCTGGAGTGCAGGAGCTTCCATCCTGTCCTTCATCCCTGCCACTGCGGCATTAATGAGCAATAGTATTGACGATGTGGTTCTGGTATCTGAGGAAAGCGGACTCCTTGCGCTAGCACTATGTCTCTGCTCCTTCACGGCCTTCCTGCCCAGGTTTGGAGGGGAGAGGAATCGTCATGAGTCAACGGCATCAATTAAAGAGGAACTCAGACATCGCATCAAGTGGGCCTATAAGAGGCGAGATTCAACCCCAAACAGACGACATTTACGGTGGTCACATCGTGATGTCCTTGGAGCCACCATCGCACTTCTTGTGGCATGCTGTGGGTTGATATGGTACCCCACCGTGATGATCCTCCAAAATGGCGTCGTAGTCTTCTCTTGTGAACCTCAAGTTCACATTCCGATCTGTGAGTGAGACTGAATTCTTTGGTCATCATTTGTATCTTTGGGTATGAATTGATACTTATACTCTTTGTGCCAGGGGTGGGCTTGGTTCAGCTGCTAGCCGTCTCGAACGTATTGCTCAAGAGCGTGTGCATCCAAGTAGAGAGCATCTCATTATGCCAAACAACGACTCCGACTGCCTCCCAATTCAACACTCACACTGCATCACAACCTGGGCCTCGGACGGTTATCTTACGATGTCGAAAGGATGGAATGCTACCGCAAGCGATTCGAGCAGTGACGTCTCTCGTGAGTCTCGCTCTTTACGCTTATGCCACAGCCGTGCTAGGAGGCATGATGATGTTTCCAGCTTCAGATGCTGTCAGGGGAATGGTCATGTTTGCAGTTAATACTGGGCTGGGCCGCATCATAGGCAGCTACGCAATCTCACAGGACCACTATGGGAGAACCACCGTCGTTGTAGATGTTGTGCGGTGGCAGATAGACGAGCTCCGAGCGTTCGTTAAAGAGGAAGTGCGGAATACGACTCCTGGAAGTAGGCCATAATATATGATATCGGAGATTTGTACAGATAAAGCCGGGGGATGCTCAGATACACAACACCCCGTGCATCAAAAAGCAATCCACCCACCCAGGTCTAATTCGCACGCCTGATTCGCACGTCTAGGGCCGATATACATACCCAGAATTTCTTTATATGCTTAGGGTTAGTTAGGTATCCCAATTGGGCATATGAATTAGGTATGTAAATTGGGCGTGAGCCTGTGGATTGAGCATGGGTGTCTGAATTAGCGGGGGCGTGCAATAGACTCTGGTGGGCTGTAGCTACCTAGATGTACTAGTAGCGCTGGTGAGGACTTCGGCGAGCACTCAGACCAGAATGATGAAAGTGAGGAAGAGTTCTCGTTGCAAATCGCATTTGAGAAATTTGTCGTGTCTAAAATAGAGAAGTGTCTTGCATGAAACAGGCCCTTAAAGATAGGTATTTAGTTGGTGCACACCTTTGCAGACTACCCACTTCATACCTGAATTGATGTTATTAAATCTTTCTCCTTTAAGAAGCATAATTAGAAAAGTCAGCTTCAGATCCAAACGTCTTCCGTAGCCTACGAATCTGACCACCTGACCTTTAATGTCAAACATACCAACAGAGCTCCAGGTGCCTCCTTAGTATCCTTTCCCTCTGTTGAAGACCAGAAACTGGGTTTAAACCTAATACAAATCTAGAGCTGCCCATGGTTATCCGTTGCACCTCCATCTATATCACGAGTCTGCCCTTGTGACTCCAGATCAGAAAGGGTTGACACAACAGCTTCTCCTGCAGTCCCAAAGTTTCCCGCGCGCCTTAGGGTAATAGTCATCCTAACAGCCACAAAAATGGAAAAGACAAGGAGAAGGCCAGTTTGAAGCCCGATCAAAATAGCCCTCCAGAGGATGTTTCTATCGGCAAACCAGAAGGCCAGTCCAAACAGAAACGCGAGGATCGACCAGTCGAGGAGGATGACAGGCGTCCACAGGAGGCAATAATCTCTCATCAACACTAAATCGACCGTTTCAAACCAGAATATGAGCATAGTGGACAGCATTATGGATATGACTGCAGCGATTGCGCAGCTGGTGAATAATGCCTCGGATGCATGACAGAGCAAAGTGGAGCTAGGATGGAAGTCGTCAAATGACAGAGCACCGACAGAGCTGCCCGCCGTCAACGCCGCCACAATGTTCAATATGGGGAGGGTGTTGAGGAGGCGCTTGAATATGGTCCGGCGTCTGTCGCCAATATACGACTCTGATGCGATACTGTGATCAGCCAGTTTCAGTACTCCTTGGCATTTTTAATTACATACTTTGAGAACCCGACTTGAATGAAGATGAATTTGGCACCGGTGGAGGATGCATAATGACAATGTGGCCATCAACTGTTCTTCGTTACTTGTGATAGATGTAGTAGAGTCTTCAAAAGCCTGGCGTCTTGTTTGGGTGTTTCGGGTCACTTCTGTATGTGACTAGGTAGGATCAAATTAAGGCTGTGATACTTGCGCTGTTATTTAAATGAGTCTCGAGGAAAAGGTTTCATCGGCGAAGACTTTGGACATAGAATTGAGCGATACCCTTTACGTACAATAGCTTATGATCGACAGGGTGCTTGGGTAGGACAGCATATTGGGGGCTCAAGTTCTATTTTTACCGCTTCATGATAGAATTTTAACGAGAGGCCGGCTCCCGACCAATCAGCCTCAAAGATAAGAGAGTTTCTTGTTCCCTGTGTGTCCAGAATCTCTTTGCTTAATCAGAGTCCCGCTTCGAGAAATTGGGGTCTATTTTACAGAGCATCGCACAACATTAGTGCCTGGATGGCTGTTCAGCGTGGCTTGTAACACATTGGTGGCAGATGCATCAGGGGGCAAGCCACGATCTCATCATAGTGGTGCGTTGTTCCAAGCGCATCGATGGTATTGAATTAGGCTATCAGTATTCGCGAACCGACCAGGTTCTCCCCGGCAAGGGGGTGTGCAAGATGTGGAGTTTCAGGCAGTCCCCAAACTTTGAATCAGCATATGAGGTAAACTTTCGGCATTTCAAGCACATACGGCCATAGACACAGGAAAATACGGGATCCCGTCCGCTCTCCCATAGTCAAGCCTGTGATCGCTGGATTAGTAGTTGGGTCGGTGACGACCAGCGAATACCCGGTGCTGTATGTTTTTGCCCGTTGTGGTTCCGTTTTTATATTTTGTGGGAAGGAGGGTGGGTTTCGAGAATAAGAACGGGGCCTATCCACCCAGGATAAATACACCCCCCCGGATACTTTATAAATTGGTTCGCTTAGCATTCGTATCTTTTGCTTCTTCCTGTGAAGCATAAATTCTGAGTTGCCATGATTTGCTCTGCTTCGAGCAAATCCAGTTGCATTTTTTGCCCTTCAGTACCGGCTTTTATGAATGCCTGAACATCATCGCTCTCTAGAGACTATGGGCTTCCCCACTTCCTCTGGAGTTGAGAAGGCGTACAGCGGAACGCGTACAGCGGATCTGTCAGAGCAGAACCATGGAATGTGTATTGGCTGCATCTTAAGGGCGCTTCGTGCCTTGTCCTCCATGAGTAAGGTCTCGCTTCTCGATGACCACTATGCTGGCGCACAGTAGATGCCCGAGTTCGAACGCCTTGTAATTTCGATTATACTTTCTCCTTGGCGTCGAGCGATTAGCTCCTTCCTACCTTGTATCTGAACAGTACGATTGGATCGCGCTATTGTTATTCCTTCTAGGGGTTTCCCAGGGCGCGCGAACCAGTTTCAGGTAGCTGGCACCATGAGAAAGACCCGAGTGCACATGGCGAGTCGGAGTCGGAACGGACCTCGAGAGGCAAGCGATTCTTTCTTTAAAAAACAAGAAATCTTTTCAAGGGTGAGAATCCTTCTACCTCAAGTCCACCGTTTTCACATTTTTGGACCATCTCCAAGGTCGAAGTTACCCGGTATCCCAGAACGTTGTGGTCCCAACGTGATGGTTGATTACCACCCAGCTTGACATCCGTAATCCTTCAAGACCCATCAAGGTCTCTGCGGTGGATAATCAGCGTCGTGCACTTCCAGATCAAGCGAGAGCACCGCAGCTCGTAGGTTGTATGTGGAACGAGCAGGCTACAGTATGCGGCGTGAACCACTGATCGCAGGCTTGAAGTGACCCTGTGTCAAGTGGGCACAAATATGTTAGCCGCCATATCGAGCCGCAACTCTGCGACGCAGAAAAATCCTTCAGGAGAGCCAAAATCACACAAGCACCGGGAAGCATCAAGCTCTGTGATGTCTCAGGGGTATTGCGTGTTAGCAGAAGTGTCGTCAGCATATACACGCGAAAGATGACGGATCGCGTGCAGTGAAAGCATCAAGTATGATCTCACGAACAGGCTCTGGAGAAGCAGTCTGTGGCTTTAGCATCCTGGTATAGTTTAAGCCGAGTGAATACGTCTTGTTCATGTTTTTCTATTCAGCTACTTTCTCCTCCACACATCACGACCAAGATTATTGGTTTCTTGCGATGCCCATATCAAAGGACGACAACTTCAAATAACATAGCGGTAACCCTTCTGCAAAGCCCTCGCCTCAGCAACAGTGACACCCTCGACCTGTGCAGTCTTCTCGAGTTTCTTCATATCGCGCTCGGTGAGCTGCGCGTCCGAGTTCTCCATCCTGCCGAGCTGGGCATTCTGCTTCTCGAGAAGGATCTTGAGCGCGATCGCACAGACGGCGGCGAGGACCTGAAGGGCTATGCAGATTCCCAGGGCCGGCCGGTAGTGGGGTGCATCCTTGGTCTTGTATGTGAAGGGCGTCCAGATCGAGGCGGCGTTGCCTATTGAGTTGATGAAGGCCAGGGCGGCGGCGCGCTTCGCCGGCGGGCGGGGGATCGAGGAGGATATCCATGCGTAGATGATTCCGTTCAGGGCAAACACGAAGATCTGCAGGAACAGGGAGAAGTATCGAGCGCCAAAGTTGTCGACCGTCATGAAAACTGTTCGAGAACCAGTTAGTTCGAGTGAAGGGGAGGAGCGTGGGAAGAACGGGTCAGTCAGTGAGTGAGTGGTCCGTTACGTACCGATGAAGCCCACAATGGTGATTGGAATTGGGTAGACAAAGAACCAAAACCTCTTGGCTAATTTGTCTGAAATTCGGCAGTGCACGAATGAGTAGATGACCATGAAGATGTACGGCGGGGCGCAGAGTAGCAGGGCGTGGATGCGATCCGAAGCAACGGTCTGGGTAAGGGTCGGAAAGTAGTTCTGGATTCCAGCAGCGCCTGTCTGGCCGTGGTAGGCCAAGGCAAGGAGGTATGTCTTGGGATCTGTCAGGGCCAGCTTGATGCCTCGAAGCTGCGACATGCCGCCGGCCTCGTCGACGTCGGCCTCGGAGGCTTCAATGGCGAGTCGGCGGGTTGCGACTCGCCTCTCATCCTCGGTCAGTTTTTTCCAGGTATCCGGAAAGTCGGGTAGGATGATGATGACGAGGATTCCGAAGAATATCGTGATGGCGCCCTCCAGAATGTACAGCCATTGCCATGCCGAGTATCCACGTGCTCCTGCTAGCCCGCTCAAGATACCTGCAGCGATCAGGTTTCCAAAAGCACCTGAGATTAGGGAGCCCGAGTAGAAGATGGCCATGCGCAGGGACAGCTCCTCCTTTGTGTACTGCGATGAATTAGTAATGCATGGCAAAATGGAAGACAACGCAAAAGGCGAGTGCCATGTGTGAGAGAATGGGCGGGCATGATGTGCGGCAGTGTAGATAGGTTCATGTCGTACGTACCCATTTGGAAAGGTAAAACAGGATGCCAGGGAAGAAGGGCGCCTCAACGAAGCCAAGGATGAAGCGGGTAGCAATGATCTGCCCCGCGGTCTTGACCTGACTGGTCAGGAGCGACACCAAGCCCCAGATACAGACCTGCACAGCACAACGAGGTTAGCGTTGTTCCAAGGCTCTCGGCGCGAGAAAAGATTCGGTCAAAAATGCTTGAAGGATTAGTGCGTACGAAGAAGCCAATGTACCAAGACGGGCGCCCGGCATAGTTCAGCATGGCGTTCGAGGGAACCTGCATCAGGACATAGCCGACGAATAGCGTGGAAAGACCGATCTGATATTGCTCGTCTGTCATGTTCAGGTCCTCTTCGAGACCCTGGAGTCGAGCCGCGGCATAGTTGTTTCTTGTCCCGTCAGCAAGGGCCACGCGACTCGGTCGGAGATTAAAAGAAGGCTGGGCCCGTCGCTCACCGGTCGATGTAGTTCATGAGATAGACCAGGACGCAAAGGGGCATGATCAGGAGGTCTATCTTTTTCCTGAGCTTCTTCTCGATGACAAGCTCCTCTGGCGTGAGCTTGCGCAGGTGGTCGGCCGTCTCGGCGATGGCCTTCTCGTCGAGGATGTCATGGTCGTGGACGTGCTCCGACGCGGGGAGGTCTTCTATCTTGTCGCCCATGTTGAAACTGTAGGCAATTAAGTCTCTGGGAAGGATTTACAGGAAGTAGACAATGCCAGTAGAGGAAAAAGAAGAAAGAGCGCAGGGGCAACGCAGCGCGAAGAATGGGGAAGGGAAAAGAGACTGTTTTCTAGTCCCCCTGGCGTCGGGTGAGGGGATGGACGATCGACCAACATCCGTTCATGTACTGTCATGACCCCATGCCGTCTTTCTGGTGTGTCACGGCATGATGTCGGTGGCACAACCTGGCCTTGACAGGGACGCCGCGGCCACGCCTGAGCGAGCGAGCCAAGTGCCCACCGACGCGGGCCCTCGTCAAATGGCCCCAAGTGTGGGGAACAATGAACCGACATCCTCGCCCGAAGGTTGGGGAAAGTCTGGGGAAAATCCCACTTTCTTCCCCACGCTTCGTGCTGGGATATCTGGGGTAATGTGAGCCCCACGGACGTATCATCGTGCGTCTGGCCGCCAGCTCCCACCAGCTTGGCTCAAAATGCCGGTATTTTACCGCCGCCGTTGTTTTGATCCCCATTGAATCTCCTCACTCGCCGCCCCGTTGGTTGGCAGCCCCTCTGCCAATGCACCTAGCCCCGGAGATTGCTCGAGTATCCCAGCTTCACCGTTCCTCCTAGCCCTGAACGAGGTATCCCGTCGGATATCAGCTTCTCGGCTTCTGGCCTACCGGGCTTCCGGGCTCTTTGAATGATGGCAGGTTGGCAGGATGGCAGCGTGCCTGACGACCAGATCTCTTGGCCGTGTCCACTCGAATGGTCGCGTGCCGCAAGGTACACACCGCATGGCTCTGTTTGTTACGTGAGGCATCGTTTGATACTCCGATCTGCACGCTTCATGCTGGGAGTCGTCATTAGGACTCGCTTCGCTCCATATGCGCGTCATTCTACCGCACGTCAACGGCATACGTGTATTGCGCATCGTTCTCGCAGCACAACCACGCGTGTCATGACTGTGCAGAATGTGCTTCGCTCAGAAGAGCTGCTTGTAACAACAGCTGCACAACAATTGCTTCCTCAGTAGGATATATGGAATCAGCGAGGATATTGACGAGGGTGGCAGCTAAGCCGACAAGGCCCCTGCCTGCAATGCTCCCTCAAGCATTTGCGAAAACGAGTCCCTGCGTCTAGTGCTACATCGCGGATGAGCGGGAAGGGATCGATTGTCATTTTTTCACCGGTCTGTAAGTTCAAGAAGGGTCACTCGCAGCATCGGACGTTGTCCGGAAGTGCTGCACACTTGAGCAGCTAGAAGAGGAGAGGGGCTAAACATATAACCGTAAAGATGAACATCCCCCCTTCCCATTCAAGCGCCCGAAGTCATCTGCGTATCACATCGTTTTCCGATGCATCCGCCCCGGGCCTTGAGGTTGGAGCACTGCATGAACACCACGACCGAGCATATCCGAGTCCTTCGTTCCGGGTCCAAGAACATAACCTGGATCTGGGCCTGTGCCGTACTTTAAAACGCAAGTTTCAGCTATTGCAAAGCACTTGCATCACGGGTCGTGAAAAGGTGATAAATACTATATGTCGCTGGTCAAGGAGCCAAAGATATGTGGGTGGCGGCAGGAATTCATGCCTAACTCCAGGGACGGGGAAAGAGAAGACCGGGCGGACGACCATCAGCACTAAACGAATCAAGGGATCCCCCAGGCCTCCTTCGGTCAATGGCAATACCGTTAGCTTTTGCTAATGGGTGTGTGCCTTGACCGAGGCCTAATAAGCTAGGGAGGCGGTAATTCTTCCGTAGTAGAGCGATCCGGAACTAACATGCACCAGGCATTGCAGGGATACGCCTGTTCAACCCCAGGAATTGGAGAAGTGCTCGTTGCGCTAGGTTAATTCAATCGAAACACTGCTTCAGTGAAATACTGTGTGAATAAAGGCGTGGGGGTTAGTATGTCTTGACTGGCTTGGTCAAGAAGCTTGACCTCGGAAGCCGCCTGAAAGCCGACAACAGAGAGACTACGATATAGATAATTATATATGAGTAGCATGAGACAATGGAAATCCTCGGCCATCGGAAAACGCATTATTCAGTTCGATGGGAGTGGCTAAGAGCTTTCGAGCAGAGTTGAGGCACTGACAACATAAATTACACGTGTACAGGTGCAACCTCGGTCACGTAGAGATCCGCCACTGTCATGAACTTTTTGTTCTCAGAATTAGCCATGCTGACCTTTGATTGCTAAATTTGGCCGATGTGTAGTTTCATTCCGAGCCGCCAGGCTTGATGGTGGCAAGAGAAGGCGTCGGCTGCGTCGATATGTGTATCCAGGTATGTGACTTGTGGTCCACAGGGCACTCATTATAGGTATTACATGCCATCCTCCTTCACCAAGTCTCTCATCCTCAGTGCTAATTACTGTGGTTATATTCCGGTACTCAATATGAGGATCCTCTCTCGGGATGATCCTCGATATCTTTTAGGAGTTGAGGAGATGGGTAGTTCCCAATTACACTTTATGCTTCACTTGCACTCCAAGCTTAGCTGCCATCGAGCTCATTGGCGACAACGTATAGACGCAACTTGACATCATGGCTTGATTTCATCTATGGGTCAGGCGAAACCTCCACGTCCAATGGTCCGAGGGTCCCCGTATCAGCTCCCTCATGTTGTTCATAAAAGGACGGATCGAGCTTTCCAGGACCTCTCCTTCCTCGATACACAATTTTGCAAACCTGACAGCCTCTTCGGCGCTGCCGATGCCATTGTACTCGAGGGCAGTCCGGTAGTAGGCCTCGACCATCCGGGTGACGAGGCCCTCGGCCTCGAATAATTTGACGAGAAGCTCGGCTTTCTCAGGAGTTGCGGCCGACGATGGGGAGTAATCGTCAAGATCCTTCTGCAGCTTGAGGATTTGCTCGACTCTTTCGTCAGACTCCTTGATGGTCTCCCCGCTGGCTGAGCAATGCGAACATGTGCATTCGAAGCCCCATCCGTGCTTTGAGAGCAGCTGTCGCCGCGAGCGTGTTTGGACAGAGCTGATTCAAGGTGGGTCAGTCAATGGCTGCTCAATTGCACTTTTGGTGTTTTAGAGGATCTCTGAGAACGCGCTGGGAACACACTCACTCAAAGTAAGTCACCGTAAGCTCCTCTCCTGTCTCGATTTTGCGGGCTGCAAAGACCGACTGAGATAACGTGGACGGGTCGAAAGTGTACTTGGAATTAGGACGGCAGGCGTGGTTCAGCCGGGAAACTACACAGCCATGTAAGTTGATGCCGAGCAGTCCCCTCAGCCGTGGGAAGTTGATGTGCTTAACAACGTAACAGGGACTTACCTTCCGGGAAGACGGAATGAAAGTCCATAATTCCTTCAACCGGCGTGATGAAGTCATTCTTCATGAATATTTCATACACCTTTTCGTCATGGGTTTTGACCTCCTGGTGCGTGGTCAGATTGAGATATTCCGCTTGATGGGTCTGCGGCAAGTCGCCGATGGCTTGGGTGAGCAGGTCGGTCAGGCGTGCTCGTCCCAGGCGCTTGAAGGCTGTGTCATCAACCATAACTATCGGCTTGCGACTTAGGAAAGCATCATTGTTGCTTAGGGGTCTTATTGCCACGAGACCAACACCCTTGCCTGGGATTTGTGCGTCTCGGTAGGCGAGACTGACGGGATGTTTCGAAGCAGACTGTTGCAACCCAGGGCTAGTGAAAACAGGCAGTGATACCATTTTCTGGAGTATATGGGCCGTTGTGACCAAGGCTATGCCATGACCGGCGTTGAATGCGGGCTGAGTGAAAGCGCAGATCTCATCTTGGCCGACCTCGTGACAGATGTCGCTCCTGTACCACTGGCTGTCTTGGACCGGAACGGTCTCATTTTCGATGGGATTGGATACATCAATAGGACATGTGGTCGGTAATGGCCAGGTGCCAACTGGCAGGACAGGGCAGACAAATTCCACTTGTGTCTCTGCAAAGGCTGAGCCCAAGGCTGTTGCGTGCAGCGTAATAAAAGCTGCGCTACTGGGCTTTAGGTATTTCATCTCGAAGTATCTTGGAAGTATCAATGAGCTTCGTGACTAAGATGACATCTTAACAAAAGTAGCAATTGAGCTGCGATGCTGGACAGCTCCGAAAAGTGGAAGTCGGTGCTGACAGGACAGGAGGTCGGTCCGGGACGATCCTGTTTCAGCTGCACCTGCACAGTGCGCTAATCCCAAGCCCGAAAACTGACTGATCCAACAACCCTGAAAACATCAAGATCAAGATCAGCCACTTTGCCTGCACTATATCAATCCTTACTTAGGTACACAAGCAGTTTCAAGGACTTGAATAAAACTGTATTCGGAACTGCCCCATTACATCTAGCCATTATGGGAACCCCATCCGGGCACCCCTCCCACCAACAGATTGATTTGCACGGATGCTCCGATGCTACCTTAGGCTTGAGCTGCTTGAACAAAATTTTGGTGTTGCTCAGGGTGACTCTTTTCAACACTGCCCTTGATCATCCTCTTCATGATAGCATTGCTGTCGATGGAAATGTTCTCCTCGATCCGGCTGGAAGTGACGGACCACTTGCTCTCGATGTGGATGGAACCAGTCGGGGCCTTTCCGTCAACGGTGGCATCGATACCCTTGGGTTGGTTGACGAGGGTCAATTTGAATGTCGTTTGTCCGATCGGCCGCTTGTCGGTTACTTCGTAGACACAGGTTTCGCCGATGGCCGGCTCGCCGCCCGAAACTTTCTTGTAGTCGATAAGCTGGGGACAGGTAACTTTGATGTAGACATCGTGGTCATGAAGGGATGCAATCACGGCCTCTTCTTTGACACCTGCAGAGAGAGGGGTGGTGATGGTGGCTTCAGAAGGCATCTTGACGTGTTCAGTAAGGTAAAATTGTGCTAAACGTGCTTTTTAGACAATACAGGCGTAAATAAAGGCGATGTTGGAAGATATTCAGTTTGAGATCTGACTGTCCAAAATTCGTGCACATGGAGGTCCATATATATACTACTACGATCGAGACTGCTGTGTCACTGATCCTCTCATCGCACGATCCAGCCGAGCAGTTTAGCTTCGTTTTGTTTGTGAAGGGCACAGGAGGCAGCCACATCAGTTTGGGTGCGATGTGAACTGACTTGTTCGTTTCGTGTCAAAAGCCACACCGTTCGTATAAACTCCGTACAACCCCAGAACATTGGCATCTGAAACGCACCGCATTCGCATTGTTTGACTGGCAGCTGTCAAATGAAGCTTGTGCTCGGAAAGAATGCCTGAGCGTGTGATAGTTTTGGTACTAGTGTGGCTACGAGGGCCCGAGAGTTTGCCAGAGCCTCGTTTCCTAGCCCGTTTCACTCCTTGCTTTGTCGAGATGGCTCTGTTGTTTCCCATGTCAGAGAGCGAGCGATATGGATCCGCGGCCCTTAATAATGTGTGTTGTGGCAGCGAGATGGGGATATTCGGCTTGGTTCATTTAGGCCGACGAGGAATTGTTACGCACGGCGGTAGTCGAGTCGAAGGCTGTGTCTAGTACTAGAATCAACCTGCGCTCAGACACAGTTCGTGTACACAGAGAGAGATGACCCCAGCCGGTGTTCCGATGAAACAAACCATCATCAAAACTGCGCTAAGTCTGAGGCCTAGATTCTCATCGTGAGATGATCCGAATAGATAAGAATGGGATGCGGCTCCAAGTACGTGCTGCTTCCTCCCCCGACCTCTTCGGGTTAGACTTGGAGAGGGTATCACATTGGATATGGGCAGAACACGACTTATCAATGTTCGGAAAGGCACTACAACATGGGGCAAATTGTGGACGTGGCAAAGGCTCAGCTTTGTCGCTGGACTCGCCGTGGGAAAGAAATGGCATCTCTTTCATTCTCCATGGCCACTACCTGATTTATGCAGTCTCGGAGACACAAGAAATTCAAATCGGGCTGTAACAGTATTTGACCCGCCTTTTGGGCGAGTCCTTTCCCCATCTGAACCTTGTTGCACAGCAGCATTGCACCTGTGAGTTTTCACATGTGATGCGCGCCGTGGTTTGCTCAAAACTTCAGCCCTTGGCGCCATGTATTTTACGCTCTCCATAAAGCTGCAAAGGCCTTTGACGATTTGAATGTGGGTGGCCGAACCAAACGTTTCTTCGGCCGAACTCTTGGCGAATATATAAGTACTACGAAGTAAAGCAGGTAAATGCCGTAGATCCACTGCTCTCCCACCAGTCAAGACGTTTTGTTCGCACGGTGTTGTCGATATGGTTGAGTCAGCGTATGAACGGATTCAGAGGAAACGAAGACTGTGTGCTTATGTGAGAATGCAGTGATGTGAGCCCTGGAGTGGTTGCGATCGATCTACATGTGATCTTGCAGATGTTGCGAAACCCGAGGCGATCGCCAAGAATTGATTACTGATAGCGCGTCATCGCAAGAGAACCTCAAGCCAACTTTTGGGTCGCAGACACATGTGATGCCCCTTTTCCACCGATGGCTCGTTGGGATGCTGTGAAACTCATGACTATGTGTTGCAGTCAAACAGCCAGTGAAGTTCAGAAATAGGAATTATTTCTTCACAGGAGCGAGTACTTTCCTCCGCTGCCGTATCATGTGATTGAACAGAGTAGGGGCGGCTGCGATCATGTCAGCACTTAAACACGCCCAGGCCATTTCGCATTGACGAGGATACTCACCCGGGATGTAGAGTAATGCGGCGGCAATGTAAGCCCAAGCATGCGAGTGGTAGCCTAGTCTGAAAGATTCTGACACGGTCTCATAGACAACGCCGACCTCGCTGGCGATTCCTACTGGATATAACATGTAGAAAGCGCTGTACCGAAGCCAGGTCAAGTTGTTGTACTGGTGGCCACCGACGAGTCTGGTAGCGAAGTACAGATATCGGATGGTATCCGCTGCACTCCATGCGAGAACCATCAAGCCGTAGAATGGGCTGAGACCAGAGGATGGGTAGTTCTCGATGACGAGCCAGAGGACTGTGCTCCGACCAGCAACTTGTACAAAGCTGGTGAGGACAGGAGCATTGACGAGACCTGCAGATCTATCAGTGAGGGTTGTTCATGGAAGAAAACCAGGCTTGAGAGTACCTATGATGGAGTGCAAGATGTCCAATGCCGCCAGGCTCTGGGTGAGCAGGGTCGTGATCCTCACGCTGGGATACAGGTACGCCTCGCTTAAGCCATTGGTCAGGGCAACCGCAGCGGTTCTGCCGAAGATAAAAGTCCAGAGCAGGGCCGAGATGGCATTGTAGCCGATGAGGTAGGCCCACTGGGGGAATTTGCCCTCAAAGACGCCCATAGCTCCAATAGATTGAGGGTGGTGCTCGTGATGTTGGGCACTGAATGGTGCAACGTGTAAATTTCAACCGCGCTTAGTGCAGACGTAGAGCTGACGTTGGTTATCGTGATAAGAGAGAGGGCCTTGGCAAACCCCTGGCGGCCAGGGCCCACTTCCAACTTGAGACAACATAACCTATCTGTACCACAAGACCGCACCGCAATGTCGACAACTTAAGGGAACACAACGTGAGTTCAGTGTACCTTTAATCAGGAACGACCAAGGCCTGGCTGGCTTCCAGGATAGTTCAAACCCCGATCCTGTAGAGGAGCGGAGCTCTGGCTGAGTGTTCCAAAATGCGGATCCTGCAGATCCTTGACCAGAAAGAGATGCCTAAAAGGGCTCGTGCGGCCCTACTGTCGGGCAGAGGGCCCAGTACAACGGACTGGGAGATAGTCTACCTAGGTGTGTTGCAGCCTGGCCGGCTGGCCTGTCAGCATGGCAGACATGGTTCCCTATATCAACACCACATGGCAGGACGAATTACACCTTGGTATGCAGCCCGTGGGTGTTTATGCGTCGACCGGGTTTCCATGGAACCATGTGGTTGGAAACGCGGGCCCAGAAGGGCGTCTACTTGTCATGTTGCACAGAGGCTCCCGAGGTCATCTGCTCACCTGCAGCTGTCGTACAAAAGATTCATCTGCATCGATACATGCCGGATGGGGTCGGTCCATCCTCCCGGACGAGGAAGAGACCTGGAACATGAGTGGACCACAGGAATCGAGCCAAATGCTGACATCCCAAATTGCGTCTGCTTGGGTCGCACTGCCAGCGGCCGCTAGCTCACTCAAGATGCTCTTTGGGCAGCACCAATGAAGACAGGGATTTTTCGCATCATGCAGCAAAGCAGACGGAGATAGTGTGACTCCGCCGACAACGTTTGGACAGCCCAAGGATCATGGATCCCCAGTGCTGAATAGAACGGCAACCTCTCGTAAATCTAGACCACAATCGTGGCTTGTTTACCGACAGGGCCTTTCTGTACCCTGCACTAGACTTCAGCCAACTTGCTACTGCTTACACCTGGCGCACTGGCGTCCCTTGGTTTCGACGAGGTTGCATTCACTCGGACTTGTAGACCGGAAACTAGGTGACAGATGTACCAGGAGAAAAAGGATAAATGAAGCATATCGTCTCTCCCGTCAGCCTGCATTCTCAGTCCCAGTGCTGTAAATTATCTCCCGAAATTTTGGGACGTTTCCATACGCAATATCGCAGCATGTCTTCCCTTTTCTACAGTTCTACAACATATGGGGTGCTGGGTGCAGTCCTTGTTCTTGTATACGCCCTGTACCGTGCTGCTCTTCCCAAACCGATCCCCGGCATACCTCATCATGTGGCGTCCGCGAACAGCGTGCTGGGCGATGCGCCGGCAATGGTTAAACATAAGCAGAAATACGCCACCACTTTCGACTGGATGACTGCACAGACTGAGAAGCTGAACTCGCCGATTGTTCAACTCTTCTTGAAGCCATTCTCTCGACCGATTGTAGTCGTCACCGACCATCGCGAAATCCAAGACGTAGTGCTACGCCGCGCCAAGGACTTTGATCGCTCTACGTTCTTCAAAGGTACGTGCCAACTCCGTCACGACGCTCTCGTCTCACAGAATCGACTAACATATCTACTAGATGCTTTCGGCGGAGTTTGTAAGTGGCTTCCAGAGGTTTCACCCAGACCATCTCCCCACTCGTATTAAGCTTCTGTGCTCGGCGGGGCTTATAGCCATAGGTCCTGGGCACATAACAGCCTAGTTCATCACGGCTTAATTACAGCTTCTTCCCAAGTTTCAAGAGCTAACTCTCAAGCATGTAGTGCCGAATCATCACATCATCCAGCCAACCAACGAAAGGTTCAGGGCTGGACGTCGCCTGTTGGCCGACACAATGAGCTCCGGATTCCTCCACAAAGTAAGACACGACCGCGATGTAGTGAACTCGGCCTCCTTTTGTCTGACATCTAGCTCCCACAGGTTGCAGCAGAATCTCTTCACCGGCATATACTGAATCTGATGGAACTCTGGCGCATAAAGAGCAAAGCCGCCAAGGGACGTGCGTTCGCGGTTGCTGAAGACATCAATCACATGGCCCTCGACTCGAGTAAGCAGCGTGCAGACTACATCAAGACACTTACAATAATGAGGTGCTAATCTTGCTCTGATACTGTAGTCTGGGACGTTGCATTCGGTAGCCAACTGGAATCTATAACAACCGAGATCGAATTTCTGAGCGCACCTCCCCAGCTCGAGGTGCCTGCACAAGCGGACCAGCCAATGGTCTTCCCATTACCAGAGTACAACTCTGCCGGTAAGCCCCATTCTTGTCATTTTACGCTTCCCTGTCTGTCATGTTTTGTAATGTTCCAGATTGTATCACTTCATGATCCGTAGCAGGTGGTTAACAGGTACTAGTGAAGTCGATGAAGGTCATGACACACACACTTGACGCAACAGTGACCTCGCCGATGCCCATGCAAACCCATTGGCTGATATCAATCACGCCGTCCTACCGCCGCGCCCTGGCCCACAAGGACCGACTAATCCGCGAGCGACTCGACGACGCCAAATCCCGGATGCTCAACCGCGCCGAGAAGGCGGACGAGTTCACCGACATCACCTGTGCAACGGACCACCTGGTCCGCCGGGAAGCCCAGGCCGCGGCCAGAGAAAACCGCGCCCCCCAGTATGACAGCCCAGTCGCCAGCGACGAGCTTTTCGGCTTCCTGATCGGAGGCCACGACACGACGGCGACGACGCTGATGTGGACGGTCAAGCACATCGGCGCCAGCCCGCGCGTGCAGAAGAAGCTGCGCGGCATCATGCACCAGGCCTTCGGGGCGGAGAACGGCGTGCCCACGGCCGTGCAGATCAGCACGACCGACATGCCGTACCTGGACGCCGTGGTGGAGGAGATGGTGCGGTGCGCGAGCACGGGGCCTGGGGTCATGCGGAGGTCGACACACGACACGACACTGCTCGGCCACCGCATCCCTGAGGGCATCGACGTCTTCATGATGTCCAATGGCCCCGGGTACATGGCGCCCAACACCGTCAACGAGTCCATCCCTGAACACGCCCGGTCGGACTCTTCGCGGGCCAACAAGGACCGCGCACTCCCGCTGTGGGACGACGGCGACATCACGGTCTTCAGGCCGGAGCGCTGGATCAAGACCGACGAGAAGGGAGTGGAAATGTTCAACATCCACGCGGGGCCGGTGTTGCAATTTGGTGGTGGGCTTAGAGGCTGCTTTGGGAAGAAGTTGGCCTACCTGGAGATGAAGATTTTCGTTGCCTTGATGTTGTGGAGTTTCGACATGGAGGCGGTGCCAGAGAAGCTGAGGGGTTTCGAGGCGTTTGATAGCCTGACGCACAAGCCCAAGCAGTGTTACGTGGTGCTGAAGGAGGCAGGGAAGTCATGATCAAATTAGTCCGGGCAGGAATAAGGGACCATTCATAATGTGCTTAATGCTGTCTTGTGTTTTTTCATGTGTCTTGTAATTAACAGCACTCCCGTAGCGGGTCATGAGTTTGAGGTATATTCTTATACATTTGTGAATAAAGAGTGGCTACACTACTGTAGCTGTGGCCAAAATTGACCTCTGGGACGAAAAGTGTCTTACGAAGTAGTTCGTTGTAAGACAACCTTCTACATGCTGTGAGATATAGTAGATAGTTGAGCCGAATGTATTTTATGGAAAGATTTGGCACTGACTTGAAACACATCACTTCGGTCAGCTCTTCTGAAGGAGCGAGTTTCGAGGTTGGCTTGCTCGATCAAAAAGCTTGGGACTGAGGTTACTCTTCAGCCGCCCGGCCATATCCTTCTAGGTATGAGACAGAAAGAGAATGATCATATTTGTAGTTTTATTCACTCCTTTTTGTCTCTTTCAATTGTGTTTGAAACCTACTGTTATCGGCATTGTTTTTCTTTTTAACGCTAGGTGTTTAAGCGTTTATCACTGTATGAAGGGACTGGATGCATACTGCTTAAGAGGCATATGTATACAGATTAAAAACGAGACCACTTGATACCACTCGTGTCTTCATTGTGCCCACCACAATCTACATAATCGGTATATCTATCGCTACCTTCTGGATGAGCCTCTTTCTTAAGCCTTCTCAGCTTCAAGACCTTCCAGCTCTTCCGTTCTCGACCTACTGCTGGGATCGAAGTAGGGCTTCTCGCCGATACCAACAGTTCTGTGTCCGAATCTTTCCCCAAGGCCTTCATAGTCATTTGTGGCCGAGTGGAAGACGCTACGGTTATCCCAGATTGCTGGTAATAATGTCAATAAAACAAGCGTCACAAGCAGTATCTTCAAGCACACTTACCAATATCATTGGGGTTCCTCCACTTGAACCTAACCTGAAGGTCATGGTTATCAAGCAGGACCCTCTCGAACTTGCGCAAAAGCTCGTCCGACTCCTCCTGGGTGAGCTCATTGATCCTCTTGGGGAAGGGACCAAGTGCGAAGATGCTCTTCCACCCAGTCACGGGGTTCGTTCGCACCACCGGGTGGACGGCGACCAAGTCCCCGCCGATATTTTGAGGGGACCCCCTCGGCTCTGTGTAGATCTTGACGTTCTCCGGGTCAGCCGCAGCGGCGCGGAGGAAGCCATCGCCGCTGAAGGTAGCCGTGAGACCCTCGAAGAACTGCTGGTACTTCTGGGAGAAGCGGTCGTAGATCTCGTAGCCGGACGCCCAGAGGGTGTCGCCGCCCGTCTTTGGGAGCTCGGTGAGGCGGAGCGATGTGTAGTCCGCGGGGTACGGCTCGAACTGGATGTCTGAATGCCACTGAGCAGCGTCATAGCGGCGCTTGTTGGGCTGCTCCTTGTGGCGGAACAGCTTCTTCCTCGCGACGCTGGAGATGTGGCTGACTGCATTATCGCCTAGCCCGAATTCCGATGTGCTGTTGAGGACTGGGTGGATGTGCAGGGTTGAGCTCGACGGCTTCCCGACGAGCTGGCCCAGCCTGTGCACAAACTCCTTCTGGAGCTCATCTGTGAGGTTGTCTTGGGCACGGAAGAAGACCACGCCGCGCTGAGAAACTGAGAGACTGGTCAGCGGGTCCGTGGGAGAGAACGGGCACGAGGATTGATAGTGAATTACTTGTGATAGCGACGTCCCGGAGCAACTCGTCTGAGTTGGGGGCCTTAAGTAGATCATCGACGATGTTGACGTTCACAAACTCGCGACCGATCACGGGCGTTGTGTCCTCTGTTGTGAACTTGTCCAGAACTCCGCTGAGCTTCAACGGCTCCGGGAAAGACTTCTTGTCTGCCGGGCCGGAGCCAATGGAAAGATCCGAAATCGCAACTGGAGCCATGATGAGGTGCAGAATAGATGAATGGCTGGGTTTTCTGTCTCGTCAACTCGAACTAAGTGGACGTTCAGAGTGTGTGCGTGTGACAAAATCTCGAATTAGTCCCAACTGAGAGATGGAAGTGCTCTCTATATTTATATTATCCTTATCGTTCCCTTCATTCGTGTGTGCTCGGATTTCAATGGTGTTCGTTTTGCGACAACCGGCTATCAGCACGCAATCGCAAGTCGAGATTCGCAACCGCATATTGGCCCGGTGGGCTACCGATCGTGAGGGGATGATTGATGCATCAGAAACCAACACCGAAGCCGGTAGCGAATGAACGATAGCGTGATGCAACGCCAATTACAAATGCTGTCGTGCAACTACAGCAATTGCCAACTTACCCACAGTGTCGCGCAGATGACCTTGCGGATGTCGCCCGGATGTCGTACAGGTTTCCGTCTTGGGGATGTTACCCACGATCCAGCAGTCAGGATTCAGGGGTGGAGAAACATTGCACCAGATGTCGCCATATGTGGGGGTACAGATTGATGCCTAGAAGACGGACGACTTTGCCTGCTGGGCTGTCCTTCTCGATGAGTGTGGCACTCTGACACGACTGATGCGAACGTGGAATTTCATGGACCCGATAATAACGCTGTTTCCCTCGCGCAGAAATTAAAGCTCGAAATCACCGTTCTGGCCGCAAATATTTCCACTATTGATATTTCATAGTGCAGTCATTCGCGTGCTGTGTTGATAGAGCCGTCCTATCCTATGCGTCGCTCCTCTCCTCGTGGATATGACCCGGATAGTTCTTGCGGCCGATAGTATGTAGGAGTTGCCTGAGCTTGCTGTTGAAGAGTTTCAGACGGCTCATGACCTTGCATCTCCCTCACGTGCTGTTCATACGTAGGCATCTCGGTAGAATTACCCAATTTGATGCCACGCTCATGGCTCACACCACCCGCCGCAGTCGTGTGTTGTGACTGTGACAGTTGTGCCCGTGCTTCCTTAGCTTTGCGATATCTCCTCCTCCAAACAAACCATACTACTGCAGCTAGCCCTATGAGGCCGGCCGCGACACCAACGCCAGCCCCTATGGCTGTTCCAATATCATTCGAATGGCCCTGAGGAGGCGAAGCTGAAGCAGAACTGGATGTCTGTATTGGCGAGGTTGTTGGGGCACTCGCAGCTGGTGACGCGGAGCCAGCATCAGTGGGAGCTGCACATTCATGGTATCAGTGAGGAGCTCAGATTTGATTTCTCGTGATATCGGTAGAGGCTGTTCAAACTCATATATCGGTCCTGGACAGATTTTGAATCTCGTGCCTGTTGACTTACAGATCTGAGTTGTTACCAGGCCGGCTGCCACGCCCAGCGCGCAATAAGCATCAAAGACACTCAGAGCGCTCGTGGCCTGGGGCGTTGCGATGGATGAGTTGCAACCGGAAACCACGTCCCTTGAGATCACATTGCTGAAGTACGAGCTGCTATCCGTGCAGAAGCAAGTATAGCTCGTAAGAGCATATGTGTCTTGACAGCCGCTGTTTTCATCCCGCACGACGGTGCTGAGAACTTCCACCGCGCATGCAGATAACTCATCATATCCCGAGATTGTATCTATGTAGTTCTTCGTCTTTGGTGGTGCAGCACTGCTACTTTCCACTCGGCGAATGATGACTGCGGTATTCAGAAAAAGCAAAACTGTGTTCGAAGCGCGAGACATGGCCATGGGTGGCAGAGTTGAGGAGTCTTTAACGGTTACAATGAGAAGACAAATGAACGAACCATGCGTACGAGAAGAAAACCTTGACCTCAAAATCCATGGGGAAGCAATAAATGCGGTATATTAACGGTCAAGCTCTGTGGTGGCTAGTCAAGGATCAGCTTACGTGCGTGTTGACAACCTGAGCCAAGAGCCCGTCGGTGGCACAACAGCAACTATTTAAATAAACTGCCTCATGCTGGTGCTTGGTTGGCTCCCGTCAAAGATGGCTTGAAGGATTTGTGAAACTACATCCAATTTTGTCTCACTTTCTGAAGCAGCGCATTTGACAACCCGAGATGCTCTTCACTCCCGAAAGGAATTGATGGGTAGAAGGGGAGGAAGAGGACAGTAGGTCGGCCCGAAGAGTTTGATGTGCAGGAACCATTTGCTTGACCTCCCTAGACTCACAGGTCACCACGGATATGAGAGAATATCACAAAAGACTGGCTGGTGGAAAACACCCTTTCAATCTACACAACTAGCAGCACTGCATAGACACGGAACTTCCCGATCTTCCGTCCCTCGCGTGATACTCACCAGTTGTATCTGCATGAAGCAGCGAGGCCTAGGAAGCCCGAGGGCTATAGTTTGTCATAAGATATTCGTTTATTAGAGGCCTGGCATGAGCGCGTTGAACCATCCCCGAGTGGTGCTCATCAAAACCAGCGGTGCAGATTGTGCCCGTGGCTAAACCTACTAGCAGTGTTGGGTAGTCTACAACTTTTATACCCTTTCCCCCCAATCGCGATTTTGGGTTCCACTCAAACTCCTCTAAGCCTGTTTGATTCCGCTTCAGTCACTCCGCACTAGACTCCATCTAGAGCCCTGGTCATTGTCGCTTGAGCTTGACGGTGTCAAAACTTCCGTCTCGCCCGACGAGATGTCTCGATCGTCAACTTTTCCTTCTGGCGAGGGAGGGCACTACTCTTCCTCATCCGCCTCGGCCTCCTCTTCCTCATTCTCGTCCGCCTCCTCAGCAGCTTCCTCGTCCTCGGCCTCTGCCGCCGGCTTGCCGTTCTCCATCTCGACATCTACGTCGGTAGCTGTGCCACCTTCTTTCTCCAGGCGCAGCCACTCGTCCCATTCAGGGAACAGTTCCTCATCACCATCAGCACCAGGGGCTCCAATAGTCTTTGCAACGCGGCCCTTCTTGCTCTTTTCCAGAAACTCCTTCCACTGTTTGACCACGTCCGCAGTCAGGCTGGGCTTGTAAGTTTGTGAGAAGAGCACAGCCTCGGCGAGACGTTCAGTCTTGACGAGGATGTTAACACAGCCTTCGACATCTGCAAGGAGCCACTTCGCGGAGAAAGCAACGTTGTGGGCCCCGGCCTCCTCGGCCTTGCTGGCAAGTGATGCCAACCCTTCGCGATCGGCGGTTGAGGAGTAAACGAGGAGCAGCGAGCCGAGATCGTTGGCGTGTGTGAAGCACTCGGCGGCCAGAGACACATCCCAAGCCGTGAGAGCAGCGTCACCCACTATAAATCGTTTTGTTAGTGGTCGATCCATACCGATCGTCAGGCTGAGACACAACTTACCAGTCTTCCATCGATGCTCAACATCGGCCTCCTTGGCGAGGTCAAGCGCGATATCCAGCCGGCTCAGCGCAAGAGCAAGCTCGAACTTGTGCTCAGGGTCTGTGGCAACGTCCAGCGCCAGCTCCTTGTGTCCTTGGCCGTCCAGGAATCGGGCGACCTTGTTGAGCTCGCCCTCTGGAATTGCCGCAAGCAGCTCCTGGGCGGCCTCGAGTTCCTCGCGGAGAACTAGAGTCTGGTACTCAAGCACGGGCAGCGACAGGGCGAATGAGGTGACAGCGACGTCCTTGTTGCAGAGGTAGATCCTGGAGTCACGCTGGATATAACCAAGGATATACATGGGCTGGTCGAAATGCGACACTGTGTATGTCTGGTCGCCAACAAGGTAGTTCAGACGGTTGGTGGAGTTGGTGAACAGGAAGCAGTCGCCCACCCACTCTCCGGTCCTCACGCCCTCGCTAATATCAGTGATGACCTCGAAGGCCGCCTCGACACCATCGTCCTCGACTTGGCCGGACTGCAAGCCCTCCTGGTAAGCCTCGCGACTGAAGCGCAGGATGTAGCAGGTATCGTCGCAGGCCAGAGCGACCAGCTCCCCGCTCTCACTCCAATAGACCTCACGAGGCTCCACCTCGATCCGCCTTACCAAGCCACCTGTCGCCCAGTCGAAGAAGCTGATGCCTCCTTGGCCCTTGACACCGAGGAGCACTCCTCCGGCCAAGCCATCCGCCTGGAAGCCAACATCCAAGCCGCCTTGCTTCTCGACAAAGTTCTTGAAGACCTTGACGCTGGTCGGGGACTCACGGATAGCAAAGTCGTTCGAGTTTTCTTTTGAGGCCCAGACAAAGTCCAGGGCTGATCCGAATTGCTTGTTGCGCCACGCGAGTGCAGTGTATACAATAAATTCGCCGTCACCGCAGACTGCGACGAACCGACCGTTGGCGGAATGTGAGAGGGTAGAAGGGTAGACTTCGCAGCTGCCGAGATCCTTGGTGGTGAGGTTGATCGGCACGTTGTCCTTGGTAGCCTCGCCACCCTTGATGATAGCCGAGACTACCTCGTTATGTTTGGCCCAGATCAGCTTGCCGGAGCCGTCCATCGAGACGGCTGGCTCCTCGCGGCCGAGCTTGACAACGACCGATCCTTCGTCGTAGCCCACGGCGACACTCTGCTTGCCCCGCTGATAGCTGACACACCAGGCTCGCTCCAGACCATAGTTCAAGCTCTGCTCGAAGCGGTAGGTAGCAGCGTGCCATATTCGCAGGGTTCCATCCTCTGAACCGGAAATGATGACCGGGAGCTCGGGATGATAGCACGCAAAGCTCACGTTGTTGGTGTGACCCTCGAGAGTGGCGATGAGAGACTTGGTTGTGTAGTCCCAGATCTTTACTGTTCGGTCGTCGCTGGTGGTAAGGAGGTATGGCTTGTCGGAATGTGGGTAGTAGTCGACGTGGTTGACGCCTTTTTGCTCGTGTGCCTCCAGGGTGAAGTTCGCTGTCGAGGACCCGAGCGACCAGATCTTGACTGTCCTGTCCAGACATGCTGACGCAAATGTGTTGGTATCCTTGGGGTTAATTGCCAGCGACATGACATAATGCGAATGTCCCTCGAAGGTCTGTTGGCACTTCCACCCAAGGTCCCAATTCCATAACTTGATCGTCATGTCATCGCTAGCCGTCAGGACAAATGGCTGCGTTGGGTGGACACAGATTGCGCGGATATAGTCGGGATGCGCCTCGAAGCTGGCGACCTTTTCTGATGTGTTGTAGTTGTGGACTCGTAGTTGGAAGTCATCGCTGCCGCACACAATCCAGTTCTTCCGCGCGATGAATCGACCGGCACGCACGGGTACGTCCGTCAGCTCAAACGTCTTGACGATGGCCTGCGTCTCGTAGCTCCAGATGTATACGTGGCCGCTGTAGAGGGTGGTGAGGATCCATGGCTCCGTCGGGTGGAAGTCGATGCCCTTGACACGCTCGCTCCGGGCAAAGAGCTGGCGCTGCATTACAAAGACACTATGTTAGCGACTCTTCTGCCCATCTTCTACATTGCGGGACGCGTCTTGGAAGAGCCGGCCTGCCACGGCTCAGACTTCGAAGCAGCAGCTCCAATGCGACTGGCGAAGATGCCAGGGGTATCTGTTGCTCCCGTGGAGCTATTCAACTGCAGCAGGACTGGGCCGGTGGCAGTAAGACTGGGATGCGATGCGCGTACCTTGACGTCGAGCCTCATGCTGGGCAGGTGCTATCGATTTGGTGGCTCGAGTTTAGAAGGGGGCAATCGCTCGTCTTGGATTCGAGGTTCAGGGTGGTGGGGCGTATGTCAGTGGCAGACAAGCCAACATGGAGGGAGGGCGTCTCTTTCTGTGGTGAACAGAGTTGACCTTGTTCAACCCAGGACTGATTGATGAAATTGGATGTAGAGAGAATGCGATGGCAGGGGCCAGTAGGAGTTGGTCAGGCGTCAAGTGGGTAGTGTCCCTGTGGGTGAATGGCAAGCTGCTGCCACGTCTCAGGGAGCTCTCGCAAGGTCCACTGCCAATTGAGATGTGGTCTTTGGGGAGCTCAGCCTTGAGGAAGGGCCTTCTGGCCTGAGGCAGCAATTTATGGGGGTGTGCTAAGAACTTTTTATGGACACACCGCCCACCCAACCAAGCTGGCCCAAAACCATGGCCTTCAGTGGGGCAAGTCTAGTGTTCTCTCCTAATAATGGTAGCCACCACGAATTCAAGGCTGGAGTGAATCTACAATGGTCAGGGATAATAAATGTTAGCTTGGCGCTAATAGCGTTGAGAGTGTGCATCCACATAGACCTCTAACACTGGCACTAGGGCGTCCTTCCCGTCTTTAGCGCCGTGCTAACATTTATTACCCCTGACCATTGTACAGATGAACACATGGGTCGACCACATCGTCGACCTCAACTTTTGACCAATCAGACTACCTCCTAATCATCACCACCAGTCATTGCGAAAAATGTGCCCTTGTATTGTGGGTGGCCGCTCCATCTGTCTGCACTTGTTGGTCACTGTGGCGTTCTTTTATTGAAGACATCTAGTCCACCATCAATCTGGGAGGAGTGATCACGGGGTCAAAGGCATCTCCATGCACACAGACGTTTGCTGAGTTTCGGCTTCATCATTCTCTACAGTCATCACAGAACAAATTGTGGCACAACATTTCGGTTCAGAACGTCTTGTTTATTTTGGTTGCTCTGTCTCATGCTGGACGGCAAGTTTCCCCTCACCTTTTCTCAGGTGATGCTAGATACCAGACAAAAGAAAAGAAAAGCCAGCCATAATGGGGTATGCATGTCCGTAATTCCCGTTTCCCCAAACACCGTACGATAATCCCTAGAACCAGTTTGAAACGCCGAACCTCGTCTCGTCATGAAATCTCATCTAGACAGTCATGGGAAAGTCTAGTCCTCAGCATCGGCCTGCACCTTCTTGACAATGTCTACCATCATGGGGTACAGCTTCTCCGACTTTTGCAGGCCGCAAACCTCGCCAACGATGGAGTCAGCATCCATGGAAGCCATCTTCTGGGCGAGCTCCGCAGACTCCTCATCGCCCTCGACGTTCTGGAAACGGAGCGTCATCTCAGCGGCATCAAGAAGGCCGCTGCAGTCCTTGCCCATCTCCGCAAGCGCAGCAGCGGGTCCAATGAACCGCTCCTTTCGACCAAGCTTTCGGAGGGGAGCACGGCCGACGCGCTCGACGGCATCCTCAAGATGGGGGTTGCCAATGCGGGAGATGATCTTCTTGACGTATGCGGCCTGCTCCTCCTCAGAGGTCTCAAACTTGGAGGTGATCAGGTCGGAAGTGTTGGCCAAGGCCTTCTTGACCTCAGCCAGGATCTCCTTGTCTTGCAGGGCGTCGTAGACGGTGCGCTTCTTGCGGTTGTATCCGTGGTAGGCGGCGGTGGCGTGACCAGTGTTGACAGTGTACAGCTTACGCTCGATGAAGGGCTCGAGGTGCTCGACCCAGTTGATGCCGTCGATTGGGGGGTGCTCGCCCTCGAAGGGTAGCTGCTCCACAACCCACTCGTAGAACTTCTCGAGCTTGACGTCGAGGCCAGCGTCGGCATCTTGCGCGGGGACAATTCTGTCGATAGCAGAGTTGGCATAGCGGGCACGCTTGTCGTGGCTGTCGAGGCGTTCTGCCGGGGTGTTCTTAGGGTCCTTGATGTGATCGGCAAGGGCGGTGGTGGCGTTGATCATGTTCTCGCAAGCAATGACAGAGAGTGGCTTGAGGTCGTCGGCACGCTTGTTGATGCCCTGAGCGATGACAGGTGCGATGAACTTGAGGATGGTGGGGCCAACCGAGCAGGTGACAACATCAGCAGTGGCAATCTCTTGGACCAGGTCGTCGGCGTGAGTCCTTGAGTTGATTGCACGGTAATTTGTGATGATGTTTTCTGTTGTGCCCTCGGTGCCGACCTCGATGACCTTGTACTCCTTGGTGGAGTTCAGCTTGTCAACAACTTCGGGCACGACATCGGCGAAGACGACCTCATATCCGCTGTTGTGCAGGAAGCAGGCAACGAAGCCACGGCCAATGTTGCCAGCGCCAAAGTGAACGGCCTTGAGAGACTTGTTCGCCATTGTGACAGGACTTTGAGAGAGGTGACTGGTGAGTATGTCTGAAGGGTGAGGGTGGGAAGGTGGGGGTGGATGATAGTTGGAGCGGTAGTCCTGAGCGATGGACTAGTTGAAGATAGAGTATTGAGGACAGCGACGAACGTAATTATTCGTCGTGGTGAAAGTCTTAATGGTTTGAACGGAGTTGATGGTGGTTGGGTGTGATGAAGTGAGGCAGAAAGGAAAGTACTGTTGGAAGAAGGGAGGGAGAATGCATTTATGTATGACAACCAGAGGTGTCCGAAGGCGACGGGAAAGCGAAGGAGGGGTCTGTGGTTCGTGAGTCGCAGTTACCTCACATGGAGTCCCTCGTCCCTGACGTCGCTGTGGTCGGCTGCCGGGGGGAGGAGCACAGGGAAAGCCCACTGGGAGAGGCAGGTGGGGCCCATGTGTGTGACCAGGGGGCCACTGTCCAACGCTGTCGGTCCAGCGCTACCAGTCTCCGGCCGCGCCTCTGGGTAATGGTGGAGTGGGGCTCTCTTCCAAGGTTTCTCGCAAACAGATCCTGCACCAGCCGCCTGTGGAATGTGTTAGAACCAGACCTTTCCTGTTCTGTGGGTCTCGCAACGGGCCAACAGACGCTGGCTGAAACGGACCGGTGTTGGTCTGGCCAAGGCCGAGCTTGCAAAACGGCCTGCAATCTGAGCCACCATCACCATGTCCTGACCAAGGCCTGATTGGGCTCTTCCAAATGAGAGATTTTAGTGCATGACAAGGTTTGTCCGCAGACCCGGAATGGGACGGTTGGACGGTCTTTCGATTGCATCGTCATTGTCATTGGCTAGGGGCGCAGCCTGTTGTGAGGACGAGCGGATGGGCTGACCAGACGGCCAACGGCTGAGACATTTGTTTTGTTTCTGTGCATCCTACACAAGCAGCCTACGTGTGCCTACCGCAGCGGCAGACACGGTGAGAAACTTTCGAGGTGGTACAGAATAGTAATAATACAGCACATTGTCACTGTCACTGCTACATGGACCCCAGCCGCTGGATGTGATGATCAGGCTGGCGGCATGCTTGGGTGTCTGTATGTGCTGCAACCCCCTCCTCCTCTCGTATAAGCCAGGCGCAGGAAAGGAGTGCGTGCAGCAAGTCGCACAGCGCAGCACCCAAGACTCGCCATCTTGGTGGTGTCGACCGGCTTATTTCTCGCCGTCTCTCCCCTAATCGCTCAGGTGAACAGGCAAAGAGTCACTCTCAACTCTGCCCGTATTCACACCAGAACCCATCTAAGACAGGCGATGTTCAGTCAAAATCTCTTTGCTGAAATGCTGTGATCTCTGGGCTGACAATGAGTGGGGCCTTAAGGCTGGGCTTCGGACCTGGCAGCGAACGGGCGGGTGGTGGGTTCTCTGCTGACCTGCCACCCTTTGGCGACGGCAATTCCCTCAGCGAGACAGATTAGCTCTACCATCTCAGATCACATTAAAAAGAGCCCGACCTCACCGCCCCGCGCTTTGCATGCCGGCGCTTTGATGTCGTTCCTTGCCCATCACTTTTAATAGACTTCGAGGGCCAAACGGCCAAGGCTGGCTGGCCGACTGGCTGGCCGCGTGCGACTGAGCCGCAGGCTATAGCCGTCCCTCCATCAAAAGATCGGCATGAGCATGGAGTCCCCCGACTGCCATCCCGCTCATCTGCTCCGGCTACTCTATCTCGGACACCACCGCGGAGCCTTTGTCCCCCAAGCCGGGGATCTCAGGCCCAAAATATGAACACTATTTTACACCCCAGGGACCTCGCCGGTAACCCCAGACCTAAGTCATTCGCTGGGTTTGGGTAGATGCTGGGGCTGGGCGGGGAGGACCACGCGTTTGGGTTGGACAGCCTCTGATCATTTCCTGTCCCGTCATAACGTGGCAGATGGTGCTGGTGTCACAGGCGGGACTACCCACAGTCAGTGCAGTCGAGCAGTTGAGCAGAGTTTCCGAAAAGGTCGAGTTGCTCCCAATGCCTGGCTGCCCGCTTGTCCACCGTTTTCTTTCGTCCCAGTCAACAATTAGCTCGCACGTTTCAGCAAACAACCGGCGAGGACCAGCGAAGAAAAGTGACGTCATCTTAGAAAGGCAGTGATCAACGTGGCTAAGTGATGTGCGTCTGGGTCGGGGTTGTAAGGTGCTGTGTAATACGCTCTCACGCTACAGGCAACATTTCCCGATCCCGAGAGCAGTGCGACGATGCAGCTACAGTTCGGCACGGCGTGTTGCCAGAGTACCCGGTTGCATGCGCGTTTTACTCCGTCTTTCTGTCCCGTCGTTTCGATCAGTCACTGTGTAGTCCCCGATCGGGGACCGTTTCCACCGTTCGCGGGCCCAGGCCCTTCGCTGGCCTGTGCCTGGCCCCATTATTATCCCGCATCGTCCGCCCTCTTGCGTCTTTGGGGAAGGCATGACCGTGCATGGCGGGGCACAGCTCCACGACGTCATCGGCCAGGGGCGTCATTCGTCGGCGTCATTCTGGCGGCCCCTGACGGGAGACGACCATCGCGATGACTAGGCCCGAATGGGTCCCTTTCATCACAGCTGCCTCATCTCAGAGCGCTTGCAACATCGAGCCCATCCTGATCCAAGCCGGATCCTATGTTGCAGATCTCTGCCGGGTGCCGCCAAGGGACCCTGCAGGTGCTGCTTCATGCCTCGCCGCCAAGTGTCATCGGCTCATTCCCAAAACGTTGGCTCACGAAGCCCTCACTACTGCACGGCTCGCAATTGCCTCATCGCGCATGACGCGATGCTCCTTTAGCCTGGTCCCCACCGCATTCCAACCCTGCGTACGCCCATGACACACTGAAGCCATCGTCAGCGTGCATACTGGTTAGTCGGGCGCGGATCCGCTGGGTTTGAGACCCTGACTGTGTCGTCCCGCCCGACACAGGAATGCAGTCGAGCCTGCAGGCCTGCTGTTGCTGTGTGTTTCACGTACCGAACAATCTCGGTACAAGGTTTGGCTGCTGGATGCAGGATGGCAGCCATCACTGATTCATGTTTGCACGGCTAGCTCGACGGGTCTCTTGATATTTCTCCCTGACCTCCTGGCCGCCTGGCCCGGACCGCCTACAAAGTTTCAAACCTTCCGAGCCTCAGCACTTTCACGGCACACCAACATGCTCCACGAGGCCGCCGTCCACCTGGATACATTCACTGCTTGCATGCAATTTTGAGGCAAGACGTGACTCCGTTTCCATGAGGTCTGCACACACACAGGTGCATAGATTCAGGCGTCGAATTCCCAATCGCCAACCAAGGCCGACAGGCGCCAACACAGTGTTCACCAAGCAGTTTGCCAGAATGCCCGGCGGTTCATCGTAAGCGGCCCTCCGCCCAAGGCCCACTGGACCTGAAGATCGCAAAGTCTGGACCGCCGCGTTGCCCGTTAGCAAGCACATCGTGATTGGCTGCTTACTGAACAAGAACCTCACCTACCGCCTTTTCACTATCTTCGGATTACTCTGTTGGTTCAAGCCTTTGTCTCAGCAGCTGTATAGGGGAAGAACGTGCCATGCAGCGGCCATCCTAGTGGGTGGGAGGAGCCACAGCCAGGCAGGCACTCTCCAGTTTCGTGCGTTTTGTTATACGGACGTACTATAGCCGTTGGTGCTCGCTGGCGACTGCTCTGGTGGCTAGCTGGAATAGCTCGATCCGTCAGTTCCGGCCGGCCGCACGGCGGCCTCATCTTTTTGCGGGCACTTACTACGGAGACTGCACATCATTTTGCCATCAACCAGCAATGCAGTAAATCGATCGAGCATCGACGTAGGCGACTGAGGCAAATAGACGACTGAGCGACGGCTTGATGGGAGGCGTCTCCGGGTGCATGTGGCCAAACCCGGCAGGTCACCTCTAGTGAATGCAAGCAAAGATGCGCGGCATCATCCATTTCTTTCGCCTCGGAAGCAGTCCACGGGACGTCGTAGCCGCCGTTACTTGCGGGCCACCGGGCAGAGTCTGAGCGACTCATGGAGGACAGCTGACGCTGCGCACGACTGCATTCTCACGATGGCTTCCATCAGGAAGCACGGCCCGTGACTATCCAGTGCACCCCCTTATCTCTCGCCCCATGGACTCTCCTGCAGGCTGCAGCAAACGGTCCTTCCATCGTGCCGTGTCAGCGCCTGATACGGGGAGTGTTCGGGGCTGTGGGTCACCCCAGATGCCCCAGAGTGTCCACTTCAAGCCCGCAGACCCACACCCACCGCTCTGGAAAACGGACCGAGCTGGCTCCATTCCCAAAGCCGTCGTCCAGGAGAAGCGCACACCGCGGCTCAACCCCTGACAAAACACAAGCGATTGTGTTTCCTTAGCGGCTCTGGCTAAAATGCATTGTGGGATAATGCTGCCGAGACCTCAAGGCACCTCCGTGGTCATTGGACCGAGCCGCCGGGGTGGGGCCGGCTTCACCCGAGAAACTCGCACCTTTCGAGTTGTTTCTAGGAGCCCTTTCACATTCTCTTGTAGCTGCCTAGGGTTGCCTAGGCTTCTTTGTATGTATGTAGCTACATTAGGGAGGATATTCTGCCCTCTGATCTCTGGGAAGAGGTTGAGAGGGTGGGCGATCTGCAGAATGAATACTCATTACTGAAAACTACTTTTCGGTGCTACTTTGACCGGCACACTGCCATCTCCTCGACGATAAGCCTCTCCGAGCTCCCACCCTTCACGATGGTATTGTCAGGCCATACCCTGACATCAGATGCTGCCGTAGCCCGCTAATTGGCCTGTGACGATGATAATAATGGTTGGTTTCGGCGACATAACCACTTGTTGAGCTTGAAGGCATTTGCTACGTGGCTGGGCCGTCAAAATTGAAAACCACTTCCTCGGGCTGGTCGGGTATTCGGGATGGAATTTCGGTCATCAGCAGGATAAGCTCAGATAATATACGGCCACAGAGCCACTATCACATGGCGCGAGTGTTTGTCAGAAGCAACGAACAGGCATCACTAGTCAACAAGGTTGCGGTCTTGCCCTTCCAACCTCCACCACCTGGCAATTCTCAAGAGGACACATCTCTTCCGCCTGACTTCTTTGACTCCAGATGTCAAGTTGTGCAGCCAGTCGACCAGGACGGATTTTATTCGCATTTTTTTCACGGCTCTGGACGGCACCTCGGCATTCAATGGATGAGACTGACATATGTGACTGGATCTGCTTTCAGAAAGCCACGCAACGGAGACGCTGGCCTTCCCTCCTCAGAAGTCTTTGAGGAGGCAGACATGCCCATAACTTCTATCCCATTTTGTCTTCCTGCCATGGGTTACAGCCTCCCAAGCGGGCAAGCTGCGAACCTTTCGTGCGTAGGCCAGCAGGTCACCTGGCACCAGTTCTTCCTGACCTGCATCGTCTATACGAGCTATTAAAGCAACAGCGTGTGCGTCCAGGATGGTCGGACCCGTGGCAGAACCAAACAGCCAGATAGCCTGGTTCTGCTCTTGCTCAGTGGCCGGACTCGAATGGTGTTCTCGATAAATTAGAAGGAGTTGCTCGAAGAGGTCGGCGGCTTGGGCTTTTGCCTTCTGTATATTTTCTGGGCGCAATGCGTACGCCAAGTTGTCATAGTAGCTGCTGCTGTTAGTCACACAGCAGAGGCACCCAGCAGATAGTCATCAGTAGATACTTACTGTACTCTCTTATACTCTAGCGCACGCCGATACTCATCAGATATATCTGTTCTGGCGAGCCGCTCGTCCTGACCTGGATCTGGTACTTCTACCGCCTGCTCCTTTGTAGGGCTCTTGATGCTCAACGAGAAAGCTTGTATCTCGTGTATCTTTGCCAGCAACCTGTCAACCTCTCCTGTGTGTGCACCGCCCAACAGCCCCGGAAAGAAGTTTTCGCCGAAGAACTTCGAAATCAGCACGCTCTCCGTGGTGACCTCAAGGCGTGGCTTTGTCGACCCGTTTCCCCATTCTCGCGTCATGACAGGGACCTGGCCGTTACGATTAATTTTAGTGAGGAACCACTCGTCGAGATTCTCATCACGGTGAAGGTCGACAAGTTTGTGACTGATGTTGGGTACACCATTAGGGCCCTGGTGATACCCTTTTCCGAGCTCGATGGAGAATCGCGCCATAATCGAATAGAGGGAGAAGGGGAAGACTAATAGGGTGTAAGGCCCTCCACCAGACTCGGAGTTGCCAGCCGTCACTTCGTTCTGAGCTCCCTCCCATGGGAAGTCACTGCGTTTCGGTGATGCCATATTGGCAGAACAAAACGGACCAGAAATTTAGATACTGTGATGAGGGCAGGCCTGCGCGAGGCGTGGAGTCGCGATAGGAATAATTAAGGGGAAGGTCAGAGAGGGGTTGAGCACAACATCATCGTGGCGCCAGGCTAAACTTCGGGGGCAATCGAGGCACTAGACGCCTGTCAGATCTTACCCACCATTTCTGGTAACATTATTCCGTGATTATTTCCACGAAACACTGAGGCAGAATATCTCAATAACAGTGGACTATCTACTCTAACAAGTCTTTTGAAACTTCTCAAATTTGTGCACGACGTCGCGCCATTCAGCATCATGCCTTTTCCGTCCCACGAGCATCGTGGAATATACCTTTCACAATCGCCCACATCGTTTCTCGGCTCTCCCACATTGGCCACATGATACAAATCAGTGCGCTGAACCACACCCATATGAAAGACACAACGCACCATCCCACGAAACCCGCTCGTGTAAACTCCCACTCGGTGCCGAAGAACGCAAATGGTACTAGGATCATCGCTACGGTCCAGTATGCAATGTTGAATCCGTAAGCAAGCCTCGTTGCCTTTCGAGCTTCTTGAGCATCCATAGGCTGTGAGTACGAAGCCTCAAGGAAGTCCACGATCGCGTTTCCTGTAGGGACAACCGTTTCTGGAGCCGGGTCGGATGCAGGCTGGTTACTATTTTCTTCCTCGGGTACAATTGGACCCTTCACGGCTTTTTCCAAGTCCGACCCAGCATTCTTATCAACCACTGCTGCATCTGGCGCGGAATTGGTGGGGATACCTTGCAGGATCTTGTCCAGTCTGATCTTTGCGAGAAGATCGCCGTTGGCCTCCGCTGATCCCCATTTTGATGGAGAAAGGTATGATAACACGAACGCCATGATAACGCCGGTGCAACACGACGTGACGTTCCCAGCCACGGCATTCGTAACATCGCCTGTCGTTTCCACCGAGATACTTCCACTGCGGAGCTTGGTTACAACAAACCAAGCAACGAGACCCAGTGCGGTCCCGACCCAGGGCGATATCAAGGCTGCCACCGACGACATTGGCTCCCATAGCAGAATCAGTCCGACGGGAATAGAGGCGCCACCGACAATCACTCCGAGGACCGTCAACACCCAGGTCAGATTGATGCTGACAGCATTCAGTATACAGCAAAATGATGCCAGGATCACGGAGAATATTATGATGCCATAATGACTCATCCGGACAAGTTCGTCAGAGCTCGCAGTCGGCTTGATGTACGTCTTGTACAAGTCGAACGTGATCAGGCTCGACACCGCGATAAGCTCCGCACTGGTCGCACTCGTGACGGCCATGAACAAGAGCAGGAGCAGGAGCCCCGCGCCACCACTTCCCAGCAACGCGATGGCAGCCGCGGGAGCAGACAGGCCACTGCCGTTCTGCGCTGCCGAGAGCGGATTGGGATATGTCGGAAAGGAGGGGCTGGACGTCAGCGCCGCGCAGCCGAGCCCCATCGCGGTCGCAAACCCAAACGGTATGCCGTACCACGCGATGCCGCCAAACAAATATGCCTTCACAGATGTCTCGGGCCGGGAGGCGATCGCGCGTTGCCAGTAGGCCTGGTCCAGCCAGACCGTACAGAAGCCGGCCACCAGCAAGTCGATGGCGAACACGAGCCCGTCGTCTGATTTGAATGTCAGGTACGACCCGTTGTGCGCGTTCCCGGGGATCGGCATGTCCTTCCCGGCCTCGAGGAGGAGGTCGTAGAACTTGCCGATGCTCCCGACGGTCGGGCTCGTCGCGTACATGCTGAACCCGAACGTGAGGATCGCCACGAACAGGATCACCGTGTGCGCGTAGTCGGCGATGAACGTGCTCCGCAGGCCGCCGGCGATGACATACGCCGCGACCACCAGCGGGATCAGGAAACAGGCCCCGTAGACGTTCACGCCGGACAGGGCGCCGACGACCTGGCTGCCTCCCAGGACGAGACATGATCCAACAAGCAGGTTGGTTGCGAAGGCAAAGAACAGATACGTAAGGTGGTTCAGGCGGCCGTGATGCGCGAGGATAATCTCCGGGAAGGTGTGGGCCCCGGGGGCGTTGGTCTTGATTTTTATGGCGATCAATGAGAAGAGGAGAATCTGTGAGGAACCCATTGCCGCGTACCACATGGGCCCGCCGATGCCGTACGAATAGGCAAAGGTGCTTGACGTGAGGAGTGTTGAGCTCCATGTCCAAGAGCTGACGATGCCTGCGGCGATGAGCCCTGGCTTGACGCTCCGGGATGCGGTATTGAACTCCTCGGACTGTTTAGTTGAGTAAGTAGTGTAGCGATTTTGGAGATAAGTTATAGCCAACCTGCCAAAGGAAGAGTCAGTCGGCTGTCTAAGCGAATGGTGGCATCCCTAGCCTGGTGTTCCTCACATCATAAGAGCAAAGAAGGCTCCAATGCCAACGACGATGCCATATCCTACACCCTGGCTCAGTACGAGGACACCATTTTCATTGGCCATATTGAATAGTGTGCTTCACTAAGAAGAACCCTTCATCTAGAGAGGTAATATGAGATATAAGTGCCAACTGGAGGCAGTGTGTCAGGTGCTACTGTTGAGCGTCGTAGAAATACGACTTTCTGAACACGGCGCTCAGGTATGAGTGGCCAGAAGTTTTTGGAGAGGATATGGCTACCAGTGTAGATGGGGCCGCAGAAATTCAACGGACGAGGAGAGGGGGAGATTAGTGGATATATCACGTGCGGTGACCACTACCTACTTGTAGGCTTTGTACTGTGGTCTCCCCTGGAAATAAAATCCCCTTGATAAGTTACTCGGGGCCCCACATTATTAACTACTACCCAATTTATATATAGTTTTATAATAAATTATCCAGCTAGCTTAATAAGGCAATTAATGTAATATTTAATATAATATTTTAATACTTGCTTATAATTATATTATAAAATTATTAATTTATATATTAAATTAATTTATTATTTTATATTATTTTATATTATTTTTAAGGTAAATAATACCTTAAAAGATTCTCCTTATTATTATTATTATTACTTATTATTTAATATATTATCTTTAAGCTATAATTATATCTTTATAATATTTAAATATATTAATAAAAAGATCTTTAATAAAGTTTTTATTAATTTATTCCTAAGCTTCTTATATTTATTAATATAGCTAATTATATAATAACTTCTTAATATATTTATATTAATTTTTAATATAATTAGTACGGTTTATAAAGGGGAGAGAATACTTTTATTAAATTTCTTAAGAAAGTATCTTTTTAAGCTATTTTTATAATAAATAAAGGAAATTATATAAGCCCTAGAGGGCCCCAAGGGCCCTAAGGCCGTTTACTCCCTCTTCCTATTTATAATAATTCTCTATATTAAACAAAAAATATTAAATATCCTTACTTTTTTATAAATAATTCTACGCCCTTCTTAAAACCTTCTTCTTTCCTCTACCCCTTTCTTATCTTAAGGTTAAGCTATAAGTAGCCCTATAAAGGGAATTATAAATAGCCTTATAAAAGTTTATAATAAGGTAATAAAAATATAGAAGGCTAAATTAAATAAAAAATAATATTAAAGAATATTATTTTAATTAAAATAAAGTTTTAAAGGAAATTAAAATTAACCTTTCTTAAATAAGCTCTTAATTTAAAAAGATAAATAAGGATATAATATATTTTAATTAATTAAAATTATAAATAATTAATTAATTTAAAAATAAAACTTAAAAATAATTTATATTTAATACCTTATCTTTATTTTTAATAAAAAAGGCTATAAGTATTATAATTATTAATTAATATAATTTATAAAGGGGAGAGAATACTTTTATTAAATTTCTTAAAAAAGTATCTTTTTAGGCTACTTTTATAATAAATAAAGGAAGTCACGTAGGCCCTAAAGGGCCCTAAAGGCCCCAGGGCCGTTTACTCCCTCTTCCTGCTTATAGCAATAATCTTTTATATAATATTAAATTATTTTAATAAGGTTAAGGTTAGGGTTAAAAGTTAATTATTTTATTATAATTACTCTTTATTTATAAAAACTTTTATAAATATTCTTTATAATATAAATATTAATATTATTTTATATAAAGATAAGCTTTATTTATTATTATTATTAATATATTATAACTTAGCTATTAATAAAAGGAATTATATAAATATAATATATTTCTTTTATAATTATACTTTATTTCTTCTTTTAAAAAAAATAAAAATCCTTTTAATAATTAAAAATATTAAAAAAATAGCCTTAAAATATTTAATTACCTTTTTATTAATATTTTTTAATAATATAATTAAAGTATTAAATTTTATTATTTTTATAAATAATATATTATTTATAATAAGGGCCTTTAATTATTTATATTTTATTAATTTAAAGAACTTTTATTTATTATTTAATAATTTAATTTTTATAATCTTTAATTTATTAAAAATATATCTTATAATTCTTTTTAATAATAAATAGCTTTTAATAAATAATATAATATTTATAATTTAAATAATAAAGTATTAATTATATATAATAATAGCTAATATAAATATTTAAAATTATAATTTAAAAAAAGAAGATATATATTTATAAAGCTTAATAATTAATTTTTAAATTAATAATATATATAAAAAGCTTATTAATTTATTTATTAAAAAATAAAGAGTATTTATTATATCTTTTAAAATAAATATTATTATCTTTTATTTAAATAATATAATAAATTTAAAAAAATATAAATTATTTTTTATAATAATAATAAATCTTAATTTATAATAATTTTTTATTAAAATAAAGGATATAGATAAGCTTTTTATTATTAAAGGTTAATTAATATATAAAGGAACCCTTTAAGTACGTTATTTTAAAGGTAAGAAGGTTGGTAATAAAGGTAAGTTAACCTTTTTTTTTTAAATATTAATAAAAAGTTTTTTTTATTTTAAGAGTAGAGAATTAAATTTATATTATATTAGAATTAGTATAATGGTAGGAATAGGGGCCTTAGAGGTATAAAGCAGGGGGGTAATAATTACGCCTGGTACCACAGTATTACAAAATCAGGAGTGTTTCCGACTACCTTATCAAAGTTGATGACATCTTGAAGCCAGCGGGGTTTACCACACCTGTGATCGGCCGGCACTGACTAGGCAGGCCATGTTGCCTCAGAAAGATAAGCATCAATAAGATATGTGATAAGCGTGGTGTACCTAGGTACTGTAGATCTGCCCGGGATTAAATCGGCAAGATAGCATGCACTAGATTTCACGGCCGCTTGTGTTACAACTGCCGAGCCGTTCCCAATAATTCTTCGCCGGTTCTCCGGTCGCAAACCTTCGTGGAGGTCAGTCAGGAGTTCGTTATCAGATACTCGGACACAATTCCTGTGAGTTATATTCTTCCTCTGCCGAACAAGTCCAAGCGTTTCAAATCTTCACCTTCGGGGAGACAACACGGCATTTAGATCATGTCGATTGACGCACCAGATGGATTGGGAAGGAATCAGTAGACGAACGTAGTATAATCAAATGATAGTGCATTTTCTATGAATAGAGAGATTCGTACCGGTCAAATCGGCGGTTTCACCGGGCACAGACCACCCGCACAGACCACCCATACAAACCACCCTCTATCTACTACAACTATTAATGCTTTATATAGCTTTTCTTATTATTAAATTTATTACTTTTAATATATATAATTATAATATAAATTATATTTTATTTAATTTAAAATAATAATAATAATATAATTATATTAAATTATTAAAAATTATCTTAATAATATATATATTAAAAAAAGCTTATATAAATTAAATAATTATTATATAATTTTATTTTTAATACAAATTAAATATAATAAATTATAATTAATTAATTCTATAATGACCTATATAGTGGCCCGCCAGAGTGCCCAGCTTAAGCTGGGGCACTGCTAGATCTTTTGGTCTATTGGCGCAACTGGTACTGGCGGCAGTTGCGTGACAAATTCTTAATTTTTAAAAATATTTTTAAAAAATATATATTAACTTTAATTATATTTTTATAATTAAAATTAATAAAATATTATTTTATATTAATTTATATTTAATATAATATTTTATAATTTATCTTAATAATTTTAATATTAATAAATAAATAAATAAATATAATATAATATTAATATAAAGTAGTTTTATTAAGTTTAATAAGAATAAAAGCTATAAGAAGCTATATAAAGCGTTTAGTGGTCCGCGCGGGTGGTCTGTGCCCGGTGAAACCGCCGATTTGACCGGTACGAATCTCTCTATTCTTTTCTATTGGCCGAAAGGGGCTTTTGTTGCGTTCCCGGTACTGTGCTTAGACAAGGGCCAGGAACGGTACTTGAATTCATCGTCTCAATAACTCAGCGATGGTGATTCCCTTGAAATTGGATCCGACTCGAATCGCTTCGCCCAAGTGGCTGGTGATGTTGGCATTTGAGCACTTGACGCAGGCATTGAGTGGCTCCTCGTACTCGACCTCCTCCATGCAGTCGACCAACTCCACGATTGTCTTCTTGTGGTCAAGCTCAGGGCAAAGGACACCCGCCTCCTTAAGCGCCTTGAGGTAGTTGTAATGAGCCACTACCCAGCAAGCGCACTTGTCACTGTGCCAAAGCCAGCCGTCATGACCCCGAATGACGGACCAAACTTTATCGCTGACCTTTGTTCGAAGTTGACTGCGGGTGATACGAATCTTGGCTGCTTTTTAGTCAGTATATGGCAAGGGGAATTTCCAAGAATGCAGAGAAGCTTACACATGACGTGTGCAGGCAAATGGAGGTGCAGATACCACTGTGTCCCTTGGCTGTGCACCATTGGGCTGTACTCAGCAATATTTCCGACACTAGTTCTCTTGCAAAGCCACTTCGTCGCGAGAGCAAAGCCCTTTGAGTCTTCGAAAGCAAAAGTAGGGAAGAGGACTTTTTCGAGGTCGGTTTGGGTGTTGAAGGTGGCGAAGCTGGCCTCGCGCCACTTGGGGAACCACGACTCAACCACTTTTCGGTCGACATCAAACTTTCCTTTATGGCTCTTGCCAGCGATGTCGAGGTTGACCAGTGCAAGAACACCCCAGACGTCGTCAATGTCTGCCTTGAAGAGCTCCTGCGGGAAGTAAACATCCACGTCCATTGGACCAAGAGGCGGAGCTGCCCCACCGTCGCTGACGGTAACAGACTCGTTGTTTGTGACTTGTCCCTCGACACTGTTTTCATCACCCTTGTTGGAGCTGGCGCTGTTACTCTGACGATGGTGGTAGGCCTGGTGGAGGCCGCGGAGAACGATCTCGACGGCGACGATAGTGATGCCGGTATCTTCAACGTGCGTGTTGTTTGACTTGAAGCCCGAAGTGCCATTCATGTGACGAATGAATGCTTCCCAGTAGCGACAGACAGAGATGGCAGCGGCCAGTACCTTGAATTCGGTCTGTTTGAAAGTCACAGGCCCGCGCTGGACGACGCGGACCAAAGTGTCGGCATTTGGGTCGAGAGATGTTGGTGCCATGGTCAAACGGGTCGCACAGAAATAGCTGTTGTCTGCTCTGTTCGATGGAGAGGTGGAGGTAAAGGATCTTCGGAAAGTCACGCTTGTCGATGAGTCGGCTCGCGCTTGAAAGAGACAACTGTGAGAGAAAAAAAAACAGTGGTGAGAATTGACGTTTTGGAGGGTTTGGAAGGAAAGAAAGTTGCTCGGTGCTCGGTGGAGCGTGGGTAAGCACAGGCCTCAGGTGAGCTTTGGGGCGTTTGCAGAAAAGCCAAAGGTTTGGAGTCCGACAACACGAGGATGGGGCGAAATGGAGCCTGGTACTGCTCAGTTCGAAAGGTCACTTTATTGAAAACCCATGAACACCTCAAAAGGCACAAATCAGGTTCTATTCTCGTGAAATAGCGTTAAAAGGTCTGGACGTGTGCGGCTGTGGATACAGACATCTTCATTGTCCTCTTCCAGATACTTGAATGGGGCGTATCGGACGGAACTGGTGACAGTAATGGTCAAGAAGACGAGAGTGGAGGTTCACAGATTGGACTTCGTCAGCGCAAAGGCTGACCGAGACTGCTCTCACTGCACCAGAATCGACCCAAAAAGTTTGTGTGTCATATGAACGGGAAAACATCACGGAGGTGAGGCAAGAAATGCGTCAAAAAAGGTTTGAATTGCTTTTTATCCGAAGAGGCTTGGAAATTCAAGCCTGAAGCTAGCCATGGCAACCCGGGTTGGAAGTCTGGCAAAAGCATCGATCATGTCGACAGAGGAATAGACGACGATGCCCACCTACTCATTGATTGGAGTAAGACGCCTTGCCTCACAACTGTAATTTGTCTCCTCGATAGCCTTCAGGGCTTGGTTGCTGCCCACCCAGGCCAAGCCCCTGCTTCCATCCTTGCCTCTTGACTTGTGCAAAATGTCGCTGTTTTGCTACGAAAGTCGTATTGCACGTGTTTCTGACCATTATCTGCTGGCCCTTGGCAGCCAGAAAAGGTTGAAGGCCTAGATTCGATACACATCGTCCATCTCGATGAGGTCACGGTCCTCCATGGCCATGCTCTCTGGCGTATCGTAGTCCTCGAGGTACTTATCCTGATAGTAGAAGGAGTGAGCATAAAGGTCAACCCCAAGACGCGTGGCTGCGCAGGCCATAAGCTGCGAAAAAGTCGATCGAGGCTTCATCTTGAACCAGGTCTTGCGGTCAGTAGGAACTGTTGCGGTTAGTATATGCCACGGCAGACAATGCAACGTGCAGGTGTCGACCATGCACTTACCATGGATGATGCCGATGCTCATCACCTCGCATGGCAGGTCGTCAGAACGCGGGTCTGCAAAACCACCAGCTCGAATGCTGCCATTGTTGCCAGAGCGCTGAACAGGGTCAAAGGCAGTCGTGGTGATGCGAAGGACCGCGCGATTGTGCACCTCGGCGAAAGCGTCGCGGTCCAACTCGACCTCGCCATCAAACCACTCTGGAGTGAAGTGAAAAGCAATTTCGTCATCGTGGACAAATTCAAGCTCAGGGAACTTAACGCGCGCAAAGTCGAGCAGGGTCTCGTAGTCGGCAGGCTTGTTGATGAGGTGTCGGCCTTCACCGTAGCTGAGAATGATGACGCTCGCCATGGTCGGCAGTGTTCTGTCGGTGGCGCTGGAGATTTGAGATCGTGGAGAACTTCAGGCTGGGTTGGATGTTCTGTGGAAGTTTTGTGGATGATCGAGGGCAGGTGAATGTTGTGGGTGCCCGCCTGTCGTAGATGGAATGGTAATCTTGCTGGAAGAAAGAACTTCGTCAAAGATGCGGCACAGCCTTTCGACCACCTTCGTGATCGACAGAGGGGAGAAGGGCAAGATGGATGAAGTAGGAGATGTGGGCGAAGTGTGCGATGGGAGACGGGTGCTCAAGTGTGGAAAGGTTTCTGGCAACTACTGCCGAAGGTGCGCAATGGAAAAGACTCTTTAAAAGATCAGATGAAAATGTTCAGAAGTTGGTCAATTTCTCAGCTGTAGGTGACAACACAGGTTCACGCTGCTCATTGCCAGCAGCCCAAGATCTATTCAATCTTCCATGGCTTCTGAGCCGACCTTCCAACATCACCTTCCTGCAAGATCGCATTGCAGGAACTCCTTCGACAAACCATGACCTGATAGAAAACCAAACATTGAACGCCGGCCCTGGGATATCATCGCCGTAACAACAAGACACGCGAGACGCAAAGGAAAGTCCACCGAGATGCCCAACAGACCAACCAAACGCTAACATCTCAGATGGGTCCTTTGAATGCACCAGAGTGTCGGGCCATTACTTGCTGTAAGGTGGGAAGCCAGGAAAAGTGGCCGACTGTCAGCGATCCGTCAGTTCGCTTGTGGGTTGCTGCAAGATGTCCATGGCAGACTTACGTAGCCTTGTTTTGCCAGGAACTCCTCGGCTTGTTTTTGCCGCATAGCCTCCCATGCCTTTTGCTTCTCTTGTGCGAGGTCGACAGACTCGTTCAAGGGCGTCGAGGACTCGGTGGAGCCACGGGGGTCTTGTAGCCTTGAGGAGTCGGTAGCACTACCAGACTTGGAGCGGGAGCCCTTGGAGAAGATGTTGAGCTTGGAAGGCATTTTGTGTAAACTGTGTGGCTCGGTAGGAGTGGTCGTTGACAAGGCGCGTGGTGTCGAGCGGTGTTCAAGTTTGGATGGAGATCGAGTGTTTCGAAGCAGTATGTTTGCGATGTGTTCGAATTGATGCCTCAGGGCTGGATGTCGCAAACTCTTATACGCATTCTAAACTTATCTGCCTGCACGGCCTCGTCACGGCGTGCTTGGCAGGCCTTCATATGATGTCTGCCTGATAACCTAGGGGTCGCAAAAGGGCGCAATGTAAGTCATATTTTGGCGCTGCCGGCAAGGCAAAACCAGGCTGCGTACTGCTCATTGGATCTCAAGCTGTTAGTTATGGTGCTATGTTTGTCCGTCTTACTCGACCGGCCTGACCCCGAGATGACGAGATTGGAATTCAACGCAACAGGATACGCGTCTAAGTCATCCGGCGTGGCATATGCCTGACTCAGCTGCTTCGGAGCTCAGCTGCTGAGCCCAGTCGTTTTTTTCTCCGATGCCCAGCAACAACAAGAAGGATTCGGCCAGCCTGAAGCGGCTAGACCAGGCGCCTCGCTGGGCCTCGCGGAGTACTTTTTTGGCGAGCTCCGAACTCCGAGTCATCTAACGTCCTCCTCATTGCTCCGTCGACATTCCCACGGGCCCGTGTCACGACATTTCCCGCGTATTCATCCTCTTTCTGGACGCATCTCTGGGCTTTCTGCTGGCAATAACCAGACAACACACCGTGGTCTGCAGGGTCCCACGATTGAAACTTTGTCCGTGTCTTGTGTGTCCTTAATCTGCGACGGTGCATGCACGTGTACCCATCCAAGATGTCCAGATTTACCAATGCCGGTGTTCAGAGCGTCTCGTCTGCCCGCAACTCCAGCCTGACAGAGAAATACAGACGGAATGGAAAGCTGCAGTCCTGTGAGCCATGCCGCAAGAGCAAGCTCAGATGTGATCGTGAGTTCCGACCCTCCACCGGACAAAAGTCTCCACTCTGCTCAATGGCATTGTCCGACTCCGTCTTGACGGATTTAAAGTCTAAGACACACAAGGACTTGTTGTGACAAGAAGAAGGAATTGCCCTCGAGTTTGTATAAACGGAATTGTGACTGACAATTGTTCCAAGATGTGGTTCCGGCTTGTGGGCGGTGTGTCAAGCGGAATCGAACTGAACAATGTTTCTATCACCCCAATCCACTCACGCAGGTTAGATGCCCATCTTTCTCCCCATTATCTCTTGGAAATTCATGGATCTTTTCGTACCGTTTCGCCGAGAGCCCGCAAGCCAGCCAATCCGCAGCGCAGAAGCGTTTGTGTCTCCATTTCCTTTGGGGTCCATCTTCTTCGTAGGTGCCTCGTTCTGACTGTGCCAACAGCAAAAGACTCGGACACCTCCGAGGGCCATCCCGACCCCTTCTTCCTCCTCAGCTTCCCAGGCAAGCCCGCACGTCGTCGCTCAGTCCATTGAGTCAGGGTCGGCGTCTCCTGATATCTCGGAACCATGGGTTTCAAGTACCCCGGCCCCGTTCAACTCCGACGCCTCCAACACTCCAGCTCCCGGTCATGTTGTGTGCCAGCCCTTCCACAGGGCGGCTTCTGCGCCCCTACTGGACTGTGAACGTGCTCCAGAGGTGCGAAAGAATGCAGGATTCCTCGGCCCAAACTCATATTCAAACATCTTGTCCGAAGGATTGTGCATTCTAGAGCCCATTTCTACAGACTTGGATGCCACCATCAGTACACAGCAGCAAAGAATCCACATCAGTAACGAGAGGATAACCCAGGGCTGCAAGGTGCTTTCTTTCTTCAGGCGCAAGTCCATGATCCACCGATTCATCTCACGGTGGTATGAAGTCTGTGAAGGCACACAAGGCATTGTCATTGAGGCCGTTATGAAAGAGTGGCTGGCAAAGATCTGGCTCGACCACGGAGCCACCCTCACAAGCCAGGAGCCGGCCAAGATACGAAAACTAAGCGAGCTGATCTGGCGTAACACCCTGACGCCATTGGTGTTCAATGGAAAGACGACCGCCTTGGAATGGGCACGTCTTGCCACCGGTCCAGGCCTCCGCTGGGAAACGTTGGGGTTGATCGCCGCCAACATCGGTCTTTGTGCAATCGAGACTTCCGAGTCAGACCAGCTGTTCGTTGAAGGGCAAGTGACACGCCTGTGCCTTATAAATCTCATGAAACAGATCTCGGAAGACTGCCTGGGCTTCTGTCGGTACTGTGAAGTGCTTGATGATTTGTTCATCTGGCTCTTGTGCGAGGACTCGGCCCTTGTGGGTGCCGTGAAGGGAGATAGAGATTACTCAGCGTACAGAGCAACAGGAGAGGCACACAGCGCAGTCATTGCCATGGGTCTACACCAAGGCATCAAAGCCGACGAAAAACTGCCGTTCTTCCTGGCTGAGATGCGCAAGCGTGCCTTTATCTGCGCCTACTTCCAGGAGATCAGTGTCGCATCATTCCTCGGCCGCCCGCCGCGGCTGTCGTATCGATACTGTACGATTGATCCACCTCTGGACCTGACAGAGAGACAACTGTGAGCTCCAACCCCCTTCCCCGGCCCCCAAAGTGGGCAAGATGCTGTTGTCCCACTATGGGCGCCATGGCAGTGATGTAAGTGGGATGCTTACCAGAGATGATGAACAGCGTGCAAACGGGCCCTGAGCTCGAAGCGGCACTCGCATCCCTCGACAAAGACGGATACAACACGTCCGGTCACTTGCAACACGCCGGGTGGACTCGTTCCTGTACGTTCTCATCCATTTGAAGCTCCTTGTTAGCCATTATTAACTTGTTCCAGACGCCAACTGCGCCATGCGCCGCGAGGATGTCCTTGACCTTGCCCTGGGGCACTACACACGCGACGAAGTCCTCGCCCGAGCCAAGATCATACAGGAGAAGCACGACGCACACTGGTCTTCTCTTCCACCCTTCCTGTCCAAGCGATCGACGGAGCCGTTCGACTTCACCGACCCCAACATGGCCAAGCCGCTCCACGCCCTGCAGATCATGGTCCTGCGCAACGGGCGGCGCTCCAACGAGCTCCTGCTACAGCGAGGTAAGAAGCACATACCCATCTTGAAGACGGCTCGCGCGAACGACCACACTGACACCCGAAACCCCCGCAGTCCTGATCCGCAAGACGGGAGCCACGCCCGAGAAGCTGATAGCGACCGCGCTGGACATCTTCAAGGACGTCCTGCAAATCACGCACCGCCACGACATCGCGACCATGTTCAAGACGAGCTTCAGCTTCATCATGAGCTCCCACGGCCTCCGGAGCGCCGCCATCGTGGCCATCGAGCTGCTCAAGCAGGAGATGCTGCCGCAGTACCCGGAGCGGCCCCTGCTCCCCCGCAGCCAGACGATCCAGGACCTGGCCATCTTCGCGTCGCGCCTCGGCTCGGTCCAGCCCACCGATGGGTGCTACAGCGTGTGCGAGCAGGGCAAGAGGGTCATCACCAAGATCCTCGACAGGATCCTCAGCCCTGGCCCGCCTGTCGTGCTGCAGAGGACGGACAGCGGGAGCGTCTGCAACCACGCGCAGGAGCAACAGCAGCTGCAGCAGCCCCAGCAGGGGATGCAGGGCATGCTCCCCATGATGGATATGGACGGCGCGCCGATGAACACGTTGGGGTCGATGAACGGGATGGTCATGGGCCTGCCGGACATGGGGTACTCTATGGGCATGAACGTGGGCTTCGGTGCTGAGCCTCCTATGAGCTTGGGGCAGGACTCGGACTTCATGAGGTGGCTGGATTCGATGGAGTGGGAGAGGATGGACAATTGGGGAAAGTTATGATCTACTTTAGGAGCAGGATTATGGAATCTCGGAGTTCGGTGGGCAGGTTCACAATAAATGAATTTCACACGTGGGCCACATGCCATACGGCCAACCACGAGGCAGCAACGTGCCTTGAGATACTCGTGGGTCAGAAAACGTGTCACTCACAAGCAATAAGGCAGCAACAGAGGTTAGAAATCATCGCAGTCAATTTTCAATCTGCGTTTAGCACACTGAAGTGCTTGGTTGTCCGGAAATCCGGAACTTCGTCTAGTGACTTTCCATAGTCTGGTATCGTTGAGTTCGGCACTCCGATCGAATTAGTTGTGTTGTTGACAAAGGAAAGAGGGGCGATCGGAGCCATAAGAATAGTGTTTTGGGTGCCCGCAGGCCGGAACAGAGCTTGGTTGGCATTACTGCAAGAACGTGAAGGTGTTAGCCATGGCATTCCAAATTCGTGCTCACAAGGGGAGCAAGAGTCCACTCACTAGCCATGGTTCGGGGTCGAGGGAGAATTACTGCCAGTGTTTTGATGCTGGCGTTTCTTGCGCAAAAGCGCCCCTCTGGGTTCTCTTGGGCGGCGCACCACCCCAGAAGTCCGCTCCCCAGCTCATTTCTCGTCCGGACCCCTGCTTCTGTTGATAATTGTTAGAATCATGCCTCGCGAGTCCTCTGTGTTTGGTGCCTCTTCCGTGACCGAGGGTCCGGCTGAAGTTGATGGGTGGTGGTGGTTGTGCATACCAGGCTTGGTTGTTGTTGGCGTTGGGGCCCGGTGCCCCCTCGTGGTCGCTCTCCTCCTGCACGGGTTTGTCAGTCCAGGTCTTCTTCTTATGGCCTATGGGAGTCAATCCGGAGGTGCCTCCCTGGATCCTTGGTCTCGGGGAGCCATAGGTAATCTCAGCAGGGTCACGACGGGGACGGGAGCCAGCAAAAGCCTTGAGATTGGGTTGTCCATAGGGGTGGTAGCCTTGAATCTCCGGGTACTGGGGCCGGTGATAACCATTGGACTGTGGACGCGGAGGGCTCCACTCGCTGGCTCCGTGGTGTTGAAGCTTGTGTTGAAGCTTGTGACTAACCTCTGAGTGAGCGGCCGCGTGGCCGTTGGTCAAGTTACCGTTGGTGGTAACTCCGTTTGTGAGGTGGCCAACCTCGGTTTGGCCGCCTGGCCCGGCAACTGTGCGAGAGAACTCCTGGTCAGTAACATTCATCTCATTGTGTGGTAAGTTCCATCCTCCTGGATTGCCTCCCCAGTTCCCAGCTCCAGTGTTTGGGGAACAAGAAAGGCTCCGCAGGTATCCCGGGATATTGTTTCCTTCACCATGGTATGGAACCCATCGTTCGGGAGAAGGAGTCCTGTACTGGCCCCATTGCTGCCCAACTAGACCAGTGTCTCCCCATTTTGGGGTCGTGGGTAACGGGGTTCCTCTGCGGCTTCGCGGTAATGCTCCTTGGAAGCTCTGAGAAGAATGGGCAGCAGCAAGCCAATTGCGGTTGGCATCGTTGCAATGAAAAAGTGTGTTTTTCTTACCCTCGGCCTCGTCCTCCTCCTCGACGCCACCAGCAAGGTGTTGCGCCGCCGTTTCGCCCGTGACTTCGGCCCCCCGGGTGGGCTCTGCGCCGGCATACCAGCCGGCCTCTGTGGCCTGAGGCCGCTGGTTCTGGACCTGGTGCAATCCCAGCTTGAAGTCAGCAGTCTGTTCCTCCTCATCTTCTGGATAAAAATTCGACTCCCCAACCCTCTGCCCGACCGCCTCCTTGCAATCCTTGAGGTTGGGCACAAGCTTCATCGACCGCCGAAAGCGTTCGGACGCGGCAGCCCAGCCGCTGCCGAAGGCATCACCACCAGGCTGATCAAGCTCGAGGCTCAGCAAGGAATTGTCGAAACTGTGTGAGGCCCCTCTGGGCCTGCTTGAGACCCCTCTGGATCTGAATTTGCTCACCTCGTCGTCCTGCACCTGGTTTCCCTGCGCTGTGGCGTCGTGGTCGCCATCCTCGACGCCGACACGGTTGCCGAGACCGTCTGTTCGTCGGACCTGCTTGCGATGTTGACGATTAGGAACCGGCCGATCAGGCAATGGCAAGATATATTCCTTGGTGAGGGGGTGAACTACATTGACGAACAGCTCAGCACCGTCGTGGACAGCGCTGTAGGCGCTTGCGTCGACTTCCACCCAGTTGGTAAGGAGACCCCCATTCACATGGGCAGGCTGAAAGATGATGGCCAGGCTGTACACCGAAGAGACCCGGGGAAAGTGTCGGCGAATCTCACCCAGGAGATCCTGGTACGTTGCGGGGCGTGCGATCATGACGGTTCGCTCCCCAAGAGTGAGAAAGATGGTGGAAGACATTTCGATAGTTTTGTCTTGAACGTGCAAACCGTTGGCGAAGAGGAAGGACTTGAGACTTGGGGAAGAGAATGAAGCGAGATGCGAAATCGTAAGGAGATAGGGTAGAGCTTGATCCTTTGTTGAGAGTCGAGAGGATTGTCGAAAGTCTTGGTGAACGAATATGAATGTAGACGAGAGCGACGCGCTGAAGCTTTTTCACAAAGTGTTGAAAAACAATCCACAGCTGCAGGTGGGCGAGGCTGAAGTTGAAAGGGGGGGCAAGGCGCAACTGAAAAGGGCAGCCCAACACCTGCACCCCAGAGCTCAGAGAAACTTCGGACGGGAGCTCGCTCTGGATAGTTGATAGTCCACCGATAAGTTCCCCTCTGGGAACAATTCGATCACTGTCTTTCTCCCTCCAATTCCTAAGCTTGAATCTGGATTTCGTCTTCATGCAGCAGTTTCGCCTGTGTTTCTGCTGCTGTATGCAGGAAGAGCTTCCCCCAAGCATAGGTCTTCCTCGTAGGTTGATCTCCTGTGGGTGGATGGAGAGTGCGTAAGACTCTCTAAGAACGCGCAGGACTCTTCTCCCTCTGGAGAAGGACACAAACAGTGTGAGCTGACTATGCTCAATACGAGCTTGAGGGCCGTGTGCGTAAATCAGAAGACTCCCATGTTCTGACCGGGTCAACGAGTGTTCGATAGTTTGAGCTCGCTGGTCCCGTGACAGCAAAGTAGGACCCAAGCTTACGACAGGCAGTGGTATCTGTCGTTGAATCAGGGCCAAAGACGTCGATGTCAAGCTGTCTGCACCCAGTCCAAGTGTATTTCTGTAATTGTAGTGTACTTGACAGACTAATACCTCAATGGAACATTGCAGCATCCAAGATTATCTAGGGATGATACCATGCAGAGTATCAGTCTGCGGTTGGCCATATGCACGTGAGAGAGGTCACTGGTGTTGAGACCTGAATGAGTAGCTTTGCGTTTGTGACAACCAGAGACGATATCAGTCTCAAGGTTGTGCGGAGTAGACTCAAGCAAGTGAAAGGCTTCACGTTGATGTTGAGCGGGAATGTGTCTGATGGAATAGTCAAGTCAGTATTGTGTGTCAATATAGTTCCAACATGAACAGAAGTGAAGACTAGTTGAGGGAATAGGTGAGTAGTGAAACTTACACTCTGCGTGAGTAGTGTCAGAATGATGAGTGGTGACACTGAAAAGGCTAGGTATGAAAGGTTGCTTGCTAGGGGCAAGAACAAATGGCTGATGATTTTGGTAAGTATCTGGTAGAAGGCACCAATGTCGCTGAATGTTCTTCTTTGATAGAGCCGGCAGTTGGTGAGCAAGCTAAGTTGCTGATGTTGTGTCTCGGATGAATCCCTGGATGGAAAAGTGCAGAGGGACGAGTGATGATGTGTCGTAGTCTGATGTTTGATGACCGGGTAAAGCCAGCAAGACCAGCGAGACTGATTCGAGACTGATTGGAGCAGACAGGCAGGGAATGGAGAAAGCGTCCTCGGCTTTGTAGCCTATGAAGGTGCTGAGTGTCGTGGATAGCAAAGTCGCAGTGGATCACCCTTAGGTTTGACCCCTGAAGTGGGATAATGGTATGGGGAACTGGTGCTCAGATGAACATCCGGAATGAAAGGATTCCGGATGGAGACCCCCATGTGGTTCGAGGACGACCGTTGTCTTGTGCCCAGGTAAGCTGCCTGTTGAAAAAGGGGGGGAAGTGGTATGCTGAGCCGTGGTGTCAACAGAGGCAAAGGCCGTGAGCCGGATTGAACTCACGAGATGGCAGACGTGATGAGTCAAGGTACCAGAAACCGTGAGCCGGTTGTCAATTGCAGACAGGTTGAGAACAATTGGGTTAGATCCAAGTGATGAGAAAGACACCAGATGTTGTTTGGTTGATTGAAGGCTGTCAGCACAACAGAATTTTGTTGGCCCGGTGGGGCTTGTTGTCGATTTTCGGGTGGAAGCTGTCAACCAGGTGGGAGGGGCCAAATAATTGGAGCCCACAGACCAGATGAAGGTCCTCAAACAGGCGGATGGTGTCAGCTTGGGTGGACAGACCTAGAAGATGAAGGTGATGTAGAAGGCTCTGCCCGGTACAGGGGGAAGTCATCCGCAGGCTGCGATCAGTTGGGCCGATGTGATCAAACAGCAGAGGGTGGTGAGCTGGGCTGATGTGTCAGACGAAGCGAGGTAGCTTGAGCCTTGTGCAAAAGCTTGGAGGCCGACGGCTGAGTTGTGGTGAGAGGAAACAAGTCGATCGTCAAGTGACGGCTGGCGAGATGAGAAGGCCGTCTTCCGGCAGCCGGCGTGAAGGGCAGATTTCGTCAAATAAGTAGCAACAGATGAGAAGGAAAGAGATCATCTGTGGAGTGGTAGGTAGTGAGAAGAGAAGAGGTAGTCTGCCGAGCGGCAGCTAGTGAGAAGGGAACGGGTAGCTATTCCGATGGGTGCTGGTGAGAAGGGAAAAGGTAGCTGTTCCGATGGGCCCTGGTGAGAAGGGAAGATGTAGCTGGCCTGGTAGCCTCTGCCGAGAAGGGTAGAGACGACTGTCCAAGCGGTAGCTGGTAGGTGGAGAGGGAGTGAACCTGTAGACAGCCAGGCAGTAGCAGCTGAGAAGGGTCGGGCTCGTCTCTTGAGCCGTAGTCGGTGGAATGAGAAGAGTTACTAACCAGGTGCCGTGTGATGAGAAGAAGAGAGGTAGCTGGGCCGGTGGCAGTGGGTGAGATGGGGAGAGATAAATGGCCAAGCAGCGGTTGGCGAGATGTAGAAGGGCTACCAGAACGATGGAAGGGGCGAGCTGGCGGAAGTAGCAAAGTAGCGGGAGCTTTTGACGAAGAATGCAAGTCAATTAGGTTTATGTGGTCGTCATAGCTGCTCTCAACTGGCCCGGGAAGCACGACATTGGTGAGATATGGTGGGCTTGTATGGCAGAAAGAAATGATCGAGGACTTCGCGGTGGTAGTCGGAAGCAAACTTTCACACATGCGGCAAATCTGTGGTTTTGATCAAGATGGCAATTGATAGAACCATAGAATTATCCGCTTTATGTGACAAAGGTAGAGGCAGTTAACTTGTAAAATGCACACGGATATCCAGCTCAAATCCTAGACAAGGACCCCAAGCCTGACACAGCCTTTCACCCATGTACGCCAGCAAGTCAACGAGGCTCCAAGAAGTAGTTGTTTCCATCATAGCTTTATTTCCTCTCAATTGAATGCTTGGTTGCTGTTCAAGAGTTGCCCAAGGACTGACACAACAGCACATGAGGCTGTTTGTTTTGGGACCAAGATGCCCAGCTTGGGTCTCCTACGATGTCCTCCTCGATTTCTCCATTTTCTTCTGAATGATCTGAATGGCCAACCCAGGGCAATCTGTGCATGGCTTCGCTCCAAATGACTGTCCATTCATGGGAGCGATGCTAAACATAAAGACTTACCATTTGAGACGAGAGCAATGGTCCATGTAGACATTAGCAATTGTAAAATCTCCCAAAATGAGGTGACGATGTGACAATTCGAACTCCTGGTTTGCTTGTCCTGGTGTTGGCCCATGGAAAGCCCCACACAAGCGGACTTCGTATCAAATGCTGCAGTATTGACATTGTGAGACCAGCCTGATCAATGATTTGGCTGCCAGGGTCTTCGAACAAGTTCATGCTGAGCACTTCCAGTTTGTGCTTTGGTGTTGCGTGACGACCTTGGTTCGATTCACAATGGTGGGCGACCTTTGAGCCCCTGAGCCCCTTTTTGGGTGTTCGGAGCCGAAGTCGGCCGAGTACTCAAATGGAGCCGTTGTGCTCCGGAAGGGCGCGCTCCTCCGCACGGCGAATGACATCAGATTGATAGGCTGCTGTTTTCGAGAACATGAGCTCAGAGGTGAACAGCTTCCTCTTTTCTATCCCATTTCGTTCGCTGACTCCCAAGAGTCTCTCGCACTGGGCATCTCTTGAAATACAGTTGGCCAAAGAAGGACATGTCTGCCAAATCGAGAAACTTTTACCCAGACCTGCGGAGGCAGGAAACTCCCACGGGAAGCGGGTCGAACGTGGTGAGCTACAGCTCAGATCTGGGAAATGACAAGCCCATTCTGATCCTCGTGCACGGATATCCGCAATCGTCTTTCATGTAAGTGTCCGCAAGAGGGACTGACTCCTACACGCAAGCTGCTGACCAGACTTGCATGCAGATGGCGTCATGTCGTCCCAAAGCTCACCAAAGAGGTGTCACTCTTCGTGCCGGAGCTTCCGGGCTACGGCATCAGCAGCCCGGCGGCGAGCAGTGCACCCAGGGACATCGGCGGTGCGCTCCTCGAGGCCCTCCAATCTGTTTTCAAGCTCTCCGCAGAGTCACCTCGGCGCCTCATCCTCGGCGGCCACGATCGCGGAGCACGTATCTGCCACCGCTTGGCTGTCTCGAAAGCCGACTTCCCATTCGTCAAGGTTATCGGCGCAATCCTGATGGACATCGTGCCCACCAAGGTTCAGTGGGATAACTTTTCGAATCCGACCGTTGCGACGGGGTACTTCCACTGGCCACTGCTGGCTAATGTCGAGGTGGCTGTTCAGATGATCAAGGCGTACGGCGGAGCGCAGTGGTGCCGGAACGGTCACCTAAGATTGGTTGGCAGCAAGGAGGGGCTGGCCAAGATTCAGTCGGACGGTGCTGTTGAGATCCACGCGGAGCTGTTTGAGGAAGAAGAGACACTGCGATATACGTGTGAGGACTATGCGGCCGGGGCCGCGCCGGAGTACAAGAAGCAGCAGGATGACCAGACCGCGGGCGCAAAGATTGATGTTCCAACTTTGGTCATGTTCTCCCAGAAGAATCTTGGTGCGAAGATGGATGTGGCGGATATTTGGAAAGACTGGATCAAGCCTGGAGTCTGGTACGAACCGGTTGCATTGGGAGATGGGGTTGGGCACTACGTTCCCGAGGAAGGTCATGATGTTGTTTCGGAGAAGGTGCTCCAGTTCCTAAAGCAGCATAGTTGAGGGATAATTTCTTGACAACGTGTAGGTGAAGGAGAGGTAGCGTCAATTTGTGGAAGCCTGTTCAAAAAAGTCCAAAATCCCAATGTCCTGGAAGAACGTACCTTCTCACGTAGAGACCTGCCTCGTCGCCTATAAGTCGACTCTCGGACATACTGTCCGGATGGATCAAGGTCCCTGCAGATTGTCGCAGGCTTTCGCTGGTGATATGTCAGTTTATTCCTCGAAAGTCGGTGTCCCGGACGGGAGAGTAGAAAGGGTTGACGTCACTGCCCAGGTCGTGTCAGCTGTCGTCGCTGCCTAGCCGTAGGTACCGTGCTCAGTGGTCAGTGCTTGGTCCTCGGTAATCATGCAGCACCTTCATCCCACGGTTGCTCATTCAAACAATTGAGGGATAAAGCTTACCGTACAAGAGTTCAAGATGGCTGGACCTATTCAGCCGGTCAGAATCGAGGGCAGATATCTCTGGGTGGACGGCAAACGAGTGAGTGTTCTCTCTCTGGAGGGAGCCTTTTTGCACGAAATTATCAGCCCGCTAACCTCACCCGTGGGTCGCAGTTTCTGGTGAAAGGGATCGTGTACCAGGATCACAGAAGAAGCGGAAGCTCCAGAAGTGACCCTCTCGCCGACGATGGGATCGAGGACTTGCGAAGGGACTTGGAAGCTTTCAAGGAGCTGGGGCTGAACACCCTCTTCGTTTGTAAGTGTCGGCGGGGTTGGAAGCACGGCTACGTTTCCAAAAATTGATGACAAAAAATTGACTTTGAAAAGTCCAGATTGATCATACGAAAAGTCATGATGCAGTTATGAAACTGCTCGAGGATGCTGGCATCTATGTTTTGGTTGTAAGACCGACCTGAAGAAACGCTCGCACCTGTGGGGCACCCACGAGAAGCTGATGTCTGTGAGCCCAGTGCCTTTCCACTTCGAAGCTTTGCATCAACAGGATGACACCGCTCGAATCATACAATCAAGAACTGCTGGAACACTGCTTCTCCACTATCGATTGCATGGCAGCCTACCCAAATACTCTGGGCGTGCTGGTTGCGAGCGAAGTCATCAACAGTCACGCCTCAACTGCCGCAGCACCTGTCATCCGAGCTGTCACAAGGGATATCAAAAGGTACATGGCACTGGCTCGGGACACTTCAGAACAGCGAGTCCTGCCGGTTGGATACAGCGCAGCAGATGTCAGAATGGTCACCAGGTCGACCTTTGACTACCTCACTGCTGGATCCAAAGACGAGTCTATCGATTTCTACTGTGTGAGCCGCCATCATGAGTGCTCCTCAAATGCTTCTCACCGCTAACCAGTTGCCAGTTCTGCAACTACTCTTGGGCTGGCAGGAACTCATCCATGCAAATATCTGGTTATAATCAATTGGCAAGTACTCCGAGTTCCAATTTCTTCCCGAGACATATTGTCATTCCCTATTTGTAGAGCGCTCATTGACAGCCATTTCTGTTGTGCAGGTCTTGCAGTTCTCCGACACAGACATCCCAATTTTCTTCTCCGAATACGGTGCTAATACCGTTACACCCCGCGTGTTTCACGAGACTACGGCCATCTACTCCCCAGAGATGACACACGTGTTTTCCGGCGGCTGTGTTTACGAGTTCTACTGCGGCCCAAACCGATACGGTATTGTTGAGATTACGAAGCTTCCTGACGAGACAAAGGCGCTTCGCAAGACTGCTGAGTTCAAAACCCTCAAAAAGAGGCTCTTTGGATTCACCGAGCAGCCCGTCACTTATGAAGTGGCAGTGACAGATCAGGCTGAAGTCGAGCCGCGTCAGTTTCCGGTTCGCTCGAACGCCTGGAATGCGTCTAGTGAACTCCCTCCTAGCCCGGTTGACTGGGAGGACGTCCGTTCACAGCTGGATCTGAGCTCGTGGGTCGTTCTTGGAAACGACATGCAGAGAGGAGGAACCGTGGACAGGCGGGATGATGATTTCAACTTGAGAATCCAAGTTGGCCTGGATCTTCAACTTGGCAGGAGCAAGTGATCAGCGGCAGAACCGCAATTTCCCTTGTACTTCGCACGAGGAAAGACCGGCGTCTGCCCTTGTATACGACCTGGTTAGCACCCTGGAATCTAACATGATATAGGAAAGAGTTTTTTGTTCAGTTATGACTAGGTTATTTCGCCATTAGAGGCTCCGAACTTGAAATTGGTGCTTGAAACTGCCTGTGACCACCCCCGCCGTGTTGACGATATTGGGACGATGAGAATCTGCCAACTGTTGTCGCATGTCTTTTGTGCCAATATTGAGCTGTTCGAGGATCTCCATGACTGCTGAATATAGAACTTCAATGTTGCCGTCTTCAACCTTTACTGCAATTCCGATTGCGTGTCGTTTGAGGCCATATTGCGATGAACTGTCCGGCGGAGCACGAACAGCGATTCCATAGCACCCATCAGCCCCCAACTTCCCGACAAGTGCCCCTTCGTATGTTTTCATCAAAGATGTGCAGAAGCGTCCGCTCCCTCCTACCATGTCCGGATATGTAGACATAGACTGATGGATGCGAGCCAGATGCTGCTTCCTCGTCGCCGATACCGTTCCCGAAAGAGAAGTTCCTTGGAGAGCCGACTCCTCGACCTGGCCATTGCGTGCTTCAGCAAGCCTCGCATACATCAAAGCGAGATTGCATAGGGGCATTGCGGGAGCTGGGAGGTTGCATCCATCTATAGCCCATTGGACTCTGTCCTTGCACAGACCGCTCATCTCTTCGACAGCCTGCTTTACACGGAGTTGCATGGGATGGGAGGCTTCATGGTATCCTGGGACCGTGCCATCCAAACAGATCGCTCCTGCTATCATCCCAGCGTGTTTGCCTGAGCAGTTGTTGCATATGCCGGTCGGTACGTAGCATTTCTCAGCCCAGGCGCGATTTATTGCTGCAGAGAGGGCCGGGTGTCCACCACACGCCAGATCCTCCTCCTTCGAGCCAGCTTTCTTCAGCATTTCCTGCGCTCTGGAAATATGTTGGGGCTCGCTGCTGTGCGATGCGCACATAAGCGCAATGTCCGCATCGTCGAAATGGAATCGATCGGCAGCACCAGTTTCGAGGATGGCCAAGGCTTGGATGGGCTTGGCTGCTGAGCGTGCAAGCGTCACCCTGTCTGGATCACCAACTGCATAATGAAGCTTTCCTTCTGGGTCGACGATGGCGGCGTGGATGCGATGTTTGTTTTCGATGATTCCGCCTCGGTCGGTTATTACAACGTCTTCGCTGTTGGCATGCAGCGGGACGTTGACCTCGATTGGCGCGGTCAGCTCTTGAGATTTCGGTTCCGTGCAATTCAGAGTCATGGCTGGTGAAATCACTGGATGTTCATGGAGGGTTGAATGATTCACTGCAGGAAGGAACAAGTTGGAGAAGATAGATAAGCTGATGTTACATTGGTCAATCTCAAAAGCAAGGATAGTATCTCTAGGCAAGAATTTAGGCACTGGGGAGAAAATTTTCATTAGACATCTGGACACGCCCACCAATGTCGACTTGCGCAAACGCGCACAGGTCGACACCTGGATCAGAGCTACTGTGGAGAAGTTCGGAAAACTGAAAACTAGGTGGAGGGGCTAACAAGGGTTGTTTTAAACATCGGTCTTTTGATGACCTCCTGACTCCCATCGGGCCCCCTATTCTAGCCCTTCTATTCTCGAAGTTGTGTTCCTGACACCGAAGAGCCCTCTTCTTTCGAGATGTCTGGCACAATGGGGTATATAAAGCCTCTGGCTCCTATCTAAGGCCTGTGATGACCTAGTACTCTTATTCAATCGAGAGACTTGATTTGGGTCTGCAATTCTCAGTAACAGCAGAAATGCGAATTCCCCTGACCCTATGCGTCGCAAGAGACGTAGCCGTTCTTGGGTCACAGCTTCATGACCTCAATAAAGCAGCCTCTGCACCGCTCAAGCCTGTTGGCGCACAATTTCACATATGTGAGTGGCGGTTCTTCGGCGGAGACAGGATACTTCGTTGAGCGGTATGGGCGATTTCCCGCCTTACCCGGTGAAGGTATGATATCACAGAGCGTAGCTGATAATGTCGTAGTTATAAGGACGGTCCCGGCCCCCTTGAATGACATGTTCCGAGACTGCCGTTTTCACCTGCAGCTGCTGGTCTTGGTGGACTGAATGGTGTTGAGTCTTGGTTCGGGAGAAAAGTATTACAGAGTGTCATCGCGGGGCATTCCGTGTGACGGGGCGAGGTCGAAGCGGTGAAGCATAGACAATAGTGGAGGGTCGTGATGATGGTGCTGAGCTCATCACAGATTCAGCATAATTCGAAGACCAAGTTGACTGTCTTGTGAATAACGCTCGCGGTGGAGGGAATAGCGGATCCTCAGCCCCTATCAGGTTTTGGCGCAGCCGCTGCAACGTCGGATTCGTTTGAGCAACCGATCCCCTGGATGACGGTGGCGGAGCAGTTGCCACTGAGTTATGAAGGCTGATTGCCTGGTGGGAAGGAAGTTCCGGTAGCCAATTGGGAACGTCGAGGCTCTCATGAACTAAAACAGGCTCTGGGATCTGCTGGACCGGCGGCTGCTTGTCGTTATCGAGTTTATGAACTGAATGTCCTGAAGTGGGATCCTTCTCTCCAGATCCTTGGTTATGTTTCTTTCCTCTGAAAAGCCCCGTTCGGCGGCCAAGTTTCTTAAATAGATTCTCTTCCCGTCTAGCCAGCCCCACGCTCCCCTGAGCTCCGACATGCATACGGCGTGCTCTTCGTCGTTTTCTTCGAAACCACAATAAAGATGTACCTCCGATAACAACCAATACGACCGCTAGTCATGCACGTTAATCAATGACGTGATACGCGAAAGAAGACCAAGGGCTGTAGAGGGATTCGTACCAAATACCTGTAGGGTTATTGCGGTTGTCATCGGGCTCATTTGAGATTCCAAGCCATTGGTATCTTCTGGGGTATTATCGTTCGCCTTTGTTTGCAGATCCGAAACTTGAGGCTCTGGGGCGAGACGGCTCGAGGTCGTGGTTGCGTTTCTTGTGCTTACATTTGGATCCGCCTTGGGAAGGTAGTCGCTCGAGGTTGGTGTTGTCAGTATAGGGGCCGGTGAGATAGGCGTCAGAGGTGTCATTGTGTTGCTCCAATCCACTGATCTTCCCGAGTTTCCCTCGGGAAACACCATGAACAGAGTGCACGTCGAGTTTTCAATAGGGCGAGATCTTGCATCTCAAGCGTCACATGGGGCGAGACGGAGAGGTAAAAGAGAGTGACGTGGGACCTCGCGTCTGAGCGTCACACGCCGCCTCACAAGTATATCTAAGATCAGAGAACCCTGCTCTTTGCTGAACATCTATCACATTTATCCCCGCAACCTGTGAACGGAAGGCAACGGCAGCACGTGGCTGTGCGAAGTGGATGTGGATCTCGGTAAACATATCTGCCGATCGGGCGTACCTACATACTTATATGCTCGCACCAGTCGTCCAGACAATCCGATGTCTGTTGCCGTTTCCGCTTTTGGGCGAAGCTTCGGCTTGACAGCGCGGGTTTCAGCGTCATGATCCGCCAAGCCTTGCAGGTCGAGCCTATTGCAGGCCACCCCGCCCATCCCAAGTCCTTGGATGCCGCGAAAGTGTAATCGACCTGGGTTTGCTTGCTGGATGAACCTTGGCCCATGAGTAAGTGACCAGTTTCGGATTACCCTTGGCTGTAGCAGCTGGCATATAACAAATCGCAAACGGGCCGTCGGTATCGAAGGCAGATACTAATATGACCCTTCAACTTAGGCGCAAAGAACGTCTAAAATTGGCAATTGAGAACTGGTCTGGCGAAACCTGCCAACATTGTCACAAGACCGTTGGCGACCTTGGAAGCAGGTAGTGTACTTTATTTTCTATCACCATGTATGAGTGTTAATCGGCCGTCTATCGTTTGGTTTTGATTCATTGGTCCTAATGGTGCCCCATAGACACTGTACTCAGAATTTCAGAGCGATTGGAGTCCTTGTTTCAGCATGGTGTGAACAGTAGACAATGAGTGAGAAATATATCAGCCCTCGCTCTTGCTACTCCGCTTGCCTTCAGGTGCTCTGTTCTTTTGCCCAGGAGACGGCACCTCTCCACTCCCGCCATTTGGTAAATGTACTCACAAGCGTTCCTGAAGTCGCCCAGGTTCGTTCTGTACTGGGATCTTTATGAACTCTGGGGCTGGGTTAATATCTTCAATTGGCACCTGGCCACTTATATAATCAACTCTGCCAGTTACAGCACTCGTCTTCGGATGAGCAGCAATCCATCAGCTCTTGATAGCAGTTTCTTCACGATCAAGCGACCAGAGTCGCTTGAGCAATACTTCTTGATTTGAAGTAGAAATGAAAGTAAGTTGATCTTGACTGGCTTACCAAGTTACAACGGCTTTTACTCTACATTTGAATTCTAATATTTGCGAAGTGCAAACCAAAGTAAACTATGTTTTGGCTAATGCCCATGGCACCAGAAAGCAGAATGCAGCACATCACAACACAACACAGCGTCAGTCCCATCAGCAAGTTGGAATAAACGGGGTCAAATCTGGATAGTTTCAGTAATTACTTAAGCACCCTGCACTTTACTTGTGTTGAGCACACTACAAAATTTGAAAGACAGCCATTTCTTCGATGTGCAAAGTGGAATAAATCGATGCTGAAATGACGGGTTATAAATCCAGTTGGCTGAAATCTATGACACAGCACAATCCTTCAACGAGCAGAAAGGGCAAAATTTTGGACTCCCGCACAAGTGCAGATATCCGGACGTGGGTAATATTCGAGTTTTCTACCCCGGATGGGACTCATGAATACGTAAGAGAATGTCCTGTTGCTCAACACAATATCATAGCTTGCTTGTATAGTTCCACATCCCGAGATCCAGATCTAGGGGGGTTGCAAGAAGGTGTGAATAAGCTTTGAAGACCTTCTAGAAGGAGACTGGATCGGCGTCAGAGCAGTCAGCGTGATGTGCCTTTGGGCGCGTGCACCTGCATGCCCGGATATGAGATGCCAATTGCTGACATTTCCATTATCTAGTCGTCACCACCGTGACCACCACCACCTTCGCATGTTGGTTTGCCCGTACAATCATAGATAAGTGGGCCACAGCAGAACACGGGCCCCCTATCACGATATCTCGGTGCCGGATTGCTACGTTGCCGCAATCTCCACTATTGGCCGTTCTGCCTTACCGAATGGGGCAGGTCTCGGGTCTCGCTGCACGGTCGGTGGGTGCCTGGCCGAGGCAATACGAACATAACAAATCGGTAGTTGCAGACACTACATAGTGTCTGGTTGTTCACGCAAGACGTGAACAATTTGTACACACTCCACGGAGGACTCAAATCGACACTTTATGCTATACTCAAACTGTTGAGTTGCATGAGCTGTTCGCAGCAAGATACGGCCCAAGGCGCTATCTGCACCCTGAAGGGGTCGCAGGTCTTGGGACAACCCTCCTGTGACCTGATTGGGGTCGGCTCCATCCAGGGCGCTGCAGTAGTGTTCGCCAAGCTTTTGCGGTGCATCGAGTCATATCAAAGGCTCGCATTCAACATATATTAACCCATCTTGGCGGTCCAAGTGACTGCCTCATTCAGCTACTGTGAACCACTCACCTTCAGGTTTGCCCCTACGTACCGGCTGCCAAGATAATAGTCCCCGGAACTGGTTCGAGCAGCAACGGGCTCACCTCCAAATGGGAAGTTGGATATGGCATTTCGTGCAGGCCATTGGAGACCCATGCGCTGCGCGGGTGTCAGTTGGCTGACCACGACGAATTCTTATAAGAATTGAAGCTCCCGTGATGGATGAAGTTTAGGAAGATGTTGGCTCGGTAGCATCCACAGCGTAGTTCCTAGTCGCCATGCAGTCACTCGTTCTCCTCGGCCTTTTGGGCAGCTCTGCCCTCGCACATCCCGCTGTCCAAAGCGCGAACAAGAAGCCTTGGAAGCCATCGCTGTCCAAGAGATTGGTTGACCTCGACCAATTTCGTCCCGGCACCGCTGCTACCTACATCAACGCGACTGAGACCAACTCCAGCCCGGACACGAAGCTGATCAAGCGTGATGACTACGTCGCTACCGCTACCGCGCTCGTGAAGTCCAAGGCTCCTGATGCCGAGTTCCGAGTCTATGACAGCTACATTGGCGCAAATGGCATTGGTCACGTCTACTTCCGTCAGACGATATTCGGCCTCGATGTTGACAACACGGACTTCAACGTGAACGTGAGTAAAGAGGAGAGAAAAAACGTGTTCGGGCTTACCGCTGACATCCTTCTAGATCGCCAAGGATGGCTCAATCTTTTCCCACGGCAGCAGCTTCTACACTGGAGCTCTGCCAGAGAGCAGCCCGTTGACGAAGCGTGCCTTCAAGGACCCAATCGCTGCTCTCAATGCCGCCAACTCTATCCTGCAGCTCGACGTCAAGACTGAGGGCGCCACTACTGCCGCCAAGGACGGCGTCGAGACGTACACCATTGCTGGCACTTCGGGAGCCGAGTCAGACCCCGAGGCCCGTCTTCTGTATTTTGTCAAGGACGACGGTACCCTGGCCTTGACTTGGAGAGTCGAGACTGATATCTCGAGCGACTGGCTGCTGTCGTATGTCGACGCCGAGACGACTGAAAAAGTCCATGGCGTGGTCAATTACGTTGCCCGGGCTCACAACCACGAGAAACTGGTTCCCAAGCAGGCCGACATCAGCGCCACCTACCTGGTCTAGTAAGAGTTTTTAAGCCTATTTTATAATATAATTCAGCGCTGACATCTTCATAGCCCGTGGGGTGTCAATGACCCTGATGAGGGCGATCGCGTGGTTGTCAAGGACCCCTGGGACCTCAAAGACTCACCCTTTACCTGGCACAATGACGGTTCCAAGACTTACGACACAACCTGGGGGAACAACGCTGCCGCCCAAGCTAACCCTACCGGTGCTACATGCGACACCTGCTACACGGACGACTACCGCCCAGAGTCTACCACTTTTGACTTTGAGTATGATTATTCACCATCAATGAGCGACCCCACGAGCTACTGTACGTATGCCACCACTATTCTTAAAGTGCCAAGCCACCTGCTCGGAACAATCATGAGTCGCTAACATGTTAAAGATAATGCATCGATCACCCAGCTGTTCTACACAGTGAACACATACCATGACCTCTTGTATGAGCTCGGCTTCACCGAGGCGACGTACAACTTCCAGTCCAGCAACTCGGACAAGGGTGGCAAGGGCGCCGACTTTGCCATTGTCAACGCCCAGGATGGTGCCGGCACGGACAACGCTGACTTCAGCACGCCGGCCGACGGCAAGCCGGGACGCATGCGCATGTACTTGTGGGACCTGAGCACCCCGGTCCGCGACTGCACCTTCGAGGCCGGCGTCGTCATCCACGAGTACACACACGGCGTGTCAAACCGCCTGACAGGTGGCGGCACCAACACCAGGTGTCTGACCGGCGTTGAGTCGGGTGGTATGGGCGAGGGCTGGGGCGACTTCATGGCCACCGCCATCCGCCTCAAGGAGAACGACACGAGGGCCACCGACTACTCCATGGGCGCGTGGGTCTACAACAACCCCGCCGGTATCAGGGCGTACCTCTTCAGCACCAGCCTCACAACGAACCCCTACACCTACGCGAGCGTCAACGGAAAGACCGAGGTCCACAGCGTCGGCACCATCTGGACCACGATCCTCTACGAGGTCCTCTGGAACCTGATCGACAAGTACGGCAGCAACCCGGCTGCCAAGCCGACCTTCGACAGCAATGGTGTGCCCACTGATGGCCGATACCTGGCCATGAAGCTCGTCATCGACGGCATGTCTCTGTAAGTTACCCGCCCTCGACTCGAATACGCACTTTCGACCAATAGCTAATCTCATCTCGCAGTCAACCTTGCAACCCAACATTTGTCTCTGCCCGCGACGCCATCATTGACGCTGACCTGGCTCTGACCGGTGGCGCGAACGCCTGTGAGCTGTGGACCGGATTCGCTAAGCGAGGTCTCGGCCAGGGCGCCGTGTACAACTCTTCGAAGCGAACTGAGAGCTTTGTTGTTCCTAGCGGCGTTTGCTAGTTTCATGTTGATCTAGAGCTGAGTGACATCTAGCAGTGGGTACTATTTGCATGTCATCATGCCAGCCCAACTGGTTGGATGGAGGACTTTGGATATAGTAGGATTCATGTATATATAATTTGCGGCGAGCAGAGTCTGTACATAGATATGTGCGTCGCCCCGCATTACCATAATTGGTAACTCACATCCTGTGCTGTCGACTCATGACAATCAGGTACAATGAATGAATAATTCATCACAATGAACGTCACAATTGACCAACAGCAGCAAGTGAACTTGTGTATGATGCAAATAACCAGAGCCCATACCAAGGGGGACGTTGGAACAGTACGAGATACCTTTGTGTTGTCCTTCTGGGGTTGAGATTATCCGATGCTTATCTATGTCACGATCAACAAGCATTCGAGAGTAAAACACAACGAATCAGCAGGCAACTTCTCATGCACGAAGGATGAGACCCGCAATCTTTGACGGAAGATGTGTAAGCATCCGATTGCAGTCTGACCACCCGAAAGGTACAAAAGGCGTCAGCTTCAGCTAAATCTCACATGCAGGCGACATTCTCTGCTTCATGCACTGGTTCTCTGTCATCCGGAAGCAGTTCGACCTCAACTATATTAGAGCATTCTTGCCGAACATCAAGTACTGCAACATCGATAAGATGGGTACCACAAGTAAAACTGACTACGATCTAGAGGTTTTGGACCGCCCAGGGACGACACAGTCTGTGGAGGAAATTTCTAGGCTGCGATCACAGCTCTGTCAGCTGGGCAAATTGTGTTTTGACCCTCTCCCGGATTACCAAGTTTTCGAACGCTCATCCAGCACATCTTTCCATGATAAGATAATCGTGTTGGCCAAGCAAGGTGACGAGCTTATCGCTTTCCTTTCCGCTGTGGTCCTCCCGATCTCTGGCCGGAAAGATCCAGTTGTGCATACCGGCTTGACCGTCATCCACCCCAGCCACAGGAAGTCTGGTGTCATTCATAGCCTCTTTGCGGGTCTCTTCCTCCATCTTTTTTCTATATATCCCAACGGCCTATGGCTCAGCACACTGTCGGGAATCATCACATCCCTTGGACACATCGCCACATATACAAGCAACGTCTTTCCCTCGCCTCAATGGAACGAGGCGCACCCAACGGCACGACCTTCAGATACCCACCTCCAAATCGCCAGGGAGATCAGTGCTAAATACCGCCAAATGCTTCTCATTTCGCCCGAGGCACACTTCGACGAACGCGCCTTCGTGTTCCGTGCACAAACGCCCAGACTAGGTGGCAGGCCGTCTGCCGATGCAGCAAAGGTATTGAAACAAGATCACCGCAACCTGACCTTGACACGCTTTTATCGAGACTTGTTGCGAGATCCAGGCGATGAAGTCCTTCAGGTCTCTTACTTCGATCCTGATTTTACCTTCGGCAGAGGCGCAGATGTGCTAGCAAAGGTAAGCATGATCATTTCGCACTTCACGAGAACGCAATGACTGACAAACACAGCTCTGAGTTGCGGTGTAGGCGACAATGTATCAGGTTCCACATTCCTTGAGACCTGATACGCAGGCTTTTGCCAAGTGGAATCTGAGTCTCATCACACACCGAACATTGAACTGGCACCAAGCGGCTAGGAGAGAAAATCTTGATAATCGCGCAATCAGCCAGGAATACCCAGAGTCTTCAGCCGTGCGCTTGCTAGGAGATAGTTGAAAACAGGGTGGAACTCTGAGGCACAGTACAAATAATACATGTACAGTCAAGTCAATAAGCGAATCAAATTAGGCATTAATGTTGCAAGTTTAATTATCAATATACCATCTTGGTGAAGAGGGGATTTCGAAACATCTCGCGAAACCCTCTATCTATAAACCCATCTACATCCCAAAAATTGATTCCCATCTATTTGCATTACACATCTATACCGTGAAATCCCTGCCGGCACGACAGCCTGCGTGCGGAGCAAGTCTACCTGTCCAAGCTCTGCGCCTCACACATCTTTGTATACATCTTGCCCAGGGCCAAAAGCTCGTCATGGGTGCCTTTCTCAACGATCTTGCCCTCGTAAAACACACAGATCACGTCTGCGTCCCGAATTGTGCTGAGACGATGGGCCACCGCAATAGTAATACGATCCCGCGCCGCCGAGGCCTCGGCCAGCGCTCTCTGCACCATCTTCTCGGACTCGGTGTCGAGTGCCGATGTGGCCTCGTCAAGTAAGATCACGTTCGGGTCCCGGATCAGTGCCCTCGCTATCGCGAGACGCTGGCGCTGGCCGCCCGAGAGCTGCGACCCGCTGGCGCCGCATGGGGTGTTGAGCCCCTCTGGTAGGGATATCACGAAATCCCATGCGTTCGCCGCCCGCAGGGCGGACTCCACCATCTCTTCGCTCGGAAGTGTCTGTTCCTCGCCGTGTTGCTCGTAGCCCAGCTGGACATTTTCTCGGACGGTTCCTTGGTACAGCGTTGGCTCTTGTTGAACTAGGGCAATGTTTTGGCGGTACAGGCGGGGGTTGAGAGATGTCAACGGCTCCGAGTCTATGTTGATGCTTCCTGCTGTGGCGTCATAGTATCTCTCAAGCACTGTGGGGACATTAGTTAGAGCATTGTCCATGCGCTGAGGAACGAGGGGAAGAGGGAGTGGGAGTGGTCTACTTACATGCTATCATGGTACTTTTCCCGCAGCCAGAAGCACCAACGAAAGCAACAAATTGTCCTCGCTTGATCTGGATATCAATCCCTCGCAGGACTTGATGTCCTGGCCGGAGAGGATATGTGAACTTGGCTTTGTCAAACTCAATTTCCTCGATGTCACGCGCCGGTCCATGCTGGGCATTTTCCGGTGTTTCGATGATCCCCGGTTGCAGACGGGTAAGCCAGAAATAGTAATTTGCTGCGCTTGTTCCCTTAGTAATGCCTGTGGCTGGTTAGTTATGCCTTTTCCTTCTGAAGATATTAAGCACTTACTTGTCGTATACGCGAACATCTGCGACGCGTTTTGTCCAGCAAAGAAGACACCCATGAATGACACGAAGAACTGATAGAACGTCACACTGCCCTCGGAGACCAATTTGCAGCCATACCAGAAACCCAGTGCCAGGATGAAATACTCGATGGCCTGCGTGAACGAGAACCAGAACATCATGTGGAACAAGGGAAGCATCGACTGACGAATGGCATGGTCAAGCTCGTCCGTGTACCGTTCCAGAACCGAGTGCTCGATCGCCAAGCTCGACACGGTCCGGATAGCCGTGACAGCCTCCGAGGCAACGGAAGCACTGCGGGAGAACCGCTTCGAGTTTCCATCGTCCATCCTGGTCTCGAGGCGGATCCGAGCATAGCCAGCAACGAGTAGTGGCGGAATTCCAGCGAAGACGCCGACTAGACCGAGCCTCCACGACACGACGACGGCAAGGATACTGGAAGCGGTGACGCTAATCATGGTTATCAGGACGAGGGAAATGTTGAACCCCATAAGCTCGAGGATGGCCTGGGTGTAAGAATCGAGGCGACCGGTCAGGGCGCCCACGGTGTTCTCGGCTCTGTCGAAGAACTGGACGTCTTGGCGGAGCATGGCGTCCAGCATGTTCTTCCTGAACTTTTGGTTCAGGGTCTGGGCGATGATGTTGGTGAGCCAGCCCAGAGAGAAGTACACGACCAGGCACCCGATGCCGAGCACGAAGAACATGAGAGCCAGGAAGTTGCCGCGTCTGCGCATTTCGTCCAAGGGTAGTTGGAATATATCCATCACTCCGCCCAGCAGCACTGCCTGTCCTGGGAAAACGCCACCTACAGTGCTGTTAGTCATGGATCTCAGCGTGCTTGGTCGGGGATGGAATTTGCTCACTTGCTGCAATACAGAGCAGAACCACAGGCGCGTAAATCTTATTAAGCTCCGGGGTCGCTCGCATCATCTGTAATACTGTCCCAACCAGACCGTACTGCTTGAAGTTCTCATAGTTGTCACGGTCACCGAGCTTTTGCAGGTGCACCCGGTCCGCCGTGGCGTAACGCGTGAGGGAGCGAGAGAGCTCCATCTCTGTATGTTGCTCTTTCTTCGCTTCCTCCTCCTCATCAGAGGTGGAACTCGAGTCTGCGACGTCGGAAGCTGCGCTAGAAGTGAGGGTCTGCGCCTGAACGAGACGTGCGTATGCGCCGTTGGCCGCCAGGAGCGAGTCGTGAGTGCCTTGCTCGAGAATTTGTCCCTTGGCCATGACCACGATGTTGTCCGCCTCTCTGATAGTCGCGAGCTTGTGCGCGATGACGATGGTGGTCCGGTCCTTGGAGACATTGTCCAGTGCCTTCTGGACTATTCCCTCAGCGTGCGGGTCCAAAGCGCTTGTGGCTTCGTCTAGTAGCAGAACCTTGGGCTCAGAAATGATGCTTCTCGCGATTGCTATTCTTTGTTTCTGACCGCCGCTCAGGAGGCCGCCGCGCTCGCCGATACGTGTGTTATAGCCTTCGGGTAGTTTCGAGACGAAGTCGTGGGCAAAGGCAAAGTCGGCTGCTTGCTCGACCCTTTTCTGCTGCTCCTCGACAGTCGCGTGTTCCCACTGGGTCCCAACTAAGCCATTCGCGATGTTCTCAAAGACGGTTCCGTTGAAAAGGACTGGCTCTTGCTGAACAAGGCGCACGTTGGTCCGGAGCCAGTTGAGATTGAGCGTGTCGATTGCTCGACCATCTAGCTCGATGGTCCCTGAGCGAGGCTTGTACCATCGTTCGAGTAGGCCTATGATGGTCGATTTCCCCGACCCACTGGCTCCCTGTGATGGATATTAGTTTCTTTGCTCTTGCGTCCGATCAAAAACACTTACCACAAGTGCAGTCACTTTACCAGCTGGGACATGCAAGGAAAAGTCCTCAAGGACAGTCACTCCCGGCCTTGTAGGGTACTCGAAGCCGATTTTCTTGATGTCGATGACTCCGTCAGTCTGGCTGGGCCGTTCACCACCTTCCTCGAAAGGATTGATCTGAGAGACTCTGTCGATAAGGGTGAACAGTTGTGCAGCAGCGGACCCAGCCCGCTGGAACGATACTGTGTAGGGAGCGATGATTGTGATGTTCAACGTGGCGATGATGACAGAGAGAAGCACCCTAGTAACTTGTCAGCCAATATTCTTGCCAGAAACTTTCGCGATGGACCGGACTCACGTAAACACGGTTCCTAGAGAATCCACTTCCCCGTTTGCGAACATTTTGACGCCTTGCCAAAAGGCGAGACCCATTCCAGCTGATGTACGTTAGTCAATTGAAATCGAGCCTAGAGACATTTTGGCGAAGGATGAGAAGAAGTAAATACCGTATATCACAAAATACTCAATACTGAATAGAGCACCATAGAGAGGGCTCTTTTTGTTGCCAAGGCTCCTCGCATGAGCGACATAAGTCGCGTAACGGGCTACGAGCCTCTCTCGAAGTCCAAAAGCATGTACTGTCCTTGTCGTGGACAGAACGCTCTCGGCATATGCGCCTGCTTTGCCATATGTTTCCAACATCTGGCCTTCAATCTTGGCTTCGATCGTAGCAACAATTCCCATCAGAATGATCAGAGTAGGCGCAATGCAGAGGAGTATCAGAGTCAGCTTCCACTGGCTGATGAAGGCTATGATGAAAGCAGCCACAAAGGTTGCCATAGACTGGAAGGCCAGAGCGAGTTTCTCGGCAATGCCAGACTGTATCAAATTGCCATTCGACGTTGCTTGCATGGAGATCGAGCCCGCAGTGCCTTGATCGTAGAAGGCGACCTCCTGGCTGAGGGCTGATTTGAGGTAGCGTCGTCGTATGTTGCGTACAATATGATAGGCACAGTAATTCGAAAGAGTCGTGTACGCATAGGTCAGGAACAGGCGGCCGATTCCAATGTAGACAAAATATAAGCAGTAGGTCGTGACACTGCTCATGAAATTGTCCCTTGAGATTTCCCCTGCGACGTAATCGGTCAAGATGCCCACAAACTGGCCGAGAACGAGATTGACCAGGGCCAGGCCTGTGCCTGAACCCAGGGCGGAAACGAAAGCCACTACCCCCAGGACGACATGTATTGGCTCTGCATATGTGAAAATCCGCACGTATGCTGCCCCAGACGTCACTGTAAGGTCCTGGGCGTCAGTTGGTACCGCAGACTTATCCGCAGGCTCCACCGGCGGCTTTGATGCTGTGGTCTGGGCATGTTTCTCGTCTGAGGCTGGCGAAAGCTCGGTCGCCATTATTGAAGACTGAGGGGTTGGCAGTCTGTTGACGAAAGTGCCACCAAGGAGGGTACGGCGACAATTGTTGGTAGTTAATACCAGCACTTATTGATGTGCTCAGTGCGTGTTGAGTCGTGATTGGAAATTCATATAAATGACGAGGAGAAAAGGGGGTACACTATAGCTGGGGCTGGACCCTTAAGAAAAAATGGTTGAATTGCATGTGGACCAACTTCTGTCCGCATTATATCCACCAAGATCTGCCACGACAGCCAAGCTTTCGTTCCATTACTTCTTTTGGTGGTCTTCGCTCGCAAGTCGTGGCTGTAAGCCAAGTTTGCGCGTATCCAGGAGCCCTCGGCCTCCGAGCCGTGCACCATTGCGGACGGGCTGCTGGTGCGGCTGACTAAACAGTCGGACTCGGAGCTCGCACCCCTCGGGCTGCGAGGTCAGGCCCGCCGGAGTCAACGCTCGGTGTTCTTCTTGGGTTCTTCTCTGCCATACGCCACATGCATTCAAAGGACGCTCGCTGTTCTTATGTTCCGTTTCCCACGCCCCTCCTAAGAACCCTTGCTGCAAAGGGGTGGACTTACCTGCTTATTGGCGCAAGAGTGGGACGATCAGCCCTAGCCGGTACCGACGAGCACTATCAATCTGCCCCCGAGACATTGGCGGAGCCAGACACATCTCGCTGCCGGCGATCAGAGACACCCGAGGCGGCTCCAATGGGTGTGGAAAACGAAAACTTCGATGGCGATGCCGACATGCAGGGCGGCGTTGAGCATAGTGATGTGACCGCCGAAGACCCAGCCGGCGGCCCGGAGACCAAGAGCCGGCGTGCGGTAGGTATTATTTAATTGCATACTTGGCTTTCCACCAGCACCCACTTAATTGTTCGCCTACGGACTGCATACATTCCATTCCATCTATAGTCGTGGTCCCTAAGCTGACAATCATGTCTCACCGCAGTGTGAACCATGCCGCTCCCGCAAGGTAGTTCTTCACCATGCCATCTATCCGCCCGGGGCTGCATATATACATGTGTATACAACAGTCTTCTGCTCTCTGACTCCTGGGCTGACAAAAAGCACTTGGGAGGGTAGGTTGGATGTGATAGGGGTCAGCCATGCTCCACCTGCGTTCGCTCTCAGGTGACCTGCACCTACGCGGCTGCCCAGACCAAACGCCCGAAACGGCAACGAGTCCTTATATCCCCCCAATAGTAAGACTGATCCCAACGGACCAACACACCTGGCCCCTGCCACCTTCCTTTCGCTGACGACTTATACGGCATCTAGTGAAAGGAAAATCGATCGCATCGAAGAAAGGCTTGCAAGCTTGGTTGGCTTGCTCGAGAACCTGAAGGTGGATTCACCATCACACAGTTCCGACAACCAGACCAGCATCACAATACCACACATTCGTGAGCACACTGCTGGCATCCATAACACGCCCAGTAACTCTGCGCCTACCCCAGCATCCGTACCGGCGTCTACGTCGAGCTATAGCTGCGTACTAGCTCCGCCCAAGCCACACATCGACACCTCCGATCCTGCTTTTGTTGGGGAGTCGTCCATGGCTGCGCAGTATGACTTTGCCAATAATTTCTTGGAACAGGCCTTTCGCGCTGGGCCGCTACAGGATTTCAGACTCGAGATGGATGAGACCCTGGGTGCACTCCGTTCTCTTGTCCACGCCCGGAAAACACACAATGACGTCCGGGAGGCCGTCTTCCCCCACGCCAAAACTCCCTCGCCCGCCCAGCCCTACGAGCGCCTGTTACCCAATGCTACTCTAGCTATGGCTAGCCTGAGGATTGCAAAAGGTGAGTACACACCTCTTGCTGAGGGAGGGGCAATGTGAATACATCGGAGCTCCTCGAGAGCCTGACTAATCATACGTCAACCCAGACAATCCCCGCGTAGGCTATCTGTGGCTATGCAACATCATGTCGATTGAGAGCTTCACAGATCGTGCCCTTAGGGTCCTTTTTTCATCTGAGTCCTCGGAGGCAGACTACATCATTGTCAGCATTGGCTTGTACTGGCTTTTCTTCATCCTCAGTATAGCGAGCCCCGACCAAGACCTTGGCTCTCATGTCCGCCGTGAAGACCTCATCAAAGAATACCGTCTCTGCCGCGAGAACCTGGAGACAAGTCTCTCGACGCTTCCATTTCATTTCCCAGGGGATCAAGACCATATAGAAGCTCTCATCATGGCGGTAAATCATTCCCCTCCAGCCTGCAACGGTATAGCCATTCGCTAATGTAGGACATGCCTTTATAGTCTTTCTATGCTATTGATAACTCGAAGCCGTCCTTGGCCTGGTCATTCTGCTCAGCCTCAGCCCAGAGATGTCTGAGCCTGGGTCTCCACCGAGACAATGGCACGAGCGAAAGAACTTCTTTTCGGAACCGAAAACAGTGGCTGTTCTGGACCACTTATGTGATCGACAAGGCCCTTTCACTCCGCCTTGGTCGCCCTTCAAATCTCCCCGACTTTGTGAGAATTCCCCGACTGTATTTCTTACAGTAACCAATGATTTGTTTGCTGAGCACCGAGCCAAGACTCATGACTACCGAGCTGCTAACACGCTGTTGTCAACAGGATATAACTGTCTCGCCTCCGGATCCTGGTTTGGGCCCAGAGCCCTACTCCTTCGGAGACCTAAGCTTCGTCTCATGGATCCATGTCGCACGGATTCAAGGACGCGCTTACGAGGAGTTGTATAGCCCCGCGGCTTTAGGGCAGTCGGACGAGGTTCGCCGCTCCCGGGTCAAGGCCATGGCAGACGAGGTCATGGCAGTGATGCAGCGCAGCGAGGGTATGAATGTAAGTGTTCTTCATCCCGGATGTCCAGGGTGAGACGAAGTGTCATCGCAACCCTCTTCACCCATATGCTTTTCTTTTCTCTTATACCTCTTCAAACCCAATGCTCAGACTATTAGACTCATGAATATTGGAAGCAGGCTGCCAGCCATCCAGAATGGGCCACCACCCTGGATATAGACACATACCAACTCATGCACATGATGGATAAAGTATTAAATCGTTCGGTGTTGACACTACTCTATCGTGCCATCCCCTCTCCGCCTGGCTCCCCCTCGACTTTCACGCCAGAATGCGTCGACGCGGCACGTTCGGCTCTCGAGAAGCATGAAGAATGTATGGAACGTTTGAAGCCTTACGACGCCCAGTTTAGGACACTCTATTTGCATTGGTAAGCCTGCAAGTTTGAATCAACAATAATCACGCACTAAGAAAAGCAATTTTTAGGACGATTCATTACAATCCTTTCAATCCCTTCATTGTCATTTTCTGCCACGTCATCGAGACCAGCAACATGAGCGACCTGGATAGACTTCATGATTGCGTCGCCTCTCTCGAGCCAGCGTCAAGAGATTCCGAGTCGACGGCACGGCTTCACCGGTTGTTCCATGTCCTCTACAACGTGGCCCTGAAGTACGTCGAGGTCAAGCAAAACCAGGAGCAAGAATCCGTCGGTCGGGAATTCGATGCGTATCTCAATGCACTGGGTTTCAACCCTGGGGGAGCAATGGACATGAGACCGGGCGGAGATGGCCCTGAGGGGGCTGGTATACCAGCGCCTGGTCTCGGTCTCACCATGCAGGACTATTCAGGCCTCGAGGGGGTACCGATGTCCAACCAAGACGTGCCTGCTTCAGGCATGTTGCAGCAGGGGATGCTGCTCGGAGGCTGGTTCCACACCAACCAGCAGATGATGGGTTTGTTGGAAGAGGATACCCTCTGAAATGCTGTTTAGTTACTGGGTGGTTTCACGGTTCGCGCTCTTCCACAGATCTGCAAGCAACAGGAAGGTCAGGACATCCCTAGGTACTCAACCGCGAGGGTTCCTTTGGGGAGCCCAAACAGATGTCGGTCCAGTTGCACTCCCTGGGACATTGGGCCTCGAGGGGATCTGAGGCTTTTGTCAGCGTGATGGTCGTTTCAAGTCGCTTTGGCATGCTTGATATGCCCTTTTGGTGCTCCCATACAGGATCGGTGCCTCAGGAGTTTCGAGGCTCTAGCATGCACACAAAGAAGGGACCCGTCAACCTCGGAGCTGACTGCTTGAGACGCGAGTGAGCTCGCGTTGAATCTTGTTACATTTGTATACTGGCACAAAAACGAAGCCACAAAATGGAGAGGCTGGAGCAAAATCCTGGACTGTTTATTAGATGATTCATGATTTACATAGACTCGGACACTTGGATGGGGCGATGTTTGTAAGACCACTTGTTTCCACGCTTCCAAGCTTCCTATTGCTCGTGAGATCCTACCCATTCGCCAAAAGAAAAATGAGTCGGAAATCTGTCGCCCAAAGACTGAGGATTTGTGGATTTTCGTTCCTCATACACAAGATTTGTGCCTGACACAAATTGGTCGCGTCCAGTCTCGGACATCACCCACATGAGACCCAACGGTTCATCCATGTGACTCTGATCTACGCTGAGAGCCCTTGGAGATGTAACGTGGAGGAATCCGAAAGGCTGGCGGCCATGAGCTCAGACATTCGGCAGATTTTAGCCCTTCTGCACGTGCTCAATGAGACCACTATGCTGCTCAGTATCTGCACCAATCGCGACCGGTCACGAATGTCTGAGTGCTGCAATTACGGGAATGGCCTCTACATGATGTTCAGACGATTTCCGGATGAACAAAAGCTTCAGGACTGAAACATATTCCCAGACAGACTATTGTTGGTCGCTTGCCTGCCTTTCGATGCTTGTTTGACGCGACAGACGCGACAACGCACAACAAACTGCAAGTCAACTACATTCAAGGTGCCTTGCACAGTAGACTGCCACAGAAAGGTAAGATCTGCGCACCCTCCGCCTTAACAGCTTCAAATCCGATATTGTAAAATCATGCCCCCGTATACATCTGCACCAAAGCGGAGAGACAGAATAAAGAGTGGCTCTATCAAATTACTTGGCTACTAGTAGTGTGCAAATCAACATATATCCGTAAGTCCGGGCCCAATGACAAGTTCCCCATTGCGCGTCCACAAGCACGACTCAACGTCTTGGTGTTGCTCATGCAGGCGTACATGCCGTTTCATTCCAAGTGGCACTATGGCCAAGCGCTCGCGTGGTCAAAATAAGGTTTGTTTCCCGCGCGCTCCTCTCATCCGGAAACGCCTCGAGTCAAGCTTCCCCTGTTCTCCCCATCGCAAAGCTGGAGAAGTAGGAGGCTACAATTGAAGCCGAGGGCGCATTCTCCAACTCACTCAGTGCCAGTCACAGCATTCAGTGTGCGCCGCTGCGACCATCTCGGTAAAGGGAGCGTCTCAACTTGCGGGGAAACAAACACCCACTACTTAGGTACTGGCGGGACCACCGGCTGTCAATGCTCAGTCTGTGGGGCCCCAGATCGCACATAAAAGTAAGGTCGCGATCCGATTCTCCATAGGAAGCAACTATAGTAGCACGTTGTAAAGAAACCGAGTTCACAACACAGCCAGCGCGCAACCCTAACGACTTTCTAACGGGATCATGGCACCAAGCCGTATCGGACCTCAGAACGAAGCCGCACCAGTACAGAAGAATGGTGTGAGCCTCAAGTCGAAATGGCCCAATTCCGAAGACCTCTACGGATCTAACCTGCCGTGTCGCGTTCAAGGCGAGGTAGCAGACCTTGTTGTTCTGGGCGATATCCCTCCGGAGATCGATGGCACGTTCTATCGGGTAACCGTCGATCCATTCGTGCCTCCTCATCCCGGCAACGTACCAATTGATGGCGATGGCAACATCACCGCGCTGCGCTTCCAAGACGGGAAGGTTGACTTGAAAGTGCGCTACGTCGAGACTGAGCGTTTTCAAATCGAACGTAAAGCTGGAAAAGCCATGTTCGGACTATACCGAAACCCCTTCTCTCATCACCCATGCGTGCGGGCGGCAGTGGACTCGACAGCCAACACCAACCTGGTGCTGTGGGCGGACAAATTCCTGGCTTTGAAGGAGGGAGGGCTTCCATATCAAGTCGACCCGCACACCCTCGATACCATCACATATGATCCTTTCGGGGACCAAGGAATCAAGTCAAAGACCTTCACTGCGCACCCGGTAAAACCTTCTCCCGTCTTCACTTGCTTTGGAGCAACTACTAACCAGTCGTTGCAGAAAATCGATCCATTCAGCGACGAGCTGGTCGTCCATGGATACGAGGCCAAAGGACTGGCAAGCACTGACATTGTCGTCTATGCTCTCGACAAAGACGGAAAGAAGAAGGACGAACAGTGGGTCAAGAGCCCTTGGTGTGGCCCAATTCACGACTGCGCCATAACACCGAACTGGCTGATCCTCGTCCAGTGGCCGTTCGAGGCCAACGTCGAGAGGATGAAGAAAGGTGGACACCACTGGGCTTGGAGCTACGACCTGCCCGCGACCTTCATCGTGGTTCCCAGGCGCAAGAGCACGAAGCTCCCGGAGGGTTGGAAGGAGGGCGAGTACAGGGTCTACCACGACCGTAATGTCATGCTCATTCACACCGCCGGTGCTTGGGAAGAAGACGACGGAAATACACTCTTCGTGGAGACAACTAGAGTCCACGACAACGGGTTCCCATTCTTCCCTCCCGACGACGGGAGGATGCCAGCACCCGATGCGAAGGCAGACTTTGTGCGCTTCAAGCTGGACCTGACCCAGCCCACCGGGAGCAAGCTCGCCAGTGAGCCCGAGGTCGTACTGGACATCCCGGCTGAATTTCCCCGCGTCGACGAGCGCTTCCTCTCCAAGCCATACGATGTCTCCTGGATCAATGTCATGACCCCGGCTGATCAACGGGACCCGATTCCTCCAGGGGAGGAGCATCTCGTCTGGGGCGGGCTGGACGGTGTGGCTATGCACCGCTACTCCACCGGCGAGACGAAAATCTACTGGACAGGCTTCGATGGAATATGCCAGGAACCGATCTTCATCCCTCGTTCCGACGACGCTGAGGAAGGTGATGGGTGGGTCATGTGTATGGTGGAGAGGAGGACCGCAAATCTCTGCGAGGTCATCCTTTTGGACACGAAGGATTTTACGAAGCCCAAGGCCATCATCAAATTGCCATTCCATGTTAAGAGTCAGGTGCACGGTAATTGGATCGACCAGAGGAGACTGAAAGAGAGACGGAGCCTGGTGAAGGAGGGAGCGGAGATCAAGATCAGCAAGAGGGGTGCGTTAGAGTCGTGGGACATTGAGTAGCAAAGGCTTCTCTAGCTTTGTGCGCAAATTTCCGAGACTGACATAAATGAACGAGTTTTGGAATATTTATGGTAGTGCTCTCAGCGTCAACACACAAATGTTGAAATTATTCCCCCGGCACCGACGACCTTTTCTTACTTCGATCCTAAAAGCCGCCTGTTGATGAGGTAAATAGTCTTGGGAGTTATCATTTGAAATCAATACGATGTTCAATGTCTTTTGTCCACAAATATGGTTGTGCTGTGAGCTTTTGAGTGAGGTGCCCACGAGTACGAACAATTCCGTTAAGAGGAATCCCCGCTATTCACTCTTCAGAGAATCGCGATATAATTCGCCTCGTCAGATTGGATTGCAGTGATCCTCTACTCTGGCAATTCAAGAACAACGGACAGCTCAAGAAAGAATCGTCGTCAAGTAGACCAACCCAGGCTCCGCGAAGAGGGTAGTACCTGGAATTTATTCCACCATAATTTCGAGCTTCTGGATCTTGCCTCTTTGTCCGTTTGACATCGTTCGCCCAACGGCAGCCTGCCCTCGGAAAGATAAACTCTTTTATTGTGTCAAAATCCAGCGGCTCTTCTAGGACAGTGCGGAATAGATCAAAAGGGAAATCGGCAAAAGCTATGCGCCAGCCCGGAGTCGAACCGGGGGCCCATCGATGGCAACGATGGATTTTACCGCTAAACCACTGGCGCTTTTTATTATATCCAAGTTTTGAATTTGTTACCCATTAGTGTTTCATGCTTGTCACGTGATTTCAGTTAAGTTTTTATATATATAATTTCATTAAATATAGAGATTTATATAAATGAAAATAAAGGGTATATAAATACCTTATTAATTTATAAACTTAATTTATAAATTTAATTTATAAATTTAATTTATATATTTAAAGTTAATTTATATATTTAAAGTAAATTAAATTTATAAATTAACTTTAAAAATATAATATAACTCTTAATATATAAATTAGCTTTAAATATAATAAATGTAAGTATTAAATATAAGTTAAAATCACTCTTTTTAAATAAGCATATCATTTAAATGCAGAAGATATTTATAAATATTCTTGTTATAATATATACCTTTTCTTTTTCAAGGGAATTTATATTCTATTGACACAGACTTAACTATCGCTATAAATTAAGACGCAGATACGTCCACCAGTGTGACTCGCTGTTCTGCTACCAGATTTGTGTGCTCCCAATCATCTCTCAAGATCTGAAGACAGCCCAGATCAGGACTTCCCATTTGAATTTGGGCTTAAAACGGGGCAAGAGTCTACGAAAGAGAAGCCTCATCGGCTAAACACGTAAAGAAACAACGCGCAAGATTGAGTGCCTGCCAAGTCGAAGAAATTCATGACAACCAAAATACTTGACGTATGGCAAACAAATGTCCTGTCCCTGTTTTAATATTCACATGCTTTCAATCAGAGGTAACAGAGTGTGTTCATCAAGGGTGGGCGCTAGGCCGAGGGCTTTCGGAGCCGAGGGCTTTGCATGTGGACAGCCGATACAGCTTGACGACGATCTTGAACGGGGAAACTAACCTGATGGAACGGAAACTGAATCACTGTCGCATCAGTTAAAAGAGGGGACAACAGATATGTGGATATTGATCGTTGACAGTTCGCCTGCCGAGAGCATGAACGAGTCGTCCAAGCGCCAGGAAGAAATGAGGACGCAAAGAATTTCCGCTTTCGGATTACGATTGAGTTTGATAGGCCGAGGAGCTGTAGTACCCCCTGTCGATCTGTATAAACACAGACGTCGCCCCGTAAACTTTGGGACGAACAGAAATAAGCTTCGCGGGAACTAGCTCTGGTGGCATGCATGCATGAGCTTAGTGAGGCAGACTTCAATTGACGAGTGGGCTGGATATCAAATCCCATGCCTCCAAGAAGGGATTAAATAGAAGGCCACAAGGTACGATATTGGTACTGCTGCGTGAGTCGAGCTCTTGTTCACAGCTCAGAAGAAGCTCATTCGTGCCAGACACTTGGCACCGTACTCAGCTACTTTGTTTTGGCCGCTCACTGCCTCTCGAATACGATGGCAAGCCTTTGCTACTTTATGCTGGCTCTAGCTGCTCTTGTGGGCTTCGGATACTCTGGTACTGTCCTCCATGGGAACTTAGAAAGACGAAGCCGGAATACATGGCCTAACAATTAATTCAAATAGAGGACGTTTCCACAAGTTCTTTGGGTACCTTGGGCGCTCCAACACTACCCCTCTATCTCGCTGATCCGAAGGTCAGTACTCTGTCTCTACCCATTTGAGACGGTCCCATTGGCCATCCGTGGAAGCCAAAATGCTCACGTGTGTGTCAACAGGCTCCTGGCACTGTTCCTTGGGGCAATAGAACGGCCGAATCCACGAATCCCTACATCGACATCCCCGATACAGGTACTCCGCTCCATTTCTGGAAGGAAGACACTTGGTGGCCAAAATAATAGTGTGCTAATACCAAGACCTTTCCTGTAGGCGTCACCAGACAGTATAACCTTACAATTAGCAGAGGGACAATCGCTCCATCTGGCTTGCTGAAGCCCGCGCTGCTTGTCAACAATCAGTTCCCAGGAGTCAGTGCAACTCTGCATTCAACTTCTTCGCTCAGCATGGTCACTCACATACACCTAGCCCATGATTGAGGCGAACTGGGGTGATTGGATCGAAGTTCAAGTCACCAATAGCATTGCTGGACCAGAAGAGGGCACCGCAATTCATTGGCATGGGTAATACTAGCCTGATACTTCCCCATGTTCAGCCTACTTAAGCTAAATTTCGCAGTCTCCCGCAGCAAGGTACACCATGGATGGACGGAGTCCCGTCGATCACAGTGCGTACCGCAAAACCTCAACATTGCAGATGAGGCATGCGACTAAGATGAGGCTTATCACAGCAATGTCCAATTGCCCCTGGCAAATCCTCCACGTATAAATTCAAGGCGTAAGTCTTCAACATTTTAAGTGCTTGTATTCGGCTAACCCCCTACAGTCAACGCCCTGTGAGTTGAGCACCATGTTCAGATCAACTGAGGATCTACCAACTGACGTCGGAATCTGGTCATAGGGGACGTCTTGGTGGCATTCTCACTACAGCGGCCAATATGCTGATGGACTGACTGGACGTAAGGCTATTCAATTCAGATCTTGAGGTGATTTGGGCTGAGCTGGAACTAACCTGCCCTAGCAATCGTCATATACGGACCACAGAACGCCGACTTCGACGTAGATCTGGGTCCCATCATGCTGTCTGACTTGCGCAATGCCGACTACAACGCAGTAGATGGAAACGTTACGAGCTTCACGTTCCCGGAAACAATCTCGCCAGAGGTGACTTGGCAACCCCCAGTGTTCAAGAAGCTTCTTAGTTTGCACGAAGCTGACGGGCCTCCGGCCGACGAAGATCACCAGACTCTTTCCTCCGGCCGATGCCAACATGATGCAAGGCCGAGCAGCAACTGCGGGACAATGCGAGGGGCTGGGCGACACCAGTCTGAACTGTGTCGACACCCCGGATATTCCCAAGTTTCGTGTGGCCGCCGGGCAAAGGGTGAAGATGAGGCTGATCAACCACGGCGGTGATTCAACCCAGAGGTTTGGTATTGATGGACACAAGTTAACAGTCATTGCCAATGATTTCGTCCAGGTCAAACCATACCAGACTGATTTCGTCACAGTCGCCGTCGGCCAGCGCACTGATATTGTCTTCGAGGCGACGGGAAATCCTGGCGACATGTTCTGGATGCGAGCTCAAGTCGTATTTTGTCCTCCGAGCCTCACGGAACAGGTGGAAATGCGAGGGGCCTTGTATTACGATGGAGCTGATACAAATGCTCAACCGACGACGAGCCAAACGGCGGACGCAAATTTGACCAACTGTCAGAATGTGAGTTGTTTGCTGCTGCTTGAACACCGTCATATACCGGCGAAACGACTCAACTCGATCTCTAATGCCCCAACGCTGCAGGATGACTTGAAGATCACCAAGCCGTATTATCCCATGCCACTCGAGGAGCCGGATACCCAAATCCAGTTCTTCACCTTCTTCACAATCAACGACAAGCTTGAGTACAGATTCACAATGAACACCCAGCTCGAAAACGTCGTGCAGCTCGGCCGGCACTTCTACCAAGGCAATTATAGCAGCCCAATCCTCCGCGACGCGCAGTCAGGAGGCGCGGCGCAGACATTCGGTCAAAAGAGCCGTGTGTACGATTTTGGCACCAACAAGACCGTCCGCGTCGTGGTGAACAACCCATTCATAATCCAGAACATGCACCCCATGCACCTGCACGGCCACGACATCCAGCTGCTCGCCACGGGGGACGGGCTCTGGGACGGCAAGACGCTCGAGACGGAGAACCCCATCCGCAGGGATACGGTGATGATGCCGCTCAACGGGCACATCGTGTTCCAGTACACTTTGGACAACCCGGGAATTTGGTCACTGCACTGCCACATCCCGTGGCACCTGGCCGACGGCCTCTTGGTCAACTTTATGGAGCGGCCGGATGAGATCAAGGCGCGGTATGCACAGATACCCCAGATTATGCAGGAAACTTGCGACTCATGGAATGCTGAGCGGCCAGCCTTGAGTGTACCTGATGAGAACTGATGAGATGCGCGAGGAACAACTGCACGAAGGGCGGAGGTCATCCAGCCGGTGAACTGTAGCTGGGTTAGAGGGTGTATTTCCCTATTGCTGAATCAATCCAGGTGCGAAGGATCAGGGGTCGTAAAAAATGTTTCACGTGATCATTTATCTATAGTTAAAATTGCATTCAATCTGGTCTCAAACGCTCGACGAGCAATCTTGGAGGTCGGCACAAACAAATGAAACGCATGCGGTACGCCCTCGTATAAGTGGAATTCGACAGGGACAATGGCCTTAACAAATTTCTGTACGTGTTCTGGCACCTCATAGAGGAAGTTGTCCAATATACATACGTGGTAGGCCTTGAATATGCTCGTCACTGATCCGAGCCGCAGTCACGTATGGCGGCACCCTGTCAGATCTGTGTAGCTCCCCGAGCTATAACGCCCAGCTATTCACTCTGTCGACCTTGTTGAAGGCGTTGCGCCCGCCGGTGTGGTCCATCTGCGTCTGGTCGTCTATCATCGGGTAGATCAAGATCTGCCTGGAAAGAGTCAGAGTTTAAGTGGAAGGTTACATGGGGAGGGGGCAAAGCAACAACAAAAACAAAAATTGAGGCTGAGCCAGGAATTGAACCCAGATCTTATCGCACACATCTGTGGGGTGTCAGCACCGTCGACGTTAGTTACTGAATGCCATCTGGAGTCGACACATGCTACCGTTGCACCACACACCCTCAACTGTCAGTTATTTCCACTTGTCGAGCCCATATTGTGGATGCGTGTCGGGTCCATGCCCAGCTCGGCGATGCTGGACCGGATCCATGCGAGCGCCACCCAACAGTCTTCGATGGGTGTGGGAAAGGGCTCTCTGGGGCTATAGGCGATAATCAATGGACAAAATTGCAGCCACTGCTGCGACGTAGGATCCATATCTGGCATACGATATGCAGCTCCCATAGTGTTTTATCCGCCGCCATGAATGTGCACAATCGCCTGGCCGGGGAAGGAGGGCGAGCTCGTGGATTCTTTCTTGCGGTAATGGTAGATTGGAACCTCGTGGCTGTCGTGGCTGCGGGCACATCGGATGGATGGTCTGCTCAATATCTTCAGGCAGCGTGAAGGGTTTGATCCTGATTCTGGCTTCGATCTTCTTCTCCTGCCCTTAAGATCGTGGAATGGAAGACGTCCTCGCATCTACGCACTCTCCAAAACCGATCTCGTGAGCCCGCCACTCAGGATAGTATCTCAGCTCAGACATTGTACTCACGACGGACTCCGTTATCGTGTCCCAGAGGGCTGCATGTTCTTGAACTAGTAGTATAAAATGGGTAAATGAGTCGACACTCATTATCAAAACCTGAACATCTGAGGGGGTAACGACTAATAAGGGTTTAGGTCAGTACAACCGATCCAGCGGCTAATTCGTTCTCGTAGCGATCCAACAATATGTCGGTCGTTCGATCGAGCCAATTATTCCCTATGAATGGTGACTACCGTGCAGAGTACATATGCAGCAATACCCAACATCACTGGCGAGTGATCCAGTCCCCCGCTCAGAGCCCCCAAGGACTCACAGACCTTCTACTAAGATACCCACCTGCTCTTCGGTGGCCCGCCTTCGTCCCCTCCTCCTTCTAGCCAAAGCACACAGCAACGTTTCCTTCGGAACACTTGATGACATTTGAAACTTCGTCAAACCCCACCGTTTATGCCATAATGACAAGATGCCCCGAGAGCCTTGTGCCGACGATCTGAAAGACACTATGAGCCCGCTTCGGCCTTCTCTTCATATCAGAACAGTGGGGGTTATCGGTGCCGGCCTCAGCGGCATCGTTACGGCTGCGCATTTGCTCCGCTCTGGAATAAATGTCACTGTTTTCGAGCGATCCAACAGCCCTGGTGGTGCCTGGAAGTTCAGCCCACAAGTAGATCGAGACCCGCCGTTTCCCAACATTCAACCCGCGGCCGCAGACTGGCATGAACTGGAAGAATTGCGAGCAAGCGGACTGGACCCCGAGAGCGCGGTGAAGATTTTCGACCCACCAGGCCCAGTGTATGCTAATATGAAGAGTCGGGGCAACGATGAAATCATGCGCACCTCGCTTGAGGGCTGGCCGGACGGGAAACGAGCGCCTTTGGATCACACCGATGTGGTCGCTTATCTCCAGCGAATCGCTCGGATTCATCACGTCCAAGAGAGAATCCTCTTCCGCACGCGCGTCGAATCGGTTCTCAAGAGCGCCGATGATGACCAATGGCAGATCCAGACCTCGAAGCTGGCTGCTTCTTCCTCGAGCTACACACTAAGCAAGGAGTCCTGGAGCTTTGACGCCGTTGTAGTGGCTTCGGGCAGATACGGCCCGCCGCGCGTGCCCGACATACCAGGACTCTCCACGTGGAAACGCAGATTCCCAGGCCGAGTGACGCACGCAAAGCAATACCGCTCCCCCGAGCCCTACCGCTGCAGAACGGTGCTGATCATCGGGGCGCACATTTCGGCCCTGGAGATCGCAAACGAGCTTGTCAAGACCGGAGCACGAGTTTACCAGAGCGCCAGAGACACTAGAGCTGATTTCAGGGCCAAAGTGAATCACGAAAATGCTGAGAAAGTAGCCATAGTCGCCGAGTTCACTCTCGAGGGCGACAGCTGGGCTCAACGCGCGCCAGGCCCGACGACTTTAGATGATGACAGCCCCATTCCAGGCAAGGCACGCCTTCAAGATGGTCGGATCATAGAAGAAATCCACGATGTTGTAATTGCGACGGGCTACCTAACCGTGTTCCCATTCCTTGGTCCATTGCTACAACAACCGGACACAGCCATGCAAGACGCGGACGAAACGGTCATCACTAGTGCCGACGGCAGGACGGTCCACAACCTACACGAAGACATATTCTACATCCCCGACCCAACTCTCGCATTCATAGGTGTCTCTCATTTCGCGTCGACCTTTTCGCTGTACGACTTCCAGGCCCAGATCCTTGCGGTCGTGTTCTCAGGCAAAGTCCGGCTTCCCCCGAAAGCCGAGATGCGGGCGGAACAGAGGCGCAGGAAGGACCGGTTGCTGCCCGGTACTGTCATTAATAGCATCTTCCTGTTGGACGACTTCGTGATTGGCAGACTGATGCGATGGGCCAATAAAGACTTGGTATCTGGTGGGCATGAGCCACTTCCGGGGCCAGACCTTAAGTGGTGGGATGCGTTCAGGAAGGAGAGAGAGGGTGTCCGGCCTCTTCTTGGAGACTTACAAGATAACTATTTAGGCACTTACGGAGTCGACTGGGAAATGCTGGCCAGTACCCAGTTCAATATGTATTAGGGTAGAGCCCTGTCTAGTTGTGGACCACGAAGCTCAAAGACCTTCGATAGGTACGGTTCCGAATGAGAGAAAATATGCTTGTACTGTTGCTACGTGATGGCATCCGCACGACAAGCATAGAATCGTGTATACTACACAGATAAATCCAAAACATTGTCGAGGGCTTTCTACTGAGATACGACATTGATGGACTAAGCGACTTGGTTCATCCTTTTAAATGGAGCCAACTCGGCTGGATCATCTGCTACCTAGGTACGTACCTATGTCGTTCCCAATTTTTGCTCAACTCCCGAGTTTGGAACTCTTGAGACCAGCAGCCAAGGAGCTCACTGGTCTTGCCTTGGGTGAATGCTGCGGGATGACCGTACGATTTCAAATACCCTTTTAGTCCAGCCAGCATCTCCTGACGATCGAACCACTCGGCAACAATTCAGCCAGCTAAGTAAGTAGTAAACGAATTTTCATTGCTTTTAGACTAGTATTTCTCAAGCCCTTTTTCAGCACCGAATCCATCCCAACCAGGTCGCAGCCCTTTTCATAAGCCTGTCATGCACAGCATACATTAAACACAGACCGCAATGTCTGCGTGCTTTTAGCCGTCATGACCTCTATTTTGTCTAGACCCTCCCGAACTTTTGTTAATGTCTGCCTTTTTCAACACTGGTGGGTTTTGATGGAACGTGAGATTGCAACAGATCGAGCGACAGTTGAAAAAGGCAACTGAATGTGCGAGCGAGTGCAAGATGCCAAAATGGCTCTGCAGCTCGAGAGAGCATTGCAGGAAAACAGAACTCGATGTCAAGGAGATTTTAGGACGGATTCATATAGGAGAAAGCGGGCTGATGTGGGGGACGAATTTTGTGCCCGCGAAAGAAGGGGAAAATCAGGCCAGGGATGACAGCGAGGTTAGTCAACTTTTCCAGTGATTGGCCACCGCAGCCATGCCGTCCATGAGCGTATTTGATGTCGTTATGGGGCGAGCAGATGGGACTCCTCTGTCTGTGGTAGCGCTCAGAGGTGCATCGTCCTCACGTCTGAAATGCTGCGCTGCCTCTTATGTGCCTGAGACATGTCGGCAGCTGGACCAGAAGCCTTGCGCTTTTGCATGACAGCCTCGGAGGGGCTCTTGGCCATGACCTTCTTGTGACGACGTTCCGGTGTCAGAGGAGTAGCTGCGCCTCCCAGACTGCCGTGCTTAATACCACGAAGAGTACCATGATACAACGGGTTTGAGAAAGCAAGAGACTCCTGTGTTGCTTGCCCGTTCAGTATCAGCTGTTGGTTGACCTGGTTCCGCCGGAAGGCGCCGACGGCATCCGCATTGTTCGTCAAGTGGCTCAGAAGTGGATGGACGTCGGTGTTGGAGTCGCTCAGAGCGCTGGGAGCCATGGAACTGCGGCGTGAAGGAGTTGCGTCGGTGTTGCCGTCGTCGGACTTGTCGGCCTCATCCTCTCCCTCCGACCCGCCATCGCCGAAATCGAGGAAGTCCTCGATGTTCAGGTTTCTTTCCTCGGCATCCTCATCCTCTTGCTCAGCATCCACCAGCCAGGAGTCCTCACTATCGTCTCCCATGTATGGTTCGGCGCCTGAGGGAAAGAAAGCCTCGGCCGGTCCAACAGTCTGGAAATCCATCATGCCGCCGGCGAAGAAGTTGGCAGACGACATGGCGCTCATCATGAGCGAGCCGGGATTGCCCATAATCGGAGAAGTCTGATGGGAGGCGGGATAGGAGAAGTAGTCTGGTTGGAATTGCACCGGGTCGAGGATAACATCGAATCGACGCTGCTTCTTCTGTGGCGTGATGACCATCATTTTGCGGGTGACCGGGTTCATGACAACAATCGGCTTCTTGATAGACCTCTTAATCGGCTTGGGCGTGCCACTTTCAGACTTCTCTGAGTCCGACGGCTCTCCAGACGCAGCACGCAGAATCGGAATCAGCTTCTTACGGGGTACCGGCTCAGGTTCGTCCTCTTCGGTCGTCTCACCATCGGCTACCAGGCGTCATCAGCATCAAAAGGCGAGCACGTCATGCATCGGCGCTACTCACACATATATCCATCCGATTCATCGTCATCGTCCTCTGGCAAGGGAAGTTCAGGAACCTTTGAGTGCGAGACATCATTTGGCTCATTCACGTTGCTGCCCCCGAAAATGTTGGGGAACTCCTCGTCGATCCCATACGGGTCATCGTCTGAGTCGTCTGGTGCGCCAGCGGCACCCGAGTAGTCCCAGTAGGTTGCAGAGACGGACGAATCATCGTCGTCATCCTGCTCGATCTCCCGGCGGAACCCAGAGTCGAGCGAGTCCTGAGCAATGAAAATGTCCGGGAAGAAGTCATCGACATCCTCCTCGGTCTCGTCAGAGTCCGACTCTGAGTCGGGGACGCCCGCAAAGCGGACGTGACGTTCAACAGGAGTTGTACTAACTGGCTCGGCAGTGTGTACTTGGGCTGGGGCGGGCTCGTCATTCTCAGACGCGAAGCCATTCCAGCTAACACTGCTAGTATCATCACCGTCCTCGTCCACAGATTCGAGCTCGTGCTCGTTCTCATTCTCGTTGTCGTCTGTATCATCGTCATCATCAGCATCGGCGGCGGCTTCATCTTCGTCGCCGTCGACGTCAGAAGAGGGCGGCCGAGGGGAGCTTGGCGCGGCAGGTTGCCTCGCGTTGGCTAATATGTGCTCCTCCTCGGCCGCGAATACATTTTCCTCGTCGTCATCAGAGTCACTGACATCCTCCACGCCAGAGTACCCCTCGTCGTCGGAGAGGTCAAGAGAGGCAGACGACAAAGAGGAGGATGATGCGCGGCGCTGCTTAGAAGACTTGGGGGCCTTCTTGGGACCTTTCTTGGGCGCCTTGATGGACTTGCCACCCGTGGGCACTCGGTTCAGGCCCCGTTTGAGCACGATCTTGGGAGGCATAGCTACAGCTTATTACTCTCTTTCGAGAGACACTGTTCTCAAGTTTCGGGGCGGAATGCAGGAGGTTGTCGATCACACCGGGTCGGGGCCTCGAGCTGGGGTTGAGCTTCGAGGGCGGCGTGGGGAGTTTAATTCGTTTGATATCTAACGGCACTTGTTCGGGTCTGCTCGAGACCAAGCTGGGTCGGATTGAGGAGGGTAGGAGCAGCAAGATGGCTTCTGCGAGTATTCGGATCCGAGGAGGCGGAAGGTGTAAAGTGGAGCTCGGTCACAGGAAGGTGGAAACGCTTTCAGGCCCAGTCGGGAAGGGCAGACGATGTAGTTGTTGAATTTAGGAACAGGCCTCTTAGTTTCCTGCGATTCGACTCGGCAGCGATGGTAGTGCCGTGGTTGCGCGGTGCCCCTGCGTGCGGTAAGGAGGCTCTTGACAGGCTTCAAGGTCTGGATAACTTCGTCGAAAGACTCGGACTGATCTCTGATGCTGCGGGACTGCGAGGCACCGGTCACGTTTCACGGCGACCGATGCCGCGCAGTGGGCGTTTACAGCTCAGGGACGGCCGAAGACATGTTGACTAAAGGGTTCGACGAAGTTTAGATGGGATGTATTCAATTCTCTGGGAATGGTACGGCGACTTCGTTGTCTGTTTGGATTGATGGTGGTTTGGTATGGGTGGGGAGGAAGAGGAAGGGAAGAAGAAGGGGAGGCCAGGGCAGGGCAAGTAAGCGAGAGGGGCCCGAAATTTCTCAAGTGGCCTCGTCAAGGTCCCAGAAACTTTTTTTCTGGGGTGGGACCCCAATGCGTGCCCTGTGAGTGGTCAATGAGCCTGGGGAGTAGCGTTGTAGTCTTGTACCTACCCACATCATTTCCACTGGAGGGTACTTGCATGCCCACCTAGGTCCCTAGGCGCACTGTTAGGTAGGTAGTACGACGGCAGTGGGGTAGCCCAACCGAGCAAGGGACAGACGCACCTCTGGGAATCGTCTCACCAGCAATTTTGGCATTTCAACGATTAATTCCATCAGCACCATCATCATCGCCATTACCAGGTACTGCTACCACACCACCACCGCCATCATCAGCAGCTGCTTTTGCCCAACCACAGGCCGACCCGGCCATCCAATCCATCAGCTAGACCTCTCAGGGACGACCCATCTCGGCCGCCGGTGACTCTTCTCTACGTTGTGCGTGCATGGCCTGGGGAACTGTGACCAACGCGCAAGACTCATTCTTGCTCATGCCCATACCAAGTATCCAGCCACTTACAAGCCATACCCAGCTGGTAGTCATACCCATTCTCTCCCTTAGACTCACACGACAGCTGGGCCTGCACATGCAGGCAGGCAGCACTGGGGCTGGAGCTGACGCTGGAGCTGCACGTAGGAGACTCCTTGCTGTCAGACTGTCCAGACTGTCTGACTGTCAAGACTGTCTAGTCCCTAGTCTGCTTCCTCCTGCATGCTGCATGTCCTCAAGTTCCTGTGCCTAGTCTAATCCCTAGACAACGTACCCAATGACCTACCTATTCCAGCCTACAGCAGTTATCTCGTGCAGTGCCGCGACGGCAGCGCAAGCAGCACAAGCATCAGCATGAACGACAGACGGCATCGAGCCCGCCTCCGTCCAATAGAGTCCCTCCTGGACGCCGGTCACCGCCATTTTGACAGCAAGGGTTAAAGTGGTTTCTTTTGCCTTGACAAGCAGCAAAGCGCCTCAGAACTCAATTCCGCGTCAACAGCATCACGTTCCAGGCCTCCACCGGGAAGAGGCATTGTCTTACCTATTTGCGATATCATCTGCTGGTCTCGCGGCCAACAGCAGGACCCAGGCCCTGCTCGCGTCAAGAGGGGCCAGCTGTTCGTCTTTTGCGAGCCATACTGAGGTGTGCCATAAATGACCGTCTCTCTATCTATACAGATCATGGCATGGCGATCTGTCATTGCTGCCTGTCAGGTTGTCAGTTTGCCAATTTGACGGCTTCTCGCCTCACCCTGTCCAGACCCCATAATTTATCCGTCGCCCTCTCGATCTGGTCCAGGGATGATGACACCAGCAATCATGCTCCGGTCCACAGGTGTGACGATGCTCTGTCTCCACTTCTGTTCTCGAACGTGTTTACAAGCCTCACATACATTGGTACACGTACAGTACCCCTGCATGAGGAAGGCCGCCCTCTCCAGACTGGTGTTATCTACAGTTTGGCGCTGTACATTCTGGCAGGTCGCGTGTTGGTCGCAAGGACCATGGAGAACAGTCTACTTGCGCTGTCGTATCTTCAATCCTCTATTTACCAAGAACGCGGGTTCCGGCATTGATGTCCCTCGCTCCCTAATCCAGGTTAGACTTCTGGACTCTGGCGGTCTGCATCTCAAGGCTGCGATACCTTGACTTGACCAGCCTGGCCTGCCTGGGAAGCGGGCACTTCGGCGATCACATCGAGCCCCACATCAAATGCTCCGCTGGTCTGATTGAGGGCCGTCGCCGCGAAGCGATTTGGGTTTGAACGGCGCATGCCCCCGTGAGTCGTCCGGTTCCTGACTACACCTACCTGGGCCGGCACGCCGCCGACCTGCGAACCACGAACACGCGGAGGGCCGTTTTGGACCGGTCAGTGCCCAAGATATGTGCCCCTCGTACCGCGGTCCTCATGACGACGGCGACAGTGATGTGAACCATCCAGACCCTGCCCGGCTTGGGAGCTCCCCAAAAGAGGACCTTAGTCTCATGACTCAACACGGAGAATCGCGCCATTGGACATCGAGCCCTCCCCTAGTTCGGCTACCCACCGAGCGGCGCCTCTTGGGGTCGTCAGTGTCTGGACGGCGTCTCGCGCGGGACCGGTTTTTGGGAAAGCAACGTGCATCGTCGGCCTCCTCCGCCTTGCCGCCCCCCCCGGAAGCTAGGTCTGCCTTGGTTTCATCGACAAGGCACCTTGATGACGGCACACATCAAGATTTCCCAACCAGGAAAAGGCGGTACCCTCAATGCTTGGAACCCAACTTCACAAAGTCGCCATTACCGGAACAGCCGTGATGAAACATTTAGTCAGTCGTCAAGTTTTGTCACAGTGTTTCAAGGCTCCTTCGGGAGTTTATTTCATTGTCTGCCTCACTGGTCACAATCGTTTGGTCTGACGTGACCCAGGACCCCTAAATTTCTATTCCCCGCATCCATGGGTATATCCTGGTAAGCTCCATCCATACAGTATGAATTTGCCTAATTGCCAGGCCCAACTGTCCTTCCGGAGATCAAACTCCCGAATGGCCAGGTTACTTCTGGTTCTAGAGCGCTGCGCTTATGTAACACTGTTGGTGACGGGACACTTTCCTCTCCCACCTGTGAGGCTCTGCGTTGAGCACGAATGTATCGCCGTGGGAGCATAGATTTCTGCCGCCTGAGTAGAACTACTTTCAGTAATGTAAGACCATCTCCAGATTTGTAGCATGTGCCGCTGATTATGTCAGACCCCAGTTCCGGGGCGTTGTCATTTGATCGGGTATCACTATATTTATTACAAGGCATAAAACAAGCTCAAAAACATAGCACAGCCCGCCCGCCATGCATCGGCAGCCGCAGGCTAAACGTTCAACCATGCCTCCGTTCTCGTCTTCAACGTCTGCCGAGCCTTAACAGCCGCCGAGCCAATGCGCCGCCGCATTGTCGCATTTATCCCAAAGGTTATGGCGTTGGCAAACCCAACGAACTGGCTAGTGCTCTGCAGGGCAGCAACAGCACGCGGATTCGAGGGAGTCTTGCCTGTTGCCTCCATGAGCCTGTTGACAATGCCTGGGATCCAGAGCAACACGTACAAAGTCGGGTACGCGTTCTGCCACGCGTTAGTTTATTGTGTTACGGAGCCAGAACCCACGCTTTCCGAGCGCAAGGGAGGTACCGAAGCAGGAATATGTACTCACGAGCAAAAGCATTCGTCGAATTTCCTTCTCGACTTTGTAGGCTCGGGATGGAAGCCCGTGGTCATGCTGCGAGACAGACATGTGCCTTGTAGGCTGCGACGGCGGCGCACGCGAGCAGCGTGTGGATGATATTTTGGTCTCGGTGTGTGGAGTGATCAGGTTGGACGAACCTGGCGGGATGTCCGGCGGAAGCCACGAGTATGCCCTCCTCGCGAAGCTCACTCGCACGTCGACCGAGTGTCTGACCCTGGGGCAGATCTCGGGTTTGTCGCTCTCAGCAGCGGGAAAGTGTCGGCTATAGTTGCGTTGCCCCTCCGCGTGGCCGGCGGTCGGTGCCGGTGGTGTCACAGTTGACACAAAACCTCGTTCCATGCTAGCGACCTCCTCAAACCCCTGGATCGGCAGCGAGAAGTCGGACATAGTTATGTCGTCTCTGCTATCCCTCGAGTCTTTCGGTGGGTCTCGTATATCACTCAACGGCCTTGTTTCAACTTCTCCAATCAACGTTGTCCCTTGCGACTCTTCCAACCGCTCTTTTGTCAATCTGCCACTTCCTGTATGAACGGCACCAGTGACTGGGTTGTAGCCATATCGAGCGCCCCTGCGAGAGCCGAACAGAGCCTTAAAATGACGATGGACGAACCACCAGATGTAGGCGTAAAGCAGGACCGTGAGGAAGATGATTCCGATTCGCCAGCCGTGGGTCAGGCCATATCGTAGATCGGGACGTTTCGCAGTGATCCAGCACCAGTTCCCGCTGACAGGAGTCATCACATTGAGTGAGATGGCAACGACGCTGGTAATGATGGGCACGATCCATGTTGAGGCACAGATGAGTGCTTTCGCCCATATCGACACATCGGGAAGGTAGGTTTTACGCGTTATGGTCAAGAGTGTGACAAGAACAATTGCGAGAATAGTGAAGTCCACTGCCTGTACAGTAAGCTGCCCGATGAAGCCGTTTGCAGTACAAGCAGGACCGGGGTTGAGCTTCTTAGTTCTAACGTAGATGAAGCCCGATATCGAGTTATTTAGGGTATTTATGAATTCTGCAGAAGGTTGCGAAGTCAGTTTAACTATCCAATGACGGCACACAATATCGGATTTGAACAAGAAGTAATTAAGTGATTCGAGGGGGTCGGTATGAAGTGCTGGACAACGAGTCGTCATCAGCGTTGGGATCAGGATGAAGCGTACCAGCCAAGGCGAGATTCAGGATCAGAGCGTGTCTGAAGGAATGTTGTTGGTCCCGGAAGACGAGATAGGAGAGTAGCACAAAGGATGTGGCAATACACGAGGTCATGCTACCAGCAAGCGTGAATCTGGCAACAAGGTCATCGTAGGCCATGTTGGGAGACGAATCTCTCCACCAGTATCGACCAAAGAGCCCGGCGAAAGGCGGCTTTGGTGCAGGCGGGGTTGAACCTTCACGAAACGCAATGTCATTTTCAGAGACAGCTAAGCTGCACAAGGTTGGCGAAGGATGCGGAAGAATATATTCAACTTGAGCTCTGGCTTCCCGGAAGAGTCGGATTGAGCCGAGAACAGCAGCAATGGGTCAATGGGGGCGGCTGTGGGTGAGATCCCCTGCAGCAGGTAGCACCAGGACGATCATGGACGAGTACGTTATTGATTGCCCTTCATGTGAGCCATGTGAGCACCGGGGTCCATGCAGGCTGAGATGCTCGGCGGGGTGAGAGATAAGGTGTGATGCATTGTGGACGCCCGCTCAGATGATACCCAATTATATTATCTTGGTCGGACGAACTCTATTTAACGGGGAATCGGGTTGCCGCGCTGCGCAGACCATGAGTTCAAAGCCAGTCCACAGGCTAAGAAGGCTTGGGCCTCGACTGCGAGTCACGCCCGCCGGGGCGGCAGTCAACGAAGAGCAGTGAGGACCGGTACCTGGAAACATCCGCGGACAGAGGTCAAGGCCAGATGATGCTAGATGACGCACATCGTGACCATCGGCCGAGCGCAGCCGGGTTATGTGATCCGATCTGGGTGAAGTTGCAATGGCAATCGTGATCCGAGCGAGATACGGTTCGAGCAAAGTTGCAGGTTCCCACGGTCCAGTCCAATTCGCAGTGTTCCGCTCAAATGGACGACAACGTTGCAACTGGTAGGTGACTTGATTGGGGTTGTGAAGGTTCAGTCATTGAACGTTGTCCCCCAAGACGAGAGACGGGGAGAAGTGGAACAAAGTTCCAACGCTGCTGCGGTGCGGTGCGGTGCGCAATGGCTTGCAGTCTGCAAGTGATTTGAGGCATCCTTTTGGAGAGCCGTTACAGTCTTGGCAGCCAGAGCTCCCAGGAGCTGGTGGCAGTGAGTGGCCTGACCAGGGAAAGCTAGACCGCCTCGAGCATAGCTTGGCCACGGGCCTGCCCATGGCCCCTCACCCCTGGCCCCCGGCCCCTTGAAGGCCTTATCGGTTATCGGCCATCGGCAACAGGGGTGGTTGCCCCGCCGATCGGCGAGTGCTTTGTTTTCTTTGGGCATGTACACAGTACCTAAGCTCCATCTGGATCTGGATCCTGATTTGGGGCTGGAATTGAAACCGCATTACAGACAGTCGGATTTGTTCCATCTGGCAGAAGCTACATGTTTCGTCTGCACCTTGTCACGGACATCTTGAACTCTTTCTCCCAGCCATCGGTATCCACTCACATCCACCCACTCCTGAGTCTGAGAGCGCATCTGCCTGTCTGACATCCCCGCTTCTTCAATCTTCATTGATCGCTGCCAGCACTGGGCTCTTCGGTCTTCCATTCTGCTCTCGCGGCTTGTTCCACGGCCGGATAGTTCACGGGAACCATGGACAACGCGTCCACAGGGCTCTCCACGGCCCAGAAATCCCACAATCTTTTCCAAGTCTACCTGCGCCTTCGACCACCTCAGGCTGGGGCAGCAACAACTGAGCGCTTCCTCACCGTCGAGCCTCCTCCAACCGACGCCCCATCCACGGCGCCAACCCACATCACGCTCAACCCACCAAATGATCGAAGACGCGCAGTCGAGAAGTTTGCTTTCACCCAGGTCTTCACCGAGGATGCCACCCAGCTCGACGTCTTCCACTGCACCAACGTTGTTCCCCTGGTGGAGGGTGTCTTGGCACCACACGGCGGCGATGGCACTGATGCACTTCTAGCAACACTGGGAGTCAGTGGATCTGGCAAGGTATGTTCTGCAGTTTCAGCTTGAGGGTTAAAGCAGAGGGTTGGTCTCAGGAATTCTGGCTGGGGTGTCTAATGCCCTATTCCGAGAGCTTAAGACCCTCGTGATGACAAGGAGCGTGGTTCACCACACACCGCGGCGTGGGTACCTGAGACGTACACGATTTTACTTTGTTTGCAGGGCGACGTCACTAACTGTCTCATTTCACAGTCGCATACGATCCTTGGTTCTCGGTCACAACGTGGCATGACCCAGTTGTCTCTGGATGTCATCTTCCGATCCATAGGGAAGAATCTGGTCGACATCGATACCAAGCCCGAGCTGGAGGCTTCCATCAACGCATCAGATGCCTCAGAAGCATCCATATCCAGCGCAAGCACGTTCATAGAAACAGTGTATGGGGACCCCTCAGGCGCCCCGCGCGCCTCGTCCCGCGCACCAACACCCCTCGTACGGCCCCATGATTCCTTTTCTCAGCCTTCTGCTTTTATTCCAGATGTTTGCTATCCTGAGCTACCTCAGGTTTCTGAGCTGTCTACCCCTTCTCGCAATTCCCGCTCGAAGAGTGTGCGTCTCGTTCGTAGGGAGGACTATACTGCGTCCTCCCCAAATACCCCTGAGCAACTGCGTCGTGATTGGTGTGCCTTTCCCCATGGCAACACACAATCCATGACGGACAGGCGCCGGCCGCTCGAAGTGCGGGTCGCGAATGTCAATACCCCATACAAATCTCCTTCGAAGCGTTACATGGGCGTTACCGCCTCCACTCGTCGCAAGAAGAGAAGTGCTGAACCATTCAACCTAAAGGGCGATTCAATTCCACCAACACCTCGAAAACTTTTGAACCGGCCCTTGGCGTTGCCGCAGGTCCCCGACATCAGCACAGTCAACGTCTCATCTGATCCTGCAGCAGAATATTTGGTCTTGGTCTCCATGTACGAAGTCTATAACGACCGCATCTTCGACCTATTGACTCCTCCAGTCAAATCCGCGGCCACAAAGGAATTTCGGCGGCGGCCCCTAATTTTCAAATCCACCGAACAATCTCCTGATCGGAAGTTGGTCGCCGGTCTGCGTAAGGTCATCTGCAGCAACCTGAACCAGGCACTCATGGTTCTCGAGGCTGGGCTGCATGAACGAAGGGTCGCTGGTACAGGCAGCAATAGTGCCAGCTCACGCAGCCACGGCTTTTTCAGTGTCGAAGTCAAGAAGCGGCCGAGATCCAGCAGCAAGCGGCACCAATATCCGTGGGGAGGCAGTACACTTACAATTGTTGATCTCGCTGGCAGTGAGAGGGCACGGGATGCAAAGACGGCTGGAGCGACACTTGCCGAAGCAGGGAAGATCAATGAGAGTCTGATGTATCTCGGCCAGTGCCTGCAGATGCAGAGTGACGTTGGAAGCAACAGCAAGGTAAGTAGCCCCTCAGGGTTCCGGGGGTCGGTGACTGACATTCAACTGCAGCAAGGCGTCGTGCCGTTCCGGCAATGCAAACTTACTGAGCTGCTATTTTCGAACTCTTTCCCGTCTCCGTCTTCGCTGAGTCAATCCCAATCCATCCGCCGAAATCCGCAAAAGGCTGTGATGGTCGTGACTGCGGACCCGCACGGTGATTTCAACGCGACATCCCAAATCCTCCGATACAGCGCCCTCGCCCGAGAGGTCACTGTACCACGCATACCATCGATAACAGAAACGATTCTGCAGGCAAATGCTGCGCATGCGTATCCCGCGGGCCAAGCCTGGGGTAGGAACTCGAATCAGACTCAGCCATGCTCAAGCCCCATCTCGTCTCCAACCCAGCAGTTCCAGCGATCGCCATTCTTTCCACCAGGACCTTTGAGCCCCAAAGCGCATCGGACTCTTACGCCACATAGTGTGACGCCTTCCGAAGACCGAGTCACTATGGAGAACGCGGCTCTGGAGATTGCGCGGCTTGCTGAGGAGACTAGCCATCTTCGCGAGTCGCTGGCACGTGAGCAAGAGGCTCGTGTATCGGCCGAGGCGCATCTACTCACCATGGAAGACAAGATGCTGGAGCTTGAGCAGGTAATTCGCGAAGACTGTGCCGCAGAATTCGATCAGCGCCTCGCTGTGGAGCTCTCACGGTGGAAGGCAGCGATGCAGATGGCAATCGAGAGGGGCGAGGAGCATTGGGACCGAAAGTTGGAGGTCTTCGAAAGGAGCCTGGAAGCACAAATCACTGTGAATGAGGCGAGCGATGACGACTGCGTGGTCAACAAAGAAAACGTGCTGGTCGAAAACCTGGAACAGGAGAACGCACGATTGCGCCGTGAGGTCACGATCCTCAAGAGGGAGCTTGCAGGGCGCACTCCCAGTAAACGAGCCCCGTTGGCTGAGAGGGAGGATATCACTACGAGCGCGAATAGCAGTCCTAGGTCGGTACACTCGGGCAGCGTCGGCCGAAAGGTCAACGAGAACGCCCAGCCGGAAGGCCTCCAGCGACGAATGGAGAGCCTGAGCCTACGCGAGGGTCAGGACGACTTGAGGAGGGTTGCGAGTGCCAACAACAGCCGGGCAAATAGCAGGAGCCGGGCAGATGCGAGTGGCAGTCCAGTCAAGCGCGTCCGTTCTCGAAAACTGACTGCGAGGAAGTGGGAGGGCGTACTGGACGACGAAGATGATGTCTTCTGAAAACAGGTCGTTGACGTTGCACCTGCCACATGACCCCGACCAGCGCAAAGCTCTTGGAACAACCCCTCGACTCCACTTCTCGCTTTCTGTGGGACATTGACGAGACATGAATGATGTGGGTCACAGGATATAAGAAGGTCGACGATAGACAGACTGGTTGATAAAATGCTAATGGAAACGCATAAACTTTGGCATGGGCGGGCTGGGGCAGGTAGGGCGGGTAATGACGCTATGATGATATGAAGGATACCCAACACATGGACAAGGAGATCGGTTCCCGGAAGGATTGGTTTGGTTGGTATAGTGACGGTTTTAGGTATACCCGGCCTGCTTTTGATTTAATGACCTTGTACGAGAATGACGAATGTTTTACGAATACACTTTCTCATGCGAACTGTCTGAAATACACCATGTGCTATTTTAGTCTGCTCACCCTTTTGAAGACAACTGCTCTGTCAGGAAGATGGTCCTCGATTCGGATGAAATTTACGCCTGGGATCATGGTTCAAAGAGCAACTCGTCTCAATTTTTTACCCTGCTGACAAGGTGCTAAATATCGTGTGACGGGTAATTAGTCTGCGGTCTTATCTTCGGCTAAGCCCAGGCTCGATCGGTACACTCCTTTCTCTACCACAGGAGAGCATGTCCCGTACCCTTCTCAGTAATATTGCTAGACTCGCATACACTGTTTGTTGAAATATATGTCGATTATGTTGGGCTGTGGATATTCCACTACCTAATTGGTAAAATTCATCAATAATGCGTTCATATTCGAGTGAGTTTTACAACTGGTTTGATCTGAGCCGCTAACTATTCCAGTCGAATGGACCCGAGGAAGACAAATGATTTCAGATCACCCTTTTGTTTTACTGAATAGAAAATTCTGGCAAAAGTTCCAAGCAGACTTTTCGAGTGGTGAGCTATTTGTGGTCATCTCGGTCTCGTTGGAAGATGCATCTGTCCATTCACACGTTCGAATGCAATGCGGTCCTAGTCGCGTATGCAGTGACTGAATGCGAGCCGTCATTTGTGATAGCACCACGCAGTAGCTGAAGAAGCAAGTGGCGGATCATTCCAGCGACCATAAGATCCGAGTCGTCCCCCATGTCCATCGAGAGGCCCCTTGTCATTTTACTAGGTATTGAACCACGGGGCCAGTCATTTGTGCAAGAAATCGAGTCCAAGTGTTACAAGGCCGTTGTGGGGTTTTTTCATTTTTCTAGGGGTTTCGAGGATGATTCATCACTTGTTCGCCCCATTATGCAGCACGATGTTCTCAAGTCTAGAGTCAAGAAATGAGATAATTCTTACTGAATTTGTTTTCTTTTTCCCTCCAGGTAAATCCCATGCTGGGTCGACATCGGAAACAATATCGGCTTCCGGGACTGTTCCGACCTTCGATCCTGGTCCCGAGGTGCGCGGCTGATAGCGGCCAGAATTTCTGCAGTATGCGGTGAGCGGCCGGGGACTTCTGATAAAATAATGACCAGGCATTCCAACCTTTTCCCTCGCTTAGGCGATACCATGCCGTTTCCGGCAGGTTGCGTCTCCCCTGGGGAAGCGGCGCCGTCTGGAGCGCGTGTGAATTATCGTGATTCCCCGAATCTGCCAAACTAGCACACACGGTCTGCGCCGGCCGGCGAGCAAGGGTTCTGGTCTTCAGCCCGAGTAATTGGGTGATGTTCAGACTCGATCAACTGCAGGTGCCCGAGACCATTGCCGATTCTCCAGCCAGGATTCGAGCCTGCGCTCGCCGGTAGCATTACACGGGGCAAGATGACGATGCTGTGCGACTCGAACAACGCACTCCACGCCCCCTGAACCTGGCCATGTGCACATTACCGATCAGGTGTGGGTGGAATCGGTGGATCGAGCATGCAAGATCGATCCTGTTCCCAGGCTCGCGGGATCGCACCTCGGAATGGCATGAGAAGGATCAGATCCGGAAACAACAAAAAAAGAATTCAACGATGTGATTCACTTCCGGTTGCTTTTGCGGATCCCGGATTGCGCTTCCAGCACTCGGGGGCCAGAGATGTGCAGCCGGCGGGACGTCTCACACTAGGGATCCTATTCTCACAGTATGCCGGGCCGGTTCTTGGTACAGTTGCTTTTCCCACGGCCTACCACGTGTCTACCAGACAACGAGTTTCTTCCAGGAGCTCGGGACGAACCCAAAATATTATGTCATTGATAGAGATTGACTGACTAAAAATGTCGAATGGAGTATTCCAAGCAAATCGATACAGCGTCGAGACCCAAGTGACTAACACGATCAGTGATTTCGGGGGAAGGGCTGGTCATACCGGCATCAAACTAAAGGAACAGTAACAGGATACTAGTATTGCAACTACAGGGCTACCTTGGTATGGAGTTAATAATGGGTCCATCAACAGTCCAAATGACATTGTTCGAACAAGCAACAAGTGAAATACCTGAAAAAGTGACAAATCTCAAAGCTGCAAGGGACTTCACCGGTGGCTGGATTTTCACTGCAAGCGGGCTGCAGGTCTGACAACCTAGGGTGACCTCACTACACCTGGGAGAATAGATTCCCCTTCCATAGAAATTTATTTAAAGGCCCAGCATCTCCTGATATGGAATGCTATCGACTCCTTCGTCCAAAACTGCAACCCGCGTAGCAATTGAAAATTCTACCGCCAATCTTGTACAACATCTATTACCATGGGTCTCGCCTTGTCTATCCTACGCCATGCCTTCCCAGGCCCTACCAAACCGTCCCACTGCGAGAAGGTTCCATACCCACTGGATCCTAATACCGCCCTTGCGAACGAGCTCCGCGGCCAGAGGTTCAGCGTAGATATGACAAAGAGCTTTTGTGACTGGCCCTCTGGCGCAAGGAACCCCCACTACAAGCGCCTTCAGGTTGAATGTGATCGAGTCCTCGAAATGTACAATGACCCTTGCTGCTTTCTTTCAGGCTGTGCCTAGCTAATACGTCTCGCGTGCCTTAGCGGTGTTGCTGATGCTGACCGATGCAAGAAGTTCAAGAAGAGTGACTTCGCCCTGTTCTCTGTGCTGTGGTGGCCGTCCGCCGACTGGGAAGACCTGTACACCGCAATGTTATTCACAGTGGCCCTCTTTGTCTGGGACGACACGATTGATACGAACGAACACATGCTGGCCTCCAACTTCGCCGAGGCTGACGTCTGGCGTAACCAGTCCCTCGCTTATTTCAGATACCATCTGCAGCTGTCCCCTCAGGGCAAGGAGCCATACTGTCCCGATGACATCTGCGTACTATTCAAGGAATTTGCGGAGAGGTTCTGTGAGAACTTTGGCGACGGTACGTGTTGATCACTGTGTCATTGTCTGCGGAGTTGTGGTATCTGACCGTCTTGATCTTCAGAGCAACGCTGCCGCATGTACTCCAAGATCGAGCACTTCGTCGCGCACAACAGGCTCGAGCAAGTCGAGCGCCTAGCTGGTCGGATTCCCAACTACGATGAGTACATGAACATCCGTTACGGCGTGACTGGCGTACGGATGTTCACACTCTTGCTTGAGTATGCTCGCCGATCCTATTTCCGTGGACATCCCCAATGGATCTAACCAACCACGACTATTCTATAGGATCACTCAGAAGACGAAGCTCCCGGCGTGGGTTATGGACTCATGTGAGATGGAGGATATTATCGAAGAATGCAATTTTATCATCATTGTGTACGTTGTTACTCTTGTAAGGATCGACAAACAGCAACCTAACCGAGTTCCAGTGTCAACGACATTCTATCACTCAAGAAGGAGATCGTAAGCACCCTAGCCCTGACAAGACAATCAAGTTGAGATCGAACACTGGATGACTGACACGGCTATAGGCCACGGACTGCGTCGTCAACCTTGTGCCTGTCCTGTACAAGACGGGCCTGAACCTGGATCGGGTCATCCCACGTCTCATCGAGGAGATGCACGCATCTCGGGACCGGCTTGACTCTGCTGCTGCGAGGCTTCACATCATGACTCTCGCGGATCCCCAGCTGAACCATGATGTGACGATGTTCATCAACGGCATTCGCATCATGGACACCGGCACACTGGAGTACTCGTAAGTCAACGATCAATCTGGCTATAGGGCCACTTTCTGACAGTGTCAGGATCGAGGCAATGAGGTACGGTGTCCGCAAGTATCTTCAGCCCGATGGGACTCTTGACATAGTCTTGTGATCTGTGTGCTGGTGTGCACATGTAACTGCAGCGGACCAGAGGGGGTTGCTGATGCCCACAGGCCTGCGAGAGTGTTTTAGAATTAGACTGAAAATCTTGGGTGGTGGAAGTCCGTTTCGCAAGATGCGGCGAGGGTGTATGGATACTTCAGAATAACGATTTTCATAGATATAACAAGCATTTCGAAACTCATTCGCAGTGAAATTTGCGCGGTGCAATATGCTGGCTTGTTAGAGAGGGCTTCACGCCCAGCCCAAAGACAAAGACTTCCTGTCGAGCCTGACCATGCTCGTACAACCTTGGCTTCTCGTAAATATAGCAAAATGGATGGCTCTGTGACCAGTCATCATGATGAAAGCGACGGTAGAAAGATTTCCTGCAAATTGATAACGGATCTGCGCCTCATAAGGCGTGAGTAGGATCAACACATGATGATGGGGACAAGGAGGCCACCAATGCATCACTTTTCAAGCCTCCGTGCCGTGAAGCCCAAGTGACGTCTCAACTTTCATGTGGAATGCTGGTTATGTCTTTTACTTCTAGTCTCGCGAGTAGCCTGCTAATACTTAGATGAGCCGTTTGCATAACAAATCCACAAAATCCTGAAAGATATCCGGGAGGGGTGGGTGAGGGATCCAGCTCGTATCAGAACTTCCTCCAAGGGTTTCACGATCCTTAAATCCGAAGTCCCGGATTAATTGTGGCTTATGTATAGCATCCACCCATTAGGAAGACAGGAAAGCAATCCCTAGCCTGCTGTGGATCTACATGCTGACTGGCCTACCTATTGAAAGCTGTTTATCTATTTCTCAGACTTGATTGGTCGTTGCAGCCACGGTCAATGTCACATTGCATTAGTACCAGTAGGGTTTGACTTACGCCTGAAAATGCAGAAAGCTGAACTTCGTCGTGGATGAACACAGAAACGTAAGTGTCCTGTATGTCCTCGTAACTTAATCCGCAAGAAACGTTTTGTTAGAGAGTGTGTGCAAGACGTAAGGATCTGCAGCATAATCGTCAGTTCCAGTGTTCAACATTGTTCCGGAGCGGGTCAAGCACCTCGATAATGGATACAGCGGATAGTAAGCAGCAATTCCCCGCCTCTGAATTTTGGGCTATTATGAGTGCGAACAGATGTAAGGTCGACTCAAGGATATAGAACGTACCGATTGATAATTCCGTAGGGGTCTCCCTTGTGGCACTTCTAGTCTCTCTGATAGCTCTTGTGGTGGCTTTCCTTCAGCTCTGCCAACAGTACTTCGCCACGGCGGACGGCTATCGCAATTGCGCCGAATCAGTCATTGGACCATGGCATAGGACTCGTCATAGACGTCCCGTCCCGTCAGAGTTCCGCTTCGAGACAGGCTACGATGCTCCGTTCATTCGCCTCTCATCCATATCGGAGTGTGCTGATCGGATAAATGACTCGGACCAACACGAGAAACGAGTGCATCTTCTGTACCCGCTGAATCCGAATCCATGCTGCGAAGGAGAACGCCTCCTGTATGAGACAGTTCGTCCTTTAGAGGCGTTTCCAGATGCTTTGCCAGGCGGCTGGCTCTCAAAGTTACCAAAGTGGACCGGTCTGAGAGCAATACCGAAGGGGACCAAGGCCAAATACGACGGCGAGGAAGGCGGCAGTACTTTTCGACGAGAACATATGGAGCAATCATCTGCTATAGTTTCGTGGATCGGTGAGTTCATCATGGATCTCAAGTTTTGGCGCACTTGTATTGACTGTGCGCGTGATTTTGCAGGTCTTATGAGAGCCCTCTATCTCACTTACAGCCTATATGGCCAAGAATCCAACTCAGATGATCTGAGAGCAGTTTTGGTCAGGCGCGAGATCGAACAGTACAAGTCATGCCGCCGGACCACAAGCAACTCAACCCAGCCAGTCGTTGAACAGCGAAGGGTCCATTGGGACTTTATCGGTAGCAACATCACTCGTCCAGTGGCGCAGACGAGGATTGGGGATATAATACCATTCGCTCTAAGAATGGGTATGCAATGGCGCAGGATCAATGTCGAGAGAGGCACGCTGCTAGCTGTGGGGAACGGATATAGCCTCAGCTCAGCCAACCTACCCGGGCTGATATTGACCTTCACAAGCACGGGCCATCACGAGAAGCCGCCAAGTATCATTCCCAGCCAGTACGCGGATAAAATGCTGTTCGGAATCCTCCCCGGCGATCCCGATCTCGTGAAGAGAGACTTCAGCTTGGTGAGCCGTGGAGGTGAAGTAGACAGCGATGAGTCTATTCTCCGAAGGATTCTGAACCCTCACGGACTCGACTCGGGCGACCGTATCAAATTTGAGACCCTGGCTGCGAGAAGCGATCTGAAGAAGCTGCTATGCCCTTTCTTGCCACAAAAAAACGCAAATACGGCTACTGTCCGCTTCTTGGGATGGCCATGGCACAGGGGTGCATCATTTTTACATTTCTTTGAGAGCCGTGTCGCGTTCGTACAGAAGCTCGACGCCGAAGTGAGGCGCCACCATCCTCAGTACGGAGAAGAAGACGCAACATTGCTCCAGAATATGAAGACACGCTTGGACGAGCTCAAGGACAAATACCCTGAAGATTTCTACTGTGTCAGGTTTAGACCACGCCAAATGCTCTCCGCCACATACTCAAACAAGACTCGTATGACGTCAATTCGTTCTTGCAAAAATGTGAAGACATCTTTGAGAGTTGCACGAACAACCTGAGGGAGCACGGCTGGGGCCTCGAGGTCGACAATGGTCCAGAGGGCGGTTCGACCAAATTTGCGCTACTGATTGCCTCACATACCGCCATGACTAACAATGCTACTAAAGAAGCGAAGGAGGAGTACCAGGAGGCAAAGGGAAGGCTGGAAAGACACCATCATGGTGACTGGGCTGAGGTCATGGGCTTAGAGCAGCAGGCTCCACCCAAAGCCAGAGACCGGCAGCATGCAGGCAATCCCATCTTCTACTTCCGGATGAACAAGATTGTACAGCACATGAAGTCCGAGGATGGTGGAATAAGGCAAGAACTTGAGAAACTCGGGGTTGGGGTAACAGACACAGAAGCGCAGCTGGCATGGTGGATGATGATGATACGAGGTATCGCCTGGGATATGTCGTGCTATCGAGAGCCATGGCCGGCGGATGAGCGCTTCGTGCCGTCGACGTTCTATGGGGATCCAACGCCAGTCATGCTGGCCTAAGTCTTGACTGCTTTCAAGTTAGCCAGAAGGTGCAGTGACTGAGTGAGTATTAATGGTGTGGATGAACCTAGTGCTTTGGGGAGAACTCTTTTAAAAATTAAAGGTTCAACTTTCTACAAGTTTAAAACCCCCTTAATATACTTTTGACTATATACTAACTTTCAATCAAGTAATACCAGCAAACTTATTACAAGTATCGCAACAGTAATCACTAGCATCATCATCATAGCCCTGGATTTTGACTCGTTTGTATCAACAAAAAGCGCCAGTGGTTTAGCGGTAAAATCCATCGTTGCCATCGATGGGCCCCCGGTTCGACTCCGGGCTGGCGCATAGCTTTTGCATTTTGCTTCTATTTTGAGATGAAAGTAGTCTTCTGTATTTATTCAGTTATTTCAGGAACGTTGAGGTTTCTCTCGGAGTATGTGGACAGATCAGGGCTAGCGCCTTCCCATCAACCAAGATAGGCACTAAGCGGCTACTTGTTCCTTAGACTGTTTATATAATTAGCCGGTGCAGTTATTCTGCATGGAGTCGTTATACAAACCTACTAGTGTACAGTTATAGCATTTATAGCGTATCTACGAACAGTGCTTCTTGGAATAGCCTCTCTTAGTTCAGATTGACAACTCGCAATGATCCCTGTGGCGTCTCTGCCTCAAGCCCTTCTGTGACAGCCTCCTCACCCTCCGGAACCCAGTCTGAGCCAAACAGTGGCCCGCACGCTTCAATGAACTGGGCATCGTCATCACCAAAGGAGTCGCCGCAACCAGAGACAGTTCCATTGACACAGTACTAACGATAAGTGAATGTCAGTACACGCAGTTAATTCCGGAAGACTTTGTATGACTTACGCGGTAGGGGTAGAAGTACAGCCGACTATCGACATTTTCTGACGCCCATTGCACTGGGACCAGTTAGCAGCATGATCTGAGGCAAGATTTTCGTGTGACGGGAAGAGAGTGGAAACCTCTGCAGGATGGGAAAAGTTTACATACTGTGCAGGCTGATACCACTCAGGGCCGGATATCGGCGACCCGTCAGATTAGCGAGAACATCGAAGAATACGTCGTAGCCTGGCTCCGCGGCCGAGGTGTCGTTCACCGTGCGGTTGTTCTGGGTCGTGCCCGTGTTCACGTAGGCGCCCGACCCGAGCGTGCTGGTGCCGCCGACGGTGGCTGTCAACACGATGCCCTCACCCTGGCTTGCGTATTTACTATCGATCTCGAAGCCGCACTCCGAGCTGTCCGACTGCCTCCGCGTGAGGCCGCCGTCGAGGGAGTCGACCACGAAGGCGGAGGCAGGCAGGACAGCGAGCAAGGTGAGGAACAGGGCGAGCAGGAGGCGGGGTGGGGAGCCCGTGCGAGGGACACCGAATGATGTCAGGATGGTTTCGTTCTGAGTGCTGCTGATGCTGTCCTGGCAGTATGTGAAACCGTTATAGATGGCGTCGGTGTTTGTGTTGTTGAAAAAGCATTGGCTGAATTCAACCGCGCTCATGGACGTCTCACAATATGCGTTGCACCAGTATAGCTGGACCTCGCCGTCGCAGCAGGATCGGATGCTGCTGGTATTGGCACTCTGGATGCCACACACGCGTGTCCCTGTGTTGTTGCGAAGGATTGGAGTAGCCCCAGAGAGCCTCGAGTCATTACAGTTGGTTGTCTCGCCCACAAGGGTATATTGTAAGCCGGACATGGTAATTGTTGTGTCGATCCTGGGGACCTAAATTGAGAACTCGTCAAATAGTCGAGGAAAAGGTCACGCAATTGTGCTGTACATGCGACGTTGGCATTTTAGGACAACCTCTTGAGTCAACTACTCTTATATACTCCATTCCCTCAGATTTCTGACTTTGCAAAAAATCTGCCATGACGTGAAAAAAGTGGCAGAGAATGGTTCAGCCATTTGCCAAGCTTCCTTCTGAATCCTGAGCTTTGTGCGTGGCCAGCAGAGGGCCACAATAACGACGATCATTGAGGCGGTGTATTCGCAGCTCTAGGCGGCAACGTGCAATAATCAACACATACCGAAAGCGGAACTTGGCATTTAGAGTTGCCTCTGTGCCCCAGTATCGCACGTAAAACAGATCGACGGATTGGATCTCTTCCTGGTCCTTGGGACACGCTAACAGAAGAGGTGGATCGGGTTATGGTTATGGGCATAGGACCCAACAACGAGGTCAGGTCCACTTCAAGGGCGACAGTATGTTCAGGCGAGCGACTCGGGCAAGCCAGCCACTCAACCTAACCCTATGCTATGGGAAGACCAGAAACTCCTCTCTACATTTTTATTAGGAGACTGATTAAGCAGCTCAATACAAGGCGAGCTGATATGTCCCTCGGTCAGCAACAGGAACCGTCTACAATATCCTAAGAGCCAGGAGAACTTGCACTGAAAAGTCCGACTAAGAGAGCTGAGGCCGCCATTCTCGTTTGAAAGGGAAGACCCAATGTTATTTTCTTTTCTGGCGGAATATAGGGGTTGAGAGGTACGTCTGTTTTAGTGAAGTCGTTGCGACACGTTCAGCAAAGGGGAAGTGCATGATAGAGACACGCAGTATATGGAAATGCAACTCAGTGGTAACCAAGCAGCGGTGTTCGCATATTCGATGGATGTGTCTTCCGGTAGATTTTGGGCGTTTAAGCCAAGAAAGTAAGAGTGAACACATTTCCGTCTGTACCGGGGCGACATAGGACGTCTGGAAGTCACCAGCGCAAATTTGTAGGCCAGACCGGTCGTCGCCCCTGGCTCTGTAAGCATCTCCGGCGGTTCCTAGCTCACGGCTGGAAGTTTAGGTTGATGCCCAATAGCGCGCACAAAGAGGAGGGCGAAACACGCGACGTAGGTATGAAATGGCCACCAGACACAGATATATGAAGGTTTCAACATAGAAGTTTAATCTTCCCTGGCCAATCAATCCATCCCACGCCCCTTCCGAAAACGCACCAGAAAAATATGATTCTACTTCAAGTGCTCGAGTCTGGCCTCGAAAACCGGGTGATGCAATCAAGTTTCCGGGAGGTGCTGGTCTGCAGTAGGTATTTAGAGTCTCCGAAGCAATAGAGCAAAAAGTGGCTAACAACTTAATAACACTAGGCTTCATATGATTGTTTTCAAGTCTCCATTGAAATTGAGTCTAGGCGAAAGCAAGTGATGAAAACTGGAGGAGCCGTAGGCTAGTCAGTACCTAGGTACGTCGCATACAAACGTCATCCAGGGATTGTAAGAGTCAACTGCAAAATGCGCTTCCCCACAGAAGACAAAACGTGAACGGAAAGTGTGCCAAGATGGAAGTTTCATTGTTTTTGATTTCGGTGGGCTTTTCGTGTTGAGGTACACAGACGGCAGCCTCCACGACTGGGTGCACGTCGAAACCTGTCCTCGTACAGCTATCCTAGGGAGTCGGGTGTTCCTGAGAGGGTACAGCAAACTTCTCGTTGACCCAGGCGGGTGATCTGTTCCATATGCTTGTTGCGGAGAGAGCTATCATACACTCTTCCCTTCTCAACACCCTTGGTCCCCTCCACATACCACCCTCAAGAAACTGGCCACCGTTGGCGGCAATCTCGGTGAAGCGATCGTGCATGGCCCGGGACTCTCATATCCCAAAGCGGGCATTTTTTTGGCCATGCGAACTCCAACATTTCCCTGAAGTCTGGGCTCTGTGGTCTGTTTGGACTAAGAAGCCACCTGGACGATACACCCTGAGTTTCTTTCTTGCCCATTGTGTGAGTATTCGTCGACCGTAGTGGATTCCCCGTGGTCCAGACGCTCTGCCACTCCTTCCAAATTTCTTGCCAAATGTCTGCAGAGGAACGACGGGCGAACTGTACGCCCACCGCCTTCAATGCGTGCCATTACTGGTGACTTCGCCGGCCCAATCGCCTTAGTGTTGCCGCTCGAATGCCACGCGAATTATCCCCAATATTTGCTCAAAAGCTTTTGCTTCCAGTCATGAAGCCGTAGTTGAGGAATAGGAGACAGGTCTTTTCGTAAAGCAGACTCCCCATCGGCTGCGTTGGGAGCTTTTTAGATGTGCCTCACACCTTCTCCAGGAAATGGGGTTTGAACTTCCTGTTAGCCCGATCGGCTGAACGAACAGCGAACTGGTCACCGTGGATCTCAAAGGCCAAGCTCTTGGGTGGTATTTGCTGCCCCTCGCCCGCTTCAACATCATTTGTCGCGTCTGGGGGTGGGACTTCGACCCGGAAGAGAGTCCCCTCCTTTGGGACGAGCTTGATTTTGTTCTTGGGCGTGATTATCTCGAACACGAATCTGGCGTCCTTGATGACGATCCCCTTGATGCCCACTCGTCCGACACAGCCACTCCGAACGACCTCAACCTCGGCGCCGTGCATGTCGGCCGAGCTGAGCTTTGACGCGGCGCCTTGGCCGCCGGTGTAGACTTCGCTTCCCAGGATCTCCCTCACGTAGCCCAGCCAGAGGTTGTGCAGCGGCAGGAAGGTCGCATATTTCTGGCCGTCGCGGGGCACATCGTAGAGGCCAAGCTTGCGGCGTTGCTTTGCGGACAGCGGTTTGGGCTTTAGGGCTTTCTTGCGCTCCTTGGCCTTGCGCTCGCGTTCTTTCCGGCGGGCTTGTCGGGCGGTGGCTTGAGGTGGAGGGGAGGTTGGGCGGAGGAAGAGAGGGCGGTGTTGGATCTTGTCTGAGTAGATGCGCTCGGCCGAGGTGGGGGAGTGGGCGCGCGCGAGGAGCGCTTGGGTGACTGGTTGGCTTTTCGAGGTCATGCTGTCGACATGCGATGGCCCTGCGAGAATACCATTCTTTTGTAGAGAGACAGTTCTTGTGTGCCGTGTCTTGTGCTGTGGTGTTTGGTTGGATCAAATTCACCGTTTCGCAAAATGGAACATGGCAAGTTGAGGCGATGAGAGCTCAAGCCCCAACTTTTTGACCAAGAGGCTAGAAAGCTTGGGCTGCATGCAGGGGCCCACCTTGGTGCTTCAATTTACCCCAACTTTTAGGTACTGGTAGCACCAGACTTCACATGCTAGAACCCGGAGCCTTGGAGAGGCGAGCTCGGCAAGTAGCGGCCACCCCACACGGAAGGTCACAATGTCACCGGATTCCTCGCTCTATGCGGCAGGGTGACGACCGTCCCTCGGCCTGCTTGGGTGCGATTGACTTCCGTCATCAGTGCGCTTGTTATTGTCTCATTTGCACCCAAGAGAAGCGCGGCGACCATGACATGATCGGACCCAACACCGCTGCCAACAGCCTGTCATAAAACACAAATTGGATACACCAATCCAGTCCGCCTTCCACTCCTCCACCGGCCTGCGACCGCCGCCATGGCCAACGGTGATGACGATGCCTCGCGCGACTCTGCGCCCGATCTTCAGATCCTCGGCGACCAGATCACCCTCCAGCCCTCGGGCTATGTCGAGCCTCCCGTACCCCATCCAAGCCACCCCGCCCACGATGCCGCTGTCGACGACGCCGCCGAAGCCGAGAAGGAAGAAGCCCTCATGAAACACACTGCGCACTTCCGCTCCGAGCCTCTGCAGTTCCTTCGCGAAGTGTCTTTGTACGTTTCTGGGACAGGATGGCGCGCCTATGACGATGTCATCGGCCAGCCCATCTTCTACTCGGGCTTCTCCGAGAACATGAAGAACACCATCCTGTCTGCGCCCCTGCTGAACGCTCGGATATCCAAGCTGGCGGAGCGGAGGCTGGCCATGGAGGAGAGCAAGGGCTTGCTGGGGGACAAAAAGAAGGACAGCCGGGAGTACGAGATTCGCAAGGCACAACGACGAAACTTCCTCGAGAGCGGCCTGAGAGAGGTCGCCGAGAAGTGGACAGACCAGATGATCTGCAAATTCGAGAGCAAGACCTTCATCAGGGGCGCCTACTACCTCGTCACCCAGCTCCTGACCAGGGCATACCACCAGGGCATACACGTGTCGTCCGAGGAGGTTCTGCGGCTGCGGAGGGTTGCCGAGAAGGCTGCAGCCAACAAGCAGAGCATCGTCTTCCTGCCTTGTCACCGGTCGCACGTCGATTACGTCTCCATGCAGCTCATTTGTTACCGTCTTGGAATTGCTCTACCAGTCGTCGTTGCTGGCGACAACCTGAATTTCCCGCTGGTAGGCAGTTTCCTGCAGCACGCCGGCGCATTCTATATACGGAGGGCATTTGGAGACGATGCTCTGTACACTACGCTTGTCCAAACATATATCGATACTTTACTACAGGGAGGGTTCAATTTTGAGTGTTTCATCGAGGGCGGGAGGTCAAGAACCGGCAAGCTGCTGTCACCAAAGTTTGGCATACTGGGCTTCATCATCGACAGCCTGTTGTCCGGCCGGGTCAACGATACCATTATATGTCCCGTGAGCACTCAGTACGACAAGGTCATTGAAACCGAGGGCTATGTCACAGAGTTGCTCGGAGTGCCCAAGAAAAAAGAGAACCTCGCAGACTTCCTCAGCAGCGGCGGGTCTGTACTCTCATTGAGGCTGGGCAGAGTGGACGTGCGTTTCCACGAGCCTTGGAGCCTGCGAGGCTTTATCAATGACCAGCTCACGAGGCTGAACCACCCCCCGAAATCTCTCAAGGTAGATATAGACCCCAGCACCCGCCAGAAGCTCCTCCGCATCCTCGGATACCGAGTCTTGGGCGACATCAACGACGTCTCCGTGGTGATGCCCACCGCGCTCATCGGAACTGTTCTTCTGACCCTGCGCGGCCGCGGTGTTGGCAAGACCGAACTCGTACGGAGGGTAGAATGGCTCATTGAGAGAGTGCGCGCTAAGGGCGGGCGCGTCGCGCACTTCGGCAATGCCCCTCTGTCCGAGGTCATCGACCGCGGCCTCGAGGTGCTCGGCAGGGACCTGGTTGGCGTCGTCGAGGGTCTTCCAGAACCGACCTATTACGCCGTCGACCGCTTCCAGCTGAGCTTCTACCGGAACATGACCATCCACCTGTTTATCACAGAGGCGTTGGTATCGGCGGGCATGTACACTCGCGTCAAGCAGGGCGGCGGACCGGCCATACAAGACATTCTGTACAAGGACCTGCACGATCAAGTCCTATTTCTCAGTTCCCTTTTCAGAGGGGAATTCATTTTCTCAGGCGAAGGACTGGCGGTCAATCTCAACAGGACACTCGCTGGCCTCGAGGCTGACGGTGTATTAACTCTAAAGCGGGACGACCAAGGCAAGGTAACAACCGTGGGGCTTTCTGACCAGGAGAGAAAAGTCGGCCGGGAGAATTATGACTTTTATTGCTTCCTGATATGGCCGTTTATAGAGGCCAGCTGGCTGGCCGCCGTCTCATTAATGGGCCTGACACCGCCCTTGGGGCAAGAGAGCGAGGTTTGGATCGAGGTGTCCAAGGCACAAAATAGTGCCCAGCTGGTAAGTATTGCCCCGGCATCTACAAATGCGAGTCTCTGAATCCTGACTTATTTCTCAGCTCGGCAAAACCCTCTACCATCAAGGCGATCTCTCCTACTTCGAGGCAGTAAACAAGGAAACCCTGAAGAATGCATACACGCGCTTTGAGGAGGAAGGCATCATCCAAGTTGTCAAATCCAGAGACACAAAGATACCACCACGACTACGCCTGGCGCCCGAGTGGCAGCCACCCCGCGACGCGTCGACCGGCAACCTCAGCGCCATAGGCTCTCGGCTGTGGAACTTCACCGAGAAGATCGCCAACAGTCGGCGCGAGGGCAAGAACAGGCGCGATGGCGCGACTGTTAGCACGAGGGTGGTGCGGCTGACGGACGTGCTCGGGCGAAAGCTGTTCGAGGAGGCCGTCAGCGGCGCCGAGGGCAAAGGCAAGGGGAAGAGCAAGGAGAAGGCCAGCTATCCCACCCTGAGCACCGAGGACGCGCTGGTTCTTAAGAGGACTGTCAGGGAACAGCGACGGCGTAGGGGCATTGAGAAAAGAGCGCGGCTGTAGATATCGGCTAAATGTCACATGGAATTATGTGTTGAGATATACGTTGTGTAAATGGAGCGGGCTGTATGTACTAGGCACAAACAGATCAAATGAAACATTCAAGTGCGGCTCGCTTGGTAGGCAGTGCTGCCCTGCTTTGATGGGTATCATTTTATCTATCCTAGACCTTTTCAGCCGTTTTCTGTCCCGGGTTATGTGCCGCCTCGGACCACCCGCAAGTCTACGCTTTTGGCGGCAAGATGATGTTGTCTATCAGCCGCACCGGCGGCCCGTCGTTGTGACCCAGATCCTCGCCTTCCTGTGGCGCATACACAGGCAGCATCTTGATGGCCCCGCTCAGGATCGCGCCCCTGGACGGGTCGATCTCATCGATCTCCTCCATCGTGTCCGGGTCGGCCAGCGATATGTAGTCGAGCTGGAACAGGACGCCCTCGTGGGGCGGCAGGTCCTTCTGCCCGTCCAGCGTGTCCAGGATCACCTTGAGCGCGGCGGGGACGACCTCGGCCGCCTCGAGGGCCCCGCCGGCGAGGTAGGCCTCCTCGGCGGCCCGCAGCGCGCGGTACAGCACGGGCGCGACGCGGCGCCTCCTAGTGCCCAGGTAGACGTTGCGGCTGCTCAGGGCGAGGCCGTCCGCCCCGTCCCGCACGGTGGGCACGACGGCGGCCTCGAGGGGCATGCAGAAGTCGCGGACCATCTTGCGGATGACGACGGTCTGCTGGACGTCCTTCTGGCCGAAGAAGACGCGCGACGGCTGCACGATGTTGAACAGCTTCATGCACACGGTCGCCACGCCGCGGAAGAAGGTGGGCCGCGTCCGGCCCTCGAGCACCGAGCCCACGGGCGTGATGGTCACGAAGCTGCCGTCCGAGTCGACCTCCTGGCCCGGGAAGCCAGAGGGGTACATCTCGCGGGTGGTCGGCGCGAAGACGGCCATCTCGAGGCCCTGTGGTTGTTGGGCGCCCAGTTCCTCGTACAGCTCCCTGAGAGCAGCACAATCTGCGTCCCATGTCTTGGGGTAGCTGTCGAGGTCCTCTGCGACGCCGAACTGGGCCGGGTTGACGTAGATGCTCACGACGATCTTGTTGTGGCCGCGGCGCACGGCCTCGCGGATCAGGCGCAGGTGGCCCTCGTGCAGGGCGCCCATGGTGGGCACGAGGGCGAGGCCCTGGTCATCGCCGTCGTGCGGGCCGTCTCGGCAGGCGAGGGCGGCCCAATCGCGGATGCCGGTGGCGGTGCGGAGGACGGCGATGGGCGAGCCGGGGACGGTCTCGCCGAGAGGCTCGCGTGGCACGGCCGGGTCGACGGGGATCTGGAGCTTGCGCGCCACGAAGTCCGGACGGAGCTGGGGGTTCTTGGACGCCGTATTGGAGTCCTTGGAGAAGCTTCGAAAGGGGCTCAAGGCCGCTAATGGTGTCGGCGCGTTGAGGGTCGTGAGTCGCGTGCGGCGGGCGGCTGATGCGACTGCACGCGACGCGGCACGGGTTTGCATCGCGCGGGCGAACATGGTGAGAATCGGGCAATCCAGTGATCTGAAGGGCTCACTGGTGTCAGAGGGTGAGTCAAGAAAAGGTCAGAAATTCCCGTGGCCCCATCGCAAGGGCGTGGGCGGTGTTTTATGTGGACATCGTGATAGATTTGTACAGCGCAGTTTTGAGGACGTCTGAAAGCTGACGTCGGTAGCTCTCTGTCAGGGTTGAACCCTCGTTCAGGAGCGTGCACCCACGTAACCCCCCCCCCTCACATCTTCAAGGCTTGATATTAGACCAACATCTTTTGTAAACAGCATGGCAAACTTGAATCTAGGGATACCAATTTTGAGCTTGAGCCTAAGATTTGGATTCGTACTGGATTTGTCTCAAGCTGTCATATCCGCTTTCCAAAGTAATTTGTAATAGTGTTCCCCGGCTTAGCCTCTCCCCCTTTCTTCGGCGTGCCCCCTTCAGGCTTCTTCCCGACCTCCATGATCTCCATTAACTCCTCAAACTCCTTTACTGGGACAATGCCACCACTAGCCTCTTTGTGGCCCCTCGCAAAAGACTCACCCATCCTCTCCCGCAGCGTCTCATCCGTGGCCCTGGCCGCGATCCCCTTCAGCACCTCGATGATATTCACGGGCGGATCCCTCGCCCTGGCCGTCCGTGGGATCCGACACGAGAAGTTGACCATTCCCGGCAGGTACCCCTCGTTCGCACACATGACCACCTCCAGCTTGTTTGACTGCAGGTGACCGGCCCACCTCGTGGCGATTACCGGGTGGATCTGCGCCTTGGAGCTGATCCTGAACACCGCGACCTTGGCGTCAGAGCTGAACTTAGGCGCGGTGTGCGTGCACCGCTCGACCTCGGCGTTGACCTCCGCGCGAGCTGCGAGCAGCTCCCTGTTCTTGAGCAGGTCTGACGGGGACTGGGCCGCGGTCAGGGCAGCCCACGCCGCGGGCACGCTGAACGCTGCCGTGCGTCGAGGAGCGTTGACGAGCGAGACAGCCTCGTTGATGGCTTTTTTGGTATATTGCTTGAAAGCGCCCTTCATGTCAGGGAACGGTGGCTCCCACTTCAAGGTGTTTCCGAGGTCGCCGTGTGTTCCCATGATGCAGAGCCAGTCGCACTCCTTCTGCACGTCTTCGTGGAGGTCTCGGCAGATCAGGTAGGTCAGCAACGAGCTGGTCGCGACTGGCGGGCTGTTACAGGCGGTCACATGTTGAGAACCCTGTGGGAAGTCGTCCCCAAGAGCGTGGTGGTGGTCTATGACCAAGGCTTTGTGAGGCTTGTCTATCACTGGAGGTGACTTTCTTGATCCTTGATCGAGTACGAAGATGTACTCTGGATCATGGGCTGCCATCGCCGCTCTTTCAGCGTCATCGTGAATACTGTTCCCTTTCTGAAGCAAGTGGGCTGATATTCTATCCGGGCCTAATCCAAGAAGAACGAGCGTCTTTTGTATTATCGCTCCGGAGCTGAGCCCATCGGCATCCTTATCCGGCACAATCAGCGTCTTCTGGCCAGACGCGGCACTTTTGATCTGTTAGTTACGAGTAAAGAAGTGCCCTCTGGATTGGTACACTTACCATTCGAGGATGAAATTTCTGGCTGACTCAATCTGCTTCTCAGGGGCAGGCCAGATGATATCTCCAGATTCCGTCCTCATAGAAGGGGTTGCGTGATACTCAGGCAACTCAACACGTCGCCTTTTCGTCTTTGATGCATTTGAGCTTGATGCGGCGCTTCTCTTCATGGTGGACAGGGGCTTTCCACTGCTGGCTTTGGTGAAAATCGACAGCCTCCTCGCCAAGCACCGAGGCGTCTGAACGGATCGAAGTGCAAGTCCTGCGAACGATTGGTATTGAATGAATGACTGTTTGGGAGACATTCGAACATCTGAAGCTGTCGTAACATCACAGTATTCTCTGTGTGAATCCAATAGTCTCGAACTCGCAGGCTCAAAATGGTCAAACCGATGGTCTTGGCTCACGGCACAGTGGTGACGTCAGGCCGCGCCCAGGCCACAGAGCTCTTGATACTTTCTACCTCTGTAGTGCCCTCAGACTAACTCAATATCAGTCGCGCCTATTTCATACAAGATACCGTCGATCTCATGGTTCATTAGGCCCGGAACCCAAGCGAAACAGACAAAGGTGTATCCGCCTTCAGCCTTTCTGAGAACCATCGGGTGTGTGTTGGACGTCACCAGGCACAACACGTCGTCAGGCTCGATACGTCTGGGACTGTAGCCGACAAAACCGTACGACGTCCTGAACCAAACAGGCTCAGGCTCCGATATGATCTTGGTGTAGTCGAGGATGCTCTTCCACCAAAGGCTGGTGAGGAAGGGGCTCTCAAGGCCTGTTGCTGTGTACCAGGCGCTGGCGAGGTGGAACCCAAGTCTCTCGGTGTCGAGAAGCTGATATTCGAAGACAGACTTGAGATTTGACCAGTCAGGACTTTCAAGGCCTGGCTCAATGATGGCCGGGCTGTCGCCTTGCATCAGAGCCTGACGGGGGTGCACCTTCGGCATCGATGAGAAGAGAGCCATGAGAGAGGAGCGATATTCTTCGAGGCCGAGACATGTCTCGCAGCGATGATTGGCAACCGATGATGCATGGGTCGTGTTGACCACGCGGTCCAGAATGAAGCCCGAGAGTCCAAGTCTGGAAGCATCCTCACTGAGTGATGGCGCTGGTGGCGCCTCGATCATGTAGTCATGCCATATCTCCCGGCGTCTCATCTTCGACAAAGTGCTTCTTGCTAGCTCCAGCTGAGCATTGTCAACTTCGCAGCCCGAGAGGGTGAAGTCGATGGCCCATGATGGTATGTCTCCGTGCTGTGCTAAGCCGATGCAGGCCAGATGTTTCTCGGATGAGACAATGGCGAAAGTTGCTTTGCTATAACACTGGGCCGGTGGCTCTTCGTAGCTCGGGGTGATGAGGTTGCTCTCTTCTTCCTTGATCAGCCCGAGGAGGCAGTACACCATGTCTCGAGGGTCCGCAGCCTCACGGCCTGCCAGGCTCGGGAGGAACTCTATTAGACCGGCTTTCGACCCTTCGCAGACTGTCTCATATGCCGCTTGATTCCGTATCCTTTCCAGTTCAAATACTTGAGCTCGCAGTGTTCGAAGCTTCTCAAGAGCATCGCGCGACATCTTTGGCCATGGCCACTGGGTGAACTCCTCGCTGAGAAGCTCCCAGCTCCAGGTGATTGAACCAAATTGGAATGTCGGTGGAACGGCTGAGAGCACAGCTGCTTGGATAGACCAAGCACATTCAGACCAGAGAGGCTCGTAGAGTGCGCGTCCCAAGGCTCTGCCGCTTTGCCTGAGCCACTGTTTTCGCTCCCTTTCTCGACTCGCAGTAGGCTCGTACTGGGCCTCATAGTCTCCGAGCCAGACGATAACTGTGTTGGCAGCCCTTAAGGTTTGGGCCATCAGAGCTACTTGCCAGTTCCGTTCGGCATTGTTGTCCTGGTCAATGCACAAACCGTCGACCCAGAGGATCCTGTTCGTTTCCGTATGGCGTAGCCGAACCAAGGCGGAATGGAGATTGTCCGTGACCTTGAAGTTCGCCTGGTCACAAAGAGTGATTGATCGGTTGGTATTTCGCTCTCCCCAGGTGTAGGACAAAACCTCGTAGTGTAAAGGGTGTGGCGTTGGAATCTTCTTGCTGAATGCCCCTAAAGGCGCAACGAGAAATTCGCACCGCACCTCATCGTGTGGATTCGAAGCTGGCAGGAGTACCAACAGGCGGATTTCTCGACATTCCCTCCTGACGGGATGATTTGAAAATATTAGAGCATGTTGCTCATTGTCTGCAAGGCTGATCTCTGCGGTGCCGATCTCCGTGATCTCTGTGATAGTGCTCTTCTGAGGTCGGTGGTAGACTGTGATGACCTCACTCCCGGCTGCTGGCTCGTCGCCGCTGACCACGAACGTGGCAGACATACTGACTGCATGGGATGATTCGTCCTAGAGTTTCGTGGCGTTGATGCAAAGTGCGGTGTTCGCATCGAAGCGCCGCTTCTTGTGGCCAACGAGAGCTGGGAAAAGCTGCTCGGATAGGGGTCAGCCCATGGCGAAAACAAGGCCGAATCTCATGATATCCTGCTACCGGTCCGATCCTGCGATGGAGTGTACCTGAAAATTAAAGCGTGTAAATCAGGTTATTCCCCTACAATCCTGGGCAATGCAACCGCGGCCAAGCATTGCATCGCCCCCGGACTCCACATTAGCAGGCATTACCTAGTTAAAATGGCCGCATCCGTCCGCAGGCGAGCATTACGAGACCCCAAATTATTACAGAACTATTGACGGCAGCGTAAAGTGCTATACGTGGCGGCCGTTATAAAGACCGGGGAATCTCCGACACTGAATGAAACTGGCAGCCAACAGACTGGAAGATTCTTGATTTTCAGGGTCTTGGTCACGCGGACCGAGGACCAGTCCGACACCGAGAGGCCTGCAACGCGTGTCAGCGAGCCACTCTGTGAGAGCCTCGTTACCTGTCTCACGTGGGACGCAGTTTCTCATTCAACGCTTTGACTGGCGTCACGATGTTGTCAAAAACGCGGTATGGAGACATAGATGTGATACTCGAAACTGAACAGAACCAGCGGCGATCTTCGTTTGCAGTGAAGAAACAATTGAGGGCACGGCCATCCAACTTGATGACATCAATAAGGTTTCGCACTTCCGTGGACGGCTAATTTTAGGGGCCCAAGGAACCGGAAACTCTGGCACCATCAGCCGACGGAGTTGGCACACAGACACCGAGAGTTGGACCCCGAGGCCAAGATCCGGGGCATCCCACAAAATCCTGCCTTTGACCTCGTACGTTAAACTGAATTTGTGGGCTCGAAAATGCACTGTGTGCGGTTTGGCTTATCAAGGACTGCATACCGGCAAAGGGGTGTGCCATAGCTCATCCGGATCTTGCTGGTCGGACGAAGGGCTGAGGAAAGGTCCAAGCTATCCAGATCTTCCTATGGGTCGATATCACGGACAAGTCATTGGGTTACTTTATCAGTACGCAAGATAATTCGTACATAGTAATTAATTGTGATCATTGAGTATTTCACTAATTATGTATGTTCTATTCATAATCTTATGTGAAAAAAGTAATCATGTGCCCGGCACTGCTCTGGCCGCTCGGTGATAGCACCTAACCTAAAGAAGTCCTCACTGTCATTCGGCCATTCTGCATCACGCCGAACGTCTTCTCATAACACTCTGATGAGCCGGGCGCATTCCAAGCAACGACACGGTAGCTTCTCCCCTTATTTCAACACGGCTTTTGGACAGAGAATTGCTGTACACGCAACATTCTGACTTCGAATGCGCATTGTTTGTTTATTAGATGTGCCACTGTGCCAAGTTTCACGGCTGACAGCGCTTCGCTGCCTTATTGTTGCCGATGAGATCACTGCGTCTCATGCCCCTCGGCGGCTCGGTTACTTCCGGATCGGGATCCTCCCATGCGAATGGATACCGGGAAAAACTTCGCCAACTGCTTCTCGAAAATGGCTACCCTATTCAAATGGTTGGATCGCGAAGGTCTGGCACCCTGAGTAACAATCATAACGAAGGGTGGCGGGGATTCCGAATCGACCAGATCCACAACAAAGCTCAGAAAAGCATCCCGTTGCTTGGGCCGAACGTCGTTACGATCAATGCAGGATCCAATGACTGTATCCAGAGATTCGAAATCGGTTCTATTGGGAAACGCATGGACAGCCTGTTGGAAATGACGTGGCGCGCGTCGCCCAGATCGACCATATTCTTGTCAACCCTACTACCAAACTCAGACATGAGTGTCGAGGCCAAGATATTGGAAACGAACGCTCAGTACCGTGACTTAGTGAAGCGGAAGACAGACGAGGGTAAACGGATCATGCTCGTCGACATGCACACTGCAGCTGGCCCAAGCCTCGACGATCTCGTAGATGGTGTACACCCCAACGACCTGGGCTACCAAAAAATGGCGGTACTATGGTATGAAGGAATCCAGGATTGTGCATCGAGAGGTATGATAGAAGAGCCAACGTGAAAAGTATAGGATGTCTGGGCAAAGAGAGGGTTTTCTCAAGTTTCTGGTGCTTGAGCTTAGATAGTTTGTAAGACACAACGGGAATCATGAACACTCAGCGGCGTCAAATCCGTTTACTGCACCCTGGAAGGACCGCTTCTTTGCTCAAGGAAAACTAAGGTAAGTGGCTATTGCATTATCAGTGCTTTACGAATCAGCCCTGGGAGGTCACCCTTAGCACTGTGTTTTTTATGTGAAAGTGTGGTGCTTTCGACGACACAGCCAGCACCCATAGACGGTGAATTGACCCACGACATTATCATGCACTACTGCTGCTTCGCTGATCGACACTACCCAGCTGCATGGTCAAGTGACATGCATGGCCTATTTCAAGTCCGCTACCAAAGACCGACAATCTCGGTTTTCTCAGTCCGTTAATGACTATGTACTGCCCTTGTGCTTCGCTTCGAATCATAGGCTCGGCCACCCGAACTATTCGCCGACAGGGGTTGAGGCCCATCGTTGATCAGGACGCTAGGTCACTTGGACTACGGCGACTTGGGTTGTGCCCGAGCCATCCTTGTGTGGGGCACGCCCGGGCCGATGTAGATCTCACCGAGATCGTCGTCTGTTCTGCTTCTGTTTGAATGTAACGCGAGACTGGGCTGATCTAGAAAGCTATTAGATGCACGTATTGTACGTGACAACAATCGGTACGGAACTAATCTTTCTTATCATCTGTGCCCACATCTCAATATCCCTCTGTATGCGCCACTTGAGTGGAAGTGGGACTAAGACTTGATATGCGCACAAGAATGACTTGGAGCCAAAGCTGAGGAAGCCCCAAGACAGAGGAATCCCGGAGCGAGCGAGCGAATCTGTCCATGCTCAAGGCATACGTCAACATGATCTCAGAAAGCATTGCCAGACTTGCATAAATTGACTGTGCTCGTCATCAAAAGTCTCAAGAGGCTGAGTGGCTGCGTAAACAGACATCGGTTGTGACTCGTGCAGCCGAGATCATTCTGCCAATCATTTACAGTACCGTTCAGGCCTCCCGAACAGGGAGTGCACATGATCAATTGCTCAAAGCATCTCTAATCGAACGGGCCGCTCATTACGGAACCGCATGGATCTGGGTGGGAAAATAGGGCCGCGAGCTCGCAGCACAACCGTCCCGACGCGGGCAGTGCTGCGCTGCGGCCATGGCGCACAACGACAGCATTTGCGGAGACAGTTCCACAGGCAATATCGCTAAGCACTCGATGTAGTTTCGAACGGGTTGGCCCGGCCACAATAAACGGTGGGAAACGAACGAGCCGTGCAGACCTGTTCCCTGCAACAATGGTCAATCTACACGACCAAGCCACGGTCCGAGTCAGAGAAAAAACCAGATACGTATGTAGTTACGCAAAAGTTGTACGTGTGGTCAAGCTGCCGATTTACTGGAGTGCGGGGACTCCGACTCAGGTCGCAGTTTTCAACGGGGAAAGCGAAGTCTGGGTGTGGGATTTCATTATCATTTTGATATCAAGCGAAACTGCTAGAAGCTCTTATTCTCGAGATACTCTTCACACTCTCCTTTCGCAAGTGCCTAGCACCGTGAGACGTGCTATTGTTGTTGTTGTTGTTGTTTATCTCCGCCCTCGAACCAAACTCCTCCGGCTCCTTGAACGGGTTGACCTGCTGCGCAACGTAAGGGTCCTCGTAGTAGTTTTTGCTGCTCTGGGCCTGAAGCCCGCTCTTGCTCCTCTGGAGCTCGATCCCGTCGTCGTCGGGGTCGTTGTCCGTGCCGCCCGTGCTGAGGCGGCGGTGCTCGAGCGTCACTTTGACCTCGCGCGTCACCAGGATCTGGGACATGTCGATATTCTGAAGAACCGGCCAAAACACCGGCAGAGAAGCGCATATTGTAGCGACGTCTACCTCGAGAGCGGCGAGGACGATTGGTGTAGGGCCGTACCAAGTGGGATCGAATCTGAAGCGTTCATAGTCAGCTACCAAAGCATCGAGGAAGTAGTTTGACAAATATAAAGAGAAGTGGGCATCAAGATGACTATAGCCTGTCTCAAAACCTGCAGCCTATAAGACCTTCAGGCCACAGGTTACAGGTGGGAGATGTATCTTCTTAAGGGGTCTAAAAACACATTCGAAAGCTGCTTACGTCGGTGAGGTCGTGGCTCGTGTTTCGACAATGGACGCGAGACGCCATATGGAGAAGATGCTGGCCCTATTGAAAGGTTAGCTCCATCGAGATATGTCCAATGTACATAAGCCTTACACGCTGCCGATGCTGAAAAGGCAGATCAGTGCCCATCGCGATTTCGTGCTGCGAGTCTTATTGTAGAGTAGCAGCGGCGCAGGAATAGCGAGGATGATCATGTCCAGGATCATATTGGTTGCAGTCAAGCTCGTATAAGTCGAGACGAATGTTTCCACCTCGAGAGAGCCGAACGCATATCGTGTTGCAGGAAGATTGAGGTTCCAGTAGGCCTGGATAGGTATCGTGGGAACCCAGCCCAGAATACCATATGCTATACACCACTGCCACAAATATATATGATCAGCATTGACTTCAACTTATAAATTGAACACAGATGAGGGGGGTTGTCGGGTTGAGGCAACTTGGGTCAGAAACACGCAGACTTCACCTACTGCAAAGACAATGACGATAGTGCCAACGGTAATATACCACAAGCGTGATCCTCTCTCATAGATTCGAAGGAACTGGAATAGAAGAGCAAGCTTGATGAAGCCTGCGGAGCTTGGGTATGTGGCATTGGCAATGTAGAAGATCTGACCGCAACCTTGTTCAGCTTGACATCCAATGGTAGATGGTATGAGAATGCATGCTTACTCTCAGATATTCAGACATCTGTTGTTCACCGAGAAGAATGAAATGTTGCCCGAAGCCAACAGTCGTTGAAAGGCATATTGCTATCGATCCGGCACTTGTCGCGGCCTGTCGTATAACGTCAGTCCATATATTCCTTTCTCTCTCCAGTTCTCCAGACCGCATGCCAAACTACTCACAAGTGCTAGGACAACAAAGAGGTCATCCCACCAAGGCGACTTGATGATAAAGAATCGAGTGTAGAGTCGTAGTAGGGCACAAATCCACTTCAGCACCTGTTCGTGGCATCGAGAACTTGTCAGAAGGATCTTTCGAAGACATGATAACCCAAGCGAGTACCAATACAAGCCGACCGACCCTTCATCCGATTGCGCATACCATTCCGCTTATAACGACTCCTAGGATATTCCGAGAAGAGTTGAGAAATGCCGGTTCCTCATGGAGGTTGTCTTGGGAGCCGATCAAATCGGTCATTAATGCCATGATCGTATCATTGCCTTGTATCCAACAGGTTCTGTTTTTCTTGCAGGTGTTGTCGGTGTGAAAGTCGTGAAGTCGATCGTTGGTCGTTGAACGTGGATCGCGGATCGCCAGCAAGAGGTGACCTGTCAAATTAGAGTCGGCAGTGATCGGTGGTGATTCGCGTTTTTCATAGATGCCAAGGCCAGACTGCCGTGGATGGCTCCGGGGAGCGTGCCTTTTTGTGATCCTGCATGATACATTGGCTTCCGGGTCGGATTGTGGGACGGTGGGCCGTTCTGGAGATTTCCACACGGGCCCCTGATGATCGCAAGAGAAAACTGGGCTGGAACTGCCCTCAGCTCCGCCGCACAATGTTGATGGATGCAATGTTTCGCCGCAGGGTATGGGTGAGACGAGCGGCGTTACCTGAAAGACGCGCCCACGGAGTTGAATTGCCTATTACGGACACCCTAGGGAAACGGAAGAGAGGCGAGCTCGGAAGGGATCACAAGATGGCATCTCGAAACCTTGATCTTCCGGATTATGGGATGGCAGATGTGTATCTCGAAGCGGTCAAAGCTTGCACGCCACATCAAGCCGCCAAGTGTGGCCACGTTCCTGACCCTGTAAAACGAAATGTGTGACGAGTTCCGGCAAATATTGTGGCCAATGGCTGCAGTATTGAGTCAAGAATCAAGATGTGCTCTGGCCCTTTTCTGCGGGACCTGCCATAAAGTGGGTATTAAGTGCAGAAGCGATGGAATCCCCTTTCTCGGAAAACCGACGGATCAAGCAGGGATCTGTACCTGAAGGGGTGGGCAAGCTAGCTTTGACCTCGCAAGGCACGACAGATCTGGGTGCCGTCGCCGGGCCCCTCCATCTTTTACATGACTTGGTTTGAATAATATACCCTCAATCGACTCGCCGACCTTATTTTATGGTGGTATACGTCCCCAACATTATACAGTTGGCCTCATGTCTGAGTCGCGTGCACCCTTAACAAATGGCCAAGTCTCAAGATTTATCACCTGCCTCAAAGCTGTTCTGGTGGGGACCCGGGTGAGATTGGGGCTATAGTGAGGATGAATCCCTGTGCAAGGGGCAAGTCAACGGTCTTGCGACGTGTCTGGCGACCGCGGATCTCAAAGACTGAAAGATTTCTCCATGTTCCAAGAGGAGGGGAAAATCGTCGCTGTGCAAGTACACCGGCTCCAAGCCGCCACCTACGTGGGGATGACATGTTCTCTTTCTAGGCGGTACCTCTTCAGCCAGACGACTGGCGAGGATATCAAAACGATAGTTACAAGCCACACCGAAGCTATGTGTGCTGATCCCCACAAGCGATCGCCCGGGCCCCTCATGGAGCTGGGTATGAGCGGGTATCCATGGGTTGACGTTTGAGGCTAGTACGGGCGATCAGCACGGCTATTTTGCGTGATATGCCCTGTATGCCAGTATGCTCGGCCTGCCGCCTTTTCGTTAAGATGAACCCAGCGCTGCCGGCCGGATACCAACCTGGCGACGAGCATGCAAATATGTGCGGCAGGTTACTGACTGATCCATGGCCATATCTGCTGCAGGTCAAGACTTAGTCGACGAACTACGGCTTCCGGCTTGGGTCCGATCCAATAATTTGCACAGAAATCCCCAATGTGACCTCCAGGGTCTTCGAATGCCGCAACAGCTAGGTTTTTGATTTTGATCCGCGAACAAATAGTAAAATTTCCGTCGATCATGCAGTGTCAGGAGCCTGGACTCCCGCTAAAGTACCTAGGTTCGTGGATGAAGATGCACCTCTTAGACCAACGAGCTGAAGATATTGAGCCAGTCCAGTCGGGAAGCACACACATGAAGTTCCTATGCCGTTTACCGGGACTAATTGCGAGTGGTTGCTTTTGGCGCCCAAGACACGGCCTCATCACACCCTCTCACCTTGAACAGAAATCAAAAAGTTCTACAAAACTAGACAATAATTTCAAGCACGTGTGCCTAAGTTTTGCTCAATCCTCAGTGCTAATTCTGCCGTTGTTCGAAACAACAAGTCATTGTTAACTTACCATCACGCCCGGCTGTCATGTGCTCTGAAAATGTGCATGTGCAAGGTTCGAATTGTGTGATATCATAACCTCGTACACATAATCTACTTGAAATGCATATGAGTGCCCAACTGTTAAGTAGACTTGCCTCTGCTCGATATTTGTTTTCAAGCAGGCCCACGCTCAATAGGTTGGAAGGAATGCGGCTATCGTGGTGGATGACGTGTGCGCCAGCTGAAAAAAAGGCAAGGGCCGGCAACCGGTCTAAGGATCATAGGATCAACTCGGCACGCATGGGACCAGCTGTCACTCACACAACAACATTGATAGCCAAGTGCTTGGCCAACGACCTTTGGGTTACTAGTATTGCATTTGTTTTAGCACCAATATGGCCGCCGAGCAAGCTAGTAGGCATACTGGCACCGCAGCAGATACTCATGTTGCTCTGGTGTCCGATGAGGCAGCCCCTGACAGACGCGAAGCCGACGATGGCCTCGCACAGTATAGTTGCCAAACCTGTGCGAGGCGCAAGGTCAAATGTGATAAAATAAAACCGATTTGTTCCAGCTGTCGCAGCCGCGAACTACAATGTCTCTACCAGGCGCCACCGCCCCGACGACGGAAGAGGCAGTTGAGCGACGGTGACGTCTACGAAAAGCTTGCTCAGTACGAGCGCATTCTGCTCGAGCACGGGTTGCTGCCACAGGGTGCTCAAACAACATCGCCTTCCACTGAGTGCTCACCACAGGAGCCGATATCACTGCGTTTCATCGAGCCAAACGCAGAAATGTCGAAATTGGGTAAAGATGTGGTCGGCCATGGTAGGTCGAGGTACATCAACAGCACCACCTGGCGTAACTTAGAAGATGATGAGATGCAGCATATGTCCATCGAACAAGCTCACGAGGAAGAGGGTTGTGAAAAAGAAGAGTTTGAATCACCTCTTGCTTTAGCAGGGGGTCTCCCATCCGATCCCCTGACGGGAGCATTCATGGGCTTCCGACGGGACCTGCTTCACTGCCACCCAACACACGCGGAAGCAATGATTCTGTGGAATACCCATATCGAGAACGTGGAGCCTATTTGCAAAGTGTTGCATATTCCGTCGTCAACAAAGATGGCGGACGAGGTTTCACAAAAGCCTGAAACAGCATCAAGAGAGAACGAGTGTGTCCTGTTCGCAGTATACCATTTCGCAGTCTTCACCTTGACGGAGGAAAAGTGCGAAAAACTATTTGGTCGATCGCGAGATACATTGATGCAGAGGTTCCACTTCGCAACCCGTCAAGCCCTCGTCAATGCGTCTTTTCTCACGACCACTGATATAACCGTCATACAAGCTCTCATACTCTTCCTGCTTGCTTGTCGACATCAATATGACCCAAGCACATACTGGATCCTGACAGGTGTTGCCGTCCGCATAGCGCAACGCGTGGGGCTTCACCGCGACGGAGAGGCGCTGGGCTTGCCACCGTTCGACGTACAATTAAGGAGACGCTTGTTTTACCAACTCATACCCCTTGACGGTATAGCAAGCCAGCTATCAGGCACCGGTATCGCCATTGCGCCGGAGTCTTGGGATACCAAGGAACCACTGAATATCAATGATGACCAGATCTGGCCAGGAATGACCACGGCGCCACAAGAGCAGAAGGGTGCAACCGAGATGATCTTTTGTCTGGCCCGCGCATGTATTGGGAAATTCTTTGCCCAGTCAATGCGTGGTACAGCTACGGACCACTCTCAACACCACAGTGCATTTGAGCCTCTCATCCGGGAAGCTGAGAGCGAAGTGGAGGAAAAGTACATCCGATACTGTGACATTACCAACCCACTGCACTTCCTGACTATCGGCATGGCGAGGTCAGCCATAACTGGTATGCGCATCAAGATCAGGCTGCCGAGAGTTCGAGTCCAGACCGCCACGGACGCGGAGAGAAGAGAACTGTTCCAACTGGCGCACAAGATCATCGACACGGACGCAGCTGCTTACTCCCACACAGGCCTTCAGAGATATCAATGGCACGTCAGGTCCTTTTGGGCATATGGGTCTTGGGATTCCTTGATATATGTCTTGACCAGCCTGCGGAGACCCGGTCTGCTCTCGCGTGATCAAGTCGATAATACCTGGAGTAAAGTGGAGCAGGTTTACGGGAACCACGGTGACTTCTTGAAAACAAAGCAAGCCCTGCACATCGCTTTCCGGAGTCTGACCCTGAAGGCTTGGCATGCCAACCCTCCTGGCAGCAGTGAACCTGAACCGGAATTTATCAGTACTCTGCGCTCCCAGGAGGGAGGCAAGCTGGCGACCACAGTAGCCCGGGACGGCAACAAGGCTACGACTTCTGGCGTTGGAAATGATACAATACCAGGAAATGGTTCGAATCCGGCGGTGGACAAAAGCTCGAATTTTGATGACATTTCTGGCGGCATGGGACTTGATATGAGCAGCGACTTTAATCTTGACACGGAAGACTGGATGCTTTGGGATCAGCTCATCAAGAATAACCAGGCTCAAAGAGGATAGCAATACCGTGCTAATGCTGTCATTAATGCACTCTTTGCGTCTTACTATTGAATGCTTATCGAAGAAGTGCTCTGGAATGTTCAAAATGTGAGCAATGAGTCCAGAGACAGTTTGAAACATGGAGAAACATCAAGACTGCAGATTCAGCTTTTTTTATACGATAGACCACCGTCATAGTATAGGTTCAGAATATCATATCTATTATCGAAAGTTTGCCGATCTAGAAAATCATGTATGCTTAAAGGCACGCCATCGCTCTGAGTGACAACCTCACTAGTATCAATGTCCACCAACACGCCCTCAAAACCAGGACTCTGTCATGACTCTTCTCCCTTGTCTGTTACCCCCCATTCATAATCAGGCAGCCCGAATTTGTCGCCCCCGAAGGAACTGGAGAAAAGCGCACTTGCCCAAGCAAAGAACCCGGTAAAAGCCATGCCCCAGCAAATCACTCTGAGGGCTGCGTTCCGAAGCCAGATGCCCCAGGCCGTCTGCGGAGCGAAGATCCACGGGATACCCGGTGGGATCTTTTGTAGGTCGTCAATTATAGGCCTCATTCGCTCCTCATAGCCCCGGAGTCCAGCCTCGATATCGCCTTTACACATGCTGATCTCACCAGCCAGAACATATGCACCGGCCATGGCGAGGCTCGTGCCAGTTCCGGTTGGACCAGGTGCGTAGCCCGCATCACCAACCAGGACGAAGCGCCCCTTGTGGAGGCTCGGCACCTTGACCTGTACTATCTCCGACGCGTAGAAATCAGACGACTCCCTCATGCCCTCGAGGATCTCCTCCGTCTTCCAGCCGGCCCCGGAAAACTCCCCGGCAATGTACGCCTTCAGCGCATCAGTCCCTTGCTTCGATGCCTCCCTGAACGGCAACGTCGCATCCTTGCTACCGCGTGGATGGACCAACTGTGTGATAACCCGAGTTACCCCTGAGGGATCAGGCCCGAGTCCAAAGAAACGACCACCTGTGGTGGTCCACGCCTGTCCCGTCTTGCTGCCATCAAGCAGGTCTTTCTCCACTGAGAAGTATGCAGCCCAGCAGTCCAGCGACCTGATGTGGTCCCGGACGCCGCAGCCGAAACCCATAGCTCGAGTCCGCGAGGTGGAGCCGTCGCAGGCAACGACGAGGTCGTACTGCGTCGTCGGGTGGCCGTTCGCGAACTCGACCGTCACCGGCCCGCCGTCGTCGACCTGCCGCATGGACGCGACCTGCTCGCCAAAGACGTAGTTGATACCTCGTTGTCCTTGGTCATGTCGAACAGGATCTGCGCCAGGTCGCCGCGGAAGATCTCGTACTCTGACACGAGCGACTGCTGGTTGGGGTCGCCGGTGGCCGTGATGGTCGCGAACGGCCGGCCGTCGTCCCTGACGAAGCTGATGCCCTCCATCCCCGTCGTCTTGGCCCTCACTGCGTCTTCCATTCCGGGCATCTTCCTCATCACCGAGACGCCGGCGTTGCGGATGTCGACGTTCTGCCCACCGGTGCGCAGACTTGGGAACCGTTCGATGATGGTGACTTTGGCGCCGGCTTTGGCCAGCCAGTAGGCTGTTGTTGGTCCTGCGACGGACGCGCCCACTACGAGGACTTTCAGGTCAGACATAGTTAGAAAAATAGTGTGTGTCTGTGGGAAGAAACTAGAAATATTGATGTTTCACAATTCTTTCTCTGAGATATGGCTGTTGCTTGCATCGACTTTATATATATCAAACGCCACGGACCAATTCGGCCTTCCATCGAAACTTCGGCCGTTGACTTCCAGCTTGGCCGGACCCGAGCCAGCGGGCCTCAACGGCCGAAGAAGATAGGCACCGGGTCCGCATCAGCGCTAGTTTGGGCGTAGCAATTTTGATGCCTTCGGTTGGCTGGTTCTTAGGCTGTTTGCAGGTCGGAGTTTCGCATAGCCATATGTAGCTAGGCTAGGGCCAGAGACGTGGCCGCCCGGCTCGCATAAGGCGTACCCGAGACCGAGAGTCCGGTCTAGTCTAACAGTACCGAGCCAGGTAAACAACTGGAAGTGAGCTGCTCTTATCAGCATGCATCGATCAAGCTTCACATGTACTACACACGAACTCTCATGGCCAGGGAACTTCCAGAAGTCTTCTTGCTACTCCGGAGTACAAAATGTGTCCATAAGGACACAGGTGTCTCAGCAACATAGAAGTAAGTCGAGGAACCACCGCCTGCGCTACTTCGTTGGCTATCGGGGGGCGATTGGAGACGAACATAGCCACAAGCAACTTGACGGCTGGGATTGGACTTACTCGCTTTCGATCGGTCATGTCGACCTGCTGTCCTGCACGTCCAAAGAACATGGCTTGTCGGTCAGATGCACCAGCCCACTCATGTCTTATCAATGTCGAGGAATGTCATCCCGTGGGAAAGTTTGTTCACTTTCGCGATGTTGTGAAAGGGCTATTCCCGCAAGCCGGTTTCGGGAGCGCTGGGCAGCAGATGTCATGGATGCGTATCATGAAAATGAGGTCCACATACCGAGTTCCATGAGGCGGGACTTCAGGCCCAGGAGGGACGATCTCCTTCATGGGCATCACGCCGACAACCCGTAAAGCGAATGCTCACTGGTCGCAAGTCATGGGCGTTGACTGCTTTTCGCCAAAAGGGGCAACTTTCAAGAGACGAGCTATGTCACAATCCTACTCTGCACCAACAGAAGAACCCACATCTTCGCGGGCGAGGCTCAAAGCGAGTGAGAAGGGGATAATGCCCATGTGCCGTTGTCGCAGATGTCAAGTACGTAGAAAGTTGTCGATGCAACAATAGAAAAGAAATGAAAGGATAAAACTGGGTCACGATTCCACCTTGAATGGAACAAATGCTTAATGATGGGTCGCCCGCGCGCTACACTGACAAGATCAATTGTTTGCCCCTTTCATCCGAGCAAGTCGCCAATTCCGTGGAAGCTATCATGACAAGGAAAAGAACACTTCTCTGGTTGCGTCTTCTTCGTCGTCCGAGAGCCCGTGAGTACCCTCCAGGACCGAACGGAAATGATCAAAAGTTACCTGAGGATGTTCGGCGATTTTCCTATCTCTTGGAAACCAAACATGCCATTTATTTGGGTGCATGATGTGTTTGAATGGTGTTTACAGTGAGCATCTAATGTACATTGATTATCTTACCGGTAGATAAAGTACTATCTGACAAGACAGCCGGGCCAGCCGGGCCTTAGATTTGCTTCAAGGCTACCAACAGGCGTTCATCCCGTCTCTGGATTTGTGCATATCGAGGTCGCATTGAGATCTGTGCATCGTAGGGATACGCGGATCCATCACCTGCCCGATCTGCCGTGGTTGACCCTATCAGATCAACAACTTCTACAAAGGTATCTCCACTCTGCCGCTGCGATGGATAGAAGTGCCGCCTGCGAGTCAGAAAGAAGTCAGGGGCCAGAACCTGCGCAGCCTTCCTCAAGTGGTATAAGCTGCCGCCGATACTATCGCTGTTATTTCGGTCCGGCTCCTCCACCTCGAATTGGTCCTCCAGATGTCGTGCTTCTGGAGTTATTCAAGTGACGGAATGTGACCATGGCAGTACCCGATCTCGGAGAAAGTACCTCGCGCCGCAAAGATCACTACTTACCAGTCCTGGGTGAAAGGGAAGTTGAGTTGCTCTTGTGAGGGAAGGGAAGCAAATAAATCCATGATTGAAATGACACATGAAGCTTGGATTCTCTCCTAATGCGCCCATTTCCACAGATGAATACATAGGCACAAATCCTAGCTCAGGCTATGGGTCGCATTGCTTGCAGATCGGTACCGCTTGCCGAGTCTCAGATAGGTCCTGTAGGGACTTCGATTCAAGCTTTTCCCCAGCCCTGAGATGATTGTTGGTTCTCCACCGCAGGTGGAGGGATCTTCCCCTTTAGGGAGGTTGCACTTGCAAATGGGTCGTTCTGGATACGTAGAGGGGCTGAGTACCGCGAGACCATGCTGCAAGGCTCCCATATGTAGGCATTGACTCGGATATGAGCTGAAGATAACATCGCCACGTGCATCAGTACGGCTCGCAAGGATCGACGTAGCAAGTGTATAAAGACAGCTAACATTCTCTATTTTTCCTGTTGGTATCCTGTCAAAAATTAAGGACTTCACATTTGTGCAGCCAAGATCCAACTGGCTGTCTTCTAAGCTCCTTTTGCTACCAAGGCAGCCTCGCAGCCTTGCAGCAATGTTCAACCACCTACTTGTGGCCGCGCTGGTGGTCAGCCTCCCTTGCACCACCTCAGCAGCCGTTATAAAGCGCCATGCCGCCGATCTGGACAGAATCTATGATTTCGTCATCGCAGGCGGTGGTACCGCTGGCCTGACCATCGCTGACAGAGTCTCGGCTGCTTTTCCGAATCGTGAGTCGTCTTTGTCCCTTCAGCACAATCCTCTCGATACCCCGAAAATATCAACTAATCTCAAGTCCAAGGATCCGTTCTCGTGGTGGAGGTTGGAAATTGGGATCCTCGCCCGCCGTGGTATGAGCCAGACTCGGTAACCTGGGACATGGGCGGGGCCTTCGTGTATTCGCAACCCATTCCGACCCTGAACAACAGGACGCCCAGGCCATTCATGGTGGGAAAGACTCTCGGTGGTAGCTCTGCAATCAATGGCCAAGTGTTCGACCGTGCCTCTCGCCATGACTACGACATGTGGGCCAGCTATGCCGGCGCGGATGGCTGGGACTGGGAGGGCCTGAAGCCGTACTTCCAAAAGGTCAGTTGGGTTGCCCGAAAAAGTCCATGCTCCATCGCGTGCAAAATTTGCTGACGGCGTTACAGAGTGTGACCTTTGTTGAGCCAACTGCGGAGGAGGTCGAGCAGTACGGCTACACGTGGGACGTTGAGGCTGCCTATGGAGGCTCGACTCCGGTCAACTCCTCGTTCCCGCCATTCCAATGGCCAACAACAGGTAAGTATTGCCGAACTTCCATGACAAAGGTTACGGAGATGCTGAAAGACACTCGCTCAGGTATATCTCGCCAAGCCTGGCAGGAAGTCGGCCTCGAAGTCAAGAAGGAGTGCGCCGGGGGCGACAAGGCCGGCTTGTGCTGGGTCCCTACATCCCAGACCCCTTGGGATGCCAGCAGATCACACGCCGGCATTGGCCACTACGAGTTGATCAAGTCCCGCCCCAATCTCCACGTCATTACCAACCACAAGGTGACCCGTGTCGTGTACTCCGGCGATGACCTAACCGATCAAGTGCCGGTCGTGGAGATCAAGTCCCTGAACGAGAGCTCCGTCTACAACGTCAGTGCCAAAGCCGAGGTCATAATCTCTGCTGGTGCTGTCCACACTCCTCAGGTCCTTCAGAGGAGCGGACTCGGCCCTGCCGCACTCCTCGACGAAGCCGGTATCGATGTCGTACTCGAGCTTCCCGGTGTCGGCTACAACTTCCAGGATCACACGGCTGCCCAATTCGCAGTCAATGGTGAGCGCAAAAGGTCCTCGCTCCGATTTGGTCACATCGCTGACAACATGCACAGTTACCAAGGATCTCCAGCCCAACGAGAACGAATTGAGCTCGAACCAGACCTTCCTGCAGGGCTCGCTTGCCCAATACGCCCTCAGGCCAGCTCAGGGACCGTACACTCAGGGCGTGGCCAGTACAGCAGCCTTCCCTGCCCTGAATGTCATCACCGACGAGTACAAGGCCCTCGCTGCCGCCGTCCGCGGCCAGATCGCCAACGGCTCTGCCGCCCAGTATCTGCCGCCCGGAACGCCCGGGACCGTCGTCACGGGCTACTACAAACAGTTAGCATATATCGCCGATGCAATGGAGAACACCGACCAGCCCTTCATGGAAGGTTGGACCTCCGGGGTGCCCCAGTACGGCACATTGCTACATCCCCTGAGCCGGGGCTCGGTCCTGCTCAACACATCCGACATCGACGGCGAGCCCATCATAAACTTCAACACGGCCAGCAACCCGCTGGACCTCGACATCATCGCGACCTTCGTCCCCTTCTTCCGCAAGCTCTGGGCGACCGACGCGTTCAGGGACCTCGGCATCGTCGAGACGTCCCCCGGCGCCGGCGTTACCGACACCGAAGACCTGAAGCGCTGGCTGATCGACGAGGCCCTGCAGCAGAGCGACTACCACCCGTGCTGTACGGCGAGCATGGCGGCGCTTGAGGACGGCGGCGTCGTCGGCGCCGACCTGCGCGTCCACGGGCTCCGCAGGCTCCGTGTCGCGGACCTCAGCGTCGCGCCCCTGGAGCTCGGCACCCACACGCAGTCGACCGCCTATGCTATCGGCGAGAAGGCTGCTGACTTGATTATTGCGGACTGGTCTTAGTTCCCGGGTGCGTCTCTTGATCTAGATGTCCCTGTTGCTCTCGAGCGCCTCAAATTCTTGTACATACCTAGGCACTGTGCTCAATCGGTTCTGTAAAGTATTTGGCACCTGGTACTCTTTATGCATGTTTAGAGTAGCGTTAAATCCAAACCTAAACTCCAATCATGATTCCAGGTTCAATCACTCCTGAGAAAGATGCAGTATACCAGAACGCATACAGGCATTCTGAAAGTTCGTCGCAATTCGTCTTGTTCATTGACTGCCAGTGAAGGCAGGACACTGAAGTCATCAATAAACTGTGAATTAGTACGTATCATTGTTATAGAGGATTTGTAATTGTTTCAGTTCCTCTATTTAAGGTGGCACAACAGGAATTATCATAGTGGGATAAGAGACTAAATAAACTATGAATCATTACAGTCATTATATTTACGCAGGACTCCAGATCATGGCTATTTAATCTACTTCTGTAAACCAGTGTTGTGTCAGAAGCCACCATTTCACAACAGAAGTCTTAGTATCAGGCGGCAGCTGTAAAGCTTGAAGCCATCTCTAGCTTGACATACCTTCAAGCACTTGTCAACGTATCTTTAACGTGTGACTCAGGCCTTCACACGTAATGAACGTATCGTTGTTATTATAGACACTGAGAATTAACAATTCAATTTACATATATCCACGTTGGTTTTATATTCTCTTCTCATCGTAATACAGCTGCTCAAGTTGAAGAAAGCTTCGAGGTCTGATTACATAAGCAGGAGTGTCCCTCGGTCTGACATCACGGTTGCCTGGCCTGTCCATCTTGCGTCAAACACCAACTTTCCGTTGCAGCTTCCCTTCCTGAGGTCAACTTATTCCAAGCTAGAGAAAGAGGCACCAGCTTTCGGTGTTTTTCAGTTGACTCGAGCCGATGAGATGTTCAGATTGGATGTGAGACGTGTCACAGCCAGCCCCACACTGCTCTCGTTCCCGGTGTTGTTGGTGCCGGTATGAAGGCAGCAGTGCACAGCCCCGCCCATCTGGTGTTCAAAAAGGGCATCCGTCCCTCTCATATACTGCTGCTCTCAAGATCAAGAAACACAACGTCAAGGCTTTTCTGGACCGGGATTAGCTCCCCTCAAGCAAGATCAACCATGGCCGCCCGTACCTCCATCGAGGACTTCCAGGACCTTATCAAGTCCAGCAACCGCATCGTCGCCCTTTGCGGCGCCGGCCTGTCAGCAGCCTCGGGCCTGCCCACGTTCCGAGGATCAGGTGGACTATGGCGAAACCACGAGCCTACGTCCCTCGCAACTCCTGAGGCCTTCGAGGAGGACCCTGCTCTGGTTTGGCTCTTCTACGCTTGGAGACGCCACATGTGTCTCAAAGCGCAACCCAACGAGGGTCATCGTGCGCTTGTGGAGCTGGCAAAGAAGAAGGAGGATTTCATCTGCCTGACGCAGAACGTCGACGGTGAGAACGAGCACTCCTGCCCCCGCCATACGAGAAAGGCCCCAACACCTTGAAGGCAGACAACTGACAACAACCACACAGGCCTTTCCAGCCGCGCCGGCCACCCCACGGACCGGCTGCACCTCCTCCACGGGAGCATCCTGGACCTGAAGTGCTTCGACGAGTGCGGCTACGTCGAGAGGGACAACCTCTCCGACCCGCTCTGCCCGGCCCTCGAGGCCGCGTCCGCGGTGAACACGCCGCCGGACCAGTCGGGCAGGCTGCCCCTGCTCGACCCCGAGGTGCCCGTGCCCAGGATCGACGTCAGGGACCTGCCCCACTGCCCAAGGTGCAAGACGGGCCTCCTGCGCCCGGGCGTCGTCTGGTTCGGCGAGGCGCTGGACGGGGAGATGCTGAGCGCGACGGACGAGTGGATCGCCTCGGCCCCGGTGGACATCATGCTGGTGGTGGGCACCGCGGCCGTGGTCTACCCGGCTGCCGGCTACACGCAGAAGGCCAAGAGGAAGGGCGCTGTCGTGGCGGTGGTCAACCCTGACAAGGGTGCCTGCGCGGGACTGGGGTCCAAGGACTTCTTCTTCCAGGGCGACGCTGCTGAGATCCTCCCCAAACTGTTTGCAAAGGTTATTTGAGGCTCTGAAACCCGGGGAAGACTACATAGTATAACTTGAGAACATGGAGCAAATTGAGCGCTTGCATGGGTGATATTAGGCGGTATTAATATTAATCATGAATAGAGAGATTCGTACCGGTCAAATCGGCGGTTTCACCGGGCACGGACCACCCGCACAGACCACTAGATACTTTACATAGCCTTTATTCTTAATAAATATAATATAATTACTTTATATTAATTTAAATAATTATTTATTAATACTTTATATAATATTATAAGTTTTAAAATATTTTATAAAATATTAATTAATATAAAATAATATTTTTATTATTATTTTTATTATATATTATTTTATAAATTATTTAAAAATTTTAAAAATAATTTTCTTTTATTTAAGTTTATTTTAATATATATTTATATAATAATTATTTAATTTATATTAATTTTCTTTATTATATATATTATTAATAATATTTTTAATAATTAAATATAATTATTTTATTACTTTATTTTTAAATAAAACATTTATAACTTATATTATTATTATAATATTAAATTTAAATTTTTTAAATAAATTATTATTATTTTTAATATTTAATTAAAATATTACCTTAAATTTAATATTAATAATGTATATATAAAGCGTTGATAGTTATAGCTGGAAAGAGGGTGGTTTGTATGGGTGGTCTGTGCGGGTGGTCCGTGCCCGGTGAAACCGCCGATTTGACCGGTACGAATCTCTCTATTCTTAATCATTGCCTGATTATCTAAACGGGTATCATTATCTTTTCTTTCTTTCTTCCTTTTCCTTTTTTTCACAAAACAACAGCAACCTTGGCCCCCGCCTCGGCCGAGTTGCACAGCTCCTTGATGAGCTCCGACGCCCTCTCCGCGGCCACCATGACGCCGAACTGGGGGTTGACCGTCAGCGGCGCAAGTATACTCGCGTCGACGACGTGCACGTTGTCCGTGCCGACCACCCGCGTCTGCGCGTCGACGCACTTGCCGATGCGGCAGCTCGAGCTCCAGTGGTTGACCATGCCCATGGCGTAGTCGGACGGCGTCGTGATGTAGGCCCTGATCTCCTCCTTGGTGGCCGCCTTGGGGATGTTGAGCGGCTCCAGCCCGGAGCCGCTCTTGTCCAGAGCCGCGAACAGGTCGGCGATGAACTGCGCGATGTCGTCGGCGTCGCGGCCCGCCGGGTCGCTGTAGAAGTTGCCGTTGCCGCCGCCGGGGATGAACTTGCCCGTCTTGGGGTCCTGGGTGAGGACGACCTTGCCCGTGGACAGGAGGCCCGAGGTGCCGTAGATGTTGAGCGTGATGGTGCTGTCGTTGGTGAAGTCGGAGTATCCGGCTGTGCCGATCGTGCCCTGGAGGCCGGTTGGGGCGGTGCCGTCGGTGTGGTTGATGTACGTCCAGAAGGCGGAGGTCTGGCCTGCATAAGAGTATGGGCCGGAGCGCTCGTTCAGGTACATGTCACGATCACCCTCGATGGGAGACTCATAAGAGTACGTGTACGAGTCGAGGCTGGGGGCGGTCAGCTCGATGAAGGTGTTGGGGTTGTCGAAGAGGCCGGCGCCGACGTCACTGTTGTTGAGCCAGTTCGAGGGTGTCATGCTCGGGTCGAGGGCACCTGCTTCGGAAAGGGTCGTGAGGACGTCCGAGGGCCCGATGCCTGATTGCATCAGGAGCGCAGGGCTGAAAATTGCGCCACCGCTGAAGACGACGCGACCGGTAGAGCTCAGGTTGATGGTGGTTTCGACGCCGTCGACGGTGGCCGAGACTCCAGTTGCCTTGGAACCCGTGCGCACTGCCCGAGAGACGGTGACGTTGCCCTGGAGCGAGAAGTTGGGCCGCTGCAGAGCGGACTGCAGGTAAGTGGTGACGGGTCCGCCACGCTGCCCGTTGGCGTAGTCGTAGGAAGTGTGTCCAAAGACTGCCTGCTTCTGATCTGGCACGTCGTTGAAGACGACTTCGGAGTAACCCGCCCCATCGACAAGCCACTTCCTGGCTGCCTCGTAGCCCGACTGGACATTGGACGGGGACGTGACCTCGACCGAAGGCTGCCTCTCATACAACCTCTTGGTGGCAGCGGCTACGTCGGAGCTCTTCCAGCCGTCTGGGTGAAAATCATCCCAGTCCGACGCTGGGGGCTCGAAGAAGAGACCAGCGTTGATGGCGCTTGAGCCGCCGATGGTGCAACCGCCGTAGGCAGCGCTCCTGTCTCCACACACAAGGGTTGGAGATCCTGTAAAGATGGTGTTGTCTGTTTGCAAATCGAATTGTCAGTTCATAAGCGTCTAACACGTCGTTCGTGATCCAACTCACATAGTCCTGGGACGTCAACACGGCTCAAGTCGGTTCCGTCGAGCCAAGCAGGTCTCTCTGTGCCACCTGTGATGCCATACGACGGCCCTCCCTGCTCCAAGAGCAGTGTCTTCAAGCCCGTCTCACTCAGCCTGTCGGCGACAATTATGCCCGCTGGTCCAGCTCCTACGACAATGAAGTCGTAAGAATCGGTCGTCCAGTCTGCGGCCCTACCAGCCACAGGAGCAGCGGCCGCATATTGCAGCAGCAACGCCGCAAATGCCGATGTTTGGAGTGATCCTCGCATTGTCGATGGCAGTGTGTTGATCAACCGGCTACTCAAAGGAGTTGCTTGGATAATCGTTAATGCGGTGGCGGGTTGGCAAGGTGAGGCCAAGCAAGATATCGATACCACAACCCGGGGCGAACGGCAGTTTTTAAACTTTGGGTTTAAGCTTCAACATCAAGAACGACTGCAGCTCAGATCTCGGGCGGGTCGCGGCAGATTGGAGCCTTGATCAGAACTTTGAAGCCAAAATATCAAAATAGCACCGTGAAATGAGGTGCGGGTCTTGGGCTGAAAGGGGAAGTGGGAATCCCCAAAACCCGTCGCGCAGCATTGCACAGCATTGCGATGACTTATTAAGGCCGTGACTTTTCTTTCCCTTTTGCTGCAGCTCTGAATGCTATGACATAATTGCGCATTCCTCCCTTTGTCTGCGCCTCTGTCGTGTTACCGTAAACGTTATTGTTATTGCATGGTTCTGCTAGCTTGGCTAAAGTGGCCCTATCCGAATGTGCCGTTGCCTCTATGCTTCCAGAGGTCTAGCACAGTCAGCCAAATCTCTTGGCGAGTCGCGTTAGACACTACAGTAGCTGCACGTTGAGGCTGTCGGCCTAGTTCCATTCATAGTCCCGCGCAATACGAGCCTTTCGAGAAAACTCCACTCAGACGGGAACTCCGACGCTGAGTCTCCGGCCGGAGACGACGCTGGACAGCTGAATTGCCACCAAGTGCGTGCACCTCAAATAGATTTCGCGTGGCACAGACTGTAGATCTTGGCTCGTAGCCGATGAGACGGTGGGCATTTGTGCAACTAACGGTGACTGATGCTACACCTCTAGCTAGCTATGGATGCATGAATTCGGAAAGCCACCGAGGACTTACGAGCTGACAGGCTGACTGATCTCAATTCGACCCGGAGTATCTTCAGCCATCCTTGCTTCAACGTGCACCCACCCGCGCCAAAGATCGACCAGAACGTCTCTAAGATCTCTAAGTGTCTCGTGTGTAAAGTGAACCTCAACTCCTGAAGTCGTGAACCCCATGACAAACCGCCCCTTTCCCAATCCAACCAAGTAGCAAACGACCTATCGTATTCGGCAGCGTCCCGCAAGAAAACCAAAAGAACGAACCTTCCCTCGTACCCCGAGCCAAAACTCCTTTTGCAAATGCATCAAAGACCGAGTACTGCCACCGCCATGCAGATCTTGCCACCGTGGTTTCTCACACCTGAGCGGGAGACGGGTTGAACGCCATGGGCGGCCGCTGCACATGCGGCATCTCGTAACTCCCTCTCCCATAATCCCGGCCCTGCACACCAAGACCACCACCACCACCACCACCGGCCTGCGCATATTCAAGTTGACTCTCAGCATAGTAATCAGCCGCTGCGCCCTGTCCGCCAGGGTACTCGCCCGAGCTGGTCCTGCCGTAGTCGCCATAGTCGCCCGCCGGGTGCTTCTCCCGCGCGGCGTCCCCATCGTGGAGCTGCTGCTGCTGCTGCTGGCCGCCGCCGTCCCTGCTCCCGGCGTAGTAGCTGGGCATCCGGCCGTACAGGCCGCCGTCGCCGTTGTCCGTGCTGAACCCCGGCAGCGTACTGCTGTGCTTGTCGGCCCTGGCTCTGGCCTTGCGCCGCCTCTGCATGATGATGGACAAGACGATGGCGGCGATGAGCACCACCGCCACGACCACGACGATGGCGATTGCCGCTGGTTTTGAGAGCTTGCTGCCCGACGAGTGGCTGGTCTTGTAGATCTTTGTTTTCCTCCGCTCCGGTAGCGTCAAGGTCGACACCGGGTCCATCGGGAACGGTGCCATTTCCAATGGACTTGGTTATGGTAATCGGGCTTTTCAGGTTATTGAGCCTTTTGAAGGAGATGAAACTGGTATCAGTGATGAGTACGAAGAATTCTTTGCTGAGGCATCAAGTGAGTGCGACGCAAATTACGAGAAAGAGTAAAAAAAGAGTCAGGTGCAAGCAAGCGTTACGTGAGAAGGAATGTATCGCTGTTATGTATGCTTTGTTTCTCACCAAGTCTGTTCCCGGGCCTGGTTCTGACCTAAAATGAAGCCTAGAGCCCTCAATCAGACCAAGTGGTCCTGATTTGAACGAGAATCAACCCGGGCGCTGGCAGCTCCCGACATCTCTCAAGTTGAAGCAGGTCGATAAAACAAGCCCGGCCGCGGTCGAGACTGACATCAAATGTCGATCAGAACCGTTTCATGGGATGCGGCCTTGATTGGCTGGCTACGTTGAGTGGCTGAAAATTGGGCGCGCTGCGCCGCAGACCGCGAAGGAATGATTGGGTTTTGGCATCGCGTGCCTGAAGCGGGCCGAATTTTGCGGCCGGATTAAGTTACGGGTTAGTAACTGGCAACACCAACAAAGTTGTGTGAAGATAGGCCGGTTTTGGGGCCCGAGATAGAATCTTGGACCACCACAAGGTTCTGAACAGCACCAGAATCTCCAAGCGCCCACCATATGGCCTGAGGCCGGCTGCGGGAGGGAGATTGTAAAAAACAAAATTAGAAACATAATAGTCGTGTTAATGGAGAGGTCAGAGGGTCTCCGGGTCCCAGGGCGAGGCGGGCATAGCAGTGACCGGTGACAACGATGCTAGGCAGGACCGGTATGTCTTAAGATTGAGCCTAGGGACTGTATGATACTATGAGGAATAGATGTCGACCGAGTATAAATATATCATATGCCTGCTACCTATGACTACTGGTATGTATCACGAGGGGTCCTCGTCGTCCTGCTTGGTGTGTATCACCTCGTCCTCTGAGCCACCCCTCTTGAAGTTCTGGTGCGCAATGGTCTCCAGCGACAGCCCCTTGGTCTCCTTGAGGAAGAAGAAAGCAACGACTGCGATGACAACATCAAAGATTCCCCACAACAGGAAAGTGCCCCAACCCATATTCGATATCATATACGGGGTTGTCAAAGAGAAGACAAAGTTGAACAACCATTGTGAGCCAACACCGACGGCCACGCCTGGCTCACGGATCCGAGCAGGGAAGATCTCAGCCACATAGGGCCACGGCATTGGACCCCAGCTGAAGTTATATGCGATGACAAACAGATATATTAAAGCAACCGTGGCTATGCCAGCGCTGGTGACATTGCCTTGCTCGGGTGGCGGGATCGCCTTGACGACGGCGGCAGTCGTTATTTGACAAGCGGCCATGAAAGCCGCTCCTCCGATCAGCACATTTCGCCGGCCCACCCGCTCCGAGACGAACAGGACGAAGATTCCGCAGGCGGCGACCTTGATGGCCCCAAAGATCGCCGTGAGCAGCAGGCCCTTGTTCCCAGACCCGACCAGGAGCTTAAAGTACTGCGGCCCAAAGTAGGCAAAGGCCGTGGCGCCGGTGGCTTGCTGTGCCGCGAAGATGGCGAAGGCGGCGAAGACGCGCTTGAAGTTGTCGCCCTGGAGGAGCTCCCTGGGCCGGAAGCCCTCGGTGGCGCGTGCCTCCATCTCGACGCCCAGCCTGATGTCCTCCATCTCGTCCAACACCGCCTGCGAGTCGTCCGCCCGGATCCACTTGAGGCTCTCGAGCGCCTCATCGTGACGGCCCTTCTTGGTAAGCCATCTGGTGCTCTCCTTGAGCGTCAGCATCCCGAGGCCCAGCAGAGCCCCGGGGACCAGCTGCAGGCCGACGGGGATCTGCCACTGCCTCGAGTTGCTCGGGCCCAGGGCGACCCCGTAGTCGACCCAGTAGCTGGTGAAGATGCCAAAGGTGAAGAACCACTGGAAGAAGCTCCCTATCTGGCCCCTGATCTCCTTGGGGGTCATCTCGGAGCTGAACATGGGGACCACCACGGTCGCCGTGCCCAGCCCCAGCCCGGCGATGACCCTCGCGACATAGAACGCCGCCAGCGAGTGCGTGTTGACGGTCTGCACGAGCGCGCCGACGCAGAAGACGAGGCTCGAGATCATCAGCGCCTTCCTGCGGCCGAGGTAGTCCGTCAGGGGCCACGCGAGGAAGCACGCGACAAAGGCCCCGAGCTGCTGGAGCCCGACGGACAGCGAGTTGGTCCGCGTCGCCCCTGCGGTCGCGTAGCCATAGTCGCGCTGGAAGGAGGCGAGCGTCAGGACGCCGCCGACTATCCCGGAGTCGTACCCGAAGAGAAAGCCCCCTATGCAGACTACGCTCCCAAGCCAGAACGCGCGTATCTGACCGAGCCTGGTGCCCTGCATCTTTGGGATTGCTGGCACTGGTTAAGGATTGAACCAGTCGTTGATCCGGGATGTTATGAGCAGAGGACAAGTATAGTTCAGCATCTAATCATGGAAATAGACACTGAGTTTGTCTAGGGATGTCTCTGGTGAGGTTGGACAGCAGGAGAAGAAAGTATGGGCACATTGTTCCGCTGCTGGAGTTTTGTTCAACCTTCTCATATACAGGTCATGTGGGAGCTGACGCATTCCTGCAAGTATGATTCTCCAACTGACCCGGAAACCTTCTCCCTGTCTCACCAGGAAATGCTACACCAAGCCTGCCATTCGCTGGCCGGCTTCGGTTGGCTTCTTGAACTCTGGTATCCCCAATGGATTAGCTGCTCTGACATGCATGAGCGACACCGTGGATTTCCCTACTTGGTGAGTCTTCTTCAATATCATGAACAGTCGTGATCAGCCCCAGCAATCATGTCATTTCTGGCCAGTCAGAAAAGAAAACAGGTGGGTTAAACCCCAGGTGAGTAAGTCGTGTTTAACCGACATCCTGCCCCCGCATCCCGTCCGTCACATCTCCCGAACCTGCAATGTGACCGACTTCCAGGGATCGGCTGGATGTCGGTCCCTGCCACAACAGAGCACATGTCTGCGATTGATGATGGAGGGAGCTGATGCGGGGCCGCCATGACCCGGGGAGTAGATATCAAAGCGTAAGGCCTGCAGGAGGGAGGAGACCAGCTGTTATACAGGAGCGAATCATTGTGAGTAACAGCCCGACTTCCCCTCTTCGTAACAGAAGCGATCAGCTGGAAGTTGATCTCTCGAGCACGTCTCATAGGTGCATAGACGCAATGTCAGTGACATCTCATGCCGCGCAACCACATGTGGGGTTGCTGGTTCCAAATGTAAATACTGCAGGGAGGTTGTTGCTAGCAACCTTCCGTTGTACCAACTTCCAATTTGATTCGTGCCTTCATTGATCGAAGAAGCGTGGTGGTTGAGTTCAATGAACATCGTGCCCGTATTGTCTCATTCTCAGGCATACATTTCCTAACCTTCAGGATCACTATCACCTGCGACTCTAACCAAGGCCCCACAATGGCTCCCGGAAAGCGCCCCAACTTCCTCGTCATCGTCGCCGACGACCTGGGCTTCAGCGACATAGCCCCCTTCGGCGGCGAGATCAACACGCCCCATCTCGACAAGCTCGCCGCCAGCGGCCTGCGCTTCACAGACTTCCACGCCGCGGCGGCATGTTCCCCCTCCCGCGCCATGATCCTCACGGGGACAGACCACCACATCGCCGGGCTGGGCAACCTCATCGAGTGGACAAACATCAGCGGGCAGAACGACCCAAAGGGCGGCATGTCCACCGCCCCGCAGCGCGGGATGCCGGGCTACGAGGGCTACCTCAACGAGCGGGTCGCCGCGCTGCCCGAGATCCTGCGCGACGAAGGCTACCTCACCCTCATGGCGGGCAAGTGGCACCTGGGCCTCACCCCGGAGCGGTCCCCGCAGGCGAGGGGGTTCGAGAGGTCCCTCGCGCACCTGCCCGCCTGCAGCAACCACTACGGCTACGAGCCGCAGCTGCAGGGCCAGGACGGGATCCCCGAGTTCATGACCATGTCTTTCATCGCGCTGCACAGCGAGGACGGTGAGTACGTCAGGGAGCTGCCCGAGGGCTGGTACTCCAGCGACGGGTACGGGGACAAGATGCTGTCGTACCTCAAGGAGTGGAAGCAGGAGGGCGAGGGCAAGGCCGAGGAGGACAGGCGGCCCTTCTTTGGCTACCTCCCCTTCACCGCGCCGCACTGGCCCCTGCAGGCGCCACAAGAGTACATAAAGAAGTACAGGGGCGTCTACGACGACGGCCCCGACGCGCTGAGGCAGAAGCGCCTGCAGCGCCTCAAAGAGCTGGGCATGGTGGACCAGAACGTGGAGCCGCACCCAGTCGTGGCGGACGAGGTCAAGGAGTGGGCCGACATGGGCGGCGAGGAGAGGGCCAACAGCTGCCGCGCGATGGAGGTGTTCGCGGCCATGGTCGAGTGCATAGACGCCAACGTCGGCAAGGTCGTCGACTACCTCGAGTCCGTGGGCGAGCTCGAGGACACGTTCGTGTGCTTCCTGTCCGACAACGGCGCCGAGGGGGCGGCGTACGAGGCGTACCCCATTGTCCAGGGGAGCATGATACAGCACCTCGAGAAGTACTACAACAACCACATCGACAACCTCGGCAACGGTGATTCGTTCATCTGGTATGGCCCTCGTTGGGCTCAGGCCGCAACGGCTCCTTCGAGGTTATACAAGGCTTACACGACCGAAGGCGGCGTGCGCGTGCCGTTCATGATGAAGGTACCGAAGCAGTGGGAGGGGAGCGTCGAGAAGGGTGGCGTCACGCACCAGTTCAGCACGGTAATGGACCTTGCGCCGACAATTTTGGACATGGCTGGCGTCAAACACCCGGCGCCTGTCTATCAGGGCAGGGAAGTCGTCAGCATGCGGGGCAAGAGTATGATGCCATACCTTAAAGAAGAAGCCGGGAGGATACACGAAAAGGATTTCGTGAACGGGTGGGAGACGTGCGGACGGGCAGCTGTGCGGAAGGGGGACTGGAAGATCGTGTTCATCCCGAAGCCCAAAGGCCCGGAGAAGTGGCAGCTGTATAATCTGGTGAGGGACCCCGGCGAGATCTATGATCTGGCCGATCAAGAGCCGCAGAGGCTGAAGGAGCTTATCAAGCTGTGGGATCAGTACGTGCTGGAGACAGGCGTGGTCCCGCTGTCAAAGGACCTGGGCAACTGGATGGCGGCGATGGAGGAGCAGATGCCTGAGAATGCATGGATTGAGTATGAGTATTGGAAGGACGGCGCGAGGGATGACCCAGCCAAGTTCACCAAGAACATTCCAAGATTTGTACGCCAGGTCAAGGCCTTGTAGAGCCGTACCTTAGAAAGACGCCGATCTCTTCTCATGGCTCTAAAAAGGTGTTATAGCCACCATCCTGCGTCCCTCTCGCCGTGCTGTTGGACAGCCGAGAAATTCCCTCCTCTGCGTCCAAAGCCATTCCGTTACACCCAAGAGGTGTAATAGCAGCCTTTGGCCACTATCCACTGGCATCCTCCGATAACATCTTCTCCTGGCGTGCGGGACATTCAAGTCGTAGCACTCGCCCAAAAGACCTATCTTCTCGTTATTTTGTGTCATCGCCATGTCGAATGTGGTATCATGGGACCACTGGCTTATGTCAGAGCTCCTCTCCGAGTGCCAGCCGATGTTTCCTAGGAAGTTAAACATCGAAGGACCTCCCAAGTGGTAGCGCCTTATTCGGCAACTTGACTCGATACAAGGAGGAGAGTGTGTGTGGTAAGTACACATTGATACCGGAAGGACTGAGAGATGATTCTGCATATACCTGTCGGGGCAGTGCCTAGAGGAATGGTTCACTCGGCATCTAGTCCGACTTGAAGTTCATGCTATATCCTCCAGTCTTTGGGTCCTGAACCATCTGGAACTGGTCCGTCGACAGCCCAAACGGCTTCAGTATTCCGTTGCCGAGCTATGGCAAAAGGCAAGGTCAATCATCAAGAGATACTATCACCGATGAGAAGAAGGAATGTGAACCTAAGTCTCACTCACGTCTTTCAGCTTGCCCCACATCTCAGCAGTCTCCTTTTCCTTGGCCTCGTTGACGCGCGCCGGTAGCGCTTTCAGCTGCTGCTGCACAAGCTTCCTGTCGACGGCGCTGACATTGTCCATCTTGGACAGCAGCCTGTAGTCCTCCTCCGCGCCGGCAAGGTTTGTCCATCCGCCTTCCTCGCTGCGGGCACGGGCGCGCCTAATCAGGGCCTTGTACCGTATGCGCTTGATGTCCTCCCTCTTCTTGTCACGGGCCACCTGGGCTGGGTCCTCCTTCTCGTCTGCTGGGACCGGCGGGCCCGCCTTCTCGGCACCGGGGCTGATGATCTCGTCCTCGATCTCTTCCTCCTCCTTCGCCTTGGCATCGGCGGCGGCCTTCTCCTCCTCTGCGAGCTGGGACTCGAGCTTGCCCAGCTTTTCGAGGGCGGCGGTGGCGGCGGTGCTGGCGTTCTTCCACTCCTGCAGCTTGAGGTAACAGGCGGAGACGTTGGACTTGAGGACGGCGATTTCGAAGTCGAGGTAGTTGGGGCAGACGGCGACAGCCTCGTCGTACTTGGAGATGGCAGCGTCGTACTTGCCCGAGGTGAAGAGGGTGTTTGCTTCGGTCTTGTGTGTGTTTGACTCGTCGAGAAGCTCCTGTTCAGGATAGTTTCGTCAGAAAGGTCAAATAGAGCGGGCCGGTGGTGGAATAGTATAATGAGCTATACTCACTGCCTCTTCCTCTGGCGAGAACCTCACAGGCTCGGCCTCCTCCTGGGAAGTAGCGCCATTGTTTACATCGTCCTGAGGGTCCGGTTTCTTGATGTAGTCGGCAGGGTTTGCGGCAGAGGTTTTGCCAGACATCGTGACGGACCTGCTCCTCCTAGCAGAAGAGAAAAGTCAGGGTACAGAAGAACAGCAAAAGCAAGAAGGGTTGGGTGTGGTTGTACATGGCCAAATCAAAAAAAGATGCATGGGCAGGCAAGCAAGGCTATGACGATATCCGCCTTTCACTTTGGACCCCACAGCCCAAGACCCCTGTCTCAACCCCACTAGATTGAGCTTGGGATCCCTGAGCTCCCAGCATGCCCCTCCATGTAAGCAAGTGGTTGGTTGCCGATGACTATGACTGCGACTATCCACAGTGGTATTATGTAAATCCCCATGCTGAGATACACACCACTCCACACTCTGACGAGAAGTGTACAAGACGTCGAATTCGTCCAATCTTGGAAGGCACCTCTTTCCTCATTCCTCTAGCTGCTAAACTCCAGAATGGCCCCTAAAACAGAGTCAGTCCCTACTCGCTCCCGCACCTTTATGCCCCTCGCCGACCGACAGAACTGACCGTGTTCCAGCTTCCCGCCCATACGGGCCTGCCTCTTCGACATGGACGGGCTGCTCCTCGATACCGAAGACATTTACACCGACTGCATCAACATCCTCCTCTCCAAGTACGGCCGACCGCCCCTGCCATGGTCCATCAAGGCCAAGCTCCAGGGCCGCCCCGGGCCCCAGGCGAACGAGCTCTTCCACAACTGGGCGAACCTGCCCATCTCCAACGACCAGTACATGGACGAGTACTCGGCCCTGCAGCGCGAGCACTTCCCAAGCGCCAAGGCCCTGCCCGGCGTCGAGAAGCTCCTCGAGGACCTGGGCCGGACGAGGTACTGGGACGTGAAGGCGGGCGAGAATGGCGCAGCAAAGAGGGTGCACATAGCCCTGGCCACGTCGAGCCACAGCGGCAACTTCGCCCTCAAGACCGCGCACCTGACGGACCTCTTCTCCGTCTTCCAGTCGCCGCACCGCGTCCTGGGTGACGACAAGAGGATACAGCCCGGCCGGGGCAAGCCCCTGCCCGACATCTACCTGCTCGCGCTGGAGACCGTCAACTCGACGCTGCCCGCGGGCGAGGCGCCGATCAAGCCGGAGGAGTGCTTGGTCTTTGAGGACAGCGTGCCCGGCGTCGAGGCGGGGCGGAGGGCCGGGATGCGCGTCATCTGGTGCCCCCACCCGGGGCTGAAGGAGCAGTATACCGGGCGAGAGGGCGAGGTGCTTGCTGGGCGGACGGGCGAGGCCGGCGTGGGTGTTGATGAGCACCAACTGGGGGAGATTGACGACGGGTGGGCGCAGTACCTCGAGAGCCTGGTTGACTTCCCTTACAGTACCTATGGTATTGTCGTCCCGTCCAAAGAGGTAGAGTCAGATCCCGGTATGAAAGACACGGCCGAGACGGAGACAGTGTCGGTTCAAGAAGCATCAAAAGTTTGAGTGTGACTTAGGGTGAGACACGGAGATGTTCGGGGAGCGTAAAATGGTCATTGTTCTCTAAACGCATCTGCTTCTGATGTATAGAGCACGGCTGGGGTGGGGGGTATAAAAGCATTGAGATACTGGAAACTTCGCGGTGTAGAGGACCGTGGAGCCAACATACACCTAGACAGATAGGTAGATACGGTTGTGCAACAAATGTTTGGTTGAAGCTGTGTATTTGTCTTGCTGTGACCTTGCGAATGCGACCAACCTTATGCTCCTGTTGAATAACTATTGTCAAGGCGGCTGGGTCGACGACTGTTCTCGTGACAGTGGTGATTTATTTCGATGTGTGTAAATCGGCAAACACCAAAGCCTCTTCAGGAAGAAGGAAGAGCGACCACAGTTTTGGCATCCCCCCTTGACAGGTGAGCTAGTTTACGTTGTTCCAAGTAAATGAAAAAGCGTAAATTGGAATTTCTCACAGATTCTCTTCTATTCATCCGGGACATCCTGCTTCTATATTCTTCGCTTTACTACCTGCTGATAATAATGGGTATCATGCACAACCTATTTGTCCCTCTCACCAGTGAGGGGGCCGCAACTTGACCCGCTTCCCTTGAGCACAAAAGGAAACCCCGTCGCGATACGCTTTCTCACGCCATTCCATGCAAGACTGTCCCTCGAATTCCATAAAAACGCCAGGTTGATATATACCAACACACGATGAAAAGATCCACCCGATTACCTCCACCCTTGCTCCAAGGAGGAATATGGCCAAAAGCCCGTCTTCACACCTCGCCCAGGCCAGACAAACAAGAGAACACCACTCCCTGACGCTTTAGTAAGGCCAGAGTCCACCTCCACCCGACCCAAACGAGTGGTGCGAACCACTCCCCTTCTCAGGCGGCTTGTACCACTCCCGGTATGGGTGGTTCGGCTGGTTGAAGTCCGCCTGCGCGAGCAGCGGGTTAACCATCGGCCGCGACGGCGGCGTCGGCGCATTGGCCGCGGTGCTCGACACCGACGCGGGCGTGTTCACCGTGCCGGCCGGGCTGGGGTGGTTGCTGCTTGTGATGCTGCCGTGCCGAGCGCCACCCCCGGCCCCGGTGTTGGCGGATGCTGCCGAGAACATCGAGTACGACGGGAGCACGGGCGGCGGGGGGTTGCTCGTGAGGGAGGCGAGGCGGTGGCGCTCTGCTGCTGCTGCCACCGCCGCGGAGGGCAGGACTGGTGGGAGGGGTGGTTGCGATGTGCGCCGGCCGTCATCTTGCTGTTGCTGCTGCATCGCAGACTGCGCCGACGGGTCGCGCGGCCCGAAGAGCTGGCTGATCACCGCTGCTGCGCCAAGCGTTCCGCCCTGTGCGGCTGGGGCGATGACAGGTGCGGAGGTGACGTGCGATGGTAGGGACTGGCCTGTCGAAGTCGCCGCGCTGGGCGGCACATCTGGCGGGTCCCAGCCCCATGCCCTCCTGAGCTCTCCAATGATTCCCTTTAGGTTCCACCCGGTCAGGCGGTAGATCCGGTTCACCATTGCCAGGACCTCGTTCTGTTCCCTGGGGTCCCTCAGCACGGCTCCCGCGATCGCGAGGGACCGGATTGCAACGGACGAGACACCAGCGTCCTTTGTGTGTGCAATTATTCCGCAGACTTGATGGGCATGGTGGAGCTGCTGGATTCGTGACTCCTCGTCGTCGTGATGGGGAGGCTTCAACGGGTTGATTTGGGCGAGTAGGCACATGGCAGTGTGGTAGAACAGGCGGCCTACAATGGCGACGCGTTTGATGAGCCTGTACTTCGGGTTAGTACGAATAAAATCTCGATGCGCATCGGATATGGTTGTTCTGCTGGTGGAGGAGTAAGATTGTCGAGAGTTACGTACCAGACGTTCGGAAATGCCGACTTTGTTGAGGCCGCAAAGAGATAGCCATACGGCCTCAACGACCGTGGGCAGTTGGCATTCCATGTATCGCACCAATGCTTCAATTGCTGCCATTCCTGAAACCGACCTTGCAGCTCATGTGGATTCTGCTCCTGCAACTGTGGTATGCTCGCCCTGAAGTTGGCTACCTTGGCCACGATGTATAGTATCCTGTGAACCCAGATCTCCTCGTTCCCAACTCCAGCAATGCTGCTTAGAAAAAACGGCAACTCTTCGGCTGCTTCCGCTGTCGTATGATGGCCGGCTTCGCTCGCATTCGACGTCTTGCCCTCGCGGCCTGGCGGGTCGGGGGTCATGTTCATCAATTCGTTCGGATCAATGCCCCAGTGATCCGGATCCCATGCTAGTTCCCAATTGGATCCCAAACAACTCAGAATCTCCATTCCAACATTGAGCCAGAAACATGCGGCTCCAATACCCGTGCTCTTAGCGTTCCACTTGCATTCGCGAATCAAAGCTCTTGCCCCGGCGATGTGGTTCATCCTGGCTGCCGGCCGTTCACTCATGATTTCGTACACGTTCAGCACCACCGCAGTGGTCGCGCACTCCTCCGTGTCGCGTTCCGGATTTTGCAGACTTCTAAGGAGTTGTGTCGTCGCAGTATCATAGTAATACAATGCCTTGTCGTCCTTGTAGCTGCCAGTTTCCACCAGAGTCAGGTGCTTCACACCGCAGGCAAAGAAGGCATTGAGCAGCATGGGCGATTTCAGCGCCAGGTATGGGATAATGCGGCCGAAGTGCTTCTGGTTGTCCAGGCTGTCCATCCATATCGCCACGTCCTCGATGAAGACCTGCATATAATGAATCTCCTCTGGGGTGTTCAGGTAGTCCCGCTCTCCGGTCCTCTCGGACTGCGGTGTCATGAGTCCGTCGTGCGGGTCAGGAGCGCCAGATCCTGTGGCGTGTCGGTAGGATCCAGAAGAAGAGGCAGCAACACCCTGAGGGATGAGCGAGGATGCTACGCTGGATCCGTCACCTGATCTATACCCGTAACCTGTCTGATAAGCCTCCTCCCGCATGCCGTACGGATCGTGCAGCGGGCCCAAGCTGAAGGACGGGGCTCTGCCGCCGCCGCCCGAATGCGATGATCCAGGTGTTGGTCCAGAGCTCAAGGCAAGGAATGCGTCGCTGCTCTTTCGTGAATGTGTGTGGGCTAGTTGGTCCTCGTAGCTCGTGAAATTCTGCTCGTGCATCGGGCGAGGCAGTGTCCCGGGATAGTATACTGCGTGCGCAGATGCGAACGGCGCGGTCCTGTTGGTTTCCACACCTCGGCTGGAGCTTGGGTCTCCGGGGGCTCCTGGACGTTGGGCTCGTGATCCTGCTACTGGTGTCTCCCGTGAAGGTGTGACTGGCCGCGAAGTCAGTTTTGCATATTTTGCTGCACCCCCAACATACTCCGAAGCGATCTGTCGAGATTCATCTTGAAATTTGACTGCAGCATATCCGTTAGCGCTGTTCTTTCACGCCTGGCCATGATTAAAGCGCTCCATGCACTGTTGGTCGAGCCTACCTTTCCAATCTACTGGCGGGAGCAAAACCGGCGGTTGCTCCACCTTGAGATCTATGAAATTAAGCCGCACACCACGCTCGCATTTTCGATTACTTTTCTGGCAGTTTAGACATGTAGGCAAGGCCTCGTCACACTTGAGGTGTCGATTCCTGCATGTCAAGCATCCCGTCCGCACACGCTTTGGCTTGGCCACCGTTGGGGATATTGCTGGCGGGCCCAGGTCCCTGGTTTCGCTCTCCTGTCGACTTGCAGCCTTCCCACGCCCTGTGGATGCCTCGTTGCTTCTGGAGAAGGCAGGAGGAGTCGCGCCATCTACCACATGCGGATTTCTGGGGCTGGCAGTCGCCGAATGGGCAGTCGTTTGACTAGGACGCCGTGAGACACCTGCATCAGAAACCCTTTGGCGCTTCGCAGCCGGCATTTCGAAATGCCCATGTGGCGCTGGACTTGTGGTGTAGTTTCCCCCACCGCTGCTGGCGCTCGTGGTGTATGTCGGCGAGGCATTATCGATTCCGTAGGGGGAATAGGGATTCGGTTGGGGGCCAGACAAGTTGTGATGAGCTGAAAATGGTGAGGGAGGAATCGAGGGATGGTGTTGGCCGCGAGAATTAGACTGATGCCGCTGACGTGCAGCTACCACTGTGCCTGCGTCAGGGCCGTAGCCCGACGAGACAGCACCAGGCGGTGCCCCGTAAGCCGCCACGGCTACTGATATCCCGGGCTGGAAGGGAAAAGGGCTGCGGCGCAAGGGCCGTGCCGTGCCGTACCGGCCTGGAGTGGACCGGTGGTACGAGGACGATGTGGGGACGGAAACGAGAGCAAAGATGAAGAGAGCGGGCGGCCAAGGATTGGAGCGCTCGCAGAATTCTCGAAGAATTCTCGAAAGATCCCAGCCGATGGCCGATGTGAACCAAACACAATGACAGTGGTCGGAACTGAGGGTGAAGCCGAGGGTCTTGTACCTGTTTCGATGGGCCGGAGAGCATGAGCAGTGATTCGACTGTTGTCCTGCTCATTCCAGAGTCTGCAAGAAGCTCGCAATTCGACCGTGGGGTCCGGCGCCTGGTAGCGGCCGTGGAGGAGTCGTCCCAGCTAAGGTGAGGTTGGAGCGGCAAGTTTGATATTCGAGTATGCCAAATGTCGTGGCTCAGGGATCATAAGCCGTAGTATTCGTGACCGGGCGATCGGCATCAACCTGCCGAAGATTCTGGGGACGTTTGGGATATGGAAAAGGTCCGGGAGGTTGCAAGACCTTAAGCAGGAACGCACAGCGGGTGCGCCCCATGTGACAAAGGCTTTACTCTCACCGCAATGCGTCGAACTGGGTACGGGAACGACAGGTTGTGACGACTTGTGGCGTCTGTGACTGTTCTCTCCCAGTCCTCGACTGGGCTGGGCGCGAGAGTCGAAGGGAGAATCACTGTTGTGAACCTCCGGGCGGGCCGTCGATGCCTACTGAGCGCCCATGGTGAAGGGAGAAGCAGTTCTGATAACACGTGGAGTCCTTGACAATCTCGTCCGGGGCGCAGTCTAGGCGCCTGAGATTGTCCAGAATCGATCTTGAGGTGATATGGCCTGGGGGCCCAGCTGAGAGTCCGTCGCACACGGTTCGCGCAATTTGAAATGCTCACCCAGTATGAGAGACAATGGGCGTTCGAGGTGGTGCCGGAGCGTCAGTCTTGCACGGTGGTACAGACTGTGTCCCGGGAAATGAGGAGCTCTGCCTGGGACGACAGTCACCGAAGAGCTTCAGAGACACAGGAAAAGGGCTTGATCGTTGTCCTCGAAGTCGAGACTCTGGGAAAATCTAGGCCTCGGGATTTCTTCCCGAGGGATGGAGGTCGCTTGAGCGGCAGTAGCTCTGCATTTAGACCAGTCAAGAGCCAACCAGCACAGGCCCTCTCCAGGAGCTCTCCCTGCTGGTGGCTAGTGTCCGCTGCCCGGGGTGGGGTCGCATACGTTTTTCTGGAGAACAGGGCCCGGGGTTCCTGCGAAGATCAATCCCCAGGTCGTGAGCTTTGGAAACAAGCCCCCACTGGGCCCAGGGTAACACCTTCCGTTCAAGTTGCGATATCTATTCAGGAGAGAAACTTGGATTCCCAAGAGGGAGCCTTCGTCGGCTCTTAGAGCAATACCTTGCTCATCAAGTCTTTCATGTGAGAAGGCGCTTGCGGGCCTGCCGTGCAGCGAGACATGCCGAGGCGGCGGCGGTGTGGATGTTGCGCGCTTGGGCTGCCCAGCTTGGTCTTGCAGCATTCGCGAGACTGATCACACACCTGCCATGACCATGCACAGCGCTGCAGGCGCAGAGGCCAGAGGACTCAGGTGCTGCGACCTCAAGTCTTGTTTTGGCATGTCCGTGCAGGGATCTCTGCCCGTTTAAAAAGTGCGGAACGTTGGTGGACGAAACATTCTTCGCAATGTTGTCAATGTTTGATCGTCCATTTGCACTCGGCCAGTCAGTAGGGGCAACTGTGGGCCTGCCGCGGGCGAATTTCGCGTCGAGTCCCGGAGAAGCAAAGATGCACGCATTACGACACCTTGCTGAAGGAGGGCGTTGTGCCTCGAACACGAGCTCCCCAAGACAATCAGTCACGTGGGCACATGGGCAGGTGCAGCGAGCCTCCCTCGTGCTCATTCTACTATATATCGCCGCCGGCCGCTGTCACGGCGAGGCAGGGAGGAGGCCAAATCGCCTGCAGTGGACTCTGAAATCGGCAGTAGATCGTCCCGAAAGTGCATAGTGGAGACAGGGCCGGAGCCGTCGTGCTGTATCGGCCGATGTTTTGCAGTTGGCCAGATGAGACGGAGGGAAAGCCTTTCCGAGCCACCATGACACACAGCACATTCTTGGCAGAGGCTGGCCGGAGTTGGTGGCCTGTTTGGCTTCCAAATAAAAAGAAGGCCGAGCTCCACGACAAATTGCACAAGAACTTTGCGGGATCCTGTTGCGAGGCCCTCTAGGAGAGTTGGTGTAAGGACTCGCGATGGGCGCAGTTAGTGTTGTGGCACGTCGCTGCATGGAGCGCCAATCCCTGGACCAGAGGTGGGTGGGTGGGCAGCCATGAGCGCACCTAGACCGGGTCAAAACGTGGGGGAATGCCATTCCCACTCCATTATAGATGCAAGGTGTGTGTGAGGAGTGTGTGCATCTCTTGAAAGAAGGCACGAGGTCATCAAAGTCATCTTGATTTGGATAGTGCACTGGCGAGCTTGAAGTGGTGGGATGGGGGGCATCTATGGCTGATCACAGTCGGTATGGTTGCGGATGGGCCTCCCAGTCTGTGGACAAGATGCTCTGCGCGCCTTCTGCTCTCGCTGCAAGCCTCAGTATCGAGCCATGTGAGGCATCACGAAGCCATTGTGTCCGTCCTTGCAGGTGTGGGTGGTAAAACACATTAATAGAATAAGGTTCCATTCTCCGGGTCGGGCTCGCCCGCTCAGCCCGCTGTGGAGACCCTGGCTGACAGACACACACAGTGATTTTGATTGCACCCTCCCTTCCCCCAGGGCTGAAAAAGCCACCGCCTAGTCATACGCAGTAGTGGTAGTTGCGCAGGGGATGAGTGCCGGGTGCCGTTTCCCGCTGCAAAATTCCCCGATGTGTTGTGCATTGCCAGGGTTCCCAAGGCTGTGGTCCAGAACCAGCGTGGCATCGCCTTGTCCGGCCCGATTCACACTCGACACGACACAATGGTTCTGGATCCCAGTCACAACCGTCTGTCGAGGGCTCGGAGGCAAGGGGGGAGGGCAGACGACCCTCCCCCAAATTCCCCGGTTAAGAAGGCTGCGCTGGCGTCATGAGGTCCCCTTGCCCAATCTCGTGCCCGGATCGGCTTGAGGCCATAGCGACTTACGAGAGAAACATCTGCAGTGCAGACGAAGGCGCAGGGGGCCGTCGAGAAGAAGGAGATCGAGTCGCATGAATGGACCTGCCAAGCAATGGCAACTTGTTTCACGATGCCAACCTGCAGACTCGGGCCCGTATTGCCAGCTGGGGGCATGTCGGCAAGTGGGAGCAGCCAGTCGCCGGCAGGGAAGAAGCAAGTTCGAAAAAACACAAAGAATTGGCTGCAGAACTGTAAGGTACGGCGTCACTCTAGCAGCAATCCTCATGTCCCCCAGAGTCTTGTTCTTCAACGCCTGTATGCCCCCGGTGCTGATGAGATAGTCTAATTAGAAGCAAAAAGGTCTTCGAGTCCAAGTCCAGGTAGGTACAAGGTCCAAGTTGTTCTTGGCAGTCGCTGGCAATCGCTGGCAGAGGTACGGAGGTACTTGGCTCCTACCGCAGAAGGCGGGATCGGTGGGGCTGGACCGTGACTGCTGGCTTTGCAGGAAAAGGCAGCAGCGTCGTCGCTGGCGCTTCACCTGCCAGCCTCAATCAACATCGACAGACAACGACTCGCGAGACAGAGAGCCTCCATCTCATCCCAGTCCATCCCATCTCAACTCACCTCACACTCCCTCCTCATCTTGTTTACCCCATGCCCTACTCCAGCTGCATGGTACACCAATTTTATCGAGAAACCGCATCTGCATCTGCATCTTGCGTCTTGCGTCTGCGTCTGCTTCTGCAACCTCCCGAAACATGGCAATCTCCTTCTGAATCCTTGCCAGCAGACTTCGACGAGCAACGCCATGACATGTACAAAGTCGCTTGAGTTGAGCTTTTGACCTTAAGCAGCCATGTCCAACCAAGCTCGAGACCAGGATCCTGCCCTCCCTCCCCAGCCCAGGGCCATCCTCCGCGGCCACAAAGCCCAGGTCCACGCTGCAGCCTTCATCAGGTCTAACCAGCGCCTTCTCACCGGGGACGCCGATGGATTCGTAGTCGCCTGGGATCTGGCCATCATGAGACCTAGGGCCGTGTGGCAGGCTCATGGGGATGCGATCCTGGGCATAGCAGGGTGGGCAGCCGACAAGATCATCACACATGGGAGGGACAACAAGCTCATCGTCTGGAAGTTGACCGTGGACGACGAGTCTGCCCTGAGCTCAACGTTGCCTTTGGATCCGGTGACTGAGCTGAGGCCCAAGCCTTGGATGCTACACCTCCTCGAGGTCAACACCATGAACTTCTGCTCCTTCGCCTCCTGTCCTACCTCGTCCTCCGCGGTACCAGCGGCATCAGCCACACCAGCCTCTTCATCTGAGCAACCATCAATACCGGGCTCAGAACTACTGGTTGCCGTGCCCAATACGCTGGCTTCCGAGGCCGTCGATATATATCATCTGCCGTCGCAGACCCGCATTCACACTGTCAGGCTGGGTCAAGACAATGGCATGGCCATGGCACTTGCGCTTGTTTGGCTGAGCGATGTGCTCACACTGATCGTCGGCTATGAGAACGGACTGGCGGTTGTTGCACAACTCGGTCCCAGTGGAGATGGCTCCTGGGCCGCCATATACCGCAACAAAAGCCACAGCCAACCTATCCTTTCACTTGACGTCGCACCCAATCGAGAGTATTTCCTGACCACAGGTGCCGACGCCATCATCGCAAAGCATCCCCTACTTCCGTCAGCGCCTCCTATCGCAGACACGGGGCGAGACGCGCCTGTGACCACTTCTCCAGAGATCGGTTCCAAGGACATGCCTTCGAAAGAGGAGCAGGGTGGAAAGCCAGACACAGAAAAGAAGCAGCCAAGCTCCGCTCTCTCCGCGCTGCTAGGCAGCCAGAAGTCAGCTGCCCGCCCAGTTCCTCTTGAGAAATCCGCGATCAAGACTCTGCCTATCAAGGTCATCGATACCAAGCACTCTGGTCAACAGGGACTCAGGATCAGATCTGATGGGCGTGTCTTTGCCACCGCAGGCTGGGACTCCAAGACACGAGTCTACTCGACCAAGTCGATGCGCGAAGTCGCCGTCCTCAAGTGGCACGCGGTTGGTTGTTTCTCTGTAGCATTTGCAGACACTACTCTTCACGAGTGCAGTCACGACGTAGACACACAGAGCAAGCCAACTGATGAAGATGTTGCTTCGACGACAACGGTGGTTCCGCGACTGCTCAAAATGACGGTCAAGGAGAGGAGAGTCAAACAAGCCACGAATGCACATTGGCTGGCAAGTGGAAGCAAAGACGGCAAGGTGAGCTTGTGGGACGTGTTCTAATGCCCTCCGATCGCCTTTTCCCGGCATGACACCGTCCCAGGCGGAGTCATTGTCATTATCTCTACTGCCTAAATCACGCCCATGGTTCTGGACCACGGTTTTTTCTGGGCCAGGAGACTTCTTCCGCGGTCATCATTTTGTTTCACTCGCGACGCTTCGGCACCACTGGTCGCTGCACAAGGCCCTGGTCAAGGATTGAGTGATGAGGTGGCATCTGGATCCCGCGCCCAGAATTCCTCACGGTTGCTGCACGGCTGTCGGTAGTGGGCTTCAAAAGCCGGTAGGGCGAGCTAAGCTTTACTGCATATGCTAGATCATCCAGATCTGTATAGTGCTAACGTCATCTCGGTATATTGGGAATAACGCACATCCAGGAGTTGCTCTCAACGCCATATGCAGCGGTTGGGGTGGTAGTTATGCCTACCATATACGGACCATGAGCCTCCATTATGCATAAAACTGGACTGAAATCAGCCGAAATGAATCGACCCTGTCCCTGTCTCAGATAGCATTCAGGGCAACGGTACTGCGGTCAAGTCATGTCAGCCCCGGACGCTAGGCTCACGGACCTGTCCACACCCCTGAGAAATCCACCCACAATGGCTATAATGGATGGTTGACCTCATCAACATCGAACGTTAATTTATTACAGCCTGCCAGCTTGTTCAGGCTGTTTGCTGGATTGTTTCAGACTGGACCTTTACCTTATGGAGACACCCACAAATCCGAACCTCACTCAAGGATGCCGGCGTGCCACCCTTTGCGGATGAGCTCGAAGATCACAAGACCACACTTTGTCCAAAACGTGGCTCGGCCCACCCGCGCTAGAGCATTTTGCCTATGACACCCTTGGAGGTATGTTTCCTCCAAGGAGCTTTTTACGCCCTCGTTAATTTGCCGCCGTCGTCGGTAGACGGCATGCTTGCCATAAGGAGAAAAAAAAGAAGAGGCTCAACGGGGTAGCGGAATGTGACCCAAGCTCATCTGCCGGGGCGTGACTGGAGCTTGTTTCTCCACCATGTTGTGCCCCCTTTCCAAATTCGACGACGACTCGCCAGCAAGACCAGGAGTCGGCCTACTGCGTATAAAGGACTTCTCACCTCGCCGTTGGCCCTTGATGATCTGCATTCCTCAAACATATCGACGAAAGATTCTATCTCCCAGCACCTTGTCCGCTCGCTCCACACGTTTCTCTATTCCACTTTCGTTACAATGAAGGCCAACACCCTCGTCATCGCAGCAGCCCAGGCACTCCTCGCCGCCGGCAATCCCGTTCCCGAGATCCAGGAGCGCCAATCCTGCCCTGGCGTCCACGTCTTTGGTGCCCGCGAGACCACCGTGTCTCCGGGATTTGGCTCGTCTGGCACCGTTGTCAACTTGATCACAGGAACCTACTCTGGTTCTACCTCGGAGGCGATTAGCTATCCGGCATGTGGAGGTCAGGCGTCTTGTGGAAGTGTCAGCTATGCGGACTCCGTCAAACAGGGCGTGTCTGCCGTCGTTAGCGCAGTGAACGCTTTCAACCAGAAGTGCCCCAGCACTTCGCTCGTGCTCGTGGGTTACTCCCAGGGAGGCCAAATCTTCGATGACGCATTATGCGGGTAAGCAGCCTCCGTCTATGATTCTCATCTTGTTCGGGAGGAACGTATACTACGCTCGCAGTCTGCCACTACTTTTCTTGAAGACTAGAGCCTTAGGGGCAGCTCATGAGCAGTTCGCCCCCCCCCCCTTCTCGTCTTAAAATATATTCTCTCAGTGCTTCAATAGCTAACTCCAGATACTACAGGGGTGGAGATACCGCCGAGGGTATTACTAGCACCGCCGTTCCCTTGTCTTCGGCTGCTGTCTCGCAGATCAAGGCAGCCATCTTCATGGGCGACCCTCGCTTCGTTTCCGGCCTGTCATACGAGGTTGGCACCTGCAAGGCTGGAGGGGTAAGTAACTTGTGCCATGATTGTATGTCTCTATGCTTTTGCTAACTTTCTTGACTTCATAGTTCGATGCCCGCCCATCTGGCTTCTCATGCCCAAGTGCCGCCAAGATCAAGTCGTACTGCGACGCAGCTGACCCTTACTGCTGCAACGGCAACAACGCTGCCACTCACCAGGGCTATGGAAGTGAATACGGGCAGCAGGCTCTCACTTTCGTGAAGAGCAAGATCCCTGCTTAATTGCGACACATTTCCTGTGCCGGTGTGCACTTCAGCATCGCAGCAGCGACACGTTGGATTTTCCGACTATGCGTCGCCTTTCTATTGTACATACAATGAACATGCTTGTAACTACATATCCCAAAAGCAATGCTTGCTATGCTGAAAATATCATGAATCGGTGTTGATTTGTTAGCCACGCAGGAGCTGTGGTGTCCGCTTGTGGCTGTCTACCGAGATGTAGTGACGGCAGAGCAATTGATATCTGACAAATGCGTGTCTTGTCTTCGTCCACCATTGACCCTCGCGTGATCATGCACTACTTAAGGACTTTGTGCTTTGTGCGGTTCGGCCGCGCTTGCAACCCCATCGTACTCCCCCTTGACTCGCCTGGACAGCAGCCACCACATCTGTGCTCAATCCCTGTCATCACTCTCCGCGCCCGGAACATCCACGACGCCTTGCCAGTCCCAGGAGAATGGGTTTGAGCTGTTGGTCTGGTACTCGTTGATCACCCCGTCGACCTTGCCGATGACGAACATCTTCATCGTCTGCGTCACCGCGATGGCCGAGAACCCGTCATCGACCACGTCGTCCGGGCTGCCGTCCAGCGCGGCCGCCTGTACGGCCCAGTCGGTCCCGCGGTAGATGGAGGACTGCAGCGCGCCGGTGGTCTGGTCGAGGGTCATGACGATGTTGTTGGTCCACCCGTTGGTGCCGAAAGTGAGCGAGGCGATCTCCGGGGATGGGTTGACGGGAAGGTCTGAGGTGATTTGGTTTCCTGTTGAGGGTGTCAGTCAGTCATGGCTTTATCTCGTGGTAAGTTCCACTGGTGTGGGTTTCGGGCCTCACCAAAATTCCCCGTCTCCAGCCTGTAGTCCGTCAGGGGCCCCCTCAGCTTCTCTATCAGGTCGCCCCCATCTGCATAATACATCCGAACGGCGTTGAGATCCGTCCCCGTCGACCCGTTGCCGCCGAAGTCGGTAAACGCCGAGACGCCGAGCCCCGTGCCCGGCGCGGCACTGGTGCTGACGACATCACCCATGGCCCAGACGAGCTTGGTCATGTTGGCCATCTGCACGTGGCCCGTCGCGGCGTCCTGGTACAGCACCAGCAGGCTGTCGGTGCAGTTGTCGCAGCTCTGCCACATGGCCGCCAGCCCGGACCCCGGCGCCGCCTCGGGGTTGCCGAGGCTGGAGCCCATGCTGCCCTGCAGCCAGCCCGTGGGCGAAACCGGGCTGGTCGAGTACACCTCGGCGACCCTGCGGTCCGACGTCAGGTAGTACACGTTCCAGAGGCCGTTGTTGCTCGCCGCCGCGAGGGGCGTGCCGTCGAGCACGTCCAGCCCCGCCGGGTTCGCGGACGCGCTCACGTTGACGGACGTCCACGCGTCGGAGGTGGAGGCCCGGATGGCCGCCATGATGGCGCTCCCCGTGGCGTTGGAGCTCTGGTAGAAGACGCCCGTATACGTCGTGCCCGTGGAGTCGGTCCAGTTCATGGCGGCCAGCCTCGACTCGGGCATGATGATGCCCGCTGCTGACGAGGACTTGGACCCGCTGTCGTCGTCATTTGAGGAAGGTTTGCTCCATGGCGCCGTCACGGCGAGGATGGTCACGAGCAGGCCGATGATGAGGAAGCCGATCCCTGCGGACAGCGCGTAAAATGTGCTCCTCCTCAGTCCAAAGAGTGTCTTGCGCTCCCCAACACCGTTTCCGCCGCCAAAGATTCCCGCGCCGCCTATCCCTCCGAGAGATCCACGAGCTGTGGGCGATGGGTCCTTGGCATCACTGGTCGGCGCGGCATATAATGCCTGTGCTTGGCCCTTTGAGTCGACCAGATAGTAAGCGGGCGGGCCTATTTGAGGGCTGTCCACTGGGGAGAATCCTAGGGCTTTGTCATCTGAGAATGGGTTGGCATTGTTGCTCGCAGTGCTGCCATCTGAGATGGCGAACTTCTCGTTCCAGTATGACGTTCGGGCTGGTGGTGGTGCGACAGTGGTTGAGCTTGGGTGAGGTACAGCAGGGGCGTCGTCGGGGATGATGATGGCTTCGAGGTCCGAATAAGACTTCTTCCTTTCCCGGTTCTCCATGTTCTCGGGAATGGATAGAGGAGAGTTGGTGATGGTGTATGGGTATTAGGCAATTATCAGATTGAATAATTGGTCTTCGTGTCCAGGTCACCGTGCCCGGTGAGGTCGAAGCAGGTACACAAGATGATGGGACAGAATTACACAATACTAGACCGGCAAAAGAGCGACTGGCAGGGAAAAGAGTGACAATGAACAGATGACGACCAGCGTATCAGAGGGGATTGTACAACAATAGAAATGGCCAAGGGCTAGTGGGAAGGGAACGAGAGGACGGACCAGTAGACGGGGGGCAGTGAGACCAGGGCTAATCTATAATTCAGACTTCACAAGGTAAGAATTAGATGACGGAGGCTTGGTTTGACTCAACCCGAAAGTCTAAACCCTTGCCATCATAGGGCTGCGGCCAACAACCGGGCCCAGGTTGCCGGATCCTCGGATCAAACCACAGCTGGGGGAGGGGAAGGGGTTGCCGAGGGGTGCAGCCATGGGCGAGTGAGAGTATGAGGCACCCACGAGTCAAGCGCGGAGGAGCCAGCAGGTTTGCTGATGTATCAGATGTATCATATCGGTGTGGCGTGGCGAGGCGAAGTGCGAAAGATTGGGCGGGTGAGAATGATTGATCATCTGCGTGAGCCCTGACCGACCAAGGTATGCACGCAGCTTGGACTGCAATCCGGGAGCCATGCATATTCGAATGAATGGTGGCAGCAGCCCTTGGCCTCACAGGAAATTCTGGTGAGAGCCTCAATGGCGTCAATGGCCCAAGTTTAGCGAGATCTTGCGGGGGTAGGGAGGGTTATCGATCTCGGTACGGTCAGCTGGTGGTCCGCCCTCTCAGCCTCAGACATGACAGTGGGCCCCTGAAATCTCCACATCGGTGTTTCGGTAGCCTCACCGAGACAGATTGGCGCATGCTTGAAGCTTAAGGCTTGGCCCACCACCGGAGTGTCCTTCGTGACTGACTCGCTGTCCAAAAACCGCTGCTTTTCTGCCCGTTACTGTTGCCCACGAGGTATCGCTCAAGAGCGCATTGTTAAGATCCACGACGCACTTAAGATCGACAGCCGACATGATTATGCCACGAGTTGCGATGATGGGAGGAACCACTGCACTGCATTTGTCAGCTCACCTTCAGCCCTGGTGTGTTGCAGCTTAAAGTATGGCTTTTCTATGCCGCTCTTCATCATTTTGTCTCCCTGGGACCTATTCGCTTTCCTTTTGTGCCTTAATTTTGCAGGATGGCAACAGGGTGTAGTGTAGCCATACGCAACTTCTTAGCCGAACGACTCCATAAAATAAAGTTCATTCATCCACACTAAGGAGAAGAACTCGAGTTTTATATTTTATCCATCGCGTAGTACTGTGGCCGGGGTTGTTAATTTTTACCTCTTAAGATTACACCATGTGATTTAGCTATCTACTTGCCGAGGGTAATCAACTGGGGTTCGCCAAAGATCTTTGCGATAGACGAGCCGACTCAGCTGACTTGTATCAGAAATAATGGATCACTGTGCCCTCAAATCGCCCGGAAGCCATAGTGTCAAAGAACGGACTCGTATATCTGCTACTGAATCGTTCTCGTTCTCTCGTGACGTGTGTATGAAGGATGCCACTGCTGTTTGCAAGAGGCGTTATGTCGCGGTCGCAGGAAAGACGTGATCTTGTAAGGGAGTCCAAACACAATCGCAGCTCCCGTCAAACCCACAACACTGCGTGTACTGTGTTTCACAAGGACTGGTCGACTTTACGAGTCTTTTCAATCAGGCCCACAGATACAAGCCAGCCGACCGCCATTACCAGAATTTGAGGTATCACACCGGCAAGCGTTATCGTTCTGTCTACGGTAAGGGGCAATACTGTCGGGCGAAGATTAACCGAGTAGTCAGGAAGTCTTGCATCACGAAGTTTCGGAGGACCGGAACGGGTCTGGTATTGGCACAGCGTCGTATCTGCACAGTTTCGAGAACCTCCGCAGATGTGTCACGATGCCGTCGTGGGGACTCTCGGCGCAAGAATACGAGAACGACGACACACCACCTGCTCGTCATCCAGCTATTGAACATCATGTTGACGATGGCTTTGAGAGACATCTGCACGCGGTGAGAACAACAACCAAGTTTCTTCGCCGCCAACAGGGTTGATATGACGAGCGAGTCAGCGTTCAGAGTCCTCAGACGCGTTTTTCCAAGATTTCTGGATGAAGGTGAGGCACGTGGACACCGAGATCATCAGCTCGGTTGTTACACCGAGCATGAAGAATGAGGGCGGATTTCCAAGCTGTTGAAGTCGAAACGAGGAGTGATGCCATATCTCCACACCTTTGGATCCCGAGCAGGCTTTTCAGTATGAGTGGCACAGAAACTCAGGCTCATCTTTTGGGCGAGACGGACGCTTGCCCAGCTACGTTGTACAAGAAATGAATTATTTATCAACCACACTCAGCTGCCCTCTTCTAGCTTCTCCAACTGATGGATCTGAGGATTCCTAGATACGGCGACATACGGCACGAGCTTTCCAGTGTGCCTAATAAGTCATGAAGTGTCGAGTGACGCATGAAAGTGATGAACAATGGAAATGTGCGGTTAGGGGTCTGCGTATTCCACTACCCTGCGTGTTTTCCTGATCATAGAAGCCCTTACTCGGAGCCTCCAGACCTGTTCGTGCCGATATATAAGGTGATCCAAACCACTATTTCACGCAAGTGGCACCAGAAGGTCTCACGAGACATATTCCTGATGAGTGCTTAAATTGTGGCTTGTATTTGACGACAACTGCATCCTGAGAGGAAAGTACTTCTGCAACGGAAAACTTCGGACGCATCAGGGACCTTGATTGTTGATAGATGACTGCCATTTGATGCCTGGGCTGAGATACACTGTCTACAAGTGAGTAGTGTACGAGAACGTAATCTTGACAGTTGCCCGTCGTGTCGATGGTGCAACACAGGCGGAAGTACTAATAACATACCTGTGTACAAGACGAAGCATGGTTGCATCTGAATTCTACTCTTTAACGCCAAACAATAATGCCGCGGTGCAGACGAGCCATCAGTCATCACTTGCATGTATCATTCCACCGTGGCTTTTTCTCCCGCCAGCAATGTTTGTTCTAGCCTTTGCTAAGAATTGTACGTACTACGCGTGCACGAGCCTGGAGTCCAAACTGCTGCCTTGCCATTGTGAACCTCCGTGTTAGTTTCGCGACAGGTCCACTTCCTTCCGCCTCGCCCTGTGGCAACTATCAAGCCCAGAACACCTTCCACCACCGACACAATCCCTGATCTGAAAATATCGCCATCCCAAAACCTTCCAGACACATTTCTTCCCTCAAAAGTCGGCATCACTATGTCTGATACTTGCAGTCCCCAGGGATTGCCTCCCGGCCACTTGCAGTCGCCGCTCTTTAAGCTGATCCCGACAGAGGTGCGTCTCGACATCTACCGCCACACCTTCGCTGGTTCTGAGATGGCGCTGCAACTCCACCCAGACACACCCGATTTTCGCCGTCGCCCAGCCAAGTTTCACGCGTCCCGGTTGCCAGTCGGCGGCAGACGTAGTGTTTTCTGCACTAGCGGACGCTACCCGAAGTACCAGCTCCTCCTTACCTGCAAGCAGATCTACGACGAAGCACTCGCCATCTACTGGTCCGAAACCATTGTGTGCAACCACGAAGCATACTTCAGTCGCGCCCTTTTCTTCGAGCGCATCCCGAACTTCGCCAAGCTTCATATCAAGCACCTGCGAGGCGTACAGACCGGTGTCAACCCTGGTGCCAAGGCGCGAGGCATTCCCTTCAGCAGGAAGGCTTCATTTGCTGAGGCCCTCGACGCGTTCCCAAAGCTGCAGACTTGCTCGATCCGAGTCGAAGTGTGGGAACAAGAATCATTCAGGGCGGCGGGGGAGGCTCGTGTCAGGCATCCCAAAGTTCACCTCGTCGAGACTTAGCCCCAGACAGAACAAAGCGAAGAGGACTTTTGGCGGTCGCGTACGCATGGTGTCTATGAGGTACGTACTTGACCTGCTACCTGGCCCGTCTCCCGAACTTGCCTTTGGGATGACCTTTTGCGCCAAGTTAAGTTCCGACACAAAACCTATGGCTGGGTATCTAACTTGAAATGACTACAGAAAACTGATAAGAATTTCACCACCGGAATAGAATACAGCGTGATAGAAGACATGTCGAATCGGTTGCCACGAAGGGATGACGAGGAGGGTTTCCAGCATGTGATTGAGCTTCAACCATCTGAGAAGACTGTTGGTATGGTGAGGCTTGAGTAACATGAGAGACTGGGATGCAACTGGAGAGGGGCGGTGTAGCTCAACCGTGAAGACTTGCGGTGATTGGAAAATCCTTGAGTTGATATTGCAAGGCGCAGGGTTCCAGTCGTAGCTTGCAAACTACACGAGGCCATTATGAGAGGCGGACACCACTCGGTAGCAGCATTTGAGATCACTGTTGTTTGAGATTGAGGGAATTGTCACTATGATGCAGGTCGCACAGGCCTGAAATCAATTTTTCTAGAGCTGACAGAGACAAAAAAAAGTCCAATGCAACTGAGATGTGTGTAACAAGTTCAGGACTATGAGCCCTATGCATGATTCCAATTTCTATGTCATATTTCGAAGTTCAAAGCTTGTACGGTACCCGACGGACTGGCCATGGCTGTGGTCTGAATCCAGTTGGATTCATAGACCATTCAGAATGTTGAGGAAGGGCTAGCTGGCATAGGCTTTCGCTTCTTTTACGTTGGCCTTGACCCTGTTCCTCGACTCGACCAAAATCATGAACAAGATCTAATGATCTCTGACAAGCTTAGTCGGCCGGATCAGATGAGCCCCTGAGGTACCTTTTTGATGGAATGTACGGTCCAGCCTCGGCCCTACTGCTGTGAACAGCTGCGACCCTAACAAATATCTTACCTCTCCCTAACTCCAACACGTTCCCAGGTAGCACGCCAATACAAAAATCACCAATCTCTACATGATCAAATCGCCGCCCCCGCTGAGCTCTGAGAAGACCAGCAGTGTACGGGAGCCGTAAATGGTTCATAAAATCCAACCGGAGAACGGAGGCCTAAGGCAATCGGAACAAGGGAACAAACAGTCCGATGCTTGATGTGCTCGGGCGGCAACAATGTCTAATATTTGCAAGTCTTGATTGGATGACCAAGAGCCCCGCACAAGGTGCATTTGCTTGTGCAGTTGGCCTGCATCGCATGTCGCATACATGATCAGGCGGAATTACTTGAGCAATTCCGCTAAATAACGTCAATGTCTTAGTGTGAACAGAGCTGAACCAGTTGCCTAACCCGTGTCGTCTTGCTTATTGTCGCTGAGATGCCGTTGCACAGGTCCTGAATGCCCACAGGGTCGGCAGGTGACAAGTCAACATCTCATGCACGGGATGCTGCCTATTCGGTCCACGCAAATCTCGCCTCGATGCGGGTATCCGGAAAATTAGTACCAACAGGCATCCCCCACCGCACTGGCTCGGCTGGAAGGTTCTGAGCTCGTTCTCAACCATTTTTGTTTCATCATGTAAACCCTCGAAGCAAGCGTTCTTGGCTGATGGTATCGAGACGCGTGGAGACACCCGACGGACCTCATTTTGTTACTTCAATGTCAAGATGAGATGCACCAAACTTCTCAGTGTGTTTCCCAGCGGGACAAAGCTTGCGTTGAAGAGGAATCTGGGAACAGATTCCAAACCACGTAAGTCGTCGTCCTCAGAACCCCATATAACTGGGCCGGTATCGAGCAGATTTCTACCTGCACGGCCTGGCACAAACGTTGCCATTCGCAGTCCCCGGCAGCCGGATAGGACACTTCCACCAAACAAGATTCCTCCAAGAGAGGCTCAAGCGGCTCAAGCGGCATCAGAAAATGAATGGAGTCCGGCGGAAATTGCTCATATCTTCGATGTCCGCGGGGAAGCGGCCAAAAGGAATTACTGGAATTTTGTCTTTCCAAGAGGAGTGTGCCCCAGAACAGTCTGGTGGGATTCGTTCAAGCCAGTTGGAACAAAAGCCTCGCAGTTGAGGTGGACATCTAGGCAGATGTATCCTCATTTTAGGAAACGATCTGGCGCAGCACTCGCTCTTTCCGGAACCCTGTCGTCGCTCCTTGGGGGAGCAGGCGTGTTATTGGAAACCAGTCATGCTAACGGCCTCGTCCTGGCAAGCACGTGTCTCTCCATATTTGCAACTGTTGCGCTACCCAGCTTTGCTTGTGGCATCTTCAGATCTCGGATACTGCAAGAAGCTTGGATGGGTCTCGTTGGATTCTACGGTGCTGGGTCAGGGGACAGCATGATGCCATCCATTCATCACGGCACGAAATGGGTGTATAGCTGGAACTTTCGCCCCATGAATGTCAAAGCAGGCGACGTCGTTGCAGTACGGTTAGTAACCATCAACGGTGGTTGTGGTTCTTACAGGCAATGCCGCGACAACATTAACATCTTGTGAAAGCGAACCATCCCACTTAGTTTCCCAGTCTGCCCGGTGGCTTGGGAAGCGTGTCATCGCCGTAGAGCTTGACGTGATCAAAATGGAGAAGCTAGGTGAGTACATGACACTGAACATCACAAAGTAGATGATAGATCTGTCGTAGAATATCAAGCGACCATCAGGCGTTGTAGAGAATATCCACTAACCGATAGAACTCTTAGGATTTCCACCTGATACATACTTCCAGGTCCCCAAAGGCCATATCTTTGTAGTCGGGGACAACAGAGGACGGAGTATGGACAGCAGGCACTTTGGTCCCCTACCATTGCACGACAGCGGCGGTCGCATGACAGCACTGACTGTGAAATCGTTCCCGAGGTGGTGGTGCTGGTGGGACTGGTGGGTGATGCCAAGATTGGAAGTCGCTCATTTTACGATACAAGACCGTGCTGAACGGGAGGCGACCCGGCACAGATGGGAAGGGAAAACCTGGGAGAGCATTCCCCGGATTATGGAACCTGCTGGAAACGAACCGTACAAACCCAGGCGTTACCCTCTAAAAGTGCACCAAAAGAAGCGATGAGTACGAATCGCAATAGGTTTTCCAGGTACGAGCTAATACTCCCCCGAAGGTGAACATTGAAGATTGAGTTTCTTGGACGCTGTGAGACGTCTTGACTGCTGATGCGGTACTCTTACATGCCCGTAGATACGTCGTTACTGTGTTCCCTGGCTAGTCTCCTAATACCTAGCAATATCTCTGCCCCCAAGCCATACAAAAAGCCAACTGATCGAAATCATCAACTTCCTCCGCCAGCTCCTCGTCCAACCCAAAGAGCCCGATCGCCACGCGACCCAGGCCGCTTGGCCAGTCCAGTCCTCCTTTCCTCCGATGATACCGTCCCGCTGTCCGAGATACGCCAGGAGGGCGCGTTGCTTGTACTCAAAAGTAGGCGCGTCTCCAGATTCCCCGGTACTATGGCTGTTGAATACCTTGGTGAGGTATTCGCCTTTCTGCAGTGCCACTTCGGCCAACGTAGGCAGTGACTCTCCCTTGATGTCCGCCGCGTCGCCGAGGGCATACACATCGTCCATGGAGGTTCCGTCTGAACGCAGGACACGGAGGTACTTGTCCGTCAGGATCCTCGGTAGCCCCTTCTCGGGAAGCATTATGCGATCCGAAATTGTGTCCACGAACTTGTTGACCTTGTTCCCAGTTGCCCAGATGAGGACGCCGTAGGGCAGGCGCCCATCTTCTTTGGTGTAGATCGCACCGGCGTCAACTTTCTCAATGTGCGAGCTTGTCTTGATTTGTACGATATTCTGCTTGCCCTTGGTTAAGGACTCGGTGGCATACTCGGCCAAATGTTGATCGAACGTGGTCAGGATGGACGACGCCACGTCATGAATAGTTATGGTGAGCTTCCCATCGAGGTGCGGGAAGAGGAACCGCATGTCCTCATTCCACAGGTCGAAGAGCTCGGCCGCAGCTTCAATGCCGATGGCACCACCGCCGACGATGCGGATGTTCAGGATGTCGCGCTGTTTCTGGGGATCTTCAAGAAAGTTGGGCAGGGAGGCTTGGTCCAGCATTTCCAGGAGGCGCTGCTGGAGCAGTCGGGCGTCGTTGGTTGTCCTCAGGAATAGAGCATGTTCCTTGGCTCCTGGCGTCCCGAAGTCTTGTATGTCACACCCAGGTGCAATACAGAGTTTGTCGTATTTGACGTCGAAGTCTTGCGGGTCCTCCCCATCAACCTCTGCTGCTGTCTTGCATCGGATAACACGCTTTTCGAAGTCGATGTTTAGCGCGACTGCTTTGTAGTATTCCACGTCGGTGCGCTGTTTCCTCCTGACGGGCTCTTCTGCCAACCGAAAATTGAACAGACCGCATGCTGCACTGGCCAGGAGAGGCGTGTATTGAATTGTGCGTATTGGTGAGATGATTTTTAAATGGAAGCGCTCTAAGGAGACCTTTTGGGACAGCGTGAAGCCGCCCCAGCCGGATCCAATAATAGCGAGAACGGGTTTATTCATTTTCACATTGATGGTATGTCCTCTGAGCACACAGCTGTATGCATCTTGTTGCAATGCAGATTCTATATCTACCGTCGACTCAAACTTTTTGGCACTAAGCTACGATCCAACTCCTACCAACCGCGAAATGTAATGCGTCACTGCTTTAGCATCATGACTTCTGGTTTGGGGATTTAGATAACGTCATAGGACCATCAACCACTCAGATCAGTCGGATCGCTCGGGGTTCGGTATCACTACGCTGCATCCGTGATTTCTCCGACACAACCAGACCCAGATATTATGCACATCTGCGACAACCTCAGGTCTGCTTTGATGCGACATAACTGTCAGATTTTGGCAAAACGGCTCTGATCTAGGTGATCGACAGCAACGCGCAGTCTGGACCAGCCCACTCGGCAGTTCACCAGGGTGAGCTGCTGCAACCCCTGAAGCGAACGCGTGTGTTTGATGCTAGCCGGGACAACCCCGAGGTTAGAACGGCACACCGATTTTGCACGCAACCAAGTTTCGCTTACGATTTGAAGGCCTGGTAAGTTGCGTGCAGCACTTGATATTAGTCATTCGGACTTGCTGTTCGAACCTTCGGCAACGGGGGAAAGCGCGCTCTGCATCACCTCTTTGAAAGAGAGAGGGCAAGGACGCAAAACGAGAGGCCAAAAGTCCACTCTCTTCAAATGGCACGCAAGCAGCTCACTCCCCGGCTGCATTGATCATCGCATGCGAAAATTGGTATCAACAAAAATCTGGCCACGTACTTTACCGACCGGCTCGGTTTCAATAGGAAATGTCGAATCAAACGGCCCTCGCAAATGTGTGCAGATACAGAGACATACGTACTTTGAAGGCATTGTTCCCAGATGGTGTCGAAGCTGCAGGGGTAGAAAGCTCTTACCTATCAGCACATGTGTGAAGTTTTCTCTCCGCCAACGTGGTTGCCTTGTTCAAAATTGCGTCGCCTCTCTCTGTCTTTGTCCCTGGTTGCGACTTGTCCCAGTCATACACCTTACAACAATTGCCCCACGCTAAACAGTAGTCGAATTATCCTGAAAATGCTGGGCCGTCACATATTACCCTTGATCGTCGCCAACAATGGCCAGGTGTCACCAATACCGACTTGGAACTTGGCTCCACAGTCTCTCTTCTCCGACGTAAGTAATCCTTGGCCTTTGTTAGTTGTCGCGGAGAGGCTGCGTTCCAAGGCTCCAAGACGTAAATCAACTTCTTATGTCTTTCCTTGATCTCTCGAGCTCCGGAAACCCAGGGATCCGTCTGACATTGTCTACATTGTAATGAAGCAGGGACTCTCACATCATGGTTGCAATCCATTGTTCTTTTGTCTTTCCCCACCTATCGTTCTTCGCAGGAGACTGCAACATTCACAAAGCAGACAAGCCCGTGAGGACGTTCTGTTGCTTGAGGATTTTGTTCAAGAGTGCCAAAGCACGCTACGCAAATGGCTTTTTCGCCTGTCACATTCAGACCAATCATTTCCTGCGCGTTACCATACCTCGCCTTCTTTTCCTGAATAAGAAACATGTTGACTCGAGTGTGCTTTTGCAGCATGTCTCGAACCTATCACTCCCCGGCAAAGGGCAGTCAGATCACTGGCAAAACGTCCCAGTCTCGAAATGCACACTGATCGGTTGTTTAAACGCTGCCGGAATCAGCCCGTGGGATGACCTCGCACAAGTCTTCACAGGAGATAACATGGAGACTCATAGAATGAACAAAACTTGGAAAGAGCCATGGCTATATCGACAAGAGTTCTCCCTCAATCCCGGCCATGGGAGGCATTATCTTCTCGAAACAAACGGAATCACTTCCAAAGCCGACATATATCTGAATGGAAGGCAGATCGCGAACAAAGACTTCCAGTCGGGCTCCTACGGCGGTCATACTTACGACATCACACCGACGGCGTCCGAGGCCAACGCAGTATTGATCAGGGTTCATCCGACCGACTATAACCATGATTTAGCTCAAGGTTTCATCGACTGGAACCCTGCTCCCCCAGATCACGGCTCGGGTGTTTGGAGAGACGTCAACATCAAGCAGACAGGAGCAGTGACACTAGGGCCTCTCAGCGTTACGACACAGTTCGAAATATCGGATACATCTGCCAAAGTGACGCTCAGAGCTCTTGCGCGTAATCTTGAGAACCGCACAGTAGAGGCTTTTGCCTTGGCTAGTGTTGTCAAATCTGGACATGAAACCAGCCCAGTGGATAATTACCCGCCGACTGGCATGTCATCGGTGCAGATCGACCAAGGGCACTCCTCAAGAGATGTCGTGCCAAAGCTGTCGAGGCATCCGAAGGCAAATCAATTCTCTAGTCCGAACATGACTTTGGCCCCGTTTGCATCAGAAGAGATACAAATTCAGGTGGATGTACCCTTTGCAGCTTCAGACATCTGGTGGCCCAGACAATGGGGGGCCCAGCCGCTTTTTGAAGCTCGTTTGAGCGTGTCCGTCGAGAAGGCTGCGTCCGATTCTCGTTTGAGCGTGTCCGTCGAGAAGGCTGCGTCCGATTCGCGCAACAGCACATTTGCATTCCGCAAAGTTGCCTCGCGACTCAACACGGACGAAGACAGGGTGTTCGAGGTCAATGGATTGCCTTTCCAAGTCCTTGGCGCAGGCTACACACCTGATATCTTCCTTCGCTGGAATTCCTCGCGCTTCACGAGAATTGCCGAGTATGTCCTCGATATTGGCTTGAACACCATTCGCCTTGAGGGAAAGATGGAGCACCCCGAGCTCTATGAACTATGCGACCGCCTCGGAATCATGGTCCTTCCGGGGTGGGAGTGCTGTGATAAGTGGGAGGCATGGAGCTATAACGAGGAAGAAGGATTGCAAGATTCTCGCTGGGGCCCAAAAGACTACGTGACCGCGGGAGCGAGTATGAGACACGAGGCAGAGATGCTGCAGACTCACCCCAGTGTGCTCGGATTCCTCATCGGAAGCGACTTGTGGCCCGATGAGAACGCCACGTCGGTCTACTTGGACGCGTTGCGTGATTCCCATTGGGAGACCCCCATCATCGCGTCCGCTTCAAAAAGAGGATACCCAAAGAGCCTCGGTCCCTCGGGTCTCAAGATGGACGGCCCCTACACCTGGGTCCCGCCCAATTACTGGTACGATGATCGTTTGGGCGCAGCATTTGGTTTTGGCTCTGAATTAGGTTCAGGAGTGGGCACGCCGGAGCTTCCAAGTCTGTCCAACTTTCTCAACTTGTCCGACATCAACGATCTCTGGCAGCGACCTGACAAGACTTTGTACCACATGTCGCCTGGAGAAACGTTCTCTTCCAGGGAGATGTACAACAAGGCACTTTGGCATAGATATGGCACACCGAGAAACCTATCGGATTATCTCTTAAGCGCTCAGATGATGGATTACGAAGCAACAAGGGCTCAGTTCGAAGCTTACGCATCGAATTGGTCCGCCGAACGACCCGCCACAGGTATGATTTACTGGCTCCTGAACAGTGCCTGGCCAAATCTCCACTGGAACTTGTTCGACTACTATCTGCACCCGGCCGGATCGTACTTTGGTGCGAAGACAGGGAGTCGCCTAGAGCACGCAGCATACGATTATGCGCACAGAAGTGTGTCTATAATCAATCGTTCTAAGGACAGGCAAGGATCCAGAACGTTTGAACTAGACGTCATCACTTTAGATGGTACACACATTTTGAACAAGACGGTCCCGCTGGTCACAAAGCCCAATTCCAGCAGTACGCTCTTGAAGGTCAAGGAGCTGAAGAAGGTCAAAGACGTGGTGCTCCTCCGTCTGGTTCTCAAAGACAGCGGCGAGAACAGAGTTTTGAGTCGGAATGTCTATTGGCTGTCGAAGAAATATGACAAGTTGAAATGGCGCAAATCAGACTGGTGAGTGCATCTTCGAGTACATCGAATTTGATGACCTTCCTGTATTATTGCAGAGGTTTCCCAACGATGATCCCTTGGCTTGCATTGCAAATACAGCAGTGGTCTCTACGCAGCTATCTGGTATTGATTCATTGCTGCATTAATTTCTACAGCTCTTTTTGATCTTCCAGCTGATCTGCCTGACCAAGCTTTAACTGACATTCTCACGTTAGGTACTACACGCCAGTCCGAAAATACGCCGACTACACATCCCTGAATGAAATTCAACCGGCTGATGTATCAATCTCGGCCACGATTGACAACGGAAATAGGCGCAGTGTCACAGTTACTCTTGAAAACCGCTCGCCCTTCCCGGCAGTCTTCATTCGGCTGAACCTGGTCCACGAGAACAAGGACACGACACCGGGGCACTTCAAATGGGCACATGTCACTCCTGTGAAATGGTCGGATAATTATGTTACGCTCTGGCCTCACGAGAAGATGATTTTGTCTGTGGACGTAATGGATGGCGCAGAGAATCCAGACGTGCTGCTAGTCCACGGGAAGAACTTTCACGAGACCGAGATTCCCATCGTACAGGGCACAAGTGGCTTCCAGACAAATTGAAAGAATCCCTCCAATAGAAAACCCTAGGACTTTCATAGGTTACGTTGACGAAATTTGACGCGTGGTTCAAGCTCCCCTAGGAATGAATACCATTATCGTACATACTTGGATATCGCGCTTACAAGTGTGACTCTGGCTCGAATGTGCACTGAAAGTTGTTTATCAGGGCTGGGTGAATGCAGGCTGACTCCTGTTTCATAATGTGTTATTCGTCCACTGCAATGATTGTTGATAGGCTGATATGGCCTCTCTGACCTCGTTCTGTTCTTGTATCACTTTACAGCTGGGGTCCAATTGTGAAATGTAAATGATTTGGAGCCTGGATGTGGTGTTTCACAGATTTCTGGCCCCCAGCTAGGCCCTCGCCTCTGGGTGTTATGATCTTCTATTTAGCCAAGGCCCTTGCCCATGTATACCAACCTTTCCTCGTTCCTGTCTTCCTTTCAATTACTACCTTTGATTTCCTGGCCCCTTTCTTCATTGCACAATTAGCACAAAACCTGCCCAACGGCCCCTTGCCAGTGTTGATGACCCCAGACACACTGCAACGATGTCCAGATCCTCCGACGTCAACGTCCTCCTTGATGATTCTGAGTCTGCCCTGTCTCGCGACTCGCTCGATGTAGGCAACGACAGCCACTTCTCTTCATGCTCCTCTGGGATCTCGACTTCAGCTGCTCCTCAACCGGTTCTGAACAACGCACACAATGGTTTCTCAGCTTACCAAACGGCACACAACGCCGCTCGCTATGGGCAAATTGCCAGTCCGACAATTGCATCTGTGGATACATCCGTTGGAAAGAAACCAAAGCCCAAAATATCTTGGTGGTGGTGGTGGGAGATCGGTGGAGCGCTCCTAAGCATCATCTGCGTGGGGCTCGTCCTGGTAGTCCTCTTCGAAGCAAATAATCGCGCTCTTGCGGCTTGGCCACTGTGGATTCAGCCGAACTCCTTAATTGCAGTGTTCACTACTGTCGGCAAATCAGCCATGATGGTTCCTATTGCATCCTGCATAAGCCAATTGAAATGGAGGCATTTCGAGCTACGCGCCAACCGGCTGAGCCACTTGCAACTTCTCGACGAGGCCAGCCGAGGCCCGTGGGGCTCGCTGATGCTTCTCTCCGACGTTCGTATCAGGGCTTGGACCGCACGGGCTCTGGCTATTGTATCACTGGTGTCGCTTGGGTTCGATCCCAGTGCCCAACAGATTCTAGAATTCCCGACAAGAGAAACCAGGCTCACCAATGTGTCCGCTTCCATCGGAGTTGCGAGCTCATATACTTCCAAGGCTTTTATTGAGGATACAGATGGGTCCACAGGACGTGAGTCTTAGCCCCGTCTGGGAAATGGTTAGAAGGGATCTGTTTCTGCTTGCAAATGAAATCAAGAAACTGACCAAATAAACCTCCAACATGAACAGGGTTTGATTTGGCTGTTGAGTGGAACCAGGACCTCTTTAAACTTCAGTCCTCAATCATTGATGGCATCGCTGGATCAGTCTTCCAACCAGAATACTCATGTCCTGGGGATCATTGCTCTTGGCCCAACTTCACCACTCTCGGAGTATGCAGCGACTTCCTAAACTTAACCGACAGAGTCAAAGTCGACTGCGTCGGAACCTTTGATGACCAACAGAATTGTTCCTACCAATTTCCGACTGATATCCCTATCAATTCCGCAGACTCGACGCCATTCGTATTAAATGTTTCTTACGCCGAGCAATCCACTGGCATGAGTAAACCCACTTCAATCTTCGCTTCGCGTGGAAATATAGGTGTATCTCCAGGGGCGGACACCGGCATTGATGCCACGGTATTATTCGCAATAAAGATGGTGAACGATTCCAGAGCGAACCTGACAGACAAACCCCAGACTGAGGCGTACTACAGTACGTGGTATTGGTGTGAGCAAAGCTACCACAACGTCACGGCGGATCCCGGCAGAATTAGCAACGCAGAGTTTACTTCTGAGGCGCTTTCCCGTCCGGTCAATTACAGCAATGAATACGGTTTGGATGGATCTTTGTACCTACCGTTGACAGCAAACTCAACCGGTCATGCGTTCAGCATCTCTGCCACATCCAATAACGCCCTGTTTCCGTATCTGTCCAACCTGCTCACACGCGACATCGTGGACATGTATCCTCACGCAGGGTGGTTGGACTTTGACAATGACTCTCTCGACTTGTCAACATTTCTTTACACGACAGATATCAAGAATTTCACCGAAAATCTAGCAAAGACGCTTACGAATCAAGTACGAAGCATGACTCCGGGCGATAACAATAATGCCACATCATTTGCCGGGGATGTGTTCATCAAGGAGGTTTATATTCGAGTTAGATGGCCTTGGTTGATCATCCCTCTTGTCGAGACATTGACCACGGCAGTGCTCCTAATCTCTTGTATAATCCTCTCTTGGCACAGCCGTCTTTTGAAGACGTCCCTTATCGCGCTCCTTGTCCACGGGCTAGACGGCTGGAGCGCGGACGAGATCAACCTCCCGGATTCTGAGGATTCTGAGAAGCTGGAGTCGGTAGCGGAAGGAATGAGGGCGAGATTTATGGAGGATGGTGATGGGCGGCTCCGATTTTCTAAAGCCTGATGGCTGATATGGCCAGAGAATATCACTCCGCTCATGACTTTCAGGGAGGTCAATTCTTAACAACAGAAGCAGCTGATCTAGTCAACACAGTTGTGGTAGATTTGGGTAGCACCAGCTGAGTTGGAGTTTCGGAAGTCTTGGTGTTGGCATTGATGATTGTGCGTTGAGAGGGAGTGACTCTTCTCGTCTTTGCAGTATTATACACATCTTCAGGGTTATCAGCCTGCTCCGCACATCGGATGTACTTCTTCTGGGCGTATTGTACACTAGGCGCCCTTGGACTTGCACTCTGTACAGTAGCCGTCGGGGCAAGGTTCCGAAATTCGCGCTACAGTCTAGCTGCAGCCGTTGAGAAGTGCAGCCAGGATGGCGAGCTTGTGCGCTTGATATCAGAGATCGATGGAACGCAGAATTATTAGCGCAAACAGAATGTACGGTTCGCATCCAACTTCTCAGCTTCACAGACCCTCTTATAGGTCTAAGTTTTCTTCTTGGTTCGGCATTGCGGCCTCTGTGTACTTATGGGCCCATCCACGCGGACCGGTGTCTCTATGTCGGCATTTTGTTGACACCAATATTGGATTCCCAGTTGCGATACGAGTTCCATCAAAGTCAGTATTCATTCCAAGGAAAAGAATCACCATTATATGCAGGGAAACAACCCGGCAGCGGGGCGAGCACGGGCGGAGATCGGGCGGAGATGTTCCTAGATTGGTGCCGGACGCGAATAGATTGCAACTCGTACACTCAGTCCGACGTGGGGTTCGTGAGTTTCTACCCGGATGCAAGGAGCGCCGCATTGACTTTCACAATCTTAAAGGGGAGGCACGAGTTCGTCACCACTTTTTGAAATGGGAGTCCTGAGTTACCCCTGACCCGGCATGAGCAGGGCAAGGAAGACCCCTTCATCGTAGATTGAGGGATGAACGCCTCTCCCGTAGCGCGACAGCCGATCTCACAGATCTTTCTCGACACCCAGTGGACCTCCTTGATCCGGAATAAGCATCCACTAGATCTGGGCTCTAATGATGGCCGAAATGGACGAATCGGCTTGGCCTACCAGAGACAGGCTGGAGGGGGTATTGATCTCGACATGATAGAGGGTCAAGGCTGATAAAGCTGCCATGCCAGAGCCCAGTTCCCACGTTTTCTAGAGTTTGGCACGCTGCTTTTCTCATCTCACCCTCCCAACTGGGTTCCACGTAGTCTGTGTTTCGTAAGTGCTCGGTTGCCGCACTGATGACTGATGACTGGCGAATGTTGACTGTTTCATTTGTAGCTACAGTCCTACTCTTTCACGTGGCAGTCTCGTTAAGAGGCGATCAGCATGGTTCTTTTCAGGTATTGGCTGGCTGCCATATTGGCCGAGTCTGTTCAAGCACGGCTTCTTGGCTCCTCCTTCGGTATCCCAGGAAATTCCACATTCGACTACGTTGTCGTCGGTGGAGGCACCGCAGGTCTTGCCATTGCGACCAGACTGGTTGAGCAAAACGCAGGAAGCGTGGCAGTGGTAGAAGCAGGGACATTTTATGAGCTTTCCAACGGAAATGCGTCTCAAGTTCCAGGACCCGGCGTCAACTACGCTGGCAAGAGTGCGTTAGACTGGCAGCCATTGATTGATTGGGGATACATGACAACGCCTCAAGCAGTGAGTCCCACCCAGCCTTTACAATCCTGTCCAATTCATATTGACCACTTCCAGGGCGCGAACAATGCGTCCTTACACTACGCGCGAGGCAAGGCGCTCGGCGGCAGCTCGGCGAGGAACGCGATGATATACCAACGCGGGACGACGGCATCTTACCAGCAATGGGCGGACCAAGTTGGAGATCAGAGTTACACTTTCGATAAGCTACTGCCGTACTTTGAAAAGAGTATCAACTTCAGCGCGCCCGATATGAGTGTTCGATTTGCAAACTCGACACCACAATACGACGAGACCGTGATGGGAGATGGCACAGGTCCTCTGTCCGTGGCGTTCCCTAACTCACCCTCTGCGTACGGGACCTTCGCGGCTGAAGGCATGAAGCAGATCAACCTCTCGGTCATAGACGGATTCCAGAGCGGAAATTTGCTCGGTTCTTCGTACAGCATGTTCACCATCGACAGCGGCACAATGCTTAGGTCTTCCTCGGAGACTTCCTTCATGCGACAGGCGTTGCAGTACGATGCTTACCACGTCTACCACCTGACTATGGCCAAGAAGGTACTATTTGATTCCAACAACACAGCTACGGGTGTCTTGGTCGACACTCAAGGGTTTCAATACACCCTGTCAGCAAAGAAAGAAGTCATAATATCCGCGGGTGCCTTTGCATCTCCTCAGATTCTGATGGCATCTGGCATTGGTCCTGCTGATACGCTGTCCTCGTTAGGCATCCAGGTCATTGCCGATAGGCCGGGTGTCGGTCAAGGCATGCAAGATCATGTTTGGGTCACGTTGGCATACCCTATAAATGCGCAGACCAGCTCCTCCCTGCGCTACCCTTCGTTTCTGTACGGCCAACAAGCTTTATTTAACAACTATCCAGCCACGGGGATCTACTCGAGTCCCAACTGCGACGTCATAGCTTGGGAGAAGATTCCGCAGGACCTCAGAGCCAACTGGAGCAACACGACCAATGGCATCCTCAAAGCCTACCCAGAGGACTGGCCGGAGCTCGAATACATGACGGTCAATTCATACGTCAACGAGCAAGAGATCTATAAGCTGATGGATCCATTCGACGGCACTAACTACGCCTCGATAGGAGTGATCCTCGCCTCGCCCGTCTCGCGGGGAAGCGTCACCATCACCTCCCCCGATACCAGCGTCCACCCTTCCATAAACCCGGAGTGGCTGACTAACCAGGCCGACGTGGACATAATGGTGGCCGGCGTCAAGCGGGCCCGAGAGTTCTGGGGCACCTCAGCCCTGCAGGGCCTCGTCATCGGCGAGGAGGCATTCCCCGGCTCCGAGGTATCTACCGATGCCGAGATCGAGACCTTCATCCGCGGCGCGTTCAACACCATCTGGCACGCCGCCTGCACGTGTGCGATGGGGAAGGCTGACGACCCCAATGCGGTCGTGGATTCGAGTGCAAGGGTGATCGGCGTACAGGGACTTCGCGTCGTGGATGCGTCAGCGTTTCCTCTGTTGCCACCTGGGCATCCTCAGTCCACTGTCTGTAAGTCTACACCCACAATACTGCGTCCTATACCCTGGTCATGGTTTGCAGCTGACACTGGATCATCTAGATGCACTCGCTGAAAAGATAGCCTGTAATATCTCGAGAGCCTGCTGAAGTCATTTGTAAATGAGCATGCTTTACTCACCTACATTTTTGATAGAATAATGTGAAATACTCATCGTCATATTAATACCAAAAAGTTCTTTTGCCTCCACTGACCCTACTCAAAGGAACATGATTCTTTCGAAACGCAAAATTGTCGTGCAGCCACTGGGCGTTGGGCAGGAAATGGGCTAAAGTGGGTTCGACGTGGTCATCCCCTAGGAGGTGGGAAGTTGTTCCAGCAGAGGTAATTCCAGAGGAGGTTCTCCCAGAGGAGGTTGTCCCAGGGGATGTTGATATTGACCGTCGAGTGGCGTCTTTCGATAGCAAAAGATCGAGATAGCTTCCATGAAGAATGGCTGTCTGTAGTTTCTGCGAGCTCCTGAGTGTCTCACATGGTCTGGTTGGTGCATAATGTTGAGTATGCTTCACAGATCGATAGCGGTTGGCGCTCGGTCAGAGGGAGCACTAGAAAATTTCTTGCATGTGTGTGTGAAGTCATTGGGAGGAAGCCTCATATTTACTCCGACATAGGTTTAATATATACAGCCGAAAGGCAGTGTCAACATCGGTTGCTGGCGTCCAATGTTGCAACATGTACCGCTATCCCTCGTGAGCAATAGACGTGACAATTTAACACGAGATTCCCTGAGGAACATTCTGGCAGTTGGTAGCCTTCTTGCCGCCGCTCACGTTGACGTCCGTCCAGGTCCAGTCGGAGCAGCTACCATCGCCACACTCGATGTAGACATTGACTGCATCCTTATAGACCGTTCCTGTGACGTTTTGGAGCACGAAATTCTTGATCGAAACGCCATTCGTGGGTTGCCCCTTGACACCGTTGTACGACTGGGACACGATAATGCCGTAGTCGGCGTTGTCAGCCGTGCTGTCGATGACGATATTGCGGTAGGTAATGTCTGATACGCTCCCTGTTGCGTTGGCAATGGTTTTCTGCGACGACAATTAGTCCCATTGTCAAGGTCCGGAAGGTGAGATATCGACGTACAATTCTGACGGATTGCTGAGAGTCCTTGAAATGCACGTTCTCGAACGTGATGTTGTTCACGATGTTGTTGGTACGCTAGTACGTGTCAATCAGCTGCCATGGGCCCCAAAGTGAGGTGTTCTGGTAGAGTCCAACATATGACAGACAGGGAACCGTGAAGGGACAAGAATGGTGCTTACGCCTCCGACAGATCCAATTGAGCCCCCATGGCCGCCGCTGCAGAGTGCGTCTTTGAATATGACATTCTGGCCTGAGTTTACCGCGACACAGTCATCCTGGTTCCAAACCCTCGCGTTCTGGATGATCACGCCGTCGGCATTGTTGATGTCGAAGGCATCCGTGTTGTGGCCCAGCGTGCGTCCATCGGCGTTGAGCTCGTTGCCGGCTGAATTGTTACAGACAATGTCCTTCACTAGCAGGTTGTTTACGTAATTGATGCTGTAGAAGTTCTTGGGGGCGTTCTGGATGTTAATGCTGTCGAGTACTGAGTCGTTGAGATTATTTGCCTTGAAGAACTTTGGCTTCGTCACGCCGCCGCCGCCACCTAGGCCATCCCACCAGAGGGCTCCCTGCCCGTCGAGAACGTGGCCGGGTGCGCCGTTGATCGTGATGTTGTTGCCGGAAATTGAGAAGAGCGACCCTTCCCATTCGGCGTAGGCCCAAGTAGTGCGACCCTGGAAGGTGACCTGGGCCAGCTGTTAGTACAGAGCTCGCATGTGCTACATTGGTAGTACAAACAGTTGTGCCGTCGTTGAGCTTCTCCAGGTTCAGAGTTACGCCGCCAGGAATCTCGAGGCTGTCGAGAACAATGTTGGAACACGAATTCTTGGCCTGGCTGATCTGGAGATACCCGTCCGGACCACTGAAAGTGCAGTCAAAGGTGGTATTATCAGCAGCCAAGGCGCCTGAGGCGAGCCCCAGCAGGGTGGCTGCGGCGGTGATGATGTTCCTTGGCATCTTGGCGGTCTGGGGAATTATCTCACGGTCGGATAAACAAGATCATCTCTAGACTTGGATCCTCATGGAGCCGAGATGGCAGGAGAGTGCCTTTTTAAAGGCTCCACCACTCCTTAAAGGCCCTCGAGTTGGGAATGCAAATTTATCTGACTTGGGACCCCGGAGCGCTCACAGAGTCGTAAAGGGGCATGCTGCGTCGTGGTGGGGAGGCGACCCCTTCCAAATTTCGTTAACCCGGATTCGTGGAATTTTCTGTCGACTTTTCGGAAGCATCTCCGGCGAACAAGCTTTCCCGACCAAAGCGACCAAAGGCGAAGGCGAGCCGCTGATCACAACGCCAGGAACGCCAGACTCCCATCTCATGATATTTTGGGTGCGGACATGCTGGAGCCGATCATCTCATCCAGGACCAAGGCGCCTCCTACTGCACCATTTATTGGGCGCCTGCATAGGCATGTACAATAGAAAACTTCAAATCGGGAAGAAGTTCAGGATTTTCCCTGATACATTGACAATGCTGCGGTAACTGGCCCGCGTCCTGTCTCCGAAGGGAGGGGGGTCTGGTCGGCCGCAAGCGGATATGTCGACACTGACGCAGGGGCTGGCAATTTTTGGGATCTCGATACGCGTTGTGTGGATACACGCGCTCCGTCGGTGGCTGCCATGACAGCTTTACCCAAGCCTGGTTTACCTATTTCAATTGACCTTATTTAGATTCCGATCAGTCATCCCACTAAGTCACGGCTATGCTACAATTGCCCCTTCTTCGCACCCATACATACTTCAAATGCTCTAAATCCGCTACTTCACTGCAACGCCTTCCTAAAGATTCCTTTGAGCCTGCAGTTTCGGTGACTAGTCTCTATGTTGAACCATGTAAGGCCAAATATATCGATAGAATCGATCTACAAAATGATTGAGAATGAGCCGAATGTCCAGGTGTCCCAAGTTGGCTTCAGTTCACCAGGACAGTCGATTCATTTGGACCAAAGATCATGCTCTACGTGTCTGCCTTTCGTGAAGGACACACCTACATATCACCCTTTGTCTCTTATTTCCATTTGCTCGAGTTGGAAACTGGATAGATTGACATCAACGGATGCGATAGTAGATGGACTGCCTTAGGGAGACACGTTGCATTCTATAGTCTCGGTGCAAAATTCCTGACAGCGCACGAGAGCGGTCAGCTTCTTAAGAGTTATGTGACGTATCATTGTGTGTTGCCTGTGAAATATGTGCCGTCGCGGATGATCACTTTGATTTGTCAAATGCCAGACTCAAATCGAATACTCATGATGCTCATCCGCTGCTCGACGACAGAAAAACATGCTGTCTTGATGGCTGGATGGACGCATTTTGATCCAGCGCTGGAAGTCACGGTCCTGAAATAAAATCATACGACCGGCCAATGTGACACTCTTGTTCTCGGCGGTTGATCTGTTCTGCATATAGTACCTACATAGGTAGGCAGTGCAGTAAACCTTGGCACTTGCTAGACCGACAACATCACAGGATACTGCAAGACCATAGCATGATTCAATATTCACAAGGTACCATCATGGACATCAACTGCCGTTCCATTTATAGAAGGCGCCCGTTGTTTTCAATATCGACAGATCTATAATGTTTCTGGTGGCACCCCCTAGATGCACATGTGTGCTGGGCAGAGCCGTCTGATATTATACCCGTGCTTCTGCCGAGCAAATGCAAGGAGCACAGGCTTTCCGACCTATAGTGTTTCGAGGAAGCCGTTGGGATGGTCTTTTTCCAGAACGCGCCGTATTAGGAATTAAACATCAGCACAAGTTTCATCTCATCCACGTTATCAAGCGGCGCACCCGAAGTGCCTATGTGGATTGGCTTGACAGATTGGCTTTGTGCCTTGGTTGTCCCGAGAAAACCGTTGACACTTTAATATCTCTGGACGATCTGGCCGACATCCGGCGAGGAGTGTGCGTTCTTCTCTCAGTGCGCTAATCACCTCCGTACCTTCTACCACTTCTCATTTCCTACCAAGGGCTTTCCGGCACAGCAATGGCACCCCGACCGTTCCGCTTGGTCGTCGGAGTTCCTCGCGATGACACGATTGAGCTCTTGACACCAACAACAACGCAGCCACAGAGCGTCGCACCAATGACGGCACGATACCAGCCTGAGCGGACCCAGGGCGATGCTCATCCAGAATGCCATGCCTATCATGGCAGGTCCGACATCGAGGCACTCTTGTCCCGCAAGCTCCAGAGGAGCCGCCAGACCAGCACATCCCAAGAAGGGATCTGGGATTGCCTCTCCGACTTTTGGGAAAGCTGGTGCTTCTTTGACCGTTTTTGCGATAGATGCTGCGACCGTTGCTGCGACAGGTGCTGTGATAGATGCTGCGACAGGTGCTGCGATCGATGCTGCGATCGGTGCTGCGATAGGTGCTGCGACCGGTGCTGCGACCGGTGTTGTGATAGATGTTGCGACAGATGGGCCACGTGAGTTCACCAAACATCGAGCACTTCCGTCGTGCTATCGCTGATCACGGTCCTACAGGGTATGCATTGAAGTATGTGGGAGGAGGACGCCGTCCGTTTAGTGACATAACGACTGCCTGGCTCTGTTAGCTTCGCATTTTCCCTTTCATGGCATGGCGTATATGGTGTGGTCTCTCATACTGGCAGAGAAATTCTGTAACGGGGCCATTGGATATCTGCTTTTTTGAGGGAAATAGCATCAAGATGTGATTAATAGATGTGTGGTCTGAGACTTGGCTTGAACATCAGCATTAACGTCCCCGGCCCAGATTCCGGCACCCCCCCGATTCCGGCCGCCTTTCCCACACAAACTCGCACTTTTCAAAGCCATATAATAAATCTAAATTAAATCTTATAACCCTAACCCTAGGCTCAAAGTATAGGGTTTTTAAAATAGATTATAATAGAGATTTTAAAAAAAATCTTTTTTAATAATAGTATTTTTAAAAGAATTTTTTAAAATAGTAAATCTTAAATGTTAAGAAGTTCTAGTATTTTATATATAAACCTTAACAGTTATATTTAAGGAAATATTTCTTTAATAAAATTAAATATAATTTTATTTTATTTAAATATATATATATAAATATATATATTATATAATATTAAAATAAATTTTATTAAAACCTTTATATTTATAAATATATTTTAAAATATAATATTTCTTATTTTTTTCTATAAAAATTTTATATAAGGAAAGTATAAATTTATTAATATTCTCTTATAGGAATTTATATTAAATAAAATAATTAATATATAATATAATATAATATATATTATATATAATAAAATTTAATTAGATTTATTATATTAAAAGAATAAATAGAAAATTAAAGAATATAAGCTGTTAAGAATTACGAATATTATATATATATATCTTAACATTTCTTGTTATTTAAGTTCAAAAATTCTTTTAAAATTATTATAATAAGAAAGTATTTTCTATAATATTTTAATATAAAAATATAATTAAAAGGCTTTAATCTGATGCTAGGGTTAGGGTCATTGGATTTAAATTGGATTTATTAGTGGAGGTTAAAAAGCGGGTATTTTATAGTGGTAATGCACTAGAAAACGGCCGGCCGGAACCAGGGGGGGGCCGGAATCTGGGCCGGGGACGTTAGCATAGTATCGGAATGGACGCTTGTCCCACGATCATGTCTCTGCCGGTACGCGGAATCAAACAGAATGCTTATGCACAGCGTCCTTCTCTGACTAAGGGCTTCCTGGCTTCGGTCTTGGAAAAATGAGGTGTCAGATAGCATGTGTATTGTGCTGGGGCTGGTGGTTGGAATGACATGAGTGTTCACCAACACGAGCTAGCAAGCGACGGACGGGTGGGCAGGTGGGTTAGGCTGGCGGAGCAGGTGGATCTAGCGCCCCTCCGTGACTGGGAAAAAGTCTTATCGCCTCAGGCGCATGCTTATCAATCCAAACTTGGCGGGGCGACTTTGGAATTTTTGGAGGGGACGGCAGCGCATCTGCCCGCCATTCATCTGCTTTGCTCCTCTTTGCCGTCACCTAGAACCCTCGACGACAAGATATCGCAATACTTTCCACAGAGCACCATATTCTCACGAGCCAAGTCACAATGGACGTGGATATGGAAGGTGCCGTGTCCATTGCGCCCCCCGCGGGGACTGCAATGAACGGCGCAACCATCCTCTGCTGCAACTGCGGCGCCCCCATCGACGGAACCACGGCCGCCGGCGCACTCTGCTACGACTGCGTCAAGCTGACCAACGACATATCACAAGGCATCCAGAGGGAGGCCGTCCTAAACTTCTGCAGAGACTGCGACCGTTGGCTCCTGCCCCCGACCAGCTGGCTCGTCGCCGCCCCAGAATCGAGAGAACTGCTCGCCCTGTGTTTGAAAAAGCTGCGGGGCCTCGGGAAGACTCGAATCATCGACGCCAGCTTCATCTGGACCGAGCCACACTCGAGGAGGATCAAGGTCAAGCTCACAGTGCAAGATGCCGTCTCAGATGGCGTCCTTCTGCAGCAGAGTTTCGAGATCGTCTATATTGTCGCCTACCAGCAGTGCCCCGACTGCGCAAAGTCATACACCGCCAACGTGTGGAGGGCCTGCGTGCAGGTGCGGCAAAAGGTCCTCCACAAGAGGACGTTCCTGTTCCTGGAGCAACTCATCCTGAAGCACGGCGCCCACAAGGATACGATCAACATCAAGGAAGTAAAAGACGGCATTGACTTCTTCTTCTCCCAACGAAATCAAGCAGAGAAGTTCGTCGACTTCCTGAAATCGGTGGTACCAATAAATGTTGTCAAGAGTCAAGAGCTCATCTCCGAGGACATTCACACATCCAAGAAGAGCTACAAGTTCGCCTTCTCGGTTGAGCTGGTGCCAATCTGCAAAGATGACCTCGTCGCGCTCCCAATCACCATGGCAAAGCAGCTCGGCAACATCTCCCCGCTCGTCCTTTGCCACAAGATCGGTACCTCCGTCAACTTCCTCGACCCAAACACCCTCCAAACAGCCGAACTGCGACCCGATATCTACTGGCGTGTGCCGTTCTTCTCCCTCTCAGAAGCGCCCGACCTGGTCGAGTTCATGGTATTAAATATCGAGCCGACGGGCCCGCAAAAGGGCAAGTGGCTCGTCGCGGACGTCGAGGTGACGAGGGTGGACAACATGGAGACGACCTACAACGTGCGGACGCACCTGGGCCACTTCCTCAACCCGGGCGACTCGGTCATGGGCTACATGCTCACCGGCACCAACTTCAACAGCCCCCAGTTCGAGGCGATCGAGAACTCGCACACCTACGGCTCGAGGATACCGGACGTCATGCTGGTCAAGAAGCACTTCCCGCGCAAGCGCAAGCACCGCAACAGGAAGTGGCGCCTCAAGCGCATGGACAAGGACGAGGGCGAGTTGCTGCCCAAGAAGGCCGACCAGGAGCGCCTGGACAACGAGTACGAGGCATTCCTGCGGGACGTCGAGGAGGATGAGGAGTTGCGCGCTGCCCTGGCTCTGTACAAGAACACCAACAAGAATAAGAAGAAGCAGGAGGGCGAGATGGAGGTGGACGGCCAGAGCGTCGCGGAGACGGAGGCCACCGGTGACAGTGATGACGATGTGCCCAAGGTGAATATGGACGAGTTGTTGGATGAGTTTGAGGAGATGACGATGGAAGATCAAAAGTAGAGAGATGTCCTCGGACTGGCATAGGTTTTCAAGGAGACCATTCTAGCATAGTGGGCTTTCTATCTATGGCCCCAAACTGCGTCAACAGGCGCATTAGATGAATGATACATGACTGCCTAATCGGACTTCTGAACTCTATACATGGGTTTCGGCCGTGTTCATCAAAGACCGTCCCAGTCTGCTACCGCACTGTTCGTAGAAACCACCTGGGCACCCAGATGGGCTCCACTTCGTCAGGTCGCTTCGTCAGGTACCATGCATCAAATGCCGCATGCTTATCCGAACCTAAAACCCTAAAACCAGTGGAGGCTGCCATTTAAAGCTTCCATATGCTCGCTTGACCTTGTACCCTTGTTAGGCTCACCGTGCCTTGACCTGCAACTGGCGTGTGAAGCGACAGTCCAAGATAAGACAATAAAGGTCCAGTCCCTCGCTGCAGGCCATTGACTCGAATCAAGTGCCCCATGAGCACTTCTGTCGCTCCTGTGAAAAGGCATACATGGAACCAACAGGGAGACCGCGGGATTCCCTGCAGCTTTTGCCAATCAACTCCACTGGGGACAACACGCACTGGCGCAACGGCTGGCTCACATGAGAGTACTTGTAAAGCTGTACGCGAGGCGGCCTGAGGGTGTGGTGCGCCACGGTACGGTAGTCCCGGCCTCCTTTCTCTCTCTTATGGAGAGAACACAAATGTGTATCCTTCTCCTGGCACGCAGGCTTAGAAAACCTTGCTGAGTGCCTTGCTCGCGTTCTGCGGCTCGCCTGATGCAATCGTCTTCTTCTCCGCCATAGAGTTCTGTTTGAACTTCCTGGGCTTCTCGGAACGTGTCGGTTCGGATGTAGAAGTAGGCGCAGGCGCAGGCACATCCGCTTCCCCGTCATGCGTGCTCCCCTTCTGGGCCTTTTTGCTCTGTATGCCATCCAGCATCTTCGCCCTCTCGACCCTCTCCACGAAGTCCTTGTTCCCCTTCTTCCCCCGCTGGATCTCCGCCATCATCCGGCTGCCCTTCTCCGCGGTCTCCGCGGCGATCTGCTCCGTCAGGTGGTGCCACTTGAACCCATTCAGGTACTTCAGCGTCCATATGTCGTCCCGGTAGTAGCTCCCCTTCTTGCCGCCGATTGTCTGCGCGTTCAACATCGCGCACACGTCCTTGGCGTCCTTCTTGTTCACAAACTCCACCCAGCCCTCGGTGTACATTTTCTTCTTGTTGCCCCCGTTGCGTACCCGCCGCTGGTGTGCCATTGGGTCTTCGGGAGTGAGGAAGATGCGGTTGATCGTGCCGTAATTCGAAAGGAGAGAGCGCAGCTTGTGGGGCTTCATAAACGGTGGGATGCGCGAGATGTATATGATGCCAGACTTTTTGATGGCGGCTTCTGTGGCGACGGGATTTTTCTTCAACAAGGATTTGACTTGTAAGATGTCGTTAGGCTGCGTGTCGCTGTCATCTTTCTTGGGCCGTTTCTCCCCCCGGTTCTTCTTCCCGGAGTCTGGCTTTTGTGGCTTGGTGCTCTCGTCTTGTTCAGGTTCGTTTCCATCCTCGCCATCTGAGCCTCCGTCGCTAGACCCTTCTTCGTCAAAATCGCTTTCATCTTCTACTTTCCGCCTCTTTGCCGTGCGTCCACCCTTCTGCAGTTCGTCTTCAGAATTGTCCAGGACGGCATCATCGTCACTGTCCTCGGCATCGAGGAACTGGTTCCGTTTCTCGGGCGCCATGATACGATTTCCACGCGGTTGACTGTCGGAAGCGGCTGGCTGAATGAATCAGTTGCGGTATGGGCGGTAGATATGGATTGTGTTGGGCTGATTCGGCCTGTCAAAGGAATTGGAAATACTCTGGCGGCTTTCGAGGATGCTGCTTCGAAATTTCAGTGGGGCTTATGCAGCCGCCGACCACAAATTCAAGTTTCCGGCTGCAGAACCCCACTAATCCTTATCTTATCGGGGGTGGCCGAGATCGGCTCCGTGGGGCGACCCCAGGGGACAGCGTCATCCAGGGCAGACGATGGAGGGGTCGGGCAGGCAATGGATAACAAGCCATAGAAATCCAAGCAGACCACACGAGGCCGTGGAAAAGCTATTTGTATTTGATTCTGCCACGACCCTTGGCACGCGTTATACGCCTTCTTCCTTCTCTGTCTCATCCCACAATCATACACTCCCAGTCACCGCGCCATTGCACATACTCAAAATGTCTGTCGAAGTCATCCAGACCATCTCCCCAAACACCAACGAGCCCATCATAACTCGCAACGGCCCCTCGGCTGAAGAGATAGACAGTCTGCCCAAGACTTCCGCTGAAGCTTTCAAGACTTGGAGCAAGACCTCTCTGGCAGAAAGACAGGAAATCATCAAGAAGGCGCTCAAAGTGCTTGCCGACAACACAGATGAGCTGGCCCTCGAGTTGACTACCCAGATGGGTAGGCCTATTGCTTATGGAGCAAAGGAAGTGTCGACAGCCATCAGCCGGTCCGAGTATCTCGTCAAGATAAGTGACGAGGTGCTCAAGGACACTGATGGCGAGCCGGAGAAGGGGTTCAAGAGGTTTATTCGCAAGGTCCCTGTTGGGCCTGTGCTTGTTCTCTTTGCGTGGAACGTGAGTTATCTGCCAACATCTACCGCGAGTACTCGACCTCATGGCGAGTTCGATATAAAATCCGTCAGAAGGCGAGAATCAAAGGCTGACTGACTTATCAGTATCCGTATCTCATCCTCGTCAACTCCCTCATCCCAGCTCTTCTTTCCGGCAACACAGTCATCCTGAAGCCATCGCCGCAGACGCCTACTATTGTGGAGCAAGTGTCCAAGGCCTTCACCCAGGCAGGGCTCCCCTCAGGCGTTCTTCAGTACTTCCACGCCGGCTCGCCCACAACTATCGAGTCTCTCGTTCGCAACCCTCTGATTTCCCTGGTGTGCTTCACCGGCTCAGTCGCTGGCGGTCTTGCTGTGCAAAAGGCAGCCTCAGACCGCATTGTGGACGTTGGCCTGGAACTTGGTGGCAAGGACCCTGCCTATATCCGAAGTGATGTAGACATTGCTTGGGCGGCAGAGGAAATTGTGGACGGAGCTATATTCAACTCTGGCCAGAGTTGCTGCTCCATCGAACGGGTCTATGTTGACGAGACGATTCACGACAAATTCGTCGAGGCCGTTCAGGTTGTCCTCAAGAGCTACAAGCTTGGCGATCCATTCGACAAGAGCACAAACATTGGACCTGTCATCTCGACGAGGTCAAAGGCAGCTATTGAGGCGCATATCAAAGACGCAGTCGACAAGGGCGCGAAGGACGCGACACCTGAGAACGAATCGTTCAGTAACCCTCCTCCAAAGGGAAACTTCGTCAAGCCTACCCTGCTGACCGGCGTCACACACGAAATGGCTGTCATGACGGAGGAGACCTTCGGCCCAGTCATCCCTGTGATGAAGGTCAAGAACGACGAGGAGGCTGTCAAGCTCATGAACGACAGCGAGTTTGGCTTGACCGCCAGTATCTGGACCAAGGACACTGACAAGGCGTATGAGCTGGCCGAAGACGTCGAAGCTGGTACCGTGTTTGTGAATCGTTGTGATTTCCCCAGTCGCGTAAGTTATGCCGATCGAGACCCGTTCACGAAATCGCCACCACTGACGGAGGCACCTGCAGGATCTGGCGTGGACTGGTTGGAAGAACTCAGGCAAGGGACAAACCTTGAGCCGATTCGGATTCGATCAGTTTGTGAAGCTGAAGAGCTTCCACCTGAAGGACTACCCCAAATAAGGTCAGATGATGACAAGTCGACCGAGGCAAGGGATGGCCTTTGCGAGCAGCCTAGATCAAATCGCACCACATGCACGGCACTGTTCATCTCAATTATACTCGCTCACTCCCTCGTGATTCAACTCTGACGCGTTCAAATCCAATTAAACGCACGCGTCTGCCTCGCGTCGTACCTCTTTAAGTGCGTGCATTCCACAGGATGGCCGTAGGCGGCCCAATATCAAACCAAACATTCCAGCACATCTTGCCGAGAAGGGCGACTCACCACCCCTTCACAGCTCCCATCTATCGTTCTCAGCAGCGGTTTATCCCTCACCAGTGCCGTCCGGAGCTTTCTTCTTCGACGGCAAGGTGTCAACCTCCGCATGACCCGCGCAGTAGCCCGGCCGTCATCCTCGAGTCTCTTCCTTTGTATTCCTGTGAATAAAGGCAATCACTTCTTAATCTGGACATTTGGGCCTCGAAAACCCCTCTTCACGCATGTATCATATCCTACTGGTCGTTCTTGGCCACTCCTTTGTTCGATATCATCGGGCTCACTTGCCTGCACCCCTTTGGCGTCCGAGTCTTGCCCGCTTGTGTATTCCGCTGCTTTAAACCCTATCGCATGCTATCAGTCCAACTTCGCCCCATCTTTTCGATCTACTTGGCATCAAGCATCCTCCTGTGCCTGTCAATCGTTTGCCCGATCCAGCTGCATGGTCAGCCTTGCCTGCGACGCCCATCTCCCACTTCGACCTTCCCTTCGACCAACCACCCAAAGCAGCCAGAGAAAAGGCTTCCCTTCCTTCGCTTCTTCCGCAGGAGTATCACCACCCTCTTTTACCAAAGAGTCATCCCCTCTTTTCGACTTTGGTATCTCTTCCCAGCCAACTTTGCCACACTCTCTTCCAACCCCCAACAGCCACTCACTCAGTACCCAAGTCACGAATATCGATATCGACTCGCCAGCTTTTGCCTCTCATTCATTCTCGCATCCAAGAAATCCCCAACACCATCCAAAATGCAAGTTTGCAACTCCTTCAAGCTGCGCCTCGCGCGAGTCCAGAGTGTGGTGAAGAATGTGGTCAACCGTCGTCTGCGCAAGGAGAAGAAGAGACGCTCAATCCAGATTGTAAGACATCACCCGCTTCCCAACTTTCTTTCTCGTCGTCCTGGGATGATACTGATAGCACGGTAGTCCGAACCCTTCGCATTCAGGCACGTCACGACGAACATAAAAGGTCTAAGCGAAGATGAGTACGTTTGTCCCTCTGAACTGCGTCCCAAGCTGTCAAGCACCACCTCGCAAATACATTGGCAGTCCAGGCACCCGTCCCCGAAATGGCACGAAAACACAACTCGACCAAAAATGCTGACACCAACTTGCAGCCTCCAGGTCCTCCGCGAGAAAGCCATCGCCAGCCGCTTCTCCACCATCGACGCCCAGCTCGCGCAGCAGCAGCAGCAGCACGACCTCCACCAGAAGCCGGCGCGGCCCAACAAGACCAGAACGGGCTACCGCGGCCTCACGTCCTCCCCGCTGAGTGCCTCGCGACCTTCCATCACCCAGTCCTTTGCGGCCGAGGACAGCGCCTCGCAGCTGAGCCACACCACGGCGTCGTCGACGAGCGGCGGGAGCGACCACGGCTGCGACCTGGGCAAGGAGGCCCTCATCTAGCTTAGAGCTCCTTCTCTCCCCTATCTCCCTTCCTTCCCACGGCCCACCACACCTTCTTTGTGGACCGGACGACAGGAGCAGAACTATCATCACTATTACCACCGCAACAAGAGGATAGAGCCTGGTTTTGTTTGTGCTCCCAACCTGATTAGTGTTTCGATTACTGGACTTGCAAACCCCAACAATGACAAACCTCAGGCAGCCCTGCATACGGCTGTTGTACGATCATGAACTGCCAAAGAGTAGACGGCATAATTACCTTGTGTTTTGCCCTGTTTTCTTTTGGAATGATTATGACCTCGCCTCGAACGGGAGAGAGACGAAGGAAGATTAGAATTAGCAACCGATACATCTGGACCTACGGCTCGGGGAACCACAAACTTTCATTACTATGCTCAAGCAGCAGATGGTGGTTTGAAGCTCGGAGGGTCCTCTGGGAGAGAGGGAGGAAAGGCAGGAAACTAATCGTTCTGTTCTTCCACTCGTTTTTGGAATCGACACCCTGATACCGGCTGTCAGATAGAGAGAAACCTTTTTTTGGTGGGAGAGGGGTGGATGTCCGGGCCATGAGACACGATCTTTTTTGAGACGAACTACTGTAGCATTACTCACATATCAGTTGGGGCTGATGCCAACCTCAATAATGCAAAGCACGCAAAGCTTGAGAATCAAACAAAATTTCGATTCGATGGCTGACTGACTGGACTGACTGACACAAAAGACCGGCCTTGAAATCCACTTTGCTTTTTCCCTGATCCGCCCGACTGGGTCTCGTGGTATATACGGCAAATTACACGCAGCATCCCATTTCTTTTGAGCAGCAAAAAGTAAAAAGATGGCTTCCAACGGCAGAAGAACCCGCGAGACTTTGCATGCCAGAAAAGCAAGCACGCATCAGGAGAGCCACCCGTCAAACTCCCTCAGCTTCTCGACCCTCACGCCCTCGAGCTCGCCCTTGACCCCGAGAAGCTTCACCTTGCTGTCCTTCTTCTTGGCGGACCACTCCTCGAGGAAGCGCTCCAGCCGCGCGACCGTCTCCTCGTCGTCCTTTACCAACAGCGACACGGCGTCGAAGCCGCCCGCCCCGGGGACGACGCCGCCGTACACGCCCTCGACGGCCGACAGCGCGTCGATGAGCTCCGTCTGGGACTCGGGCTCGATGGGCACGTCCGACCGCGAGCCCATGGCGCGCACGAGCTCCCTGCTGGCGGCAAGGGCGGCGGGCAGGTCGTCCACCCTCCCGTCGGCGAGGACGCGCGCGAGGGCCTCGTTGCGGCCCTGCAGCTCGTCCCACAGCGCCTTGGAGCCCTGCGGATCGGCGGCGCGCCACGCGTTGACGGCCTTGACCATGCCGACGGTCTGGGAGCCGCACTCGACGTCGACCATGCGCATGGCGACGCCCCGGGGCAGGCTGACCTTGTCCTTGTGGATCTCGGTGTCCCACTTGGTGCCCCTGATGGCCTCCTCCAGCCTGGTGCCGAAGTGCGGCTGGCCCGGCTGGGGGACCGAGTCCAGGACCGAGGGCGAGAAGCGCCGGTACAGGCAGCTGCCGTGGACGGCGGCGGCGACGTCGAAGCCGGAGCCGATCTTGCCCTGGGCGCGGCAGTGGGCGGCCTGGGCGAGGTTGTGCAGCACGGTGCGGCCCTTGTCGGTGGACAGGTCGAAGTGGATGGGGTCCAGGTAGTGGGACAGCAGGGCGGCGGTCAGGCTGGTGACGAGCGCGGCGGAGGAGCCGAGGCCCGTCTTTTTGGCGTCCTTCAGAGAAGTGCCGAAGGGGATGAATCTGTTGCTGGATGGGCTGGCGGTGGATGCTGTTGATGATGATGACGAGGCGGAGTAGTAGTCAGAGTCGGCGAGGATGGTGAGCCTGGCGGACCGTATGCTGTGTGAGGGCCGCTGGTGGGCGACGCGGGAGATGTACGTGAGCACGTAGGTGAGAGTTGTCTCGATGAAGGGGTTGGGCTGGTAGGATGGGCCGCTTTTGTGGTGGTTAGTCGCGATGAGAGCGCAGGGTGAGGAGTGGATGAGTTGACATAGAATTGGCGTGGTCGAACAGCCGGCTGGAGGCTGACTGGGGACATATCTCTCATGGGGACACGACGGCGAATGCACACGAGTTTGGCCATTTGAGGCAGTGAGGCAAGGAAGGGATGGAGGGACAGAACAAGGTTTTGAGGCTGAAGTATGTGGGCAGGTGCTCCCCAGATGAGACGTCACTTACACCTGCAGCTGAGTGACGGTGATGCCACCGTCTTCAGGGGCGAGATGGTAGCCATAGCGCCAGATGCCGCCGACGAACTGGGGACTCTCGACGACAATCTCGGTCAGCTGGACGCCCTTGGAGGTGGGAATGCCGCGGGCGACGACGTTGATGCGGGCGTCGAGGCCGAAGACGAGGCCGGTGTAGTCCCTGTCGGTGACGAGGTAGCCGCCGGCCAGCAGCACCTTGCCCGGGGCGGACACGGCCGTCGTCGGGTTTTCGGACTGGACGGTCATTGTGTGGGTTTGGAAATCGAGACGGGGGTCGATTGATTGCTTATGCGGGATCCCGAATACAGTCTGGTGGGATACCAATGCCGATGCAGGTCACGGTGGCACCCGGGAGCAGCACAATGGGTAGTAGATACAGTACGGACAGCGGTCGAGGTCAGTTTGGTCGGGCAGACGGACTGCGGGAGGACACGAAATAAGCGAAGCGAGATCGGCAATGCCCCGCCAGATCCAGTGCTTGGATTTGCCCTATGTGAGTAGCACGATGCCCTCAATGACGACAGCGGCGATGCCCAAAGTTTAATCCCAGGTATTCGGTGCACCCAAGCGGCATGGGATCTTCAGGCACGGATGGGAGTGAACGGTGATCTCGGGCAACGATGGATGGAGGGGAGCTCGATTGGGGAAAGAAGCTCCCAGCCCATGCATAGGCATATCTGGGTACGTACTCTGACATGGCATTCAGCAATAAGCTACGGGGACTGTGGGGCTGCGGGGCAAGGCCTGCGTGAGTCTGGCCCCTTTTCAGTCAAGCTTGCACCCCCTTTTGCCTCGACCGCACTTACACAGACAGAAACATGCAGGATTCCCATCAGACCGGACTCGGGACTCTCAGCTCAGCTAGTCCGGAGCGTGCGGACGAGCTCATCCTGGGCAGCCTGGTGCTGTACGATTGCCGTTCTGCTGTGCTGTGGCCATAGTGGGCTAGCCGCTTAGCGCTGTCGATGAACTCAAATCCGCTTGCTGAAAAGGCACCCAAGCCGCCAAAGGGTAGGTGAAGTCACAATGACGGCTCTGGTGGAGAGTATGGACTTTCTGCTACACAGAACAGTGCGTGTGCAAGTGCAACCTCATGCATGCGTGCTGAAGAAGTTCAACGTCGCGGTGACTACGACGCGGGCGACAGCTTCATGACGCCTCAAATGGCAAGAAGCCACGAACAGTGACGGAACATCGCTTTGACAGGGTGACCAGAGTGAGGCTGACTGGGGCGGCACATCGTGCATAGTGCAAAGCATATTTGGGGGAGGGTGGTCCGTGGCATTTCAAAACCCTGAAAATCACGGCGTTGTAACGGTAGAAGAAGTAGCAACTCAGAAATGCCATACAACGCCTTGAAGCTTGTTAAGCTATACCCGGTAGTGCTTCGAAGATGTGTGTCTATATACTGTCCTATTCGCTTCGAAAGTGGACCTTTCTGGTTGTTCGTCAATATGTCAAATATGTGGGTTCAATCTGGCCAGTCTTGAGCATCCCAGATGGCTTAGACAATTCCACGTCACAATAGAGAGGCAACGAAAGCTGAAATAGAAATTGTTCGACATTAAAGAGCTTGTCCATCCTTCAGTTAAACAACAAATCTACACATATCTAAATACACTTGATATGGTAAGCTCGCAGTGGTCAGATACGCTTGGGGAAACAGTCATAAACACTCCTGACAAGGTCATTCATTGCTTTGTAATGTATGCCAAAGGCTCCAGCAGAGCTCCTGGCCCGTCTTGAATCCTATGGTAATCAAGATTACTGGCTATCTAGGTAGAGTAACATTTGGAAGTGACAACCCAAGTCCAAGTGCCGTTGTGTGCTGCTCCAACTCACAGTAGGAGGAGCTCGTCTAATAAGTACCTTTTTTGACGTCATGTATGCGCAACATCATCATACAGTCAGGTGCTAAGCACATGCAACAACTCACCCATTCCATAGGGACCTACTTTTGTGACTCTGCCATTATTTCTCACTTCTGCATCAAAACAACGTTGTGTTCAACCTAGGAATCAGAATTCTCACAACCATCATGCCATCATACGAAGATCCTCCTCCACCGTACGAGCCCGGCTCCAGCTCATCGCGGCCAACGCCAGCCCACACTGCCGGCGTTCCTCCACAAGACACAAACAACCTCACCGTACCACTGCGAGCTCGCAATGGAATCTCACCTGAAGAGCGGCGTAGCATGGAAGACTCGGCTCGAGCTCTGCCAGAGGGCTGGGTGAGGCAATACGACCCGCAGACGCACCATTCATTCTTCGTCGACACGAGAGCCACGCCACCACGCTCCATCTGGCATCACCCCCACGACGACGAGCAGTACCTATCCTCCTTGCCTGACCAAGAGAGGGAGCGTATCAAGAGTCTACAGCGCGTGCACAGCCTCGCCGACATCGAGGCAGAGAGCAGCGACGACGACACCCCCCGCAACCACGGTCAAGCAGCAGCCGCCTCACAACAGCAGCAGCAGCCGGGGCTCCTCGACACGGGGCCGGAGAAGCTGTCCGGGCCCGAGAAGTTCGGCCGCAAGCTCAAGGACAAGCTCACCAGCTCGACCCACCAGGAGCGCGCGGCCAAGCGCGAGAAGCGCGCAGAGGCCGAGAGGCAGGCCTACTACCAGCACCAGCACATCCGGCGCCAGGTCGCGCGCGCTGTCGAGACGGGCGAGCCGCAACTGCTGGGCACTGACGGCCAGGACAGGGAGGTCTGGATCGAGCCCCCGCAGGGCGCGCCGGGCCTGCGCGGGAATCCCAACGCTCGCCTCGTCAACCCTTGGAACTCGGGAGGCTACTTTGGTGGTCCGCCCGGGATGATGGCAGGCCCTGGAACCATGTACACCAGACCGGTCGGTCCGTACAGCAGGCCGTATGGCCGTGGCGGATATGGGTACGGCTACGGGGGCGGCTTGGGCATGGCTCCGCTCCTGGGCCTTGGTGTCGGGCTGGGAGTGGGCGGTCTGATGTTTTGAGCCTTGTAACTGGAACGGGTCTGGTAATTGCGGTGTCAAGATACCCTAAAACAAAGTATTAATTCAAGCTTTCATTTTGCGGTTAAGTTGGGTTCAATGCTGAAGTTCAAAAGACTGCCTAAGACCCAAGCCATGTTGTTCACGTCAAGTTCAGAAAAGAAGACCGCAGAACCGAGTCCTCCCGTTACAGCCGATGTTCGCTGTACATATATAATGTTCGTGCAGGCTACTTGGATATGATATTTTGTGATTGGCATATCGTCTTCGCGGTTTTGGCTGTGGTTCGATCCACTTTGACGAGAGAAATAAATCCCATGTCTCATAGCTGCAAGGCCCAGCCCAGGCCGCACGCAGTGGGCCCTGGCCAATCGATAGGCGGGGATAGATCCTAGACCCACTAAAATTTCACCGTCCCCAGGACTCGGGTGCCGCTCGTACGGAAACAGAGACTTTCTGTTTCCCGTCCCCTCATCTTCACGGCTGGCCATACAACACCACAACGACAATGGCTGATGATCTGGTCCTCAACCTGGCCCCTATTGGGGACAGCGCATTCGCTGCCAAGAAGGTCAAATATGTCGGAGGTTCTTGGAGAGATCGCCGCCGTGCCCAGAAGAAGGACACAGCCCGCGAGAACGAGAGGACGGGCTCGACATCGAAACCCCCACCCACCGACAGTGCCTCTGCTCAACATTCCGCTGGCTTCTCCTCAGATCGACCACCGAAGCGACAAAGGACCGATCATGGGCCGAGCAGGGGCCCGGGCGGCAACCACCACGACCCCTCTAAGCCGTTCCAAGTCTCCTCCAAGCTCTTCACCTACAACCCGACGGCCAAGACCGTCTTCGAGGACGCCGCCCCGGCGAGCGAGTCCGAGCCGGTAACTCCTTCCAATGCGCCTCTGTCCGAAGAGGCCTCCAATTTCCATGCGCTGGGCCTGTCGCGGAGGATAGCCCAGCACCTGTCGTCGAAGCTCGAGATGAAGGCGCCCACGTCGATCCAGAAAAATACCATACCGCAGCTCGTCGACGGGGACGACGACGCTTTCCTACAGGCACAGACAGGTTCCGGGAAAACCCTGGCCTATCTACTTCCAATAGTACAACGCATCGTTGCTCTGAGCCGCAACGACGATGCGAGTACCACGGGAGCGAACATACACAGGAATTCGGGCTTATTTGCCATTATTCTGGCACCAACCCGAGAACTATGCAAGCAGATTTCTGTCGTGCTGGAGAAGCTGCTCCGGTGCTGCCCGTGGATCGTTAGCACCACCGTCATGGGAGGCGAGAGCAAGCACTCGGAGAAGGCACGCATTCGCAAGGGCTGCAACATTCTCGTCGCCACGCCTGGCCGTCTGACAGACCACCTGGACAACACCAAAATTCTCGATGTTGGAACGGTCCGATGGCTCATCCTCGACGAGGGTGACAGGATGATGGAGATGGGCTTCGAACAAGATCTCAAGCAGATCGTGACGGCGATCCGGGAGGAGCCGCTGAAGGAGAAGAACAAGGATGGCGTGTTGCTCACAAAAGCAATGCCAAAGAGGAGGGTCACAGTTCTCTGTTCCGCAACGATGAAGTCAAATGTCAACAGGCTCGGCGAAATCAGTCTGCAGGACGCTGTCCTCATAACTGCTTCCAACTCCAAGGACGACGCTGAAGAAAACGCAAAGACAGAAGCGGTTTTCGCCGCACCTGCTCAGCTGAAGCAGACATATCTTGTTGTCCCAGCCAAACTGCGTTTGGTCACACTTATCGCGTTCCTGAAGGACGCTTTCGCACGGAAAGGCTCCGTAATGAAGGCAATCGTCTTCATCTCCTGCGCCGACGTGGTTGATTTCCACTTTGACATGCTCAAGTCCACTGCGCCAGCGCAACTCCCAGCGCAGACTTCACAGGGCAAACTAGATCACACGGCCACAACTGTTCACCCTGCGGCCTATATCACGTCCCCGGCAAACCCAACCGTCCTGCTCCACAAGCTTCATGGCTCTCTAAACCAGCAAATGCGCACCTCGACCCTCCGCTCCTTCTCGACTTGCAAAGACCCCGCCGTGCTCCTCACAACCGACATCTCCTCGCGAGGTCTTGACGTCCCCGCCGTGGAATTGGTGATAGAGTACGACCCGGCATTTGCCATCGCGGACCACGTCCACCGCATAGGACGTACAGCGCGTGCAGGCCGGCCCGGAAAGGCCGCCCTGTTCCTGCTGCCCGGCTGCGAGGAAGGCTACATCGGCATGTTGCCTACCACGCCTCCGGCGGTAGCCCAGTCCTACGAGACCATCCTCCAAAAGGGCTTTTCCACCCCAGTGGCGTTACCCCCAGTCCCGGGCAAAGACGAGGACGAGCAGCAGGAGCAGCAACAGCAACCACCACAGAAACAATCCCCCCACGCCAGGGCCGAGGCCCTGCAGCTGCACCTCGAGCAGCGCATACTGGCGTCGGAGCCGCCCAAGCCGGCCCCGACCAAGGGCGGGAGGAAGCCCGCGCCGGCGCCGAAGCCACAGCACGGCTCCGGGCCGGCGATCATCGACTCGGCCCGGCAGGCGTTCCGGTCGCACGTGCGCGCCTACGCCACCCACGTCAAGGAGGAGCGGCACGTGTTCGACATCCAGCAGCTGCACCTGGGCCACATCGCCAAGAGCTACGGGCTGCGGGAGGCGCCGGGCGGCATCGGAGGGGGCGTGCAGAAGCGCACGCACAAGAAGGGGGCCGGCGCGCAGCAGCAGCAGCAGGCTGGCGGCAGCGCGTCCGCCGGCGGTGGTGGCAAGAGGAAGGCCGACTTCATGGACGACGCGGACGGCGGCGACGTGGATGCGGCGGCGGCCAAGAGGAAGATGGAGGAGATGCTTAGGAAGATGAACGCGGCTAGCGAGTTCAATATTGCATAGATAGAAGGGCGGATATAGCACAATTAGCGATGATGATTTCTCTGGTCTCTTTCCCTGTTCTCTCTCATGTACATATTCCTTTGCCAATATCGCAGACCTCCTACACCCGCATTCAGTCTGTCATCACTGTCATCCTCTCCTTGTGCTTGGTGAAATCTTGGATGGCGTCAAGGAAGAAAGAACACGAGTCCTTCAAGTCCTTCCCCCCAAGCTGCCGGGCTCTTGTTTTCCTGTCTTGTCCCGCTGATCCATTCACAACTCCCCTGAGCAACGGAAACGTGCCACAAAATGGCTTTACAGAGTATGCCCCACCTTCTAGACATATATACAATTCAGTCTCACATTTGTCCATCACACCACATGTTTGTGGCTTCATTCACTGATCGACCGTCTGACCTAGACGGATCAGGCATCACAATCACGCAAGCCTCAGGCCAGTTTCCGGAAAGTCAACTGTTTGGACAAAGACACCAACTTGCCGTTGGACATTTATCATTACCAACGATGGCTCTATGTAATATACACAGGCAACGTCTCAACGTCGCCGTCGTCCATCATCTCTAGATGCCTGCCGTACCCAAGTACACATTCCTTCCATCCAGATGATGACCGACCCAACCGACCCGAGACCCGCCGCCATGCCGAAATTCCGTTCCATTCGCCCATCGCTTGTTTAATATGTCCGTGTCTTTTTCTTGCTGATATGCAGAGTAGAGATTTGTCTATGCGCCGCCAATGGCGACAGATGCGAGCAGGAAGATCGTGCCTCGACTGCTTCAAATAACAAAAACAAAAGCGTCCCATGCCGGACTTGCCTCCCGTCCGTACACACGAGGGTACCTCACCAGGCTGGGCAACCAGACCCAACCGACCAGATAGACCTTTCCAACCTAGGCCATCCCTCAGCCAGCATGCCTCGTGGGCGCGGCCGCTTGAACCAATTTTCAACACACCAACGCCCGCTGTAATGACAAGACATAGGAAATTGGACAGAAAAGGTATAGCCAACACGTGCCGGCCTCATGTTCATAGACACCCCTTTGCTCTTGTACGTCCACCGGACAGTGTTTCTCGTCCGTCGTCATTCCCCCATTGTTGTTTCACGCACCGTATCAAGGGGTATCAAACAAGACAGCAAATTAGAGGCGCGACACAAAGGAAATAGAGAACACAGTCATTCGAGTAAGTTCGCACCCTCAGGGAGGTGGCTTAAACAGCTGCAGCTGCAACCTCGTGCTCGCCGCCACCGACGAGCTCCACCACCTTCCCGACGACGGCACTGGGGTATCCCCGTCCCATCATCTCTGACACAATATATCTCGCCTTCTCCCTATCTTCGACAGCGAGATATGCGCGAGTCATTGCTTCATACGTGCTCGGTTCACGACGGTCACGTCCAACGGCGCCGTAGATGTCTTCGGCACGCGCGATGTTGCCCTCAGAAGCCCATCCGTGGATCAGAGTGTTGGCGATATAAGGAGTCAACTCGACTTTCCGACGGCGCATCTCCATGAGAAGGGGCTCAGTGTCAGCGACACAGTGGTTGGCCACCATGCTCTCGAACAATGCTTGGAAAAGGGATGCCGTCGCGGTGATACTGCGGTCGTTGATAACTTGGTCGAAGGTTTTCCGGGCTGCAGCCATGTCGTGGAGAACGCAACCACGAGCGTGGATCAACGAAGCAAAGTGCACCGGCTCAGGCTTGCCACCGCTAGCACGAATGCTGTCCAGAACTGACTCTGCAGCCTGCATATCCACAGGCTCAAGAGTCGCGTGCGTGTCGACGAGCAGCTTGTAAGTGTGCGCGGTGGGCGAGATTCCCCTGGCCTTCATGCGTGCGTAGTATGCCAGGACCTTGGACTTGTCGCGCTTGGTGGTCAGGAAGAACTGCATCATGCTGTTGTAGGGTGCAGGCCGGGCTTTGTAATTTGGCATGGCCTCCATCTCATCGAACAGCTCCTCGGCGAACTTCACGTCAGACACTCGGCAGAGGGCGTTGACAATAGTGCCATATGTGACGGAGGTTGGCTTGATACCAAGGGCGCGCATCTCAGCAAAGAAGAACAGACAGTCATCGATACGGCGAGCCTTGCCTAATTTGCCGATGAGGGCATTGTAGAGGAAGGAGCTCGGCTCGACGCCCTCGGCCTTGGCGCGGTGGAAGATCTTGACCGCCTCGGAAGCCTCGTCAAAGGTCTTGGTAGACTCCTTGAGCGTGGTAATGTACAAGCCAAAGGTGTTGGCTGACGGAGTCGCGCCCATTTCCAATAGCTCTTGGTGGTACTGCTCGGCCTGGCCTCTGTAGCCGAGGCTGAGGCAAGCACCCACCATTGAGTCCAGGATTGATGACCATCCGTAACGGACAACAGCATACTGGGGCAGCAATGGAACATCAGTGCGAGCCATGTTGAGAATATCGTTACACGTCTCCATCTTGCCGTCACGGGCGGCGGCCGAGATGAGCTTGGCGTAGGTGATGTACCGCGGGTGGCGGCCAGCTCGGCGCATGTTGCGGAATCGGGCAAGCGCATCGTTCAGCTTAGGACCCTTGCGGCCGTGAGCACCTTCTAGCTCGTCGGATATGAGCGACGAGCCTTTGAAATCGGTGTTGTGTGCGTATGGGTCGAACGTGTCTTCGTAACTCGAGACGGAAGGTGCTGACTGGTACGGTGAGGGAGCACTAGTCTGAGAAGCCGCCAACTCTCGGGGATCGGTGATGCCTCGAGTCGTCATGTAGCGTGAGACAAAGTCCATGCCCTCCTCGACCTCGGCTGCCAGGTGTGCATCGTCCGGGCTGGATGAGCGGATCCGGTGGAACATCGCCTCGGCCTCGTTCAGACCTTCGACAACTTGTCCAGAACCAATCAATGCGACGGCGAACATGGCAGTGGGCTCAATGAAGGAAGCATTCACGGCAGCCTCAGGGCTGCTGAGGATCTGCCAATATCGCCATGCTTCCATCACCTCGCCACCACGAATGCTGAGTGCCAAAAGGGCCGTTGCTGGGGTGGCGATGTCGCTGAAGGTGATGGGTATGTTCGCAAACGCGGCGATTGCCGTGAGCTTGTCGCCATTGTCGGCCGAAGACACTGTAAGATCAGCCATGGACTGGGCCCGTGAGTCGTCCTCGATAGCCTGAGCCCACCGGAGAGCTTCTTGATAGATGCCCCGATGAACCAAACCCTTGACGAAACCCAGGCTAATGATAGCATCTTTGATGCTCGCGGCCCGGACACCATACTCGTGCACGATCTTCTTGTAGAATTTCATGGCACCTTCAAGCTTGTCGGAGACAACATAGGCGTTGATGACTGATGCATAGACCTGAGCATCGAGACGATCGTTCAGAGTGGCCTCGCCGTTGTCGTTGGCGATGGCAAGGGTCCGGTATTCGCTATAACACTCCACAGCGCTGACCAGGTCCCCGCAGTTAGCAAAGGCGGTGATCATCGCCGGGAAAGTCGCAGCAAATGGCGTAGCCTTGTTGGTCTCCATGTGCTCGTAGAGGTGGAGCATGTCGGAGACGCGACCAGACTGAGCGCAAGCCGAGATGAGCTGGTGATAAGTCTCTGGCGAGAACACATCTCGCTGGGAAGCAACCGCGTTCTTGAAGAGCTTGATGGCCAAGTCCAGCCGGTCATCCTCGGAGAGAATCGCGTGCTCGAGCTCGGAAGATGCGAACATGAACTTGCCAGGCTCGTCCATGCCGCCATACCGAGCGCGCTTGTCTTCGAGCCTCTTCTTCAAGGAGGAGACCTCGAGTGATCGGGCGGCTAGCAGACCGACCAAGATGTTATACGTATCGCTGTCCGGGGTCACCTTCCGGCGCATCATATCGGTGTAAACATCCAGTGCCTTGGAGACAATCTCAATCTTCTCGGCCGGAAGATGAATAGCGGCCATGAGAAGGGCGTTGTAGGAGGTGGCCAAGGGCTGGATGCTAGCCACCAACATGGCCTCGAAGACAGCTGGAATTTCGGCATATCGTCCAGTCTCGGAAAGCTTAGTGAGGTGGTCCGCGTAGCTCTGGGATTGTGGATCGACCGGTGGTGTGACGGAGCGGGCGACGCTTGCCGGCGAGAGAGGCTCAGCGGCCTTTTCAGGGGCAGACGCCGACGCGCCGACATCCTCTGCACCTACATGCTGCCTGGCCTCAATCTCCTTGGCAAGGGCAGCATCGATGTGAGCGAGGGCGGCCTGCTCCTCTTCCGAGAAAGCAGACTCGCTGACGCCATCTTCATCAGCTTCCTTCGCCTCAAGTGCCCGCGCCTCAGAACCAAGCAGAATAGAAGCCGGCGAGGGCTTCCACTCGATCTTGTCCTGGAAGCGATACTGGACCCACTCCTCATTCTCCTCCTCGTCCTCGATGGACTGCTTCTTCTGGAGGTTCTCGAAGTAGGCGTCTAGCCCTCCATGGTTGTTGGCGAGCTTCTCGTGCCGATGCTCGGTCGGGAGGCTGGAGGAGTGGTGGGCGCTGGTGTGGAAGGCGCTCTGAAGCTGCTGGAGACGACTGAGGCGGTTTGTGGACTGGCGTTTCCGGGCCGCAAAGGACGGCCGGTTCTGGGAGTTTAGAACATGAGGGTGGGTGGCAGCTACGACAGACTGTGCGTAGCCGTGGGTGAAAGATTTGGTGAACCCAGAACGGATAAAGTTCGTGTATAAGTTGTTGTAGATAGATCCAGGCATTTAGGTGAAGCCTTTAGAGTGGGGGGGCTGTAGATGTCGGCGATTTTGGTCAGCAACGCGTGCATTTGGCAAATGTTTGTTCGATTCTGCCTTGTATTGACCAGGAATTGAATAAGAATTGGGATGCAGCCGTGAGGGATTGCATGTGGGAAAGTGTGCTACTGAATTGCGTCGCCTCGACGATGCTCGAGTTCAGATCTGCAAAACTTTGGGGTCTTGGCCCGGCGACAAAAACATTCTCGAGGTACACGAGCGCAGTACAGAGAACGTCATGGACTCGGGTGGAACCGAGACAAACGAAGAGTGGGTTTGGACTGGACTTACTCGGGGGAAAAAGTGAAAGCGCAACTGCAGGTTCATTTGATGCCAACGAAGACATCAAACAAACGCGCTATTCAGGTATGGTATTGACCTTTTGGAAGGGATTTTTTATGAAATGTAGAGAGAGTGAAGGGAGAATCAGATCGAGGAGAGGCCTGAGAGGGAGAAATTTGGGGGGTAATATGAAAATCGCATCGGGCTCTGCGACTGGGAATTCGGAGGCGACGAGTCACACACTTGCAGTTCTTTCTTGCCTGCAGGCCTACGAGTACCAGAGTACCCCGTACAGTACTTGTAGGGTGCTCCTTCCCAAACCTTGGTTGTGGGGTCTAGCAGTGGGTGGGGTCGACAGGGGAAGGAGCGTGCCTTTCAGGCTGCTGATTGGCCGCATGAAAACGTCCCGGAGCACTTGCAGGGAGGACTCGGAGCCTGGGGGCAGTGTGGCAGGCTAAGCAGGCCTGTGAATGAGACATTGTGCCCTGGACTTTACGGACTTTGGCACATGTTAGCCCTGATGAGGCCTGCAACGTGTTGGCATCCCGGTACCTGAGTACCTGGGCTCTGGGCACCTGGGCATGTCCACACAGCATGTCCCTTCTTTTGCCAACAAGAAGCATCAAGAACACGAAAGAAGACAAACGCTCCAATTTCCCGCTTGCAAGACAGAGCAAAAAATGCCGTCTCCTCTATTGGCTCCCATTGACACCAATGTGGATTCAGTATTTGAAATTCTCTCGGCCCCACGACCAGTATTTCGTACATGACGGGGTGGGAACGGGAATGGGAACGAGATGGATTTCACAGTACAGTACATGGTCTACCTCCCTCGATCGGCCAGAGACCACCCTCCTTCTGTCCGACCGTGACCAACAACGCTTGCGTTTGCATGTGCACATGTCGGCGTGAAAACTACGTGCCTACCTGTCAATCTGTCCTCACCGGGCCCAGGGCACCATACCCCAGGCTATTCAGGGTGTCAGGCTGCCACAATTTCTACGATGATGACGACCATCATCGCCCAGTTATCTTGGCCTGAAGTCTGCGGCAGACGGGACCTTCGGACACGCTGCGCCGCTGCCACTCGCAATCCCGCCCTAGCGCGTTTCCTGCGTCTCCTAGCGAAGAAAAGAAGCCGGCATCAGAGCAAGCCCGCTACAGGGGGCTTCCCATCAGGCCTGTCAGGACTGCCCTCCGTGCGTGGGGTTTCCCAGCATGTCGGTTCTGCAGTGCGGTGGCTGACAGACGACCGGCTGGCTTCCCATTGGCAGCCCGGTGTCTGGCCCAGGAAGAAGCCGGAGCGCTGCACGGCACGAGCCCAGCCGCCTGGGAATGAGGGTGTGCTCCATCTCTGTTAGAGCGAACCTGTCCTGTGAGAGTCGCCGTCACACATGATCAACCACCTGGCAAGCCACATTAGCAAAAGCGTGGATTACAGCAGAATTGACTTTTGACGGCCAAGAAGAGACAGTGTCTCAGACATCCTCTTTGAATCTATCGCTGGAAGGGATTCTGCATTAACTATTCCAGCATCAAACCTGCAACAGGCGAATCATCGAGAACCTGTACAACCGTCGGTCACTTGGACCTGCAGCGAGAATTTCTCGCCGATCTCAATAACGTAGCCCGTCGCCAGTGAGCATGACAGCAACATCCTGTAGGGCACAGATCCTCCTGCTAGCCTCAGGAACCGGCTTGTATGATCTGTCCGTCTGACACGGCTCAACGGTGTTCGCGAAGCCCGCTCCCGAGCCCGACTCGGCGAACCGAGCATTCCTGTTCGCCATTTTGCGGGGAAATCGGGGTTCCATCCACCTGGCCTTCGCTTTGATCTCAACCCCCAGATCTTGGAGCCGAAGAGGCACGTTTCGGTTCCGAGGTGTCGTATGATTCTGCCTCCCACGGATCTTATCAGATTGATCTTCTCCAACGCTCGCTCCCTAGACCTTGTTCAACGATTGGTAGCTCGGCTGCCATGCTGTCGTCCTAAAGAGCCGGAGTTGCGCGTACTTGCCTCGGAAATAACAAACACCTCCCTTGAATACACCGTGTCGGCGCGGATGTCACGGCCATTTCGAGCTCAAGGCCAAGAACCCTGCTCGTACCCACGCAAAGTATGTGTGAGATGTTAATGCCGACACAGTTCAGAGTGAAGGCCGAATGCTACGGGATCACGATGCCTCTTCATATGCCACCAAACGACGCGATCCACCAGCTGTATCGTCTTTCAAAATGGCTCATGATGCAATTGAAAGTGTATGGACAGGTGAGGGCATCCTAGTCGAAACCTGGCCAAGATGGAGTGGACACACACACAGACAGACAGAGTACCTGCCCAACAGGCCTCGTTGTTTCTCCAACGCCAGTGTACTAAATCCCATCATGTCCGTCATACGTCGTACCAAATTTTATGTAGGTGACAACCGGTTTCTGTCACGAAATCTTGTTATTCCGCAATAGATATTTGTAGTTCGACCGCACGCAGTCTTTCTTGCAAGTGATTGCCATAGGCAAACGCATCTCACCATATTAATTACATGGTCCTTTTGACTCAAAAACCAACAGTCTGAGTCCAACAGACGGCCCGGCAAGCCGCGGCCGATATATGCATTATATCAGTCCATGAAGCTGTGTCTGCTTCGAGTGGCCGACTGAAGCTCTCTATACATCAATAATACTGAGCTTTAGCCGAGATCATCTTGTAAATGAATCAACAATCCTAGAATGAACAGGAGGTTAGCATCACCACATGGTGCTTGTTTGTTGCAGGTCAACACCGTGACGTCAGCCTGATGACCTCCAATGGCACCAAAGCTGCGATAGCTCCTCCCTGGACTCGGGCGGGAGCTCGCTGTTTTCTGATCCCTCAGACATTCGATTGAGCTGTGCATATTGCATTGTTAGCTTTCTCGAGCCAGTCATTGCTTCCAAGATGCCTCCTCGCAAGAATCGCTCATCTGCCTCAACGGGCACAGCAAAGCCTCAGCCGTCCAAGACAAAAGGCGCACCAAAGAAGCGCAAAGCCGCCGACGATGATGAGGCCGGTGGCGTCAAGCCCGCCAAGCGCTCTCGCGCGTCCAAAGGCTCAGCGCAGGCCGACAATGATCTCAGACAGACCGAGATCTCGACAAAGTCCACCGACGAGCTCGAGAAACCCATCATCATCAATCGTGCCCCGGTACTCGAACTCTGGGGCGCGTGCGTTGCCCAATTCCTACACCCAGACTTCTCTTGGGACCTGTGCCTCAGCATAGGAAGCAGCATATCCACCATCACAGCCATCTCCAAGGGCCGGTCGATTGGAAAGATCGCGCCGCCTGATGAATCAAAGGACGCAGCCTCTAAGAACCAGAATAAGAAGAAGGGAGATGACCTCCCAACAGTCAAGGTCATGGGTTTCCCCATGACGATCAAGGACGACAGCGTCATTGTTAAGGGAAAGCCCAAGACGACACGAGAGGTCAGTCTGGTGAGGAAATACGGCTCGGATGAGAGTTACGGCAAGGCAAAGGACGCGATGACTGAGGCCTTGCAAGATTGGAAGGGAAAAGAAGACGAGTTGGATGCGAAGGCGTTCCACATGTACGAGCAGTTTCGGCCAGACGTTGCAAAAGGACAGAAGGGCTGGGGCCGGAAAGGGGAGCTGCATTTGTCCAAGCTTAGGGACACGATCCGTAAATGAGGCCATGGAAACAAGACCTAAGTGACCCAGGCCTGTCTGTCTGTTTTGAAACCTTCAAGATGTTCAAGAGCTATTATGTAAATATCTACACCAGGTGAGAACAGCGCACTCAGTTCTGCTTCGGCTCGTACTTCCCCTCTAGGATCTGCCAACATCTTACCTTCTCCCTTGATCTTGGCCAGTACTCGAGATCTAACTTCTTCTCTTGTCTCTCGACACTCAGCCTCAGCTTATTCTCAAAATGGATCTCGCAAGCATCGGTTCTCGAACACCATAATATCTTATCCCCATCCCTCAGACCTGCTTCCCAAGCCCTTGAATGCTTCTCTACGCCCGCAACAATCCCCGTTTCCAGACTTTCCCGGCCAAATCCAAACTCCAGACGCTCCTGCTCAACTGGCTGCGGGCCGTGCTTAGCCCCAAAGCTAGACAACATGTCGTCCAGCTCGTTGACCTTCTCGCCCTCGTCAAGCATCTCACGGTAGCACCTCTCGGCTTCGTCCTCCCCAAGCCACTGTGCAACTCCTTTCAGCCAGTGCTCCTTCTGAATCTTCTCCCCGCCTCGTCGTCGACCCAAAAGCTCGCGCATGAGCTCATCCATCGGCCTCAACACGTCTGAGCCCCTTGCCACGGCCGCCCGCCGCGTAAAAGAATCCATCTTGAGCATGTACACGAAAGCCCGGTATGCCTTGGCCGAGGACACATACCAGCTGAGGTCACGCGCATCGTCAGACCGGGAAGCCGTCGGCGGCCTGCTGACAAGCGGATTGGTGTAGTAGGCCGACAGGAAAGCATTGACCGTCGCTCGAAAGTAATCCGGGCCGCGCTGGCCGAAGCGGAAGGGCAGGAACCCAGTGTACAGCAGCGACAGGCCGTCGGTGAACCACTCGTTTGCGGTGCCGTCTTCCTCGGGATCGAGGCGGGCCCAGGTGGACACCATGGTGCGGTTGAGCAGCCTGACCAGGTCCCAGTCGTCCTCATCCTTGACTGAGGGGTCGTATTCGATGACGCTGCTTGAGTGGAAGCCTGTGCCCCGAAAGCCCTTCGTGCCACGCCGGAGAAAAGCGCGGTATGAGCCGGATGGGTCGTTGAAGTGTTCGGCCATGCGTGGGAAGATGTTGGTGGCGTACTCGGTGACAGCGTCTAGGTTAGCGGGCAGTTCGCCGAACCAATACGTGCCGCAGGTGTCCTTGTTTTGCGAAGTTGGTGATTTTGGACCATTAGTATTGTTCTTTAAGGGCCCGGCCATAAAGACACAGTCGAGAAGATTTTCAGAGCTACCCGTGAACTCGATGCGTTGTGGGCCTTCCCCGAAGCTGGTAACTGCTCTGGTCCCTTGGGGGCAGTCGCATAGATCCCACTCGATTGTAACGGGCACTGTATTGCCAAGATTGAGCCGTGGGATGAAATAGCTCCCCACCCCTATGATGCCACCTTGATCACGAAGAAGCTCACTGACGGAGCCTGGGCCTTCTTTGGGGATGTCGCTGCCTTCGACGACTGGGACTTTCCACCCAGCGACAACATCGCCCTTGTTCTGTCTCTCAACAATGTATTCATCTTGGCCTTTGTAGGATGCATGAATGCTCAGAGGGCCGTCGTAATCTGAGAACAGTGTTGTGATATTGCGTGGTTTGTAGTATAGATGCCGAAGTGGGCGTTCTCTGGTCATGCCTTCTCGACCGAAGTTGCAAAGAATGTCCCCAGGCTGAAGCGACAGGCCGTGGATAGTGATCTCAAATGCAAGGCTGACTATTTTGCCGGTTTCGTCGGCTTCAGGCCTCAGCTGGAGATTAAGAGACGTGTTCGTCATTTTGAGGGCCGAGATCACTGCTGTCTACGGAATGTCTTCCAAGGTGGGACTTCTCAAGACTCCAATGTTGTACATCAAAGCTTTTCCAGGGAGGGTGATGTGGACAGATCATCCACCGTGAACAAATAACTGTCCGGAACGTTGAGTCGGGTCATCTCTTGCCACGGACCGGGACAGGTATAGATACACCTTGGAGCTGACAGGCGGGGTATCTGAGAGCAACAACATCTGATTGGACACCACACAGCATGTCAGGTTGAGGAATAGTAGGGGAAATAACACTTGTCCTCATAATCCAGCAAGAAGGTACACAAACAAGAAAGACAGACTAGGTTACCGAAGGCTCGAAGTTGGGTTTCCGAGGATTCTGAGGTGCCGTTACCAACGTTGATTTGGTTGGGTCTCAGCCAGAGAAGAGGTGCTGAAATGCAGACACACTTGACATTGGACATGTGATACACTCCAGGGCGAATCAATGAAATTGGCGTCTGACAAAGAGTTTGTACAAACGGGATGCAAAAGATATCAAAACGCGGTAAAGACCCCGGATCGCCATGTTTGCGTCTGCGGCCGGCTGCGCGCCACGACGTCATCGATTGTCATCCGGGACGATGGTGCTGATCAACGTCACTGGTTTGCTGAGGGAAAACAAACGCTCTTTGAGACACATCTAAAGCTTTTCTCGTGAGAATCTGCCAATCCTGAATTTGACGCAGCTTGGACGGATCTTACAAGACATCGACTATTCAAAGCCAACAACAAGTCACCAACTAAACTTCAAGCCACCATGGCAGACCAACAACCATCCAACATCGAGCCCTACATCCAGCCGGGCAACCCCATCACGAAGGAACCGCTTGAGAACAAAGTAGCCGACCGCCGCGCCCACAACCACTCCTCAACCCAAGGAAACGCCAGCGTACCCTCGCAGCGCTCCCAAGGCCAAGACCAAGGGACCTTCAGTTCTTTGGGCAGCGGAGTCCAGGGCGGCAGCGGACCGGTCGACGCCACAGAAGCAAGGAATACTGGCAGCGGCGGGTCAGACGAGCAGCCGCAGAACCCAAACGTGGACGCAGAGCAGCTGGCCACGCTTGGTGAGGGCAAGGTCGCCGACGCAGTGCAGCGCAAGAGCGGCATCCAGAAGGCGCCCGGGGACGGCGAGGTCAAGTACGATGACTACGCGAGTGACCTGGATCGGTAAGTGTGCCCACCACAGATGTGAATGTTAACGAGGACTTGGTGACTGACAGCTCTTATTGCTGCAGAAAGAAGGCGGAGCAGGCGGCCGCGCGCAATGAGATCAAGGAGGCGCGGGAGGCGGGCGTTGACGTGGACGGTGGATCTGCGGGTGGCAATGTGAGAGGTGGTGTTCAGGTTGACTAGTTTGTTATGTATCGTTTTCAGCAGGGTGTTCATTCTTGGGTAATGCTACTGTGGACGAATGATTAATTTGGCTACACTTTACAGCAAAATTGGTCGGCATGTAGACTATCTTATTGTCAAAAGTGCATTTATAACCACACAAGCGCACACAACCGTAATCTCTGGCCATCGTTCCGGCATGGAATCCACGAGCATTCTGAGCCGTTATCCCCAGTTCTCGAGAATTCCAAGCTCAAGGCCAGCTATCATCACCGCCGTCAGTGACTTTTAGTGAGTGGACTCTCTTGAGTTACTCCAAGGGCCGCGCAGCCTTGACCTTCATCGGCGGGAGGATACAAAGTCTTTCCATCTCGTTAAAAGACTCAAAAATGCTCTCAAGAGAGTCGACGAAGCCCGAAAAGCCATAGCGACGTGCCTTGTTCATGGCCAAGGTACCGAAGTTGAGGTAAGCAAAGTCGCCTGACATAGTCTCCGGGCTCAGGCTGGCTTCGGGCACAATCTTTCCTGAAGCGGCCTTGATCTCCTCCCAGACAGCCTGATTATCTGCTTCGCGAGACCACTCCGCCAATGTGAATTTGTTTCTCAAGACCAGGGGAGGTCCATAGCCGAGGGGCGCACTTTCTCCTCCTGCAAGCTCCAGGGTGTTGCGATAATGGCTGTCAGCGGAAGGAGCAGTAACGCCAGGCGCCCCAAACCAGCGCGCCAACTCCTGAAAGAACCTGTCCCAGCTCAGGCCACCGCCGTCTTGGGCGTTGAAAGCCTGATTTGCACAAGACTTTTCGAGCACGGCCCATTCACTGAGATAGCCCGTGAGGCGGGCCGTGGAATGGCACGCCTCGAACCGCCACGAGTCGAAGTCGCCCCCAAATTCAAGTGCCTCGTTCTTATGCGCCTGTACCGCGGCGTAGATGCCGAAGCTGTAGAACGTGTTGAGTGGGGAGTTCAGGGTAGCACCGATGATACCGGCCGGTCTGACGACGTTCCATTCGGTGCGAGGGTTCCGCACACAAAAGTCCTTGAGTAAGTCCTCGAGAAGATAGTAGAAGTTGGGCTGGAGATGCCGGGGCTGGGGGTCAGACTCGACCACAGGCGTCCGGACGCGGCCGAGGTGCATGCCGTAATTCTTACCGCCGGTCTGAAGGAGGATGCGCTTGGGCTGAAGTCCAGCCGCCTCGATGGCGCGCAAGAATGTGTCGAACACCGGCACGTTGGCGTCGCACAGCCTCTGTGCCATGCGTGGGTCGATTCCTGACAACCCTTCGCTCTTTGGCTGGATGTACGTGTAGTAGAAGACATAATCGACGCGGGGGATGTTGTTCCTCAGTGACTGAACAATGTCCTCGGGCGAAGATTCAAAGTCAACTGCCACATGCTTGATTCTCTCGTGGAGTGAGGCCGGTATGAGGGACAGATGCTTCTCAGAAAGAGACGTCCGAGACACAGTGTAGATGGTACGCCAACGATTGGGAGATTCAACAAGGGCCCGCAAGGCGTGAAAGCCGGATATGCCAGTGGCGCCACAAATGATGGCTGTGAGGTCTTTTATAGACGGATCGAACGTCGGAAGGTTCCGGTAGATGCCCGACTGTCGGAGAGCGTAATTCTGAGAGCTCATGATGGAGGAAGTGAAAGAGGTTTAGGAGAGAATGAAGAAAGTTGTGGTTTCTCGATCTGAAAGGTGTGCTTCTCGATGCTTTGTGTAGCTGGAATTGTGTTGCAGGTTTTCGACGGGGCTCAGGCCCACAAGTTAGGAAATGTTGGTATTCGTGCAGTGCCTTCAACACTGCCAAAACACTCGCAGTTTGACTTCAATTTACACAATAATGACAGAGCGTATGGTACAGTCTGCTGACAGTATACTGCCGGTAATCGACCAAGAGACTCAGAAATGATTTTTCTTTTGTCTTGTTCAACTCCTTTTGGCTGGAAATAAATAGCCTAGAGAAACTGATGGGCAGTACTGCACCTTAACTGTGCACGGATATTAACTACCTACTAATGCTTCCGCTCTGGCACACAATCACTTCCAAATTTGCTGTTGGCTTGTGAATCTCCACAAGTCGATCTAGAGCCGGAACACATGACATCATGAAGTTGTCCAAGCCAAGACCAACCATACTTTGCCCACCTCACTGGATGGATTTGAAGCCCCAATTGAGCATCTCGACGGACCTTTATGACAAAAGGTACATGTAGTCTTTCCTCACTCAGGGGGCGATCTTGCTTGTTGACGATGCCTTTCCAAGTACGGATTGAAAATTGTACACAATAAGGGTCTAGGGTCAAGTTGATCTCAACCTAGCATCGCTGGCCATACCCCATTGTCCTCCTCAACGTGGCTCGTCGAATGGGAAACACGAGGGTCTCTTCTAAGAACATTGATCATGCCACCACATAACTTGGAAGGGGCAAAATTGACATTTTCGACCCTCTTGCGGAAGTCAGGGCACGAGAAGGACATTCTACCTTCGGCTTTCGGTGTGTCCACAAGCAAATATCTCATCTGGTGAGTCAACGGATCCGCCTTCAGGGCACCCTTCAGTTCTGATACCCCTCATTATTCTTACCATTATATTTAACACTGTAATTGCGTTTCGTAGCAGCTCGTTTCTCCCCTCCTGAAGGGGTTTGTACATAGGTAGGGTTCTATACTAGTAGCTGGGAAAGTAATTCCACATAAGACCCCTTGATAACAGCCAGCCCAAATCTGGTCTAAGGACGCCGCGCCGTGAGCAGACCGGGCCGTACACCTATTATGCTCTGGGAAACCGCTCCGTTCATGGACCCGCTAATCTTATCGACTTAGGTGGTATGCTTAAGGCCTACCGCTGGTAAGTATACTACAAGGCATTGTACCAATTTGTAGTTAAACGCGTGTGCTGAGTGTCAAGAGCGGAAGAGAAGGACTATGGCTAATATGACACGAGGAAATAAAATTGAAGCAAGACAGAAGAGCACTCACCTCATTCTCCAGAATTTGCTGCCAGGGAGCTGCTTCTAAGTCCCAACCCTCATTTATTTCAAAAGTACCTTCCTCACCGCTGTCCCCGTCGTCGCTATCACCAGTCCTATTTCCTCCGATCCCCTCACTGCTACATCCGAAGGAGGTGCCCTCAGCTGTTTCTTTTCCGTCTTTTTCATTTACAATAAAATACAACATGGGCTTTTTACTGACTAAGCGGTTGAAATATCTGTTGTCTGAATATTTTAGTAGCCATAAGCTTTCCCGAGTCTGCATCCACAGTTTTCTTCACTTTCCCAATTTGCTCTGCTCCCGCTCTCTGCTTGTTTTTTCCCCCGTAACTCACCCTCGGCTTCTGAAGACCCAGGATGTAGCCCATGATCCTTTGACAAAGGGTAGCACGGGGTGCGCCTCGTCAACAGCACAGGCGAAGCCCTGTTGAGTGCTAAACCGCATCACGGTGCGGTTTCGGGTTGTGAAAGGTATTTGGGACATGAGATGGGCATGCTATTTGGACCACCATGGAAACAAGAGCACGAATTTGAAGACATGATCAATCACAGCATTCTCGACGTTATTGAAATTCAAGTAATTGAATTCGAGGCTAATGGGAAAATAAGCCCAGCACCTACATTTGAAACAACGGATGTCAGCCGTAATCAAACGGTGATCGCGTCTCCCCCAGAGCCGCCTGGGGTTATGAGCTAGTAGTTTAACTGGGACCTTCCGGCTCTCTCGGACGCCATTTCTAGCGGTTTAATTACCAGGCTTCTCAGTCACCAAGTGGCAAGCTACCCTGGGTAGCCGAACTAGCCGACCAGTTTTCTACACTGGCACTCTGGTGAATTCCCTAGATCGGTACATTCTATCCCAATGACCAGGCTGGGGATGCTGCTGGACTCTCAATCAACATGAAGAGCGGCCACAGCGGGACATAGCTGTATCCAATCATTGTCAAGGTGCGTCAAATTCCATCGACTGCGAGTGCCTTATGATGGTCATTTTCGCAACAATGCGACCCAGGTTCCAGGGTAGACGGGCTAGATCCACAGCTTCCCCACGCCAAGAGATGTCCTTGGTGGAATTATTGGGGGGCCAGCCGTGCACCCCTGCCAGGGACCGGAGATCACCCACTGGTCACCAGGGTCGCCTCTGTTAAAGTTGAGACCAAGCTTTTCCCACATGGATGTAGACCCACGGAGATGTGCCATATGCAGAAGAGGGAGAACCCCAGGCCCCTTCGCTCGCTCGTAAAAAAGAGGCACGCGCACAAGGTTTGCAGTCCTCGTAAGTGACCCGCTAATGTACAAGACGGTGACAGTGTGCAAACGAGCTCTTGTAATTTCTCCGCCATTGATGAGCTGGTCTCGTTCTGCCGGCTTCCTCTTCGAGGCCCCATGATACCCCTTTCCTGTCCGTCCAGGTATATAAGCAGCATGCCAAGCCGTCGATCGATACTGTAGTTGACAGATCTGTACACATACGGCGAGCCTAAAGCCCATTATTCATTGTCTAAGCGGATAACATTGCCCTTTCTGTCGTCTCAATATGACTTTTAAGCAGTCCTTCGGTGCCTTGGCCGCACTGGTCGCGACTGTCCTCGCCGCTTCAAGAACCAGCCCTCCAAGTGGCAGTATCACAGTGTGCTCATCCGGCTGCAACTACAGCACCGTGTGTTTCTTGATCGTCCCAGGCTTGTCACACACCTCTTGACTAACAGTTCACCACAGGTCCAAAAAGCAGTCAGCTCCATCTCCACGTCTTCCAAGGATGAGCACAGCATTTTCATCTACTCCGGGACTTACACCGAGCAAGTCACCATCCCAGTGCTGAGTGGGAAGCTCAACATCTACGGATATACCAAGGACACTACCGACTATTCAGGCAACGTAGTCAACCTAGAATGGAAATCGGCCCTGGCCACTGGGGCGGCCGACGACGAGCACACGGCGGCGCTGATCAACACGTCGCCGAATGTGGCCGTGTACAACATCAACATCAAGAACACCTACGGCAAGCCTTCCGGCAGCAATGGGCAGGCCATAGCTCTCTCCGCCTATAACACCGAGCAGGGATACTACGGTGTCGGCCTGTAAGTACCCCGTTCGCTCAGAATAAAGGCACCATTAGGTTACTAATGTGGCAATTCCACAGGTACGGATACCAGGACACGCTCCTCGCCCAGACCGGCAACCAGATCTACGCCAACAGCTACATCGAGGGCGCCGTGGACTTCATCTTCGGGCAGCACGCCCGCACCTGGATCACCAACTCCAAGATCGTCTCGGTCGGCGCCGGCGCCATCACCGCCAGCGGCCGGGCGTCCTCCTCCGACACGTCCTACTACGTCATCACGGACAGCACCATCGAGGCGGGCTCGATCTCGGGCTCGTCGGCGCCCGCCGCGGGCACCGTCTACCTCGGCCGGCCGTGGGGCGCGTACGCCAGGGTCGCGTTCCAGCGGTGCTCTCTCAGCAACATCATCAACTCCGCCGGGTGGGAGGTCTGGAGCACCAGCGACACCCGGACGTCGGATGTCTCCTTTGGGGAGTATGGCAACACCGGTGCCGGGGCTTCGGGCACGCGGGCGAGCTTTTCTTCCAAGTTGAGCAGTGCTCTGAGCATTTCTACGGTCTTGGGCAGTGATTATGCGTCGTGGGTTGACTCTGCTTACCTGTGAGTTGGCGAGGGAGCTTCCTAATTATGTGTTCCTATGTAAATACTTCTCTTCCGATTGGACCAATATTGTATATATTCGGTACTCTTGATGCGGCGCCGCTTGGAGCCGGACAGTCTCTTGGTAGTTGTTCCTCCAAGCAGAATAGCAACATTTCCCCACCATTTTCCTTCGTAGTGGCTCGCGATGGATATCACACGCTTTCATGGTACCAACTTGGGACATCAACGGTTCAGTGCCCATTGGTCTGCTTCTAGGCTCGAGCTTGATCGATCCAGTCGTACTGATCCTTGAGATACAATTGACTCCGGAGGTCGCCCGACCGCGCATGGCCCTCGAAGTTCTCTGCCCTGGCGCACCGCCCGCAAAGTCTACCAAGCTCACCGCTCGCCTTTTCGGAGACGACCTCCTGGTATGTCTGCGTCTTGAGGTACTTGCCCACCCAAAGGCCGCCGGTATACCTGCCGGCTTTTCGGGTTGGCAGCACGTGGTTCGTGCCGATGCACTGCGTACATGTTAGCACCACAGACTCATTAGAAATTAACACACATAGAATCCAGAGTTTACTCACCTTGTCACCGTAGCTGACACAAGTCTTCTCACCCAAGAACAATGCACCGTAATTTGTCATCTTCTCCAGAGCCTCCCTCGGCTGCTTCGTAAGAATCTGGACGTGCTCGCTGGCAAAGTCGTCCGCGAGGGCAAAAGCCTCGTCGAGGTCATCCACAACGACCACCTCCCCGTAATCCCGCCACGACGTCGCCGCGAGCTCGGCCGTGGACAGCGTCTTGAGCTGCTCGTCGACGAGCCTCATGGACTCGCGGGCGACGCCCTCGCTCGTGGTGATGAGCACGGCGGGCGTGTCGGGCCCGTGCTCGGCCTGCGAGAGCAGGTCCGTCGCCACGGTGAAGGGGTCGGCGTGCGCGTCGGCCACGATGAGCGTCTCGGTCGGCCCGGCCAGGAGGTCGATGCCGATCTCGCCAAAGAGCTGGCGCTTCGCCTCGGCGACGAAAGCGTTGCCCGGGCCGGCGAGGAACTCGACCTTCCTGATCGTCTCCGTGCCGATCGCCATGGCGGCGACGGCCTGCGTCCCGCCGAGGATGAAGATCTCGTCCGCCCCGGCGAGGTGGGCGGCTGCGACTGTCGCGTGTGGTATTTGACCGTTGATGGGCGGCGTGCATGCTATTACGTGCTTTACGCCGGCGACCTTGGCTGTCGTGATGGTCATGTGTGCTGAGGCGAGGAGGGGGTAGCGGCCGCCGGGGATGTAGGCACCTGCCGTGCTGATGGGGTTGTTCCTATGGCCGAGGAAGACGCCCGGCTGGATCTCGATCTCTACATCTTTGATGGAGTCCCTCTGTGCCTGAGCAAAGGTGCGGACATTCTTCTGCGCCTCTTTGATGTCCTTGATGGTCTGCTCGGGGACCTTGGATATGATGTCCTGTATTTGGCTATCTGACAGCTTGAAGGACTCGGGAGCCCACTTGTCGAACTTCTCGGAGTAAGTCTGGACGGCTTGATCGCCATTGGCTCGGATGTCGTCAATGACGGACTTGACGATCTCTGTGACTTTCTGAGAGGCGGCGAAGCTGGCTGTTGCTCCTACGAGGGGAGACTTGAGACGACGGGCGACCATGTTGGCGTGCTGCTTGGCTATTCTGACTTAATTTGGTGACGGAGAACTAGCCTCTGATATTCCAGAGAGGATGATGTTTCATGTGAATGTTACCCAAGTCTCGAGCCATCTCCAACGGCGTTCCCCTCCATTCTTATACAACCAGGACCGGGACACATCTTCACCAGGAGCCGATGCCGCAGAGAATCCCGAAACAGCCTGTCCGTACCTACCCGGAAACAGTGTCTTCGTAATATTGTCAAGGAGAGAATACCGAGCTAGAAACACACAAGACTTCCGAGTGTATCGGTCTCTAGCCCACAGGAGTGATACTGATCGGGGCAAAGCCGCCCAGTTCCCGGTGGGGCCGGCCGAACCCCGTCGTGGGACAACCGAACCGGTCCACCCCGCGATTTATCATGTGAGCATCGATGGTTGCTGGGGATCAAGAATAGAAGCTCCCAGTTTCCTGTGCTGGGGCATTGGCATGATTACTCATGGTTGTTCTCCCTGGGTGCAGTCTTCTTCCAAGTTGGACCTTGGGCACATGGTCGTGGGGCAAGATTAGAACAAGGGGGCCTCTCGCCATCTACCGGGGGATGCTATTCTTGACGCCCACTTCGGACTCTAGTGGAATTCAACCCACAATGCAGATTACAGAATAGTAAGTACAACAACCTTATTCCACCTATTCGGACGTTGCATTAGCAACCGTCCCCTTGGTCCTCGAATATGTCTCCGCCTCCGCACGTCGGGCCGCCACAGGAGCATCGCCGGCCGTCTTCCGGATGGTCGCCCACATCCCGAGACCAGATCTTGGTTGAGATGCTTCAAATTCGGGCGACTTGGCCAATGCCATGAGATGGAAAGACAAGAGAAGCACTGAGAAGGGACGAAATGTTCTAGCGTTCTGGTCAGTGCCCCTTCTCCCCTGACTGGGCCCGACTGCTCGTGTCCGGGCCGTCAGATGACTGTCAGTTCGATGAGCTCCGCCCGGCGGGACGAAATGAGGACCACCATGTGCTGCTGCGCACGCTGCGGTACCAGCTCTGTGGCTCGAGATGGGTACGGTAAAGTGGGTAACTGAATACTCCCCGAGTGTGCGTGCACTGCTTGCTGTCGTGCCGGGCTCCGATACAGTGGAACGAGAGGCCAACTCAGTGCACGGCGTTGTTACATCATAGGTATGCTTGAGGTATGCTCAGTCATTAAACATCAAGACGATGGTGTTGTCTCAAATGTCTTGGGCAGGCAGAAACAGTTCCACGCCCGATCCGACTCTGCAAGCCACATCATTCTCGCCAGCAGAGGCCCGCAAAGCCCGCAAAGCCCGCAAAGCCAGAGGCGGCGAATCCAACAGGATGCAGGCTGCGGGTCCTCAGGGCAGGTGGATTAAAAACCTTCTTGAGTCGTGTGGGCGGCGCTTGTTCAGCTGCAGGCAGCGGCAGTGGCAGCGTTGACAGCAGGCGCCCGCCCCGACTTTGGTTTTCCATTCGACAAGTCGCACCGTCCACTATTGACGGTCGGAATTTGCCAATGCGACTGACGATCCTGGCTGATCCTAATCAGCACCTGAGCTGAGGTGGAAATGATGAAATGCCAAAAAAGCACAACAGCATTAACAGCATGTGCTTTTTTTTCTTACCTAGACTATCATCCCGGCCTGCTCTTGGGTTCTTGACAACTTCTCCCTGGAGCTGACGGCTTCTCACCCACGCGTCCAGACCGTCCACTGTCCTCCTGCCCTGTCCCCCCTCGGCCTATTCGCAGATAAACGAGCCGCATGGGCGGCGAATCGAGCCGACACTTGTGTCCAGGGAGGGTTGCAGCGATCGCCAGGACCGTAGAGCTGGGCGCCCAGCTCTGGAGCTCTTGAGCTTACTCCCACGCTAAGGCAAGCCCAACGTTCCTCCACCGCCAGCCAGCCAGCCAGCCCGCCCTGTGAGGTTGGTGAGAGGTGGAATCAGAGGGCGCAGAGCGAGAGCACTAGTATAGTGTAGGGCAGCGCAACCCTGCGCAACTCAGCACAGCATGACAGTACAGCCGGAGCCAGAGGCAAACCCTGGTCACAATCAGGCGCCAACCCAGCAGCAGGATCAGGACCTGGACCAGGACCTCGAAAAGGACCAGGACCGGGAGCGGGAGCGGGACCTTGGCCAGCGCCTGGACGTCCCTCCGCCCACTGCAAAACCGACCGCAGGCCGCCGACTCAGTGCCGCCTCTGATGTTTCCATCTCCAACATCTCCACAACCTCATCCGGCAACGAGAAGTGGCTGTCTCCCCTGGACAGATTGTCACTGCAGCCTTCCGAGAATGTTGTCATAAACACCAGCGCCGAACGGACCATGGATGACGATGGGGTCGACCTGAGCTCCCTCAAGGCGGGGCGCCCGGGGCCAGGGCCGATACAGCGACAAGGACCGGAACCACTGTACCACCAGCAGAATGCATCCACAACTCGCATGCCCTTCCACGGCGACGAGTCCTTTCCCGGCACGCCGCAGCTGTACACGCCCGAGCCCTACAGCGGTCAATACGCGGGTGCCCAGCGAGACTCCCAGGCAGAGCTGCTCCTCGACTCTCAGCGGAACCGGCACTCATCCCGCTCAGTCTCGTTCGGGCCGTCGACGACGTTCATGTACCCCGGCCAGGACAAGGCGCCCCCGAGCCGGGCCAGCAGCCTGCGCCCTCGATCATGCAGCCCGAGATGGCACTCCTCATTCAGCATGTACATATGCTTCATCTTCGGGCTCCTCTGCGCCGTCGGCCACCACATCTTCTACTCTTCGCTTGATGGCGAGCCCGCTGAGAGCCAGACCGAGATGCTGCGGTACGGAACCTTCCTCGCCTACGCAGCCAAGGCCGGCTTCAGTGCTGCTGCTATCTCAGCCTTCAAGCAGCGCATATGGGTCACCGTTCGATCGAGGTTCATGAGCATCTCCGCACTCGACTCAATGTTTGCAGCTGCCGAGGACATGACGGCCCTGCTCAACTGGGAGTTCATCAAGGACGCCAAGGCCGCTTTCGCTTTGGTCTTCTTCGCCTGGACAACGCCCCTGGTGGTCATTCTGACGGCGAACACGCTGCTGGTGGAGCCACGAACGATAGTGAGCAACACGACGTGTCCCTCGGTACGCACCTTGAATTTCACCTATGAGGATCTCAACGACTGGAGAAAACCGACCCGGATAGATGGCTTGTTTGAGATACCCGTGTCAATCTGGAACACTACCAAGCGGGACGGCCAGACCGACGACGACTGGTTCGACTACTACACTGGGCCAAGTCCCAACTTCCAGCAGACAGCGACACTGGGCGCCTTCCTGCAAGAAGTCGTTGCCCGGAAGAATGCATCCTACGAGATATGCGAGTCTGGGTTCAACTGCACTTTTAACGTTGAATTCACTGCGCCTGGCTACAACTGCACAGAGGTGGCAAGCGGAACAGGCACGACGCCGGTCAATCTCACCCAGGAGACGGGTGAGGCCGAGCCCCCATTCGGTACCGACATCCTCCTCCCCGAGGGGCAATACAGTTATTATGCCTATGCTACCGGCGGGGAATACTCGACGACTCAGTTGAAGAACGTCGGCGTGGCCGGCATTCCCAACATTCCGAACTCTGAGTTACCGGCACACTTCGGAGCTCTAAGAACAGAGCCTGTGATCTGGGTCGGATACGTTGTGCTGAACAAACCAGGAGAAGTACAGCCCAACCGATCTGATCCGGGATGGGAAGACGCCTTCACGCCCAAGATATTCGCCTGCGAGCACCGGGAGACAAATTACGTCGCAAATTTCACATACACCGATGGAACGCAGTCCGCCAGCATAAGCAGTCGCAAGTTCGGCTCACCCATCATCAATACGACTTTCATTCCGAGCATAGAAGCAAACGACGGTACTGATGATAACATTACCGCTATCCCTGAGGAGAACTATGTCTATCCTACGGACACGGCCCGCTATCGACGGGTCGCTGCGTACCATTCGGTCGGTTATATGCTGAGGAAATTCCTCAACGGCACAGTCGCCGTCGAGGACACACTCATCAACCCCATACAGAATACCGATGCCATCCAGACCAAATTACTCGACCCGCGCAACAACTACTTCCCCTACCCGGAACTCATGACCATGGTACAGGGGCTCTACGAAGACCTCATCCTCTCCATGTTCAGCAACCCGCAATTCGTCGAGGTCGTCTGGGCCGCGAGGCCCTCCGAGCAGTCAGGCACCCTCATCAAAGGCGGGGTCCCCGCGTCATCGGGCGCGCAGACAGGCACGGGCGACGAGTCGGACTACTACTACAACTGCACGCGGACGCGCACCGGCAACGCGTACGCCTACCACAAGCGCGACCTCTGGATCGTGTACGGCATCGCCGTGGTCCTCACGCTCACCTGCGTCACGGTCGGCGCCCTGGCGGTCCGCGAGAACGGCGGCGTCACCAGGAACACGCACTTCTCGTCCGTCGTCGCGGCCACGAGGGGCCCCGCGCTCGAGAAGGTCGCGTGGATGGGCCCGCTCCAGGACAGGGGGGACGTCCCCAAGGACGTCAAGAAGCTCAGGCTTGGGTACGGAATCATGAATGACAGCAAGGTGGGGCCTCTGAGCCCGGGGTCGCCGCCGCCGGAGATCGGGCCGGATCCCAACCTTGTCGGCGTCGAGGACTACAGCCAGCGCGTCGTCCCTGAGGAGCGAGCTCGCTCGGGATACTTCCGCAGGAGGAGGGCCTATTCGACTGAGATGAGGTGCGGGTTCGGGCTGAAGGGCGACGTGGACCAGAGGCACCGGGAAGGGAGTTTGTTCCATCGGTAGAAGGGATAAGAGGCATATCTACAGGGTGCAAGGCGTACGGGAAGTCGTGGGCACATGCGTTGTTGGAACTCCAGCTTGGAAAAAAGGGGCGTTGTGGCTTTTATGAATGATACCATCATCGCAAAATCTAGTACCGTAAATCTATCTACATCTATAATGCGAATTTACCCGGCCCAGGTGCCTCACGTATTAGTTAGACCCAGAGACAACGCCAGCGTCCTCCTGCCCAAACTCCTCTAGCGCCTCCTTCTCCTCGACCCTCAGCTGGCTCTCGGCCTTGCCGGTGTCAACAAAACAAAACAGCACCAGCGACGCGGCGGCGCAGCCCGTGCCGAACCAGAAGGCCGCCTTGTAGCTGGCCATGGTGCCTTGGCGCTCGTAGCTGGCGGCCACGACGTCCGAGACGCCGAGGAACAGGCTGATGGGCAGGAACAGGATGCTGTAGATGAGCGCCCCCGCGGCGCCCTGGTCCTTTTGCGGGATGTTGGTCGTGATGAAGACGTTGGTGACGTTGAAGGCGATGTCGACGCCGAGCGTCGCGCCGATCATGGCGGGCAGCACCCACGCCCAGTAGGACCCGCCCCCCGGGACGAGCGCGAAGAGGAGCACGCTGATGATCTCGCCCGCGCCCGCGATGACCAGGAGGAGGCGGCCCGGGAGGAGGTGCAGGGTGAAGCCGCCCAGCGTGGCGAGGATGACGCCCCCTGCGGCCATCGGGATGAAGGCTAGTGCTGTTGAGAGGACGCTGTATTCCATGACTGTGTAGAGGCTTTTGGTTTCGTTCGAGGTTAGCGTGCTGGTCCGAGTGTTGAAAGGGACGGATGTTTGTGTGCTTACTAGAAACTGGCGTAGTACATAAAGATACCAAAGTTGCCATAAGCAAACGCGAGAGCGACCAGGATCGTCTTGACATACTTTGGCCTGAACAGGCTGGCCGGTAGCAGGGGTTGCTCGGCGACGTTGCGCTCAACAAAGACAGCTATCCCCAGCAGCACGAAACCCAGCACGACTGTGACGATGATGTAGTCCGTGGCCCAGCCCTTCGGCGCATGGGCGCCATCCGTGACGGCAAACACGATCAGGACGAGGGCAGGGACCGTGGTAAAGACGCCCCAGTAGTCCATCTTGACTCCAGGTGTCTTCAACTCGCCCCGCGGGATGCTGAGGTAGGCGCTGATGGTGCAGAGGCCGATGACGATGGCGCCGAGCCAGAAGTACCACCGCCACGTGAGGTACTCGCCCGCGATGCCGCCCATGATGACGCCGAAGAAGAAGCCCAGCGGCGCGAAGGCCCCGTACAGGCTGAAGATGAGGTTCTTCCTGGGGCCCGGACGATAGATCTTACCGAGGATCATGATGCCCGTGGGCAGGAAGGCTGCGGGCCCCAGGCCCTGGAGCGCCCGGGCCGCGATGAGCATGTGGTAGTTTACGCTGAAGCCGGCGATGACGGTCCAGACCACGAACCAGGCCAGGCCCGAGGTGAAGACGATGAAGCCGCCGTAGATGTCGCCTATCCGGCCCAGCGGGAGGAGGATGGCGCCCACGATCAGGGCGAAGACGCTCGAGGGCCATATCTGGGCAGCGACTGGGATGTCGAGTTCTTTTGAGACGGTTGGGAGGAGGATGTTGAAGCCGGAGACGAAGTATTCCTGGCGTTATGGATGATATGTTAGAGTCATGACGGGGGGTGTATTAGGTGGTTGATGTGTGGTGGTCATGTATCAAACTAACCGACATCAACATCGAAACTAACATCGACGTGCAGAAGGCTATCTCAGATATGGCCGTCTTAAAAGTCTCCGGTCGTTGACGTCCCAGACGCTCCAGGTCGGCTTTTTGGAACGTTGCTGGGTCTTGTGCCGTAGGAGGGACATTGCGCTCTGTGTCCGGCTCCGGCGGAGTGGACATATCGTGAATGGTCATACTGTCGACTCAATAGATAGAGTATGGATAGATGATCCGTTGCACGTCTCACTGTGTTTATTCGAAGTGTCACTTGAATGAATCCATCCCGCTGGTTCTCCTGATGGCAACAGCATCTTTCTTATACGTCAAGGTGGGTCAAGACGTTTTTTTGCTCCACTTGTGCGTTGGGAAAACATGACTAATGCCAGGAGGACATACTCCTGCTGTCTTCAGTTTCTGTCTCCTATTTCTAATTGTCTTTGAAATACACGGTGTAGAAAAATGTGTCACAGCCTTGGTCATGACGACCCTCGATGCACAAGTTGCCATTTTGCTACCAAATGCGGCAAAGGTTGACGGACAGGGGCGACGTTCCCGTAGTCAGGGTCGTCACGCACGTCTGGGCCTAGCCCATCGTCCGGGATGGTGGGTCGTCCGTTGGGGCTAATGCACATCTTGTGTCTTGGCTACCTAATTAGGAATAGAGAGAAGCTTATTACGTACGGGGATTGCTGACAAAGAGAAGGGCGGCATTGGCAATGACAAGTCGTTCTCAAACATGAGATTCTTTGTCTCGTCCAACTGCTCAGCCTCGACTTTCCACCACACAATCACATGGGGACTCCACAGTTATCCCCCACCACATGCCTCGTTCTAGAACTTTGTGAGGCTCGATCTGTTCCGTTGGGGATAGAACTTTTGTCGGCATACTATGTCTCTACCCTGCCTTACATCTAGCCGAACATACCCAGCCTGCGTGTGACGCACAGTACTACTACGGCATGATAGACTCGGGCCCGATTCGGCTGAACGCATCCCCGCCCACGAAACCGTGCCATAATTGTCGGAGGAGGCGACTAAGGTGCGATCGATCTATTCCGGACTGTCATAAATGTGTCAGCAAAGGTGAGAAGTGCCTGGGTTATGGCAACCTGCTCCGATGGACCAACGCCGTGGCTGTCAGGGGCAATCTCGCGGACCAAATATCACAATACCAAAGCCATAACCGACCGAAAGATGTCATCATTTCACATAATGCTCTGCCGAGTGGGCGCCAAAAATTGGACACGGTGTTTCAATGCCTTCAACTTCCCCTGATTGACCCTTTGCTGGTCAACCTCGAACCTCGACACCGTGTCTATATCGGCCATTGTGAGTCGCATCGGACACCCACTCAACTGGCAGCTTGACCATGCACGCATCTGACTCTGATTTAAAGTCGAGCGATCCGTCTGTAAAGACCTAGTCTCCTGGGACCACCAGGACGCCTACAACCCGTTCCGCTCCATGCTCTCCCTAGTAGACAGCTTCGATTACATCCGCGAGATAACCCTCGCCACCTCCGCGGTCCACATGGTCACCATCCGCCGGAGCCGCGGGCTCACCTACCAAAAGGAGCTCGTCGACGCCCTCACCGCCAAGGGCCAGGCGTACCGCCTCCTCCGCCGCGCCCTCGAGAACCTGGCCGCGGCCGACAAGCCCATCGCCGTGGTGGCCGTGGTGTTCTTCATCAACTTTGACCTCATCGAGTCCGGGCGCGGGTCGTGGAAGACCCACATCGAGGCCGCGGGGAACCTGCTGAAATCTATCCACGCCATGGAGATCAAGAACCAGATACCGCCCAGCATCGCCAAGCTCGCCGACATCGTCGTCGCGGACTGCATCACGTACCACGTGCTCGGCTCGGCCTTTGCCAGCTCCGGGGACACCGCCATGTCGGCGTTCGAGTCCATCGATATCAGGTCCGTCCTGCAGAGGGCGGCGCCGTTCAGCTACGGGTGCTACCCGCCGGTCATGCTCGAGATCCTGTCTCAGGCCAGCCACTTATCTCAGAAGGATGTCCCCAAGGCCACGGATCTGATGAATAAGCTCTGTGGGCTTGACTTCAGGGCCTGGGTATATAGCATCCCGGGATTGTCGCCAAAGGACGACCTCGAAGTGAGGGTGGCCATAGCGGATTCCCACCGTGCGGCAACATGCCTGTACATCCTTCTCGCCGTGCCGGACCTGGAGCACCACACGCTGTGCGGAGAGTGCACCACGGTGGAGGCCCAGACCCGCAGGGTCCTGGACCAGCTGGCGTCTGTGCCGATCGAGCACGAACTGTCCAAGGGATTGATATGGCCCACCTTCATGGTCGGCGCCCAGACGGACGATCCCGAGGAGCGGCAGTGGTGCTATGGGAGGATGGAAGCGATATGGGTGAACAGCCCCTTCATCTGTCCCTGGGGGTATATCGAAAGTGCCATGACCATGTTGCAGCGGGTATGGGAGACCAAAGACGCAAAGATCAAGAGTTGTGGCGGAGAAGCGGGAACAAATTGGCTACAGGATCTGAAGGGAGCCCCCGACCACGCTCTGATTGTGTGAGACCAAAATGTTTGGTGCTTGAGAGTTATGATAATGTTTACACTTTTTAGGACGTAGACTGTATGAGGCATCAGCCAGTAGTATTAAGACGACCGCCTGGCTGTTCCCTGAACAGGTCGACGGCCAATAGAGGGTGAATGAGATCAATGGTGAACGCTGTTGGGTGGAGCCCTCCCTTGAAAACGTGCAGACGCTCACTCACTGGGCCTTGCGAACCTGTACTTGAAAAAATCACCCGGGCACTCAAGCATAGAGACAGGAAGAGCAGACTTTCGTTAGAGTTCTGATACTAGGTAATTCGGTGCTCAGGTACAGAGGGTTTCGGATCCTGGAATGAAGCTGACGCAGTGAGCTTGTGTGCCTATCGATTATTCCAGCAGGTGGCCACTTTTGTGGGTGCAGTACTCTGGGCCCCATCCAGAGCAATTGCCACCTCGATAATATTGGGCACCTTTGCACTCCTTGAGAGCACACAGAGGCGGGTCTGTGTAGTCAAGTCGTTGGTACACTCTGACCATCGCCGCGTGCAGGTGTCTACCTTCCGGATCCTCTCCACTCATCTCAGTCGAGTACAAGCTGTCCCAACTCGCGCTGTAGAAGAAGCACAGAAAATACAAGGGGTCATTGTCAGTGATCAGCGAAGTCTCAAAGATGGTGAACATGTTGCATTTCGGATAGGCGCCGTTGATGTAGGGAGGCTCGTTGACCCTGTTCTTGCTGTTGTATTCAGTGACAGCATTGCATTGCTCGGCGCAGACAGCAGGGTCGTAGCTGGGGCCGGTCCCATTTGGGTTGTAGATCTCGCGGTAGACCGGTTCGAGGAAGGTCAGGTAGCCGTCCGTAGGCTCAAGCATCTCTGTGTGAGGAAAAGTAGACCCTGCTTTGGCACTGTTCGGCCTATCATTAGCAAATGTGGCGACTGAAGGACCTCAGAAGCGTGCTTAACGAGTACACTGGCTTTTGAGAGAAGAGGCACGCGGATGATGGAGCACGTACTCGCCGCGGGGGCCGAAGAAGCCAAAGTCGCTGAGGTTCTGGCGCGCGGCTTGCTTGAGATAATAATTGGAACCGGCGATGCGGACCTTGAAGTCGCATCTCTCTTCTCCCCAATTCAGCGCGACGTCCGTATTGATCGATTGGCCCCAGAGAATACACTTGATCGTGGTGGTAGACGGAGGATTTGGGCAGCCTTTGTCGTAACTGGGGTCGACAACTGGGTCTCGCTCGAAGTCTTGAATCCAATGTCAGCTGCTGACGGATGCTCTCGAGGAGACACAACGCAAGCGTCACGTACAGATGTTGAATGAACTGCAATCTTCAACCACATTGCATTCTTGAGCGCACAGCTCAGGGTCATACTCATCCAGATAATATATTCCGCGGAAAACCTTGCCGTAGACGCTGCCGTTCAAGGCTTGCCCAACCAGTTTGTATCCGAGCGGCGTGCTCGCGATGCGCGCTGTGGCGAAGAGCGTGGTGAAATTCTGGAACTCTGCAGGAGTATCAATCGCTGGTCGAGGGCCATGTCCGATCGGTAGCGGGTCGCAGGTATCGTTTTGATTAGCCATGAGGTGTTCGGCGGCCTCCGCAAGCGATTTATCGGTGTGGTGAGTAGGGTGAGGTCGGTGTCGCGCAAGAAGCAGCTGAGCGAGGCAGAGCCCCAGAAGAATGGAGACGGCACGGAACTGCATTGTTGCGCTGGAAGGTTCCGATGTGATCTGAGGCTTTTGTGGACTGCGTCTCCGATGAGATGCTGATTATATGATGCTGTTGTGAGCGAGGATCAATGATATTGGCCTGCAGGGGAAAGGTTGGTGAGCACTCGGATTCCGAGATCTTGAGAAATGAAGCAATACGGGGACACTGTGTGTATTTAGCAGACAAGGAAAAGGCGTAAGCGCTTTCCGTGCCCACCGAGTTGTCCTTTCCGAATTGAGGTTTCTTGCTTCCAGATGGCGTGCAGGTGCCACGTCTCTAACTCCCGAGGTCTAAAACATCTTCGAGAAGCTCCCAAAGGCTGACTGCTCTCCATCGAGACTGCCCTTCGTAGTTTCAAGACTTGACGAAATAGACTGCCCAAGATAGCAGGAGCCGGGGCCGCTGCCGGGCCAAAGACCCAGGTACGTATTCCCTACGAGGAGAGCACGATGTAGACGATCAGCCCGAGAGGGTTATAGAACCTTGGAACACAGCACCTGGAATGTTTGCCGGCAAAGAGTCTTGCCACTTCCATTCTCCATGTCAATTTTCAACAGCATCTTCGCTCACTCGGTCCAGTGTGCCCATTCGCAACCCTCAAAATGTCTCTCGCAATCCCTCCTATAAGACCTGACGTTGAAATTGATGCAAGACTTCTATACAAATACCACCACATGAGCATGCCTATCCATCAATCTGCAGACTCCATCTTCACCCTCTGCAGCTTCGACCTACGTGTGGCCCATCGCGCTGTGGATCTCTTCAACAGCGGAAAAGGGCAGTATTTGATTTTCTCAGGCGGACACGGCAAGCATACGTCAAAACTCTTCACCAAGCCAGAAGCGGAAGTCTTCGCAGACGTTGCACTGAAGCGGGGCGTCCCAAGAGAAAGAATTATCCTCGAGAGGGAGTCGACAAACACGGGCGAGAATGTCCGCTTCACATACGAGCTACTCCAGACAATGGGGCTGAGGCCGAGGACTATGATACTCGTGCAGTCGCCGTACATGGAGAGGAGGACATACACAACGTTCAAGAAACAGTGGCCTGATACGACTGTCCAGTTCAGTGTCACCTCACCCCAGCTGAGCTTTGACGAGTACCCATGCGAGACTATTCCGGAGGACTTGTTCATCACTGCCATGGTGGAGACCTTGCTACGTATAGAGCTCTATCCGGAAATGGGATTCCAAACCAGGCAGGAAATTCCAGATGACGTCTAGAAGGCAGGCATGAGGTTGATTGCAGCAGGCTACAACCGTGACGTGTATACTTTTTGAGGCTCTTTGAAAGATAACCGATTTCCTTCCAATGGCAACTGAGGCAGACCTCGAAATCAAGTATTGATAAAGTTCATATGGATAAATTGAATTTCTGTTTCTTGGAAAGTAAGCCTGTACAGTCGTCTTTGTGCAGACAAACTTGAAGCTTTGAAGCCTAGGCACAAAACATTATGTGAGCATGGACAAACATTTGCAAGATTTTTAGAGCGCCTAGCAGCCTCCGTAGCGGCATTGGGGCTCCAGACCCAGCCAGCGAGACGCATACAAAGATGCATACAAGTGCTAAGCCCAATGCACCTTGTTCTTCGTTCCACTCAGATGTACGGAGTGTAAGAGCAGCCAAATTACTTCTCCATGTGCTCAAATCTGGTCGTTTTAGCATCACCATTGCTGGTCACCTGACGCAGATCATCTTCCTTCAGTACGCCAGTCTTCGATATGTGCCTCCATAGGCCCTCGTCGCCCTCACGGTGCTTAGCGTGTCCTTTACCGATAGTAAGGAACGAGTCCCTCAGCAAAAGCTCGTCTAATTTGTACACCATGTTAGCTTTTGTACAGTCGAGAGGCTTGAAGGAAAGGAATTGTTATGTGGTCAAGCATGGATCCTCAGGTCTTGCGCAAGGAGACAGAGAAGGGGGACAAAAGCTGTCAGGAGCCCTTTGCTTACAGTAAGCGGTGGCAAACAGGGTCGCGGGGATATTGACAAGAATAGCGATTGGGGCGTATCCCATGTACGTGAACGCTTCCCGGCCGTAGAAGATCAAGGCGACGATCCTCGTTCCCAGGTCTCTCGCGAGGTTGGTGGAGATGGTAATATCGGCGAACCCCCACACCATGTTTCCGTAAGCGAGGCCGATAATGAATGGTGCCGCTTGTGGTGACACGAAAGGCTATGAGTGGGTCAGCCATTGTGCAAAGTGTGGATTGAGAAAGGGCCAGGAGACAGAAGGTGGTGCTATGTGCAGGCACTAAGGGGCAGGGAGGACTCTTCGAGAAAATGACCAACATTTGCCGGATCTAGACAGCTCCAGATTATGATGCCAATGAAGGAGTCAACGAAGAACTCAGTCATGAAGACCCAACCCAGGTTGGTTTGGTTTGGGTTAGGAAATGAGCACAGGATGGACGCCGGTGCTCCATTAGCCACGAGGGGTTTCCCAGCTGCCAGGAACTGCTCGTTGGCGGCTTGAATCTCAGGCCAATACATGCCCATCAGGACACAACCTGCCACAAAGGCGCCAAATATCTGGCTGAAGATGTAGTATGGCACCTTCTTCCATGGAAATCCTTGCCAGAGGGCCAAAGCAATGGTGATAGCCGGGTTGAAGTGTCCACCGCTTGTCGAGGCGCAAGTGATGATAGCAAAGGCGATGCCGACTGCAAAAGCCCAGCCGATCTGGAAGATACTGCCAAAAGCCGTGACTCCGAGGGGGTTCTCGAGGTTCAGCGTGAAGGAAGCAATCGAGGCTATGCCGGGGAAGACGTAGAAGAACGTGCCTGTGGCTTCTGCCATGCACTCCCGAAGCCAGCGAGGCCGCGCATGTTCCAGGTCGAGGGTGCGCTGCGAAACGGGTTTTCTCTGTATCACTTGGCGACTGACATGGCCGACGACAGCGTCGGTGACGCCTATTTCCAGGTCGTTGGTTTGAAGGCGGTTGATGTCTGACATTGTGAAGATTTTGGGCCAGAATCCAAGCTCGAGGGCTGATAGAATCCCAATGGAAAGTGACAATAGTTTTATACAACAGTTCAAGCTGAAGTGATCAATATCTGGAGCAGAGAGGTGAATGATTATCCTCGGGGATGCAAATGGGGGCGAGCATGTATTGTAGGCGGTGGCGGCCGAGGGACAACTCCAAGGGTGAGCATGCCGTCCTCGAACTCCCGCAACTCCGGCGTCATTGATCTTGAGCAGGGACAGGCCCGTACCTTGAGGGCACCAAAGACTCTCTCACATACTGGGAATAATCACAGCGCGGGCAGTAAGATCCGGTATTCCCTGGCTGTATGGTCCAACCCGGGAACAGCGTGCCGAACTAGTGGTAGTTGGGAACGCACTTGTAAGACGCGTCTCAATGCCGAGGTTCCCTTGGACGCTACCACTACATCCCATTGGTCGTGACGCAGGAGACAAGGGCACCAAACCTGGGGAATTTCGTGGGGAAGGAGATGGAAAGGGGCCAGAATCTGGGGTTTCGATGCTACCGACTAAAAGGACCGAGGATGGGTCGAACCACCCCCGAACTAAGGGCCATAATAGAAGAAGTATTCGTAAGGATACAGAAATGATAGTCGACACTGCGTGCAGGCCTCAGGCTGAGCATGACCTTCTGGTTCTTCCTCCGTTTCGCGATCCATCCCTCGACACGGAGGCCTGTTGAGAATACGGATCTGCAACAAAAGGACCACGAAACCACTCCGCACTAATCATGGTGGGCATCTGCAGGTTCTAGCCACACCCTTCATAACAGCTAAGGTTATAAAGGTTTATGGCTCCCGCCGGCCAAGGAAGCTTATACCCCTCGGAAGCCGGCACGAGGCCATTCCTGGTTCTTTCACTAGCTAAATTTATTCCATTGTGCGGAGAATCGGTCGACGGGAAGAAGCCCCTTTTAGGTAGTGCAAGTCAAGTGACACCATTCAAATGCGGCGACGCTGTGTAGTACGTAAGATGTGAACACCTTACCTGAACGAGATCGATTCGTTCCTGAGAAATTGTGGAGCTGCAATTGTTTTCTGTGAGACTCTCAATCAGGTTTTAAAGTTCTGTCATATTAGTGACACTGCCTGGGGAATAAAGCAAGCAATTGCCGGGGTTTAGATTAAGTCCGATGCAGCCGGTGACAAACACCGAGAACTCTCAGACCCGTAGACATCATTGCGACCATGCAACCCCGCTTCGATGCCCCTTGACCGGATAAATAGCTGTAGCGCTGTGGTTTTCAGGTCGTGCGAGAGAATCACTGTCGGTCACAACCATTCACAATCATCATCAATCATTCTTGAACTCTCGCCATAAACAGACAATCCCGAACAATGTCGCAGTCGCCGTTGCCCCCCAAGCTCAAGGAGAGTCTGGCCAACTCAAAATGCGAATACCGCCAGCTTGGAAAGAGTGGCCTTCGCGTCTCAGTGCCGATTTTCGGCTGCATGAGCTTCGGTGACCCTCGGACTCTTCCGTGGGCAATTGGCGAGGAAGAGGTGAGTCTGCGAGCACAAGGCCGCCCCCAGGTGATATCTATCATCCACTGATTCTTTCCAGGCACTGCCACTCCTGAAGAAGGCCTACGACGAGGGCCTCAACACGTGGGACACCGCCAACGTCTACTCCAACGGCGTGAGCGAAGAGATCATCGGCAAGGCGTTGAAGAAATATGACATCCCACGGCAAAAGATAGTCATTCTCAGCAAGTGCTACGGCGCCGTCGCCGAGGATCCCGAGGGCCGCTACGTATTTCAGCGAGACGCCTTCCAAGCGTCCAAGGACTACCAGAACCTGTACGGGCTGGGTAGGGCGGCCATCTTCAACCAGGTCGAGGCCTCGCTGAAGCGCCTCGACACGCCGTACCTCGACCTGCTCCAGATCCACCGCTTCGACAACACTGTGCCGATCGAGGAGACCATGAAGGCCCTCCATGACCTCGTGCAGAGCGGCAAGGTCCGTTATATCGGTGCTTCAAGCATGTGGGCGTACCAGTTTGCCCAGCTGCAGTTTTGCGCCGAGAAGAACGGTTGGACGAAGTTCGTAAGCATGCAGGTGAGTTATCCCAGCCGATGCAGCCCGCTTACTCCTTTCTTTGTATCTTCCTTGGCTAATGCGAGCTGCCGTAGAACCACTACAATCTCCTATACAGAGAAGAGGAACGCGAGATGAACAAGTTCTGCGATGACACCGGTGTCGGTCTTATCCCATGGGCTCCCCTGTGCCGTGGCCACCTCGCGCGTAAACCTGACGATTTCGGCTCAACGGAACGAAGCAAGGGGGAGAAGGCCAACTCCGAGATTCCCGAGACGGACCTGGCTATCATCAAGCGGGTCATAGAGACAGCGGAAAAGAAAGACTGGCCGATGGCGCATGTAGCGCTGGCTTGGATCAACTCGAAGGTCACTTCCCCGATCATTGGCTTCAGCAAGGCCGATAGAATAGACCAGGCTGTCACGGCGAAGGGCAAGGTGCTGACCGAGGAGGAGGTCAAGTACCTGGAAGAGCTCTACGAGCCCAAGAAGATCTCGGGACACACGTGATCATCAAAAGCGGTGTCAAGCGGTTAGCGCTGTTAAAATGGCCGTAAATGAGGTCTCTAAAAGCAAAATCGACAAGTCACATCAACTGTTTCCATTAATTTGCATACTTCTTGTCTACCCTCTCAGCCGAAACCCCGGTCCTAAGTGTGCGAATCTTGCCCCACCACGTACAGTGTCTCTTGATGAGTTCGAGCGTTGGGAGTCAATAAGTTGTGGTTCGAGTATTGAGATCGCAATCAGACTGGGTCATTGTTCTGAGTTGCAAACATTCTTTCTAAATATAAGTACGCTAGGCGGCTCTGGCTAGCAAACTCGTCAAAACATAATATGTAAGCAGTACTCCGTCTCATTGCGGCGTCCTCGTTGAGCGTAAAGGTGCCCAATCTATTGGGCCTGGAGCGTTATTCGTGTGATCTTCTGGCGATGGCTTCTGCGATTAGGCGTAGTCGAATCGCGTCAGGAGAACTATCCCAGCCCGTATCGTATTTTCCATCGGTATTCGACTGACTTCGTGACCCAGTGCTCTTTTCCTCTTTACGGGCTTTGCTTATCTCGAGAAAGTCGCTGTATTGCTGTGGATTCATCACGGATCTCAAGGCCTCATCAATTTCTTTCTGTGACACCTTTATCCGATTACATTTTGATTTGACTTTCTGAATTGTAACCTTTGTCATCCTGCAGAATCTTTTCTGCTCAGCTATTGTTGGAATGGGAATTGGTAGTCCTTCGATGCTAGAGAATGCAAAAATCAGGGCGAGTGTCATCCAGAGAGGCCCATCGTCATGACCGAGAAAGACATCTGACAAGTTTCATCTGGAAATATGTAGAGAGAACGAAAAGACCCCATGGCAGTGGTCTAGCCACTTGAATCACCATTTGCATTGTTTTGGAGCTCGCACAGTGGTTGAATGAGATGAGCATCTGATCGCGGACAATATGACATTTCACAGCCTTTTCACGTCGTTTATGCGAGACTTTCTAAATGCGGTAGAGGATTCATATACATGCAGCCTTGTTCATGACAAAGGAGCTGCTTGATGATAGAATGGGCAGGTATGCGGGTAGTTTCTTTGTCCCTGTCCGTCGTATCAATCCCCCTCGATGGATCACTCTACTGCGTAATGAGATGTGTACCTCAATTTCTCTATTTTTCCCTATCACGTTCGGGACTTGCAAATGAATTCCCTTCAGTAACCCCTTCAGCCTCTACCAGGCTGTTCACACACATACAGAATCAAAAGCCTGTGCTACGTAGAAAAATGCTCCGACAAATTCTCCCACCTGTATTGTGCTGCCCGCTACATACCATCAAAAGCCTCGGATGTTACGAAACTATACAACGGACTCTAAAATAGCTCGGCATTGGACCAGGTGCTATCCTGGATGGAGCACCCGTAGTCTGTACTCGTAATGTGCTTGTATGCAGAGCTTCGGAGGCCACGGCAAGCTGGAGAGTGTTATGGAATTATCAGGGAACGTGTGTTCCACGAGTCTGCTGGCCTTAGCCTGGAGACTACATAGACCGTCACCGGTGACTCGGCTATGAGGCTGTATGGACTCCTTTGTCCTTGGCTAGTTCATCTGAGTACCTGGGGGAGTTATCTCCGGAAAATCAAGGGCCGGGATGTAATGCGGCTGCACCGATTCATGCTTGAGCACATCCGAAGAGGCGCACCACCAGCTGTAGTGTCTGTAGTGAGCACTACCTGACTATGTCATCAATCCGTCAGTGCAGACGAAGTAGAACTTGCAGACCGATCGTCTACGTATTCCAGAAACGTGCCGCGGTTCGAAGTAAAGTTCCCCGCAGTTGAGCACCTGCCTAAAGCAGGCCATACTCAGTCTACCATAGTATTTATCGGGGATGAGATGTCTGGGCGCTGGCGGGTAGACGCCCAAGCCCCTGCGACCGGGAATCCGGGATAGTCTGGGCTGCTGCATGCTATCGAAACCTAAAGGGGCGCCAATACTGAGCGAAGGCACAAGCTGCAGGTGGGGGAGTAGCATCCAAAGTCAGGATGAACAGGTATTGGCACTACCTGCTGCAATGCAACGGTATGAACGTTCACGGTAAGCCGGGAATACGCCCAGGAACCGTTGCACCATAGTGGCCGATCCGCTGAATTAACAGATTATTGCGCCGAGACTGACGCGGCGCATCTGACCGAACGTGTGCATGCCGCGATGACGGCGATGGTAAGGAGATATATCTAGCCCTCTGTAGCGCGTCTTTGTCGACGCTGACCAGATGCGCTTCACGTCACCTCCGATTCCTTCACGCCACCTAAGTCTTCCGAGGCGCGTGGGTTCTCTCCTTCTCTCAGGATGTTGACTTCTTTCTCAGCAGTGCTGACAACAGCATGCTTGGTTTTTCATACCGTGGCTTCTCCCACCGCCGGTAGACAAGTATCCAAGAAACAGGGCAGCGGGACCTCGGCAGCGCCAATCCCACCCCTTCAGGACCCCTGGTACTCTGCCCCTGATGGGTTCGAGTCCGCGAAACCAGGAGACGTTTTACGAATTCGCGATGCCCCAGGAAATCTCACGTCGCTCGCGAGTAACTGTTCCGCTGCATACAACATTCTCTACCGGACGACAAACAGTCAATACAAGCCCGACTGGGCGGTCACCACTGTATTTGTCCCCGTCACCGAGTCTCCCGCTCTACTCTCTTATCAAATCCCGTACGACTCGGCCTTTCTTGATGCAAGCCCCAGCTACGCTCTCTATACCAGCGATGGTGTCAGGTCGCTCCGTGACATCAGCACAGGGCTGTCATCCGGCTGGTTCGTGAATGTCCCTGATTATGAGGGGCCACTGGCCAGCTTCACCGCAGGGGTCCAGTCTGGGCACGCGACTATCGATTCCATACGGGCTGAATTCAACGCCAATGAAACGCTCGGTCTGGATGTTGATGCTCGATATGCAATGTGGGGTTATTCTGGAGGAGCTTTGGCAAGCGAGTGGGCGGCTGAATTAGCGGTTCAATATGCTCCAGAGGTAGGCTTTCCCATCCTCGATTCATACTTGTCCAAGGACACAGTTCAAATGAGCTTTTCCTCGCCCGTGACAGTCCTCGCATTCAAAGGGGTTCTGGGTTATGTGATGACTTGATTGCTGATTGTTCGCTTGCAACAGATGAACTTCAGCGGTGCCGCCGTCGGAGGCTTGACACCTAACGTGACGAGCGTTTTATACAGCATCAACAAGGGCTATGCCGTTGGACTAGCTCCGGTGAGTCTCACTACAAAATTGCATTTCGCACGCAACAGGTTAGAACAAAGAGATGTTGACAATTTGATACAAATAGTCTTCAATACTCGGGCTGTCCAGTCAATACCCCGAGGAAAGAGACTTCTTACTCTCAAGGCTGAAAACTGAGGGCCCCTACAATGCAACGGGGTTTCTGGCCGCGCTCAACTGTACGTACAATCTCACTCAAGCGACGGTGCTCCATGACTCCTAAGAGAATCTGGTCCACTGTTCTCGATTTAGCATGGCTGACTTTCAACTGACGTGAGTAGTGACGCTGAACCAGGCAGCCATAACATATGCCTATCAGGACATGGGCGAATACTTCATCGGAGGTCTCGCCGATATCACAAGCCCTACAGTATTGAACATAATCAATCGTGATGGTATCATGGGCTACCACGGTGTACCTCAGATGCCCATATTCGCTTATAAGGCTATCAGAGACGAGATCAGTGTCATTGAAGATACCGATGCATTAGTGGACAAATACTGCAACAGTAAGGCCAATTCAACCCTATTCTAGGAATCTCATTGGTCCAGGAAAGGAACTATGCTGATATTTGTGTGTACAGTTGGAGCCAACATCCTCTATCAGCGCAACACCGTCGGCGCTCACTCTTCGGAAGCCGTCAACGGACGACCCTCGGCATTGGCTTGGCTCAGTAGCGTTTTGGGCGGCACATATGCTGAAGACTATGCTGCTTCGGGCTGTACAACTGAGACAGTGACCATCGACCTTACAAACACGACGGCCAGCCGTAGAAGCCTCGAGGGCAGGGAGGTGTGGTCCTGGGTGGATTGAGCCAACTGCAGGTAGTCAACCAAGCAGCTAGGCTTAGAGGCATCGACGAAAGAAATACACCGCATGTTTTCCGGTGCAAATTTTGTCTCTTGTCCATTGATCTTATGCCACCGTGACGGGCCTAACTCTTAAGGATACGGAAGCCATCTTGAGCAGCAGCTTTCTCAATCCAGATATACCGGGAATGCCTACAGTCACTACTTGCAGGGTATGTTCGCAGTTCTTGACTCGTCACATGAAATACACGCTCACACTTCGCTTCTGATGCGGGGCCTTGACCGCCTGTGGTTCCTATGGCTAGGTGTGGGAATACTAGGTTTGCAACATGGCCTGCTGGAACTATTTCGGACCCGAATCTCCAAGACCGAATTGCACTCTACTACTTGGACTCAGACACTGCAATCCTTCATTCAACAGCCAGTTTTGGGCATCCAAGATGGACGAGTTGCGCATGCGGATGAGTGCAGGCTCCTTTTCCTGACTCAAACACGATGGTATAAAAACCCACCCCTGTCAGCATGGCCTCTTCTCAGGACCACACAATCGATCAATCTCAATATTGAGGTCAAGGAACATATCAAATGCGGAAAAAACTGCATCTCTTATGACAGCTGAACATGGAAATGCCGTGACCAGAGCAGGCCCATCTCTCATCGGCCATGTCACAGCATACCCAGATCACCAACTGTGTAGAGGCTCACCGGCGCCACGATGCCTGTATTATACCATGCATTTGACTCAGAGGAGGAATCCGCGTCGGATAACACGACCATGAACAACTCCGAATGGCTGCGTGGGACTGACGGGTATCCAGTAACTGAACGAGACATTCCTAGTCACCAATGGCTAATAGAGGACACCGACAGCGATGACATTGAAAGCGAAGATTCCGATCAAACCCACAACTGACAGAAGCGAATGCAGACACAGGCCCGGAAACTTTCAACCAGGTGGCTGTTGTATACAGAGACGAAGCATGCACGGGCTGATTCAGTATGGTCTCGGACTCGTTGTGGATGTTCCCTGCGTCAGGAAGCTCGACACGTATGGGGCCGGCTTTAGATTTGTACGTAACTATATGAACGATCGGATGTGTCTCAAGCTTTCTCGCATTGGACGCGAGCCGATCCGTGGGAGACATAGGCTAGAGCCTTGAAAACTCTGGCGGCGGTGGCCCCACGGCCGATTCGCTGTCAACCTATGGCCACAAGGATAGTCTGGGGGATCCGCTGCACTTACACGTCAAAATCCTGCGGTGAGAGGGCCAACAGTGGCTACAGAGTTTCAGACTTAGAGAATCTCCCCTTTTTAGCCGCATACACGACCAGTCCAGGGGGCCCATATAATCACCTACTGACACGTCAGAATGGCTGAAGCAAGCCGCAGTCGAAATTGGTTCCGCCTGATGAACCGTGCTCACCTTGCTCGCCAACGAACCTCAGCTGTGGATGTGGACCTGCAGGTGGAGTCCCAGGACGGACCCCTAAAATTCCGTTGCGGTGATCTTCTCGACACGTAAATACAACTCCCAAGTCGCGTGAGAGAATACTCGGTTCTCTCGACATTGTCCGAACTCACCGTCGGCAACCATGGCGTCAAACTTAACCCTCCTGCGCAATGAGACTCCTCTGCCGGATGTGCCCACCATCAAGGATGATGATACCTTCGCCGAGATCTCAAAGAAGCTAGCGCTGTGAGTGCTTTATATACTGACGTCTTTCTTGCGGTGAGATGCGGTGAAGTCTGAGCTGACAAGCTTTCTCTAGCTACATCATTGAGGCTGTCGACTCGCCTTTGAGTTGGGAGGACTTGCGTAGCAGCAAGCACCTTCAGCCTCTCCAGCCTCTGATTGACTACCTGGCCACTGAGTGTCATCACAATGCCATCGTCGCCGCTCTGGTCGCCCTCAAGGGCCACTTCAAGGCCCTCGAGAACGATGACGACTGCGGTGTCAACGAGTCGCGTGGCTTTGCCAGCGAGCTGGTAGCATGGCAGTTCGTTCTGACGCTGTCGAAGCAAGATGCCCTGGAGTATCTTCTTTTCGAGCTGCGCGACGACGACGACGAAGATGATGACGACGACGATGAAGAGAATGCCCTTCTGACTCGCCGGGGCCGCCCCACGCACACCAACGGCCGCGTTTCCCACCTCATCAACGGGCACCGTGACAGCAATGGCAACGCGAACGGCGACGCCAACAAGCCTAACAATGGCGAGGGCTTCGCCGAGCCTTTCATGAACCTCAATACTCTTGAGATCGCAGCTGTCTCTGGAGCCAAGAAGTTCCTCAGTCAGCGGGCTATCCAGGACATCGTGGATGGTATCTGGTACGGTAAGATTGTCTTCTGGAACAGGCTCAAGATCAATGCGATCAAGAAGCCGCGGTTCCACCACAAGAGAACCGAGGACTACTGGTGCCGGCTGCGGGTGCCCCGGTACATGAAGATCTTCGAGATCGGCTTCTTCCTCTGCTTCCTGGGACTATTCTACATCGTGTGCCTGGAGCGAGTCAAGGAGTACGTCACCTTCTGGGAATGCCTCTTCTACGTCTTTACTCTCGGGTTCGTCTTCGACGAGCTTGATGACTTCATCGAGTCCGGTATCTACTTCTACTCCACGGATATATGGTCAATGTGGGACATCGGCATCGCACTGATTGGCGTCGCCTTCTTTGTGTTGCGTATGATCGGCCTGAGCACCGGTAGCGACACGACTCTGGAGTGGGCGTTCAACATCTTGGCGCTCCACTCGCTGCTCCTGACGCCGCGTATCTTCTCCCTGGTCAGCCTGAGCCCTTACTACGGCAGTCTCTTGCCGTGCTTGAAGGAGATGGGCAAGCAGTTCATCCGATTCCTGGGCTTTACTCTGATCATCTACCTCGGATTCTTCACCACCTTCATCATGCTTGCCATGGGCCATTATCCGCTAGACTCATTGTCCATCACAATTCTGAAGTGCTTCTTCGGTGCGGGTGTGCAGGGTTTCGATATCGCCCAGAAGGTCTCGCCATATCTTGGACTGCCCGTCATGGTCATCTTCGTCTGCCTGACCAACCAGCTCTTGATCACCTCTATGATGGCACACATCAGCAACAGTCTGCGTCAAGTCCTCGACTCGTCCCGCGAGGAGTACCTTTTTGTGTACTCAGTCTACGTCCTTGAGGCAGTCACTTCAGACAAGATGACTTATTTCCAAGCCCCATTTGTGAGTGTTATCCCCTAGGACAATCTCATGGGATGACCTGTGTCGGTGCTAATGTTCCGCAGAACCTGATCCCTGTGGTCTTGCTGAGGCCGCTCCTCTTTGTTGTTCCCGATACCACCGCAAGTCAGATTCGCATCATGCTGCTTAAAGCAACTCACGCCCCCTTCCTCGGCGCTATCTGGGTGTTTGAGCACTGGGAGGTCCTTGCCTTGAGGCGCGAGGAGGAGGAACGTGCCGTAATGGGTCTTGACCTTGAAGTTACCGACAACGCGACTTCGACCACCGCTAGCACGAACCAGACCCAGTATCTGAGGAGCAAGACAAACCTTTCGTCATCAAGCAAGAAGCACAGCCTCAGCAAGACCGGCAAGGTCAAGATCCCCGCAGCGCTGCTTGCTCAGGCGTCCAAGAGGCCTACCAAGAAGGTTGGAGCCTCGCAAGACACAAACGGGAGGGTCAAGCCGACAACTACCACCTTGACAGGAACCAACGGGACTGTGGTCGCTGCACCACCGCCACCTGCACCACCGGGACCGGCACCGGAGGCGCCAAACGCTGTTCCTGAGGCCGCGGCAGGACAACCCGCACAGGCCCTGGGCGGGGCTGATGTCGTTGAGATGATGCGCATGTTGAAGGAGTTGAGTGTCCAGGTTGAGGAGGTCCGGTCCGCTCTGGTGAAGCACGACAACGGCCCGTCCGAGTAGTGTGCTGGCAGTGGAGTGAATTTGTTGCTGCTACCTATGTATCCAGAAGATCTGGATATTGGCATTGGATCACTTCGATGACTCTGTGGTCCCGCATACTTTCCACAGACCAGGGGGGACTCAGTCCGACCTGTTCCCTTTAGGATACGTGTACATGTTTTATGACTTGGGACTGAAACAAAAGGTCGGAGGAACAGAATTTAGCGGAGCGGCAAGCGTTTGCCTAGCTCTACAGTATATTGAAGTTCAAATACTATGAAACATGAAGACAGTCCTGTCTACGAATTATGTGTTTGGCTTGCAGACATTCTCCGGGGCCATGCCCGTCTGAAAGCAAGTACTCGGCATCGAAGATAGTAATTTTGATATGTCTCAAAGGAACGAAAAAAATGTCACGCTAGCTAAATTTTGTTACAGCAATTCAGCCTCAATCACACTCTCCACAGCCCGAGGGTGCCGAGAAATACCAACGATACTGAAACCAGATTCACCCAGGAGATTTCTCCAATCCTCTTCTGTTCTCTCGAAACCAGATGTACAGTTCATCAGCTGCAGATCAAGCGTCGTCATCAGGCTTGTCGCCCCCCTGCTGGGCATCACTATCTCGTAGATCAGCAGCTTCGAGTAGCCCTTCCGCATCGCCGCCCTCACGTTGTGGAAGATTCGCTTGCAGTCCCCGTCCGGCCAGTCGTGCGGCACGGCGTGAACGAAGTAGGCTCTAGCACCGAGGAGCGGCTGCGGCTGGAAGAAGTCGTAAGCCATCCTCTCGATCCTAGGGCCCAGTCTCTCCTTTGCGTGTGTCGACACCACCTCTGGCAGATCCTGTACGACAATTTTGGCTGAAGTTGACAGGTCTGGGTGCTTCGCTAGGAAACGTGCACTGTCGAGACCGTGTCCTCCTCCGATGTCCACGAACAAGGCTGGCCCTGTGTCCGATAAATCGGCGTCCTGAACAAGAATATCTGTGTCATAAACATCGGTCCAATCCATCTTGTGGTTCGCGAGGGCCGTCATCAATCCGATAAAACTCCCGCCTGCCGAGGGGTCACGTTGGCAAAGGTCGAAAAAGTCACATCCGAAGAGATCGGCGTAATTATCAAACTTCGTCTTATCGAGAGGCTCTTGGTAGTGATTTTTGGCGAGAAAGCGTGCGAGGTTGACCCCGCCAGGAATGGTATGATCCAGACTGTTGAAAGAGAGTTAGCTCTGTTGAGTTGTTACTGTCAAGCTGACGAGATATAATAAGTGAGCCACCACGCAACTTCCCACTTATGAGTTCCAACTCCACAGTGATTAGCCTGGATCTGTCCCCTAGCAAATTGTATCACAGACAAATATACAGCATGTTGAAACTCCATGGCCGCAAGCCATCCATGGGACCCAATCTAAGACTCACCCGGCTTGTACGGAAAGATGGATGTGTGTGGTCTCATCACCCATAGCTTTTGTGAAGGGAGTTAGTTTCCACGAATCAACTCCAGTCTCTTCGAGCACGTTCATAGCGGCAAGATGTCTCAAGAAACGGCCTGGGACAGTGAGTAAGACAAAACCAGTCGGGATAGGGATCATCGAGCTCACGGAGGAGGTTGGGCTGCACCGGAACGTCACACATCTTCAAGATATCGTCCAAAATCTGTGTGCCTCCCTCATTGCCTTGCTTGGTAACCCACTTAGACCATATGCCCAAATCTTGACAAAGTTGCAGGCCGGCTATGAGAACCGGATTCTCAAACGCAAGGGCCCATGACCTTTCGAATGGAGTCTCCAGACGAGCCAGAAGTCGTTTTGCCGCTTCTTTGGCTTCGTACCGATCAGCGTCTGTCTTGAAAGACTGTGCTGAGATGGAGTCGAGTATCTCGACCGTATTTTGAGGATTGGCGGTCATTTTGGCTGAGTGGCGAGCTTGGGTATCTCATTGAGAAGCTGCGAGCAACGGATGATAACAGTCAAATCAGTAATTCAAGCATGGGAGGGTCTTTATGTTCACCCATGAGTCCGCCCAGACAGATGCTCTGAGCACCGGCAATTATATGGATTGAACAAACCCGCTTTGTGACTTGACAAGTGTGGGTATCGTGGGACGTCTGCTCTCGGCAGTCCCAAGTGCTTACCAAAGTGGACCCTCCTCGCCCGCAGGGCCAAATGGTGTGTTACACCTGCAGTGGCATATTTTCATCTCCGCTTTTCTCATGCGGATTCTCTAAACGCCAAGCCCACTCACGGATGTCTATTCCGAGGGACTTCATGTCTTTGGCGGCTAGCTGGACAGTCCTGCATATTAGTCGTCGGTATGTGGGCGAAGGACTGGATGGGATTTGCACGTCAATACGCGAAGCAGCCAACGTAATGTAAGAATATGCAACAAGCCCCCTAGTCTCTTGAGCTCAAGCGAAATCTAAGTTCAAGCCTATGAAATGGTTGTTAGTCTGCCGGCCGGATAGACCAAATTCTTACCAGACATCGTCCGGCTGTTAAACTCGGATTCGGAAAGGTCGTCAACAGGGGCTCTCAAGTGCTTACCCAGACCCACGCGCCACCTGTTGTATGTGACACTGGAATGAGGGGCATCCTGGCGCATGCAGGCACAATGATAATTCGCAACGATATGAGAGGTCGCAATCAGAACTGCCGTAGACCACGGACGGAGCGATCGACTCGCTGGATACTACCTTGTTTAAATGTAAGAGTGGGTTATATAATGCGAGCACTATTCAAGCGTTCAGTACAAAAAGAATCGGTGTAACCGTTGCTGACCATCCGGCTCTCTCTCGGTGGTCTGTCTCAATGAAAGCAACCTGAAGGCTATGGTCATTAGTCTTTACCAGCCTACCAGACTTCCGAGAGTGAAGAGGAAAGTCTACACGCCCAGGTACTAGCCACGGGGAATATAACATCTACACCATGAATCTCCTCCAATCAGGTCTCGCTTTGGCAGCCTTGTCAGTACTCTGGTATCTGACAACCGCCGTGCTCTCTTGGTACCGCCTCCGACACATCCCAGGTCAGCGATTTCCCCACCCAAATTCCCATTCTCAAATCTATTGGGAGGTGTCTCCGGAGGTGTTTTAAGAGATGTCTTAGGAGGACGTATGTCTTCACTCATAAGACACCCCTCCCAAGACAACTCCCAAAACACTCAAGGGAGAAATTTGGCTGACAAAGGAGTCTAATAGGCCCCTTCCTCGCCCGGTTCTCATACCTCTGGCTGGCATGGCTCCAGTCGAGCGGCCGCCAGTACTACATCGACCGCGACGAGCTCTCCAAGTACGGGCCCCTCGTCCGCGTGGGCCCCAACGAGCTCTCCACGAGCGACCCGGAGGTCCTCCGCCGGCTGACCTCGGCGAGGTCCCAGTACACCCGGGACGCCTGGTACACGGGCGGCCGCTGGAACCCCTACGCGCACACCATGTTCACGACGCTGGATACCAGGACCCATGATGACATCAAGTCCAAGACTGCGATCGGCTACGGCGACAAGAACTCGGCGCTGGAGCCGGGCGTCGACGCCCAGGTCGTTTCTCTCGTTCGACTGATCCGGGAGAAGTACCTGACCGGCGCGAAGCTGCTCGACTTTGGATTGCTGACGTCGTACTTCACTATGGACGTCATCACGAAGGCCGGGTTCGGTGAGGCGTTCGGGTACCTAGAGAAGGAGGAAGATCTGTTCGATTTCCTCGGGGGCGTCCGGGATAACTGGTATTTCATGGGCATCACGTTGGACGTGCCCTGGCTTCGGGATTTATTTTATTCTTCGTTCCTACTCAAGCTGATCGGCCCAAGGATGACGGACGAAAAGGGCCTCGGCAGGCTTATGAAGTAAGTGTGCTCGCTTGTCGTCTCCATGATTTAAGGATGTTGACACTTGAGTGCAGAGTAGGCCACGACGTGATAGAACAAAGGATGGCGAAGCCGAAGAGCGCACAAATAGACGACATGCTGGTACGCAAAGACGCCGAAACGCGGCCGAGGAACCGGCATCACAGTATCCAAGAGGAGTACTCAGCCAGCTAACCGCTGTGTTTATAGGGTTCCTTCATGTCCCAAGGCCTGACCCAGGAACAATGCGAGAGCGAGGCCCTCTTCATGATCGTAGCTGGCTCCGAGACCACAGCCTCTGTCATTCGCGTAACCGTCCTGCACATCATGTCTGCACCACTGGTGTACAACCGTCTCAAGCAGGAGATCAAGGAAGCACTCAAAGATGGCAGGGTCGCCCACCAGCCGATCAGGATAGAAGAAGCGAAGCGACTTCCCTACCTCCAGGCTGTCATATACGAAGGAATGCGCATGCGGTCGCCCGCGCCAGGACTGTATCCCAAGGCCGTACCGGCCGGGGGCGACACCCTCTGCGGCAAGTTCGTGCCCGAGGGAGTAGCAATCGGAATGAACACGTCGGCCATGCTGGCCAGCACGACACTTTTCGGGGAGGATGCCAACGTCTTCCGGCCCGAAAGATTCCTTGAGGTTGACGAGGCCAAGAGGGCTGAGATGCAGCGGAACGTCGAGCTGATCTTTGGAACTGGCCGCTGGATGTGTGCGGGCAAGCCGGTAGCGCACATGGAGCTGAACAAGATATTCTTCGAGGTAGGCACAGCGATACCCTCCGCGACGGGAAAAGTCCCTGCTGCAAACTCCCTGGGCACAATGCTAACGTTTTCGGTAGCTCTTCCGTAACTTTGACTTGCAGCTAGCTCACCCGATGAAGCCGTGGGACTCTTTGAGCTGGTCTGTCTGGGTCGACGAGAATATGTTTCTCAAGGCCACAGAAGCTACGTAGGGAAAGCTCGAGCCTCCGACGCGGCTGCTCGTTTCTTTGGCTTATTTCGTTTTCCGCTACCTGAGCTAGGGTAGCAGGAGACTCTCAGGCTCTGGTGACGAGAAGAAGGATAGCCCAGCTCTGAGACCGATGGCAGAGACGCGGTCACTGTATGCGGTGCCGACGGGCGGCACTTGGAGCTGTTGGAGCTGACCAAAAAGTCGCGGCAACCAATGAAGAAAAAACACTGCATTGTGCAAACCTCGAGGCAGTCCGTTCAGGAAGATTGTCCATCAATGAAGATGCCGAATCATATGTTCGAACCTCGACTTTAGGTTCTGCTGTGCGCTTCTCCATACCCTGTGCGCTTGCTTCCATAGCCCACCCCTCGCCATCCACAATTGCAATCAATCGAATACAGCACGTCCAAAGAGACGGCGAGGATTGTGAAGGGAAAGTGTCGTCAAAATTACAGAGCGCATGTAGACACAGGGCGGCTTCGAGGCAGCTGTAGAAGGACGACTAGAGTGGCCCTGCCCGTTCGCTCCGCTAAGCAGCCCTGTGACGTTTGATCCTCGGCGGAGAAGCCGTGGTCGCAGACCTCTTCCATATTTCTCTTCGGGTCTGCTCGGGCGTGCCCCGGGTGACATCATCTCCAGCGTCGGCCGACTCCTCCCCACCATCGTCACTGCTGCTCTGGTCCCAATCCGACTGTGCCTTGTCATCCTGCACCCTGCGAGAGATCTCCGCCATGAGCTCCTGGTACCCCCCATCCTCTTCGTCATCCTCTGCCTCGAGTTTGACAGCAGGCTCAGCAGGCCCAGATTTGCTCTTGTGCGCGCCAGTTTCTACTCGGGTCCAGACGGGGTTGTGGTCCGGGCCGGTGACGTTCCAGCCATTTTGTAGAGGAAGAGCGTGCTGGGGCCTCCAGGAAGGGTCGTTCATGTTCGGCGCTTCAGAAAAGGTATTCGGGTGGAGAGGCACGGTTGGCCCGTTGTCCGGCGGTGGGAGCGCAATGACAGAGTGGGCCAGCTGGGTCGAGGGGTCGAGTCCCGCCTCGAGGTCATCGGCAACCTCCCACCAGGTGCCATCGTCCTCGCGCAACTGACTCCTGATGCCGCGGGCCCTTGTCAACTGTCGCAGCTCCTGGACTATATAAGGCAGTCGCCCGCGGTTTCTGAATATGGCTGAGAGTACCGGCGGCCGTGACTCGTGGAGCTGACGCAAGTCGGGCAACCCATGCCGGCTGACATACGACGGATTCCGCCGGCGGAGCTGGGCCTCCAGGTCCTGAATGCGTAGCTTGACCGCGTTCAGCTGCTGTGCGGCTTCCGCGATGATGCTGATCTGCAGGTCGATGGGCATCCTCTTGATATATTTGATATTCTCGGTGAATGCATTCGGGTCACCCGGCGGCGCGAAGTTGTGTTTTCGCTGTAAATGTGTTGTCAGCTGGTTGTGGACGAAGTTGTCTTGTAGCTGGCCACAACCGGGCCACCAGCAGGCACAGCTCTGAAGTGGGACGCCGACAGCTGCCAGCTCTGCGGGATGGTGCCTCCTCTTGTGTCTTAGAATTGAGTTTTGTGAGAGTTGGACACCACAGAATACACATGTGGCGACCGCGTTCCGGCTGTCTCCATCGTCCGGGAGCAACCTGGGCCGGCCAACACGTCGTCGTCTGGGCATGGTGGCCCATTCAGAGGTGGGTGCTGGGGTCTGTGTCTGAGGCTCATTCTGAGGAGAGTACGCGAGAGACGAATCTTGAACGTCGGAAGAACTGGCAGCCTCTGGCAATCTGGCGGGCGGGCTTGCGCGGCTGGTTTCTGGGCCTCTGCTGGAATATTGGCGAGACTGCTGTGTTGATGCGTCGGGTTTCGTCGCATTCGCGGGCCTGGTGTGTCGCACGGGCTCTGGAGACTCTGTCTCCGATCCCAGGAGTCGCTCCAATAACGCCTGGGCTTGGTAGCTTTGCTTCCCTTCCTCCTCGATCCGCGCGCGAATCCGCTGCTGCTCGGCTTGCTGACCTCTGGCGAAAGCAAACGCGATCTCGGAGTTCATTAAGCGACGCTGGCCAGCGGCAAAACCTTGGTTATAAGCTTCCTCTGTATCTTCCGAAGCAGTTTGGTGCTTAGCAGCCTCTGCTTGGACGCCCGCCTCAAAACCGGCCGCATGCCCCGAGTCGTAGGCTTTGTCCAGGAGTTCCTGGCGTTTCATGGTCTCAAACTCACCGTGGTCTTTGGGCCCATGAGCACTATCCTCACCCGTAGATTGCCGCCGCGGATCTGAACTGCACCTCGTAAGCAAGTGAACCCTCCACGAAGAAATGTATGACGGACTCTGGTGCTGCCCCTGGTGTGGCACGCTTGACAAGCGAGAGCAATCTCCGATATAGTGTGAGCGGCGTAGGATCATTGCGACTCCTAGGTCAGAAAATAAGCGTTAGGTTCATCTCGCATGAGAAACTCGGTGAGAATGACAAGACGTACTCGTCAGGACTGTTCGGGCCGTGCACGAGCACACGAACAGCTGCCGAGGCAGCTAGGTCGATGAAGCCATCGTAGGTCCCTGGAGGCTCCTCCCTTCGGCGTCTCACGTCTTTAGCGAATGCTTGAATTATCTCGTTATTAGGAGAAGCATCACTGCTGCTTATTAGCATCCATATTATCGGAACAGGGCCGAGCCCGGGCAGGGATAGAAGAAGGGGCCCTCAGGCCCCGCAAAGAAGGGAGACTGGAGCACGAACCGCTGGTCCTGGCCCTGACTGTTCGTCTCGGCCAGTAATTGCAAGAAGGCGTTGCCGACAGCATCCTCGATAGACCTGTGCGAATTCCGGGTCAACATGAGAGGACGAAACAAGGTCATTGTGTGGATGTTGGACTCGGTCTCGGACTCGAGCTTGGTCTTACAGGGATTTTGGGCTGTCGCCGGTCGACGCGACAGACGCGTCTGCGCCAGCCTGGCTCTGCATCGTCTGGGCGGGCTCAGTACTTCCAAAAGCTTCAGCAAAGCATGGCAAGGCTACGAGTTCAACAAGGGATCAGATGCAGTCAAGCACCTGTGGCTTCGACGGCATGCATATGTCTTTTGAGGAACCTCGAAGATTTCTGAACGGGAACATGCGCGAAGCACAGATGCTGGGGCCCCACCTTCGCTAGACACGCACCGGACTTCAGAGCTGATCCCAGCTGCAGGTGGTCGCGCTAGTGTACATTCCACTGACAAACAGCCAAAGTTTCTGGGGTTGAGATCGTCAGGAACGGAGCTACGGGTACTTGATCCCTCAAGGACGTATCCATGCACTCAACAACAAAACACTCTCCTTTAGACGAACCTCTCTTCCGAATTCATTCATTTCTCCTCCGCCCGTACCAGCGTACCTGTCATCCAGGCGGCAAGCTGTAGTAAGGCTATTAACATCACCATCATCTATCTATCTAGGTACTCATACAGGAGCAGGGACACCACTCCCGACCCCGTCCTCGCCCGAAAGAACCTCCGTGGACCATCATTTCGTACAATAGACGTGTGCAAGAAAACCCTCGGAACTCCATGGAATTCCAACCACTCGCAGAAAAAGAACACGTAAAAGAACGGACCACCAGCCCTCTACTGCGGCCTTGAGTCCTTGATATGCAGGTTCTTCGTCCACCGGGGAAGCTTCCTGTCACGTTCGTACATGAAGCCGCAGTTGTTGCACAGAGTCTGTCAATCAACGTTAGTAAGTCTTCCAAGTAGCGATAGGCACGTCTCATCCTGGCATGGGGAATTTGGATGCTTACCCTTGGTCCATGGGGTCCATCGCGGACGGCCCAAACGCTGCTGCCCCATACCCTACAGTGGTAGCACCTCCACGTGAACCGCTCTTGGTCCGTCAACGTGCCGCCACCGCCATAGCCACCACCAGGACCAGCGCCAACGTCAGGCGTAAACCTGCCTCCCGGCGTGCTGGCCCTCCCCAGCGGCGAAAGGCTTCTGAACCGCCGCTTCTTCTTGCTGCGCTCGCCCCGGCCCATCCGCTCCTCCTCCTGCTCGATCAGACCCGTGAAGCCGAAGCCGGCGGGCACGCCGCCCATCATGCCCGTATTGCTCGAGAACCGCGCCGTCTCGCGCCGGAGCCGCCTGATCTGCCTCTCGCGGTCGCCCTCGCGCTTCTCGATCTCCTCCTTGGACAGGGTTTCTATCTTGGGCTCCCACTCGTCTGCCAGATGCTCCGGGTCGTACCGCCACCCGGCCCGCTCCCCTTGTGCCGTAATGGCTGCGTCGTTCGGGAAGTCGCCGCCGTTCAGGGCGCTCGCGCCCACCCAGCCCGATATCACGCCGCCAGATTCGCAGGCTTCCTTCTTGAGACGTAGGACGGCCTCGTAGATCGCGTGCGTCATCGCTGGGACCCATTCGCCGGTCAGGCCAAGATCGGCGCATGTCTGCTTGGAGAATGCTTCGGCTGTGCCTGCGGGGTGGAGGAGCGACCACTCGAACTTGTCCGTGTACAGCTGGTGCCCGAGGTTGATGCTCAGGTTGATGATGCACCGGTAGGTGTCCTCAGGGTTGAGGTCGTCCGAGTCGGCTGCTATGTGTTCCGCGGTCGCGGTGACCTCGCCGGTAGTATCTTGTGTCGGTACCGCCGTAGCCCCAAGGACTGGTGTTGATGTTCCGAGGGCCGACGGCGTCGCGGGCAGGTGGGACAGACCGCTTCTAGCGGGCGTATCGGGTCCCGTGGACCCGGCTGCCTTGAGGAGGGGAGTTGGTGGTATGCTGGTTCCATTCTGCCGGGGCCCTGATTCGCTACCGTTGGCATGTGAGTGGAAGAGAGGGTGCAGCGCAACGCCGGCGTATTCCTCGAGCTGAGTCCTGATCTGCTTGCTGATCTCGGCAATGGCCAGATTCCTGTTGGGGAGGTCGAGGTCTTGTACAAGAGTCGCCGCAAACTGGTCCGTGGTCATCAGCGTCTCGTGCAAGTTCCACAAGAACGTATCTCGAAGCTTATATGGGATAGTCATCTCGCCCGACTTGTACTGCGGCGCTGTGTAGTCGATCCCCGGCATGTTGGGGGCTGGTGGAGGATGCGCGGGTAGAGGCGTAAAGGCTGGGATGTCGAGGTCGATGCGGATGGGTATAAGGGTGAGTGGTAGACAAGATTGCGCGTAGTTCTGCATGTCGGAGAGGCCTTGCTTTGACTTGTTCATCCAGTCTCGGTATACGCCTTGCACGTCAACTGGCTCGAAGATCTCCTTATCGAACTTGTCGCCCGGGTCGAGCTGTGCACCACTGTCCTCCCGTCGCAGGCTGCGCAGCCCTGTCGGTCGCCGTCGCGAGTTGTCATCATCGGAGACATCATAGTCATAGCCGTCCTCTGCGTAGTTGATGATTGTGGTGCCGCGCTTCGTCGTCCGGGACAGAGGGCCTGTTGGTTGCGAGGAAGGCAGAACGGGGGTGAGGAGTGAATTTCTGTAGGCACGCAGTCGGGGCGCATAGGTGGAGAAGAAAGCCTGTGGCTCCTCCCTCACCGAAGTCGAGGACATTGCAGCTGCTTGTTGTAGTAGGTTGCTATCGCATGGGGCTATTGCAAGCACCGGCGCCACAAAGGGAGGTCGAGGGCGAGGACGAGGACCAAGGACTGGTGGGCTTCAGGGTCAGGCTGGGCCCGGCGGAGGGGCTGCAGCACGCCGCAGAGCAATGGACTGGTACCAGATGTGGGGATCAAAAGGTCAATTCAGGAAAGCAGGGAGTTGGGCAGCGGAGGTGGTGGTGGGCGACAATGACGAGGGTGGAATGGATGCGCAAATGATGGATTGTTTGCTGCAGTTTTTTTGCTATCGCGTTCTCTCGACCAGCTGAATCGCGCTCAAGCCAGCAGCTCCTGCAAGAGCCTCCCGACGGCGGGGGACTTGAGGGACGCTCGGGCCACCTGTGCTGTACCTATGTACCTTCTAAGCAGCACCTAAGCATTAACCCTCTTCACTACATTGATGCTCCCTTCACCAAGGAATAAAGCTGGCACCAGATCAGTTTGTAATTATCATTCACCAAATTTGGTCAGATTGAAGTATATATTGTGTATGTATATCCTGACTCCAGGTTTCTCAAGATTCACTTGAGCCTCGCTCACGCAGCCCTTGGCTCCTTAATGTTCCCCACACTCTGCACTACTACAGCTCCATCTCAGCCTGGGGCACAGCGTATTCGAGTTTACCTGCAGCTTGGTTAGTAACACATCTCATCATCCCAGGCAATCTAGCCAGCCGTACTCTTGGCCTGCTTCCACTCCTCCACCCAGGCCGTTACAAATTCGACCTCCTGAGCCTGAGCCTCCTTGACAGGAGCTGGAGGCAGTTCAGCTGTCGTCTGATTCGGGAACAGCCCGTTTTCATCCCAGTGGTGCACTCCGTCTTCGATCAAGATGAATGGCTCGCTCGTGGTGGACACCCTGTCCGGTAGGCCGATGGCATGTGGTGTCGCCTGCCGCCAGGGGTCCTTCTCGCCGTCGACAATGGCCAGCCGCGGGTATGAGATATTGAAACCGCCCCACTGGTTGATCCGCTCGACCTTGGAGGGTGTGGTGATGTTGAACGCCTCTTTGCAGATGACCGAAGAGTAGTCAAGATCAATCAGTCGGGAGATCAGAGGGAGCTGGTCTTCCGGAACGCCTGAGCCGGTCTGGAGGTACCCCCACTCAAAGCAATACTGCCAGGGCCATGCCCGCCATGTCTGTGTGATATCGTCTTGCTTGTAGAAGCTGGGGTTGTAGTTGGTCACGCACTCGTCCTGGCTTGATCCCCGGGACGCACAGCTGGCAACGACAGTACGGTTGATGTATCCGATGTAGTTGAGGAACCGGTTCGTAAGCGTGTCCACCTCGTCCTCATAGCCTCCGGCCTTCAGTATCTCGATGGCCTCGGCCTTTCTCGACACAGTCGCGTTATAGATGATCGCATCACTGGATACGGTATCGCAATACACACCAAAGCTCGTGCTGTTCAAGGCCGGGTCCCAGTTTGTACTTTGCAGGCCAGCAACCCCGCCTGAGATTGAGCCGGCGAAGTCATCGTCTCGGGTGACATTCCCCAGGCCGAACACATCCTTCACCCTCTGCACCCACTCAGTGCCATTCTTGCCAATGAGGATGTTGTCGACAACATTGGTCAACTTCTGGGTCGTGGTCGCACAGTCACCTGGCGCAAACAGCCTCGCCGCTTCATAGTACGCCCAGTAGTCGTAGATAGCCTCTGTAACCCCGGAGCTCGAGATGGCTCCCCAGTAGACGTCCGGGTAGAGCTTGCGGAGAAAGGCCACAAATGCTCCAGCGTAAGAACCCCCGTATGCGATATATGGGGCGCTGGCCGATGTGAGGTCAAGATCTTCAAGCCCTGGGAACTTTATGTTCTGGGCAAAATAGGCCATGTCTGCCAGGGCCTGGTCCGTGGTGAGGAACCGCAGGCTCTCGATGCTGAGGTCGGAGACGGGGAAGCTCGTGCCATAGTAACGATGCTCCAGGATGACTCCCAGGCCACCTGTGGCTTGCGCAAGGATGGACACGATGCCCTTCTGGAGAAAAGGCAGGCGGCCAACACCGGAAGTCTCTCCGCTCTGCAGGACGATGACAGGCCCGCCTTGCTCATAGTGGCTCGCGTCGAACCAGTATCTCAAGTTGAAAGTGTCGTTTGTCTATGGCGACCTGAGTTAGCGGCTTGGAAGGCGGCTGTGCTGACGTAGGCGCTTTGAGACTTACGTGTGGCTCATACAGACTGTCATTGTGAAAGTGGTCGACAGGCACAGACAGGTTGTGAGCTGGATATAGGAGGCTGGGGTTTGTGTCGGCTGCGGCAGCGACGTCTCTCTGGACGCGGCTGTACTCTTCCTGCAGCGAAGCCTCACCCGCTGCGATGCTTGCAAGCTCACTGACAGAGAAGGAGGTCCGGAGACAGTCGGCACCGGTTGCAAGGGCCAGGGCCCCGCAGAGAACGGCCTTGATATTGGTCTTGCACGCCATCTTGACAAGTTCGAAGACAGGGAGGCGAACAGACAGACAGACGAACACACCCAACACAATCGTCCCGCACTTGTCTCAAGCCGAAAGACGCACCAGGTATTGATATACCTCAATAGTGAGGGGAGCCAAGAAGGGGGGTAGGGACACTTACCGAGTCTCTGACGTTGCTGCACACATACGGGCAGGCGCGTGCAGCTGTGGGTGGGTGGTGGTGAGCTGCAGGACAGTGCAATCTCGTCTGCACGTCCAAACGCGACAGCCGGCCGAGCTCAGTAGCGGTGGGTGCGACGTCGGGATCGCACTCAAGGCAACCAAGGAAGCATATCACAGCACCGTCGCGTCATCAAGAGAGGGCAGGATATGCAGGTAAGCGGTAAGATAGGCCGGTGGTGGCCGCTTACGGGCGGAACTGCTGACGATGAGTCGCGGCTCCACGTCGATATCGTGCTCGCCTATCCTCGATGGGGCAGGTGCGATCCCGGGGAAGGCACTGCCCGCCGCGCAGGACCCCCGACCCCGACCCACATGGCAGCTCGAGTAACGGTTATCCGACCTGCCCGAGTAGCTCCAGGGTCGCTTCAGGGCCTCAGGGCCTAGCTCCAGCAACAGGCGAACGCAGGTACGCACGGACCGGGATGACTAACGCCGGCAGGTGGGCGGAACTTTGGAAGCCAACGCCGCAGCCGGCTTGACCTTGGAGCCCGCCAGGCCCGCCTGTTGTTATCACACACCCCTGGCAAGTATACCTGCCCCCATGCCTTCTGTCTAAAAACAGCCTTCGGCGCATGAAAAACGCGGTGCAGTGACAGCCCAGGAGGGCTGAGCATGGCCCCGATCACTCCGAAGCCGATTGCGAAGCTACTGGGCACACTGAGTTGTCAACGTTGAGCAAGCAGTCCTCATCTCGTCGTTCAGCCCACTCATTTGACCGACGGAACCCACAAGCAGAAACACCTGGGTAGATCTACATTATGGAAGAATAATAAAGTTACGGGCCATATCGCTTGCACCCAGGAACAAAAATTTAGCGCCAGTCATGCGATTCATGCCGTCAACAAGACATCAGCAACCGCTACCAACCCAGCACTGCTGTAGAAAGTAGTCAACGCTCAAGCCATGCAATCTATTTGACTGTCATGTGTTCCCTGGAATGCTGAGAGGGACCCCTGCCAAGGTTGTTGGCGCCGAGTTTCTGAGCCTCTGCCGTATGTATCTGTCATTCAAATTGGATGGACCACCGAGGCCGGGCACACCTCTAACAGCGGTGGCGACGGTGGTCAACGTCCCAGGCTGACCGAATTTTAACAGCAGCCAGTAGCAGACGAGTACAAGCTTTCATTCTCATTGAACCATTAGCGGTCTTATTTCACCGACCCTTTGCGTTGCTCTCTGACTTGTACAATCTCACTTGAATTGAGGCCTGGCGTGACACTACACTTCAAGCTGACCAATTGATAGAGCGGGGATACGGTAGGCTGTCACCCACAAGCCCAAATATCTCGAGTAGTCGCAGGTTCTGAGGTCAACTTCTAGATACATGTCAATACTGGGGTGAGTCCTCTAACTTACGATTCTAGTTATGTATAGCTGAATCCTACCTCGTGTGACTCGTCGCTAGTATGAGGAAATACACTCCATAATTGTTCTACCAATTGCCTGGCAATGTGAGTCCCTAACGCAACCTTGAATTTCAACGCCTGCACATGTGATCTGCGCGACAGTTCAGTAAGCTTTCTGCCAAGCAAAAGCTCTTGACCAAATCTCCTTGACACCTCGCTTCCCAACTATTGGTGATACCACTCGAACGATGCCATGCCGATCCGGACCTCTCCCTGATTGATAACACGGCAAAAATGAGCCGCCGAGCAGCACTTCCAACCACGAGGCGAGCAGCGGGCAGAACATGCCCGATAATGTACATTGAGTCATTTTTCTCGGCCTCCCATCCATATACACCAGTAGTGAGCCAGTAACTTATGCAGAGATCACAGACGCCAAGGTAGGGGCAAAGTAGAATACTCTGTCGCGTCATCCCAATTGGCTGGCCATGTGGTGACAGCGCTCAGACATACTGCCACAAATGGCTACCTCGTTCTCACTGCAATGCTCAGGGGCCCAGGAAATCGGATCTGTCAACATTCCAGCAGAATCCACGGGACGAACGGGCCGGGCAGAAGGACAATTGACGATACCGCTTAAGATTCCATATTGAATTTTTGAATTAAGGTTTGTGTTCATGAAGGCTAGAGTGTACTCTGGGCCCATAAGAGCAAGAAGTATAACTGATATGATCCTCCATCCCTGGCATAACTCATTCTCGTCCTCTATAATCCAGTCTTCGTGTTTCTCATCCTGGATCCCGTTGGCTGATATACTATGTAGGCTTCACCAAGGACCACTAACATTGCAGATGAACCCTTGATATTAGTCAGAGGATATGAGAGCCCAGCATCCTTTCATTCAATCAGGGCGTGGTCATTATTATCTCATTAACTAAACACTCCTGCATCAGACCATGTTTGGAGTTCTGAAGTGGGCCCAGGTCCATCCGGACTAAATGTTGAGCACCAAAAATTGGGAACAACAAAGCTGGACTGCATGCAAAAAGCAGTTCCGATTCCCCGGCCTTGGGAGAAGATTCCAGAGATCTTCCACGGAGGGTCATTAACAGACGTCCAATATGCTCTCTTAACTTCTCCATTTGAGGCTGTGTGTGCCGCAAGAACATCGACAAACCCCAGATCACTGATCTTTCAGATCGACTTCATCGTCTCGGAATTACTTAAACTCTATCCGGCTGTTGTGGTCCCGCCGTTGCCACTTGATCACTCGGGTCAATTACCACCGTGACCCAAGAGCCACACGCTCATCACCTGCCCATAGTCATGACTCTCAAGCGTAATTGAATACTTGCAACGCTGAAACCAGCTGAACCGCCCTCCAAAATTCCTGGCAAGACGAAACTCGGCAATCAACTTGGAACCCATCTGATCTTGGATCTAGAGTTTCTATCGGCAAACGTTTGCAGACGACTATCTCTGCCCCTCGTCAATTGATCGGCCACTTGCATCGATCGACCGGTTGACCCTGGTGTGCTCTATATTCATCGTCAATAAAGAGGAAACTTCATCCAAAGCTTGGGGATGTTGCTTCCATTGGTCCAGGCCACACAAGCATCTTGGCATGGGCTATGCATCCACCCGATGGGGCTGAAGGAGCCGCAAGCGGCTAAGGCTGTTCCACGCGACAGCCTTCATGCTACGTGTTGTAAGAGTCATGAACCTTGCTAGCAAGGCTCAATTTAAAGCCCCTGCATCCAACCTGTCCCTGCATCACCCCACTGACAACGGCCTGGAGGCTGAGGCCCTTCAGTGTCGGCTAGCGGGACCCCCGGTAGCGCAGCCAGATCACCGCGCGCCTGATCTGAAAAGTGAAGCGCCAAATATGTACACCATCGTTCGGCAGAGATTCACGCTTGCTAGCGTTGCAACGGCAGGCCCATCAACGTGGAAGGCAGAGACGTCACCACCGTCTCGACTCTAAGATGAAGTACTGGATTGCGAGAGGCTCAATTATTACAGGTCGTTGCCAAGGGCGGCCTCGCCGCCTCCAGGCCCTATTCGGCAATCTATCTAGACTTTTTAGGCTCAACGTCGTGCCGGCCTGTTCCGCCAGTCTGGTGCTCGGTGTCCGTCCTCGCTTGGAGATGAACTCCCTGTTCTGGATGCTACCCTGTCACAGCGACACACGGCTGACTCGACATCTCCTACACAACTCCATCCCCTGCCCTTCGAAACTCTCTTCCCTTCTTCCCGGTCCAGAACCTTGTCTTTCGCTGTGTCGATCTCTTTCCCAGGCTGGTCCAAATCGCTATCACCTTTTGATTCTTCCTCTTCTCCGCTGGCCAATCCACGATCATTGCATTTGCGACTTTCACTACTGTCCAGCGGCGCGCGCTGGGTGCGCTTTAGTATCAATCCCAACCTCAGTCACTCCTTTCTTACTCGGCCTCAATCTGGAGTTGTCGATGGCTTGAGGAATAAGCCTTTCACCTACGAACTATGAAAAACGGCAGCAGCTTGGTTTGAACAAGGACCAGGACAAACTGCTATTCTCCAAACTGTCTCCTTCGACCGAGCCGTCTGTTGACGACATTTCACCGCGGTTATCGACACAATGGACGAGAGCACTGCCAGGTACGGTCCCGACTCGAGGAACCAAGCCAAGAATCCGGAGATTTTTGTAGTGGACGAGGTCGCCGGGACCACGCACTGGGACCTGAATACGACACCGACAGAGACCAATGCGCCGCATGGGCACAGTGCCGGCACAAATATGGAAATGGAGACGAGGCGAGTGGAGGGAACCACAGTAATCGAGGGTGCACAATCAACACGGTCAACAATGGATATCGACCCCCCGAGACCCGCAGTCGTCACGGACAACAACTACAGCGACCTGCCCGAGGTGGTCGAGGCCATACCGCCGTCATGGGACCTCAACGACGACAAGATGCCCGTCATCGTCGACGAGGCAAGCGAGAAGATCGCCGCGATGGACGGACAAATACCGGCGTCAATGCTCTCGCCGTCACTGACCGACCCGGTCCCAGCTTATCCCCACAGTCTCAGGTTCCGGTCGTCAAATCTGAGCACGGCGCCCCTTGTTGCCAATGACCGCAGCGTGCCGAACTCGCCGTACTACGACCAGATGCAGATTCAGGACGAGGAATCGCGCGACGTCAAAGTCTGCGGCATGGGAAGCCGGGTATTCATGTGTGTGGCAATTGGCCTGCTGGTCTTCGTCCTCGTGCTGCTTGCCACTGTCCTAGGCGTAACCCTGACCATGAAGGGGCAGAAATCAAGTAGTAGCTCTGCATCCACCGACATATTAACGATCCTCAACACAACGCAATTAGCTGCGGTAAATTGGACAGACACGACCGGCGTCGCTCGATCGGCTTTATTCTACCAGGAATCCGATAGCAGCATATTAGTCTCCCTCCGCGACTCGGTCAGCAACGAGTGGTATTACAGCAACGTCACGCAAGCAGTTTTGAACATGACCGGCGCGGACAACTTGGACGTTCTCGCCGGCACGCCCCTGGCGGCCGTGACAAACTCGTACCAGGTCAGCTTGTACTATCTGACAAACGACAACTTCGTGTCAGAGATCTGGGCCTCCGACATCATTGGCGAAGTGTGGTACGCGGGAGAACTAGGCACACGCCTGGCGCCACAGGCCATGGAAGGGTCTAAACTTTCCGCCTACTGGCAGATCTGCGAGAACTGCACGAACTCGTTGTTCCTGGCATACCAGGAGCCAGCCGGCAGTATTCAGCTCTGCAATCTCACCAACAACACCTGGTCGTTCTCGGGCACAATCGGTACCGAATTATCCACCAATGGAACAGGATTGGCACTGCGCCCATTTACCGACAACGATGGCACCGGTAAATACGGCACGATCGACAACGCGCTGAGGGTCTATCACTTTGGCACCTCGGGGAAGCTGTTGGAGATTATGCAAGGCCCAGAGACAAACTTCACCTGGGTGGACGGAAGCTCCGGTAGGTTCATTCCACGAGAGAAGGCGGGATTGAGCCGAAAACTGACATTTTCTCCCAGACGTCACATCCAGTAGTGCCGAAGCAATGATCAACCCCAGCCCGGGCCTGGCATCCGTCTCATACGGCGACCACGGGTGGACAAACATGATGGTGGCGTACCTCGCCTCGGACGGCACGCTGACGTCCAGCTTCTGGAACGAGAGCGCCTGGGCGAGCGGCACGCCCACGCTCAGCGGCGGGCCGCCCGGGTCGGCCAATTTTACGGCGATAGCCACGGCGCAGAACCGCATGATATACGGGCTGTCGGACGGGGGCATCTACGAGTACCGCTTCGACGACAGCGGCCCGCTTAATTGGATATACACATCCGACGTGGCGACCAACTGAAGAAAAAACACACTGACTGACGTTGTATAAATCACACACATATTGCGGCGAGGCGTTGACGGTCACGATTCCCAGGATTTGCGCTTTAGCCTTGAATGAGTCTGTTGTAACAATACACATACCATAGTAGGAACTTTCGTCAATCGACATATTTGATAGACATATTTTTCACTTGACCTTGGCTCAATTGGTGCTACTTGTGATGGGTTAGAGAACCACGTCTGCTTGAGATCAGCCTCTACGGTGACATCATGCCACTCCTGACACATTACAGATGCATTACACATATACAAATATATTCTAGGTCAAGTCTCATGTAGTATTTGCAGCAGTCACTATTTTGCTAGGATCAAAATTGCCGCAGCATTATCTATTAATAAGTGTTTCTCAAGTTGTGGAGACGGTCTTGATTCGTAAAGATCTCAAGTGGCAATGCCTCATTCGGAACACCAAAGGCCTTTGGTTTCAACTAGGATAGTTTTGTTTCTCAGATCATCTTTTCATGCTTAGTAACAAGTTTCAAGCATATCTATTCCTACCCAGGGCGTTGATCACTCTTAGAGTTAGGCTCGCCACCCTATGTCCACTCCATGCCAACCCTGTGTACGAAGCCGCTGTTGGCTGACTTGTGATCATGGCTATCACCTGTCGGCGGAAGCTTTCCAAAGAAGAACAGCATACGTCTTGGTACTGGTAAACAAGTATCCATGTATTCATGTTGCCTAACGTGTCTCCCAGTTTTGTGGCAGTGAAGGTATGCTGCTGGACAAGTGAATGCTCATGTCGCCGAAACAACACTTGGGCGCATTCTGCACTTCTATTCAATACCATTTTTCGGCACGTCATTGCTTGATTCCGCATTCATTTGATGTATGGTGCAGCAGGACGGTGGTTCTACCCAGGTATGCACTCAGAGCTGGTGGAGCAAAGGCGTGGATTCGCAAGGTGTAGTGTAATTTTCAGAGCACCCGGGATAGCACCAAATGAAATGGATCCGACAAGGCGAACACAATCAATCATTTTGCTATGATAAAATTTCGCATCTGTCAGGTTCAACCTGATATTTCGTTGCTAGCCATGTCCACATATCCGGGCGTATCATCGGAGAGCGCCGAAGACGTGGTGCTTATCGACACTTGAACTAATCAGCCGTCACCTGCCGTAACACAAACACCTTCCCCACGTTTATGAAATTCACTAGTATAAAGACCGCCTCTCCGCAGGCCCGTCTGACGATTTGATTCTCCGGAGCATCAGCGTGGCCAAACAGGATCCTTTACCACATCATCTCATACCTGCCAGTCAGTCCTCTCATCGCTCCAAGGAAAACTTTGTCCGACGCTACCATGGCGACGAAGTACGTTGATAGGCAAATCCCCAAAGTGAGTGAGGTCCCCGTTGTTGGTCATGCATTTGTTCTCTGCGGCAGACGGCCGGATGCTGGGAGTTCTGTCTGCCAGCTTTGCCACAACGCTGCATTTGACTAACATATCAAGGTCTCGCTGCGAGACTTCGAGAACAGAATAGACGAGATCACCTCAGAACTGTCTGATGCGGCGGAGAATGTCGGCTTCTTCTCGATCGTTGACCACGGGATTACTCAAACGGACGTTGACAAGGCCTTTGCCAGATCGCAGGCCTTCTTTTCCCTCCCGGACGATGTCAAGGCCACTGTGCCGTGGACTCCCCAAAACGTTGGCTGGGAGAAGAATTCTCAAGTACGGCCATCCACAGGTGCACCAGACAACAAGGAGTCATACCAACTACAGTATGGCGAGAACATGCTCTCTGGCGGAAAAGGCGACAATGGATATACCAGCATGTGGATGAGTGACACTCACCTTCCTGGATTCAAAGACGATTGCCTAAAATTCATGCATCAGACCCAGGAGGTGTCAAACAAACTCATGGTCTGCCTTGCCCGAAGCCTGGGATTTCCAGATGCGTACTTCCTTCAGTCTCACGATCCTTCCGACCCAAAGTGTCAGACCGTCCTGAGACTACTACACTACTTCCCCACGCCCCAAACCAACGACGGAAAAGTCTGGCATAGGGCGGGAGCCCACGCCGACTGGGGCCTTATCACGCTCCTCTTCCAGCGCGAGGGCGAGAGCGGTCTAGAGATTTGCCCCGGGCGTGAGGCTGTGACCGAGTTTGGGCTAGGCGACACCTGGACCAAGGTCAACTTCGAACCGGGCGCGATAATCTGCAACATCGGAGACATGTTGATGCGCTGGTCTGACGACCGGTTCAAGTCGACGTTCCACCGCGTGAAGGCGCCCTCGGAGCCGGGTGACTATTTCGGGGAGCGGTATTCTATCGCGTACTTTACTCAGCCAAGCAAGGACTCGGTCATCCAGGGGCCAAAGAAGAAGTACTCTGAGATAACAGGGCGGCAGTTCATTGCAAATGCTATGAACGCGCATTTTGCGGCTCTGAAAAAGAAGGTGGAAAGTCAGGATGGACAGGCCGACAAGATTCCATCAGCTGAGGTAACACCGATTGTGAAGGCCACTGCTTGAGATGACGGAGGGGGGTGAGTCCAACATTGAGGCATATTCCGATAAATTATTGACATCAAATTGCATCTCACCACTTCTTCCGTTCCGAAATTTGTTGAAAACGAATTCACTGTCAATGATGTTCCTCCTCCTCCTGCTTAGAACGCGTTTTCCCCAGGGGTAACCGACCATGTTGGTGCTGTGAAATCTAACGCCCTTGATAATCTCAAAGATTCCGGGTCCACGTATACTTTCAGACGGGGTCCTTGATCACCCGAATCTACCTGGTACACTCGGAAAATGACGTAGATCTCACTGTTATTTCGTTCTGAAAGGGTAACGTTTCTCATCTGGCCGAGATTTATCAATACTAGTAGGTTTGCGCAGTCTAACTTGGAGTGTCTTCACTTACTCTCTGATACTGGGCATTGCTCATGTAGAATGGGGCGTCACAGGATGATGTGGTTGTCTTGACCTCAATGAAGTATTTGGGAGTTTGTCCAGTCCACCTGTCTCTGTCCAGGTAGTGGTTGCGTATCAGCAAATCCGTCAAGACTCCACCAGTGTCAGTGTACGTGATGTCCGAAGTCTCTCTTCCCGTCCATGGATCCATGGTGGCATAGTCCGGATGTACAGTAACGTAGTGGCGCATGTTGCTTTGCCAATTGGCCCTCGAGAAGTTGGGAAGTGCGGGATCCAAATGAGCCAGCAGCTCAAAGACCTGTCCGGTCACGTCAGATTGGACTTGAAGAAACTCCAGTGGGAAGAAATGACCTACGAATAATTCTCCTGCGGCGCCAACCTTGCAGTCCCTCTCGAACTGATCCGAACCATGAATATTCGAGCTCCCTCTCCAACCTGTGTTGGCTTGGTTTTCGTTCCGGCTAGGAATTGTACTCGTTCTTGCTGAGGCAATGACCCTTCCTAAGACGCGAACATAGTGTGTGTCACGGGTCGGTAATTCCTCTAATGGTGTGGCTGGCCTGGACTGTGCTGCCAACCTCACTGGGAGGGCATGCGACTCGTTTTCTGTTGAATCGGGTGTGAAAGACTCGCTTGGGTGGCTTCCTGAGTAATTGTCTGAAGAACTTTGGCGCATTGTGCCCTGAGCTGGCGCAGGAGTGTCCACAACCTCCAAGCCGTCATCATCATCAGAGTCCATCTCAGATGGAAGTTCATCGGGATATGCGTCACGGTTGTGAGTGCTACCTGCAATTATGCCACATTCATCCAGAGTGGTTGGCACTTTTTTGAGAGGCGTGTTCCAAATGTCTTTAACCGCTAGGACTGCCTCGAGGCTCATCTGATGTTGAAATTGAGACCCTCCGTCTGTCATGAGCCACTGAAGAATTCTTTCTGGGAGGTGTTTGCTGAAAGCATGCTGTTGAGAGGCCTCTTCGCGCGGCAAATACACCTTGAGGTTTGAACTTTCCTCGTGAATATGCATGCTCATTGACCCTCCCTGAGCCTTGTGGGGAGATCCGTCTTGTGAGAGGATAAGTTCATGAAAGGTCTTATCAGTCGCGAAGATCTGTACATTTCGTAAGAGCTCATAGAGAGCATCTGAATGCGCTGTATTTTTCATGCGGGGACTTTCGAAATGCTCAGCAATTCTATAAAGTATTCAGTAAGCTTGTTCCATAATCACGTGAGGATGCATGCATACCTCAGGAGCGCGTGGGCTCTCTTCCGAAAATGGTGTTCGAGTCGGGGAATCGGTTGGGCACCGGCTTGTTGGACAGAGGTAATTTGCCTTACACATCGGGAAATATACCTGTGTTCAAGTTGGGCCCATTTGAGAAAGTAACGAAGCCGGACTACCTCTTCCAGGCTGAAATCGAGGAGCTTTACACAGTTCTCGAATGGCGATCCCAGAGGCTCAATATCCACGATGCAGAACTCGGTTCCTGATGATACACATCGAACTCCCCCTCCTGGATACCTCACAGGGAAGATGTTACTCTCCGCAAGTTCTGCTTGCTGTTCCTGATCACATTCTGAGCGAAGAAGAGAGTTGACCGTCAGTAAGGATGCCTTGACCTCCTCGACAGAGATTGGTTGTCGGCCACCCGCCTCTTTCAACTCGTCGATCGCCATGCTCAGCGTCACTGGCCGAACCCCTAGAGCATCAACGAAGAAGTCGTGCAATTCTTCGTAGTCGCTGTGGAGAGAGACCATATCCCTGAGACGAGCAGCGGTGGACCAGACGCATTGAGATGTTGTGCGCCACGACGGGCCCTCGTCCGATACCACATAAATTAGGGCGTGATCCTCGAACTGACCCCTGAGCCAGTTTCGAGTAAGTTCTTTGGCTATGTCAGATTGCCACAGGCTGTCGATTGCTTTGTACACAATGGTGATGATGTCACTGTCCTCTGAGCCAGAGTCCCGGATGCGTTTGAGCTCTTCAACGTAGATCTCCACTGTACAGTCAGATATGCCCAAGGTATCGCAAAAGAGTCGCTTGATGTCTTCTCTCTTTTCAGGGCTCGTAGAAAGCCAGGGTTCATAGGCGATCTCGAGGACAAACTTCGTCTGCAGTTCTTGAGCTGCACTCCTTTATTTTGAGGTCAGTGAGGTCATGGTCCGGCTTGCATGACAAGCTGACCAACTTGGAGAAAATGGAAAATTTACATACCAAACACAGTTCTCTGGATACACCCAGGTATTCGAATCGGCAGTTGGTATATAGATAGCGTTGGCATAATAAAACGCCTCACTGTGTGTGCGTTTGTGTCAGAGCAATGCAGGTAACCACGACATACGAGGAAAGCTTTGCGCGTACCATATCCGGCTTTTCGCTTTGTTGTCTCGTGAACCTGCCAAGTATTGATACTGGATATGACAGTACAAGTCCAACAACTTGCTTTCGCTCGGAGGAGTGCATCCTCTTTGCAGAATTTGCGTCGAGGATCTCAGCATATCCAAAGCAAACTCGAGATCGTCCACGGGCTTTCCACCGTTGAGAACCCGTATAAGTCTATCCCAGTCTTCTGGTATGGTGTCGGGGAAATTGTCCGTGTCAAGCCAAAGCCATGGGAAGGACGCGCCATCCTCCACGAATCGTGTGACGAGAGTCTTGAGCCTTTCAATTGGGACATAGGCGTCCTTCAGACAAACCTGGTGATGCCCTTGGCACAAGACCTCTGTGTTTTGAACACGTGCAATGAATTCAGACGAGAAGGGCCGATTGCGGAGGTAATACATACGAAGGGCTCCGAGGAATCTTTCTGGGCGTTCTTTTTGCAGATATTTGGCAGCGCCAGATAGACCTGAGGTCACAAGAACCACGTAATCTTCAACATCGAGGTGGCGGTGGAACCATTCAACCCAAGTGAGCGCTTGATTTGGAGGATTCTGTGGAGGATCCTCGAAGTATCCCTCATCCATGAAGTAATGAGCCTTGAATCCCGATGCGTTGGAACCAGGGCCCGAGAGCGAGCCGCCCCCTTTCAACAACTCCCAAGGGCTGTACGGCGTCCTATCGGTGGCCATGTACATGTAGTCTTTGAAAGGCTTCCGTATACACTTATCTTGGTCAAGAAGGACAATTTTTGAGTAGGAATCTTTCTCCGCGCCTTCCAATTGCTGAGTCAGGTAGAGAAATGTGAGATGCTGTTTCGAAGTTTGCACCGATACGTCAGGCAGCCTGGCCTGCTCATATATCTCCAAAATCTTTCTCCGACCCAGGGTTTTAGAGGCTGTCTGCACACCCAAGTCTTGGAAGAGCCTCTTTCTGTGCGTGTTGGTTATGGTGTCGTCAATAATCCGGAGCCCTATGTTCGTGGGTATGTCTATTCCATCAACCTTGGCGAAGAAAACTGAACCACTTGTTGCCGAAACCCAGGTGCCTCCTTTGAGAGGCAACAAGGCCATGTCTCTCAGACTGCCAATAGTACGGCTCCATTTCTTGGCGAAAGGTAGATGCAGCAATTTCGCTGCCTGTGTGTGCCAACTGGTCGTCGTTGTGTCTGATCTCATGCGTGATTGTGCGCCACGATTGAGGTCTGCTGCAAGCCACCTTGTGATATGTTCCCAGTCGGCGACATTGAGCCCGTAATCTGTTAGAATTTCCAGATCACTTTCCTCATATTGCTGAGAAACGATTTCATGTGGATCTCCGTCGTCGAATAAAGGTTCTCCATCTGCATAATTAGCGTCTGTCAGGCGCACAAGGTCTCCGATTAGGTGTCGATCGAATTTCTTGTGGCAGTACAACACAGGGATCTGGCTCAAGCGATCGGCGATTTTGTTTACCAAGGACTGCCATAAGGGTCCCCAGTTCTTGTCGTCCCTGTCTGGTAAGTACCTCATCCACTGGAGGCGTAAGCCGTCATGCTCACAGAACTGTAACACAGCTCTTGCAAACGCATCAGCAACTCCATCGAGTAGCGCAATGTTGCGCAACGAGTCTTTGACGATGTCTTGCCGACTAGCATCAGTGACGAAGTCGGCCTGGATGATGAACTTGAAGCCCGCTGGCCGGACAGGAAGGTACACAAATATGTCCTGTGGCTCGATGATGGGAGTTGACGTCTCTGATAGTGGAAAAGCGAGCACAATCTGCGAGGTGTGGTCTGCCTGTCCGGAGTAGGTTCGATTTTCGTGTCGCGGAATATCCGTTGCTTGGTGGACCGTCACATGGTAATGCTTGACATGCTCTTGCTTGTTTCCATTTCCAATGACAGCCCGCGTCAGGACCGCGTGATTGACTTCTGGGCGTTGGATTGAGTATTCCGCGGAAGATGTTTCGGCTCCCTCAATGTCGTGGAAAGCAACTCGAATGATTCTCAGATTTTTCATAAACAAGAGAATGGTCTCTTGAAGCTCATGAAACTGTTCCTTGATGATTTGGTGCGTCTTTTCCAGGGTATCAGAGTCTCCAGTGTCGTGAAGATGAAGAGTGAGTCTCGTCAATGACGAGTCTCGCTCTTCCTGGGTCTCTTCCCAGATAGGGGAGATCATTCCCATTCCAGATTCACCATTCCTGTGACGAAACGAGAAGGAGAAGGAGCCGGATTGAATATGGGCTTTCCAAGCTGCCATGAAAACAGACTTGAATCCGATTCCTTTCTCCCCGATGTATCCCTGAGATCCTGTCTTTGAGCTTTTGCCAACAGAGCAAATCGCTTCGAGATTCTCATTGGTGAAACCGTCTTCGTTGCATTCCATAATGATCCGGCGAGGAAAGACGCGGAAGGATACACAGGGTGCTGCGCCGAGGGCTGCCGCCTTAGCGTAGCTATTGTCATCGGCGTTTTGCAGCAGCTCGAATACGAACCGGGCTTTGCTGGTATACAGATTCTTGGCCAATCTTTGTATGCAGAGAGTCAATGAATTGTCTGAAGGTTGGTACATAAGGCTTTATCTCACGTAATCACACTGGATCCAATCATCTCGTCCTTCTTCAGAAAGGCCTCTTCAATCTCACGACGCAGCCCAGGCTCTATTGCCCGCAATTTCTCCTCGCCAAGGTAACCATGATTCTTGGCGATCTGCTGGACGAGCTCTTTCGCTCTTTGTTTAGTGTTGGGGACAGCCATGATCGCGTTCGTACAGGCGGACACGCAGCTCGTTGGACGAAGAGCCTCAAGACCGTAGACAAGCCCTTCAACAGTGTACTGTGAGAACAATCCTGACTAGCTGCAGAAGTGACTTTGTTTTCACCCACGCAGTTCGTTGGAAGTCCTCAACACCAAAGCTGATGACAGCAGCTCAAGTGTAGTTTTAAGGGTCAGGGCGAGTCGGTGTCTTTGGATTCATATGTGCAGAAAATATGTATTGTTAGAAGGTGAGCGATCAAATAAGAATCATGGGAGCCATGAATCCGGGACAACTTAATCAGATAAATGTCTGCGATCGGCAATGGGTGGATAACCACACCTGATCGTTATCCTTGCACCAACAGATTCCTCTTGGAGCCAACCACAATGTGCGCTTGTTGAAAGCTGAGCATATTCAGCCTCTCGGAAAATGCAGGCGCAAGGGTAAGTGTCAGTCACGATGCAGGTCAAAGTGGAATGACCACCGTACATACGTTGTAATCTCGGTCCAGAGACCGCTTTGGAGGTCGCTTATGCAGTTGCATCAGGCGCCCGACCATTAGGCCCACCATCTCGAGCTGTAAAGGGGAGGCGTAGCTTTGAGCATCGCGCCCAGCGCGGTAAAGTGAGTGGAGCTTCCACAGGCGCAGTCTCTGGCCCATCAGAAGTAGCAGCTGCTCATTACCTCTTCATCAGACCTGCAGGCCCCTCTTTGAATCCCACTCTCCATTCTGAAAGGCTCACACAGTTTGGCACAGGCTGCAACCCTATAGTAAACCAGTTGGGACGACATTAATTGGAATTGCAACAACAGGCTTCATAGCTGCGGGCTCAGAGCTAGTTTTCGGGAAACCTGTGGTAATTGACAGCAATATCTTGGAATTAAGCACACCAGGTTCGGAAAGATATGATGTATTCCTTACTCCCGCATACATGCTGCCTGTAGGTGATGTAATTTGGGAGCCTTCTGACCATACAAACCGATCGAGACAAGTTGAATTTATCAGGAGAAGCCAGCAAATTAAAGATCATATGCTATTACCGACGGCTGCCAGGGCCAAGACTCCAAAGCGAAGAATGCAGTCGCTCTCAACACCAACTGTCGACCCGTTTACTGCCAACTCACATCGGAACACCCATGGCAGTCTGGGCATCCCTGATCTTCGTCTCCTGCTTCACCAGTGTCTGCGACAGCTTGAACAAGCGATCCCTCTCGTCTCTGATGGCTGCTCTGACATGGGTCGCAGCATTGTGCATGCCATCCTGGATCTGCGTCTTAAGCACGGCCTCCAGGCTCTCGAGGCGCTTGGTCGACCTGGCCATGGCGGTGCGCACCTTGTTGAGGCTGTCCTGGCTGGCCTTCATCATCGCCGCGGACGGCGCGGCGGAGGACGCAGCCGAGGGCGTCCCGATGACAGCCGAGGAGGGCCCGCTGCTTGAAGGGGGCGCCATGCCCGGTGTGGCAGTGAGGCTGGGGTCATGTGCGGCGGTGTCGCCCCCGTTGGCGGGCTCGGGGATGGCAGAGGGTCCCGGGATGCCGGCCATGGGCGTGTCGGGCGCGATGGGGCCATCCAGGTCGAAGGCGAAGGAGGGCTCGCTGCCGCTGCTGTTCAGGTAGGCCTCGCATTTTGTGAGGTGGTTCTTCATGCGCTGGATGTTGTCGGCGCAGGCGTCCTTGTTGCAGTGGAGGCAGAAGGCCCGCTTCTGGGCGTGTGCCTCATCCTGAAGGCGACATTAGCCAGCTGTGGCCACGGGTGGGATGCTTGCAGGTGTGATAGTGCGATGGTGTGTCAGGGATGGGATGGGATGGAGACTCGGTGGGATGAGATTAGATCGACGCGGCGTTCAGAACGCGCTGTAGCTTTCGTCGCGCAGGGAACGAACAGGATACGCCGATGGATGCAACCGAGACAAGGGTGCAGCCGTGTAGACCGACACTCACCTCGTAAGTCCGGAAGTGGATCCTCGTGTCACTGTCCAGTTTTCGAGGCATGGCTGCTGTCTGTTCTGTTCACTCCCCTTCCCCTTCGGCGGCCTGCTGTCTCGCAGTGCTGTTCCGCTTCGACGCGGAGGGATGCATGTAGGTTGACGGTAGAGTGGACTCGAGCGTTCAGAACGATGGTCCGATGCCGCCAAAATTTCAAAGTTACGCGCCCGTCCGTCCAGACCCTAACCCTATGAACGTCGACCTTCTCCCTTCACTTAGACTACCATGAAACCATGATGTCCCCACTCAGCTCACAGCGTTCATGTCCTTGACAAGAATCTCACCGACCAGTGATACTGTCTGGCAAAGACTCCAATGCTTACTATCTGTGTGCATCAAAACATCGTTTACGTGTGTTTTGTCTCCGGAGCGGCTGTCAGGCTTTTGTATACGATATCCTCCACCAACGCCCTCAGTCTCACCATTTTGGGATGCACAGGCTGTCTGATATTGTATCCAGACTACCTACTTCACGCAATGCACTTGTGTATGCAGCTCGAGTCTTTCAATTCCCAGCTGCTATCAAGTAAGGTGGTGAAGGAGCCTTTGTGAGTTGCGGCTGACAGTCTCCGCAGCAAGCACTTGACGCGCCTGGATTGAGAACGTCCCCAGGCTCTTTCGTGTGGGTCTTTAGGCCAGTCAATTGCATGTGGAGGAAGCATTCACAGTTTTGACACGCTCTCAAAAAGGCGGAAATCCCTGTTCAAGGATTTCCCAGCAGGGGTTGCGGAGAGCCTTCCCGCATGGCAGGTCCCGAGGTCTGGATGCATGGCAACGGCTCTTCCAGAGAAGGGCCAAAAAGGAACAAAACATACAACACCGGGTATTCGCTGGTCGTCACCGACCCAACTACTAATCCAGCGGTTACCAGCTTGTCTATGGGAGAGCGGACGGGATCCCGAATTTTCTGATACCTATGGTCGTATGTGCTTGATTTAGCACGATCGTGGACTATATGTGGAGTTCTCCTGACTCAAACGCCAGAGACGGGGCGGATGGCCTCACTCCCCCCTGCAATACAATGAGTTTTGAGCTTTGTCAAGAGCTCGGATTCTTTAGGATTGGCGAAGCATATTCCTATCTCTGGTGTACGGGTGAGCTCCTTCACTCCAGGTTTGACTGGACAATCTCAGGCAGACGGTCTCAATGCTCCGCTGACAGTGAAACTCACAAGAACAACGCCGAGTTTCAAGGGCCACATGAATTTGAAGATAATGTCCAAAATGCAGGAGCGAGTTGGTTTCCAGGTAACCTCAGACTCAGGCTGCCTTTGCGCTGTCTCGATGAGATTAGAGAATCTGTTAGAGAGAACTTCCAAATAGGTCATACCATCACAATTCAGTCATTCCCCTCGCCCGTGTCAAAGAGCAAGATGCCCTCGTTTGCCAATTCAACCAGCGTAAATTTGTTCTGTCAAGCCCTCAAGAATCATCATGCGACCAGGTTTGAGTTCCAAGGTTGTGAGAAGCTAAGAAGAAAATAAAAGAAGAAAACAGGTCATGCAGCTGAACCACAAATCTGTAACGGTCAATGCAAACCAGAAAGTGTGGGTCAGAAACGCCGTTCAGAGGCGCCCTTTCGGACGGATCCGAGCTGCTGAGCACGCAATGTTTGGGTGCTTCCAGGTGGCTGCCACCATTCTTGCCACGGGTTGAACGAACATGCGACTAATTAGACAAGGTATTGCAATTTGTAGATACCTATCATTCCGGCCTAGTTGCGGAATTATTTTTGATCAACATGGGCTTCTCTAGACACAGTTCGTGCTTTCCTGCAGTATCGGGCTTCAAGATACGCAGATACATGTGAACATGCTCTATTAGTTACGATTGGGTTTCCAACAATGAGCAAATTAAGAGAAGCTATAAGTTTTACGGAAATCTGCAAGGAATCTTTCCGCAAAAGGCTTGAGGCGATGGGTCGTCTCCATGGCTACCACCGCGACCTGAGACATCCGGGTCGCGACAGGAATGAAGCTTCATCATATCAACCAAGCAAGAATGTCCCGAACACGGAAACAACAAAATCAATAGACTATTGTTTAATCGAGCTGCCTCGCCTTTTCCGACCATCGTTGGTCTCCCATTCACTTCGCCTGCTCCGACGTCAAAATCCTGACCGGCACAGTCAAAGTCATCCACAATGCAGCTCGACATCTACTGGACGACGCTGCTGGTCCTCCTACCGACAGTAATCATCCTCACAGGCCGAAACATTATAATCCGGCCCCTGGCGCGGATCCAGTCGAGATGGCAAAAGGTCAACACAGAGGAGAAGCTCGAAGACGACCCCCCGAAGCCTGCTGATGAGGCGGAGCCAAGATCCACAGATGACGACCTGAGGAAGTTCCGCCGCGGCTTCCTGAGCATCTACCTCCTCGTCATGTCCTCCGAGTGGCTGTCGGGCCCGTACCTGTACGCCCTCCTCCGCGACGACAGGGCCCTCCCCGAGCCGGTCGTGGTTGGGCTGTACGCCACCGCGTATACATCAGCCGCTGTCTCCGCGCTCGGCGTGGGTTTCCTCGCGGACCGGTACGGACGGCGGAAGGCCTGCTTGGCCCAGTGCCTGATCCACTCCTGCGCCTGCCTGACCGTTGTGTTTGGGGGTGATTGCCTCCCTGTGCTGTTTCTCGGCAGGGTCTTGGCGGGCACGGGGCTGACGCTGCTGTGGACTGTGTTTGAGAGCTGGATGGTGACTGAGTGGAATGCGAGGGGGCTGGACCGGGGCGGGGCGGAGGGAGGGCATGGCGGGTTGAGTGAGATGTTTGGTGTAATGACAACGACGAATTGCATGGCTGCAATCGTCGGTGGGCTCTTTGGGCATTGCGTGGTTTCGGTGTTCGGGTCGAAGACTTGGCCATTCTGTGCCGGAATAGTGAGTTACTTCGTGCAGCGGCCCTGAATTGCAAGGGGTGCCGAGTGTAGCAGTGGACTAACTGGCTGCTCTAGGTCCTGGAAGGTGTCGCAGCGATCTTGATGCTAAAACGATGGGTAGGAGCCTATGATCTCGGCGAGTGGGACGAATGTTTACTGACGACTCGATCAGAACGAGAATTTCGGCGTGGAGCAACAGCTCAGCGAAAGCAATCAAGAGTTTCTTGCGCCCGAGGCCAGTGGCACTGGATGGCTTGGTGGTAAGCCCCTAACAGTTCCATGCTCTCTTGCCTTGGCTAACAACAGACACAGATGGCCGCATATGGGCTTTGACCTTTGTGACGTGCTGCTTCGAGGGCACGGCGTTTCTTGTGATCTTCCTCTGGCCCAGCGTCTTACAGGGTGCACACGAAACAGCATCTGCCGATGCTGACCCAGTCGAGATACCTTACGGCGTCATTTTTGGGTCATTTATGGCCGCGATGATCATTGGGGCACTCTTCTTCAGTACGTCGTCAAAGTCAATGAAGACTCCGGCGGCCCCAGTTTGGCTCCTCCTGGGCGCCATCTTCCTGGCCTGCCTCAGCCTATTGCTGTTGTCGGTTCTTGAGGTTGAGGTTCCCCTCTACTTCTCGTTCTTGACGTTCGAGGTCGCGAATGGCATATACGTGCCCAGTATGGCATATATGCGCGGGGTGGTCGTAGACAGCAAGAGTCGCGCTGGGATCTACGGCCTGATGAAGATCCCCCTGTTCATCTTCGTTATCCTCGCCCTGGGGATCACAGCAGAAGGTGAGTTGTCGATGCTGACAAGGGAATCACTCCATTTGCTGACAAAGTAACAGGCAAGGGTTTCCGGTGCTTCGTGTTCGCTTCCTCATCGATGTCTCTCCTTTGTGCGGCGGTCGCACTACTGGTCGAATTCCGGGCGAGCTTGAGTGGTTCAGGAGGATCTGGTCATGTCTTGCAGGGACGGATTGAGGGTGAGGATGTTCTTCATGGCGATAGCGAGTCTAAAGAAGACGGAGTCATTAGAGAGGGCGAAGGGGGTCTGGGCAAGAGGCTTGACGTCTCGCCATGAGGGTTGGGCAAGAAGGGTATAATTAGATTCGTCTGTCATGATTTGACATTGCCCAGAAATAGCTCTCGTCTCCAGGAAACTTGCCTATCGGTGGGCATTTGCTATTTCTTCTTCTTCGTCCTCCCAATCCCCGTTCTCCTCGGCCTGCTCATTCGTCTTGGCCTCCGCATCGCCCTCCAGTCCCTCGCTGTCGAACTCACCCTCATCGTCCATGTAGTCGTACACATCGCTTCCAAGATCATCGAGATCCATCTCATCGTCGTCACCTTCCTCACCATCCTTCTCATTCTTCTGTCCGCGCTTTGCCTTGCGTTTCTTCTCGACGTTTTCCCGCTGCTCTTTCCTGCGAGCCTCTTTTTCTTGTCTGCGCTTCTGCCATACCTTTTCAAGCTCTTGGATCTCCTCTTTTGATTTGTTGATATACTCGTGCCACATGACCTTTCCGCCGCAGAGCCCCTCCTCCACTTTGGTCAATCGCAACTTCATGCGCGGTCCAAGTTCGACAAGCTTGACTGCTCGCCGTTCTACCCTGTCGTTGGTCTCGGCTACCTCCTCCTCTTCCTCTTCCTCCTCGGCTGCAGCGGCGGCGGCAGCAGCACGTCTTGCCGCGACCTTCTTCCGCTTGTCGGCCTCAAGAACCTCCACCTCGGCATCTGTGTCAACCTCGCTACCACTGGTGGCATCAGTGGTGTAGCCGTCGCCGTTCTCGCCCCCAATCATGTAATCTGCGATGTCCTGGAGCTTGCTCAAGTTGGGCAGTTTGCCCTTCCGGCTCTTGCTGTTCATTAACCTCTCTGCCACATTCAGCCTCTTGACAGCTTTGGAGACGCCCGTGACCTTGGTCGTGATCGCATAGTGTCGGAAGTTTAATATGTAAGAGCCGTCATCTTCTGGGGATCGCTCGCGGTTGAGAAGAAGCACTCGGCGGATCGACTTCAAGGGCGCAACCTGGGGATTGATTGGTGGGAAGAGGCCATGGAATACACTTGTGACAAGTGTTTCGAGGTGTCGGGGTATCTTGTCAGAGCCTTTTCCAGGCTCACTGGTCAACGAGTTCATGACGAGCTATGAGAGGGTCAGCGCGTTACGACATCGTCAACTTCACAGAGAAGAGCGTACCAATGGCGGGGTGATGTACTCCTTGCCACCACCCAAGGGGTGTTTTTGCGCCCGCTTGACGTCTCTTGCCAGAGAGTACTTCTCGACTCGGAAGTTCAGTGTTGGACCTTGGGGCGTGGTGGACACACGCAGATTCGTGTTTCCAGACGACGACCTCGAGAAGAGCAGCAGGTGGGTGACGCCCAGGGGGCCGCACATTGTAACGTAGTCTCGCAGCTTGTTGGCCTTCCTCTCCTTCAGGCGACTTGCCGTGCCAGGCTCCATCACTTTGCGCACGTCCGTGGCCAATTGGCTGATGCTCGAGCCGACCTCGCCTGCACCGATCCGGATGACCATGCTCTTCGGGTCATTCTTGTCGATCTTCCCTGCTGAGACGGGGGCGCCATTTTTGGCATTGGGATTTGCCGCAGCATGGGTTCTCTTCTTGGTCCGCTTCTTCGCCATGATGTTGTGTTATGTGGTGGTTGCTGAGCGGTTGTAAATACAAAAGCACGTATGCTTTGCGGCCTGGTGTTGATGAGACAGGCTCCTTGCTACGCCCCGAGAAGGAAACTTGCAGCAGCTCTCTCCCAGAAAAATTTCAAGTGGGGCCATTTGATAAGCCGGATAAGCATCCCTGTTATGGAGGGTCCCTCCAAAAAGAACAGGCCCCTAGCCCACTTCAGCCTGCGAATCCAACCCTGCTGGCCTGGTTCATCTACAAGCTTTCGAGCTAAGATACACTAGTGCCCCATAAAAAAGATCAATCACTTGGGATCTCTTAGATTTGTATCGTCTACCATCTTGTTGCCCTCCAACCTGCACAGTCGATCTCTACCAGACAGCAGCACCTTACCTCCTCACCTTCCTCCTAGCCTCGCAGTCGACACCCTTGTATTCTGCCTCTACCAGTCGATACCTTTATAACCTCCCTCCTCCTTGTCATCCGGGTTTCGGTCGGCAATCATGGCGGGCGATCAGGTCGCGAAGCGGCAGAAGATATCCCATTCATCTCCTGGCCCAGCCTCCCCGTCAGGCGCATCCTCGTCCTCTAGTGGCTCGGATGTTGAACAAGAGGAAACAAACACTGCCGGAGATGCTCAGGTCACCAAGACCTTCAAGGACCTGGGAGTCGTCGACACCCTCGCCGAAGCATGCGCGACGCTGAAATACGAGCATCCCACCCAAATCCAGGCCGAGTCGATCCCCATAGCCCTCCAGGGCAAAGATATAGTCGGTCTCGCAGAGACAGGCTCCGGCAAGACCGCTGCGTTCGCATTGCCCATTCTGCAATCGCTTCTCGACAAGCCGCAACCTTTCTATTCCCTTGTTCTCGCGCCTACGCGTGAGCTGGCTTTCCAGATCGGCAAGACTTTCGAGGCTTTGGGCGCAGTAATAGCCTTGAAAGTATGCACTATTGTGGGAGGCATGGAGTTCACGCCGCAGCAGATTGCTCTTGGGAAGAAGCCACACATCATAGTCGCCACTCCTGGCCGAATCCTGGACCACATGGAGCGGACCAAAGGCTTCAACCTGCGCAACCTGAAGTACCTGGTGTTAGACGAAGCCGACAGGCTGCTGGAGCTCGAGTTCGGTCCGGTCATCGAGGTATGTGCAGCGCCATGAATTCTATGTTATGCGATTTACTAAGCTCTACGACAGAAAATCCTGAAATTCCTGCCTCGCGAACGCAATACCTTCCTCTTCAGTGCGACGATGAGCTCAAAAGTCGAGAGCTTACAGCGTGCGTCTCTTCGCGAGCCCGTTCGAATCAGCGTCAAAGAATCCAAGTACCAGACGGTCAAGACTTTGATTACGAACTACATCTTCATTCCTCACAAGCACAAGGATACATACCTTATCTACCTTCTGGCGAACGAGTTCACGGGCCGATCGGCTGTCATCTTCACACGGACTGTCAACGAGACGCAACGAGTTGCCATTCTCCTTCGGACGCTAGGACTCGGGGCTATCCCGCTCCACGGTCAGCTAAGCCAGTCAAATCGACTGGGTGCCTTGAATAAGTTCAAGACGGGCAACAGGAACATCCTCGTGGCGACAGATGTTGCTGCGCGTGGCCTAGATATTCCAAACGTCGATATTGTGGTAAACTACGACTTGCCTGGCGACAGCAAGACGTACGTTCACAGGGTCGGACGAACGGCGCGTGCTGGCAAGAGCGGCCGCGCTCTCAATATTGTGACACAGGTGAGTAACATTCGGTTGCATTTGACGCCTTGAATGCTCAAAATCATTGACACGGTTGCAGTACGACGTTGAGGTGTTCCAGAGGATCGAATTTGCTCTCGGTGATAAGCAGAGCGAGTATCCTACTGAAAGGGAAGAGGTGATGGTCTTCAGGGCCCGCGTCGAGGAAGCGCAACGGCATGCCAGAAACGAAATGAAGAACCTCCACGCAGATCGAGACAGTGGCAGGAAGGGCGCCACCTTGAAAGGACGACACAGACAGGACAGACCAACAGCAGGCGGGAAGGGTGGCAAGAGGCGTCGCGACGACATGGATGCTGAAGAGGGCTGATTGCCCCTACGAGTAGCCCGCCGATCAGCAAAGCCTCAACTCCGGCTTAGACTACGCCGCTTGTGTTGCTTGTGGTTCTAGTCTAGGTTCACATTGTCCCATGGACTCCGATCCGCGGTCTTCGCGGCGTTAGGAAGGTCTCACCGCCCAGATTTGTATGATCTGTTTGGACATATTCTTTTTCGCAAAAAGTGGAAGCAGCCTCAAAATTCAACCCTTGGTGCCACGATGAACCTCGCCCCAACGTAGAATGTTGGAGCCTTGTGATGCCGTCTGCTTGCTGACAGCGACGCACCCACTATTCTCAATCCTCCGGACCTCGCTTGCAAGCTGTGCTCGGCCCGCCCGCCGTTCAGCTCCCGGGCTCAGGCCGGCTTGGGCACTCGATGTGCGAAAAAGAGGGAGAGTAGAACAATACATCTGCAATTGACACCAGTGCTGCGCCGTCGCGCCGCCCCCAACGTGAGGCCCACATGTCACCAACGCATTTGCCCGACATCGTCTATTGGACAAATGTCGAAGGCCGAGGGATGATTGAAATCTCCACACCCTGTTTGCTCCCCACCAACCTGACCTGCAGCCATCCTACTGCCCACCATGACGAATCCCGGCAGCCGAGATGCTTGGTGACATCGTGAGCTGAACGTGGGCTGAACCGGCGCCCAACATGCATGCTGCGGCGCAGCAGCTACTGCATGTGCGGTGCTGCACCACTTTTCGTCAGCGCTATCAACATAGCGTTGGGTCTTCTGACCTGTGTTTGGTCGCCTTTCTGACTGTTGGTTATTTCTGGATCAGGCTCTTCCTCTTCTGATGTGAGCCATGGTCCGCTAGGCTTATAAAGGCGTTAACCATCTCTCCGGTGAAGCTTGTTTGTCCTCGCCATGGGTTTAATTCACGTCTCTCCCTTGAAAAGCGCTTTGTTTTTGTGCTTCGAGGACCTGAGGAGAGAAAGTCTAACACACTTCACTCTGCAACGTTGGTGCCAGTTAATATCCCGGTACATCGAACAGACCGTCGCCATGGCCCTGACATCAACACTCCTGAAGGTCTCCATCGGCCTTCTCATGGTGGTATCCATCATCGAGCTCTCCCTGGTCTCCGCCACCGTCGGCTTCCTCACACAACGTGCAAAGGGGACCTTCGACATCATCTCCGGCGACTCAACCTTCCCCATCTCGGGCGAGCCCGCGAACCTCCTCGTGGATCAGGGCCACACCAGCAATGGCGCATCGGGGACGGCCTTCATCGTCATCGGCTGCTGCGGGATCCTCGCCCTCTGGCTGCGCGGCCGCCCCGGCTACCACACCAAGTCCTCCGCCGGGCTCTTCAGCCGCGGGTGGTACAGGCTGTGGCTCGGGCTCAACGTCCCCGCGCTCCTGTTGACGCTGGGCGCCCTGGCTTTCACCTTCGCCGTGACAAACGCCCACGACGGGCAGAGGATCGACCTCTCGGTAGCCAGGGGCTTGAATGGCGACGCGTACTCTGCTGAGACGTGGACGCCGCAGAACTGGTTCGACGCGTTGCTGAAGCTGGACCTTGCGAGCCAGACGGACAGGAGCGACATACACCGAGTCTATAGGATCACTAGGGGCTGGCAGTACAACCTGATCCCGTTTTTTGTTGTGCAGCTCGCGCAGACGGTGCTAGCTTTGCTGGAGGCCTCGAGGAAGAGGAAGGCTGACAGGCAGTATGGTTATGGCGGCGTCAAGAATGATGTTGGGTATGGTGGCAAGTGAAGGGGCGGGATCTGAAGTTTCTATACAGCCGCCAAGAAAGGGTGTCACACTATGGAATCATGACACTTGGTGCCTTCTTTAGACGTTATTTACATTCTCAAATTTACACTGCCCACATTTTCTGGGACCTGCCCTTTTCCATGACCCATGAACCGCCGTCTAAGCAGGCGGGATAATAGCATTGGCCATTGGTATCCGTCCAACAGTACCCCCGGCGACCGTGGTGCCTGGCGTGTTGGCCTTTGCTGCCATCGCAGCTGTTTTGTAGGCGTCGAGATCACCAGGCTTTCTGAGAAGGCAGATCATGTCAGAAAACAATTCTCTCATGTCAAAGTTCGTATGTGTCCCGTTTCACTCACCCGTTGATGACCATGACCTGCCCGAGTTGACAATGTGGTCCCTGTGCGCAGTAGATAAACATCGGCTCCGTGTTCTGCACCATGACGTCGAAAGCCCCGACCGTGTCCGAGCCGTTGAGCACCGCCCCTGGAATGAAGCCCGAGTGAATCGCCCCAGGCATTGTGGCCTGCAAGGGGGAACAAGGGTCCGATGGGCCAGCCGACTGCGTGACGGTATGGTTTGTAAGGAAGAACTGGAACTGCAGCACGTCGCCGGGGTTTGCTTTCACGTCGTTCGGGGTGAATATCAGGGATGTGTTGACGCTCATGGAGCCGACGGCGATGGGGATGAGCTTTTGCATCGTTGGTGCTTCTGTGTGGGGGGTTAGCAATCAAATTGCTGCGATCTTGGGACAACACCGTTATGGAAACATCACTTACGCCTTGGGATCAGGCCTGCTGCAGACCGTGCGGCAAGAATCGCCAGGCTGAAGAGGGTGGAGGCCAACATAGCTGCTACTGAAGGCTTGTTGCTGCCGAATTAATGAGGACTTCGTCGAAGTAGTTGGTACCAAGGCAATGCTCCCGTAAAAGACTGGTCACTGAGGGGGCAGTCCGTACACTTATACGACCATTCTTAAGCGTTCTGATTGATGTTTCATGAGCAGGCACCCAGATCTTGTGGTGACGTACAAGGTGGGCAGTTGTTCCCAACCCAATCGTTGAGACCCCGAGCCGGGCGGCGGGAGATCTGCTACCCATCACACGGGCTCAGCCTGTGTCAAAGATCATTAGAAATGCACACCTCGGGCGAACCTGCATCCAACATGCCAGCACGATAAGTTGTCGGAACTAACGGAATAGACTTTCTTCTGGCCGTACACGTTCTCGCAACGCACCGAGCCCGAAAGGGGCTGTGAGCATCGAAGCGATCACCAGGTCACGGATCGAGGTATCGATCCGTGGCCTCCATGGAATACAGCATTTTATTACTCGAAATGGAAAATTTACACCGTCGGACAACCGACAGAACGCCCAACGGTGTGGCTGTTGTGTCGCGGGACTGAATCGTCTGATTTATTCTGTTTCGTGTCAAGGTTCGAACATCTGCGGCGGACGTCCCCCATTTTGCATCCGATCACCATCTTAGGTGTCTTCATCCCCAAGCAACCTGTCAATCATATTACCAAGCAATCCAGTCCAGTGATGAGATGACGGAACCCCTTTGTTCATGTTTCGAGAAACCAGGAGTCACGCTATGCCAGCTGCCAAATTTATCTTGTATTGGTGTTTACGGGGTAGGCAGGTGCACGGCGATTGTCGGGTGCCTCCGGGAATAGCCTCTGCCTCAGCACAGTCCATCCTTGAACGAGCTTGAAGCACTGCTCTAAAACTTTGGACCTCGGACTGTTATGTGATGTTCTATTACTAAAGTTGAATTTGTGCTGTGCTTTGTGGCCCGAAGGAGACCAAAATGCCACAGGCTGCAAAGACTAGGTTGAGCCTAGGTAGTATCTGCAGCTCCGGGCTACTAGACCTCGCGTTCAAAAATCTAGAACATTCATCAGATTTGTTCTGTTGACAGCTGCTTTAGTTCGTTTCAGCTGGATTGGCCTTCTTGCTACTTTGGCTGGTCTGATAATACCAAGGTGAATTTTAAGGAAACAATACTTATCTGAGAATAAGTCAGGGTGAACATTTCAATTTGGGATTCATGTCTCTTCCATCTTTTGAAGTGAGCTTATAAACAGATATAAGTTGTGCATGTAATGAGATTGAATCCTCTGAAAACATGGTGATCCACATGGCATCAACAGTGCCTCTCAGACCAAGATGAATTAAGCAACAGACAAACTGCTTGTGAGAGCCTTCAGATTTTATCGTGGGAGCTCTAGAACAGGGGATTGTGGTATAATTAGATTTGCTATGCCATGGTAATATTTGCAAGGCCATTTTGTTAGAGACCCACATAGGTATTGGGGGCGGTAAGACAACCAGCACGAACAAGCACCATCTTAGCACCATTCCTCTCCTGCCAGTCGCTAATTGCCAGCTGAAGGACATCTGAAATCTTTTGGGGCTTCGACCACCTTTCGCCGCTACTCACGATGGCGCCCTCTGCATTTCGCCGCAGACAAGCCCTTGTCTCCAGTGTCAATCACATCCAAGCATCACAACGCCACTGTGTCGTCGCCAACATCCTCATCAAGTCAATTCTTAGAGACTGGGGACCTCTTCTGTGCAGTAGAGATCAAGTATGCGCGAGAAACGCTGTGCAAGATACGTCCTGCTGCTCAATCCGTCTTGACCAGTTCACCGCCGCTCACGCGCCTCGTCCAACGCGCCTCGCCGCCGAGACAACACCACACAAGTATCACAGTCCCTACCCAAGCCCACTTCACCACAAGGCTGTAACCCATCTACATGAAAAGGGTTTCAGAGCACCTTCTTCGCCTCGTCGGTACAGTGTCTACCTCTTGATCTCTTCTTCAGAGACAAGCTCCCAGCTCAGCTGAACCCCGTCCACCATTCTGCAGAGCTTCTGGGGTGCTAGCCTACCTGACGACACCTTCACTTCTTCAAAACCATTAGAAAGAAGGACTTGACAATGGGCATAAAGAAGACCCCTCGACCGAAGGTCGTGCTCAAAGACTCGGCCAAGCGCTACAGCCTCCACAACAGATCTCGCATCAAGCCACATATCAAAAAGCCTCGGGTCATCAATAAGCAGCAGGCAAAGATGCCGTTTCCCCCCAACAGACCCAGAGACTTGCGGTCCAAGCCTCTGGCCAAGCTTTTCTACCGCGGAGGAATGGCCTACGGCCGCCGCAGCATTCTCCGCACTATCCACAACGACTACCAGCTGCGCCACAAATTTCTCAGGCGTGGCATTTGGAGCAAGAAGGGTGTGGAGGAGGCTCTCCTGGAGCTTCTCTTCCAATGCCGCAATCTGAAGGACTGGGACTCCGGTGGCGACAACTTGGTCGATGTCTTTCGCCTCATCAAGGGAAGAGTCAAGTGGGCCGCCAACTGCTCCGTCGACCTCATCATGCACCTTTTCTTCACCCTGGTTCGAGCCCGCCTGGACTGCCCTGGCAGCTTGCGCAAGAATTCCTGCAGAGTTGCCCTGCGCATCGACAAGGTGATTTCGGTAAGTGTTCCCAAAGCGTTGCGTCTGAATTCGAGGATGTGCTCCATTGTCATTCGACTTTTTACCGCTGCTCATATCGCCGCCTATCGGTATAGAGTCAATTCTGGATTTGTGATGTGGCCAGAGAATCTACTTTTGGGTTTCATTTTCGTGTTCATTTTCTTTCTTGGTTATTCGAGAGCTAATACGTGAGCCTGTAGTACCTCAATGGAGTCGACCACCTCCTGACCGAGTACGAGATCTACAAGAACCTGGTATTGCCCATCCACCACGCCATTCGAAATCTGCCCAGAGAAGCCAAGACGCCCCCGTCAACCATTCCCGGTGCTGTGTTTCTTCAGGCAATCAGCTGCAGCAACAAATAGGATGATCAACGCGATTCTTTTACCATCCTCGGAGACCTTACACCGGTCATGAACGTCAAGAAGGGCGGACAGGGTGAACAATACAGCTCCGGCAAGGTCAGGGGTCGCCCAATACTACAAATCCGAGATGGTTCTGGAGAGCAGGCTCTCGCTGCAGCTTCCAAAACAACTTCGGCAGGCGCTACTGTGAAGCCATCCTTCCATCTGGAGGATCACAACGGCTTTCCACGTTCACAGTGGACTATTTGAAGAAGGACGCTGCTGTTACATGTACTTGTACCATGAATTTGTCTTTTACGGTCGAATCGGAACTATCTGGAATGAGAAAATGCCTTTGATGGACAAGTCGCTGACTTGCGAGAAAGAGGGACAGGCAGAGAGAAAAGCAGATCGATTCCTAAATGCAGTCAAACAGCACATGCCCAAGAATGAGGCAGGAAGTGCCGATCAAACTGGCTCAATTAACTTGGTCTGTTACCACGCGACCGGACTTACCTCAAATCAGACTGCCAATGACAACCCGTTCACTTTTAATTATGGGTTGATGTGGAGTGTAACCGCAATTCTTCCTGCACGGCATAATTCACATATTCTCATTTGCCGCCGGGGATAAAATGGCTGCGTCTCTAGATGAAATTTAATTACCTGGCCACTGCAACCGGCACTTCCCTGGCTGACAGGTATTGCTGCTAGTGCCAAGCTCTCTGTCCTACCTTCGGTACATCAAATGACCAAGAGACGCATATCCTGACAGATTAAAGCGGGGTGATCGCCTGCTCTTTGGATGCAAGCTCGTATACTGCAAGTTGATCACCTCACTGGATACCCATTTGGTAGGTTCTGATTTACACATTTAAAGCACTTGAGAGCGTAGGGGTCACATTGCATCCAGGACAACACACCAGCACATCGCTTATGCATCGTGCCATCATCCAGCCGCGAAAACGGATGGCAGGCACATTCATCACTCGCCGGGACAGCAAGGTGTCTCGTAGCTAGTATATAGTATAGAAGCTCATTGACTCCTTCATTCTCCTGGTAAATGAATCGAACCTGCGCTGTATAGAAGTCCTGGATCCTTACACATAAACAACGACATCATTCCCATACTAGTACAAATTTCTAACCCGACAGTCATTTGTCCTCGCCGGAGGAGACAAAGTCGACGATGGATCAAACTGTTATTGAACAAATCGCATTCCGGTCACTCCTGGTTCTCGGCACTTCCATACTCCTGTGGTTTGTGGGCTCAACAGTCATCTCTTGGTACCGACTACGCCATATCCCAGGGCCATGGCTTGCATCCATCTCCAACTTATGGATCATTAGAGCTGCAACTAGCACGAGACTATCAGATGCCTTCGAAGAAGCTGGTAGGCGCTATGGGCCGCTGGTGAGGATCGGACCGAACCAGATCCTGACGTCTGATGTCGACTTTTTGCGGAAGACCGGGGCTGTGCGAGGAACTTACAACAGGAGCCCTTGGTATATCGCCTTCAGATGTATGGGTCACCTCATTACTTGATTTTCTGTTGCACAATGACCCCCCATAGGCAGCATCTGGAGGCTTTTCTCGCTCCAAGCACAGAGTAGACCAGCTGCACCCAGGAGCGTAAACAGCTTGAGGCCCCTGGGGAAGTTATAGAAGCAAGCTCGATTTGGAAGCCATGTCATGTTCCAAATGGAATATTTGCAGATTTATTGACAATGTTGTTTACTTCAGGGCAACCGTACATGGACAGCGTTTTCACACTTCAAGATTATGATGTCCATGACAAGCGAAAGGGACAAATCTCCACCGCCTATAACATCACCGGACGAGAGGTTGACCTCATTGAGCCAGGCATCGACGAGCAAATCCTGGTGATGCTGGACGCACTGCGCACAAAATACGTCGCCAAGAATGATAAGCCCAGCCCGCCACTGCTCGACTTCTCCGACTTCTCTTCGTTCCTGACCATGGATGTCATTACTCGGGCGGCTTTCGGGGAAGAATTTGGACACCTGAGGAGCGATTCAGACGTCACCGGCTTTTTGACCCACTTGCGAAAACAATGGCCCATGGTCTCCCTGGTGAATGAGACCCCGTTCCTTCGCAGCTTTTTCTACTCCAAGGCGTACCTCAGGCTTTTCGGGCCTAATATCACAGACCCGACCGGGTTCGGAAAGCTTATGTCGTAGGTATGCCCTTGACTATGGAGCCGATCACCACTAATGTGTCTGCACTAGGGGTGTCGTGAGGATTGTCCATCAGCGGTATGCGAAGCCGGAGACTCAGTTGCGAAATGACATGCTGGTGAGTCGCCGCGGAACAATCTCAATGTGTACGAACATGATTCATACTGATCATATTCAACAGGGGTCGTGGATACAAAATGGCCTCACTCAGCAGGAGAGCTCGGCGGAGGGCATGTTGTCTCTCGTCGCTGGGTCCGAGACCACTGCCTCGGTAATGAGGATAACTTTCCTGTGTCTCGTATCAAGCCCCCCAATCTACAATAAGTTGAAGGCCGTCGTGAAGGAAGCCGTTAGCAGTGGCGCAATCACAGAGCCAATTTCTTACGAAGTGGCAAAGGAAATTCCCTATCTGAGAGTGAGTCCCCTCTCATTGTTGCTGATTTAATCACGAACACTTTAAATCGCTGACCGGGTCGAAACAGGCCGTGGTTTACGAGGGGATGCGCATGCGACCAGGCACCGTAGGCACGTTTCCAAAGATCGTTCCACCCCAGGGTGAAGTAGTACAAGGGAAGTTCATACCCGGCGGCACGGTCGTAGGCATGAACATCGCCGCCATGCTCCGTTCAGCAGAGCTGTTCGGCTCTGACGCGCACCTCTTCCGGCCGGAGCGGTGGCTCGAGGCCCCAGAAGCCAAAAGGGGGGAGATGGAGCGGCAGGTTGAAACGATGTTTGGTCATGGGCGGTGGATGTGCGCAGGAAAGCCCATCGCTTTCATGGAGCTGTTCAAAACTTTCTTCGAGGTGAGTCTTTAGCCTGACTGGCTCATCTTTTACGGCGATTGGGTTGTGCTGATTGTTGCGACTTTCAGCTGTTCCGCCATTTCGACTTTACCATTGCTTATCCGGCCAAGCCTTGGAACTCCAAGTGCTACAATGTCTTTGTCGAGGACAACATGTGGATCCAAGTGACAGAGGCAGTCTAGTCGATAATCACCGACGGTTGAGAGTTGTCGGAGCTGACGGGGACAAGCTAGAGTCGGTTATCTCTCCACTCTTTGGATTGTCACTGATTTCATTGGGTTCATCATGGCTAATTGTAAAGATGATTCTTGTTGATGGAGGAACTCTCTGCTACAAGGCCATCGCTGCCTTGATCTTGCATATGTGCTCAAATGCGACGCGAGGGTATATTTGTGCTAGAAATTACTGATTTGTAGTGTTGTGCTGTGCCCCCAAGAGTCCTCCAACCAAATTATACAGAGCTTTGACCTGATTCAAAATGGTACCAGGCCGTTGGACTTATGGGCAAGGAACAGTAATAATATCACCTGGGAAGATGACATCCTTGTTCGCGATGCCACTGGCAGCAGCCAGGGTGTCGGCGTCGCTGCCGAAGTCTGCGGCGACTATGGGAATTAGGTCAGTAGGAAAGCTTCTCGTTGGCGGAGTCGAGTGATGGAGGTCTGTATCACTCACTGTCATTCAGAGTATCACCGGACACGACTTGGTACCAGCCGCTGCCTTCGTTGTTGGGGTCGTGGGCGCATCCTCTCTTTGCGACAGCAGTGGCCGCAAGAGCGAGGAAAGAGAGAGTGATGAAAGAACGCATTTTGTTGGTGATCGTCGTGTAGGTGTATTATGGTTATTAGTTTAACGAAAGATGGATAAGGTCAATGGACTTCGTTTCAGAAGGTGGTGCCGATCAAGGGCTTTAAGTACTGATTCACTTGCAAGCTACAAGTATAGAATGGCCCGGGGTAAGTGATTTGCCATGGTATTCCGATGCAATGGGATGTCTTGGCCGTTCGTCCCCGTGGAATGCTTCTTCACTTTCCATGCCCAGAGGTATCCACCCGTTCCTAGCCCTCCCAATCGGCACGAATCCTGAAAGTGATTGTCTGACTCGAAAGCCACTCTAGACCAACGCGATGGTGATCATTAAATGATAACCATGCTTAAAGGAAATGAATTCAGCCTCGGGACCTGAACCAAGTGCCTTATGGTTGAGTACGCTGTTAAAAAAGACACGGCAGTACTGGCTGCACCCCTGACCCATGCTACAATCTGTAGATTCATTAAATTTAGCTGCTCTGAACACTACTGCGTTTCTGTTGAGATGGATCTCTCACAGGTTAGTTTACCTGGCATTTTCACCACCATTCGAATCTGATACAAAACTGCGGAAAGACCGGGATATATTGGGAAGCGGATTACTCGCGCGCTTCATGGGGGCCCCATTACTTTAATTTACACACTACTTATCGTGGTCAGTGGAGCAGAAATGGAGCCAACGTGGAGCTTCTCGCTGAAGGAAGTTAGTCCCTCCATCTGATGAGTCGCGCAAATGCGTTGTGAACGTCGGCGTTGCCCGCGCCTGTTTCAGCTCAAGTATTTGGGGTGTTCAGTCCAGTGACCTGGTACATATGAAACGACCTAATTGAATTTCACTTGACTGTCAATTGTCTGGAGAGCCTGAACCAGCATAATGAGTAAAAGCACAGTAAATAAATCCACAACCCAACAACCTTCCAAACGTGATTTTTGCGGCCGATAACGGAGTGTCATGTATTCTTTCGCGTGCATCAAGGGCACAATCCATGGTCTCCGACAGCCAAATTTAGCTCTTGGATCTGGGTTTCAACGCAAGACTACAGCTATATCTTTTAGGCATGAGATTCGTTCAACTCGACTCTCTTTAGTTGACCACGAATCTGCGTCTTATCAGCGTGGGTGCATCGATCGGTCAATTCCTCTGTTCGGAGTGACTGGTTACGGCCACCAATGCACCCGGGCATATTCAATATCATAGATTGCTTCACAATCGAAAGTTGCGAGGTATCATAAATTACTACAAAGCGTGAGCCATACGTTGGTTTCTGAGTCAATAAGTCGATTGTGCTCACATGAGGCTAAATACACTCTGATGGCGCTGAAGCCGCATGAATTATTCCTCACACTAGTCGTGCCAAGACCTGAGAGGCTAAATCAACGATATAAAAACATGGACGTCGCCAAGGTCTTCGAGGTCCAGCCGAATTTTGAAGAGGGCCGCATTTTCTCAGAGGGAATCATTGTAATGTGAGGCCGCGGCACAGGGGTGTTGCAGTGACGTCGTCAGGGTTAGGGGACCTAGTGCTGAGCGAGCAAAGGGCAGGAATGGATCGGGCATGTGGGGCCTTCCCAAGATGATGATTGGGCTTGGCGATCCTCGTGGTGTCGAGTCGAGTCGAATCGAGCCGTCGCGCGTGCATGACTGACCTTGATTTCGTCCCTGGACTTGAGGAACCTGGACCTGAACTGATCATCTCACTTTTCTCTCTCTCCCTCTCTCCACAGCCAGCCCCTTCCTGTTCCTAGCAAGCTCATTGCTGTCACTCGTTTTATTCCCTCTTCTCGCCAAGTTTAGATTGGAGCCAGCCGCGTTGGGAGCGGAAATTGCCACGGGTCAGACTCGGACTGCTCGGCCCTGGTAGGAAACCTCGCATCGGACATTAAACACCCAGCACTGGCCAGGTCTGACGTGACGCCCCGATCTTCCGGAGACCGATTCAAGGCACTGTCTGATCCTGCCCGTCCGTCTGTCACGTCCAGAGACCGCCCTGCCCTGCCCTGTCTTGTCTCCTGATTAAAGACATGATTTCGACACGCGCCGGCACTTCCAACGCGCCATGGTAGTCCTCGACGGCGCTGGTGCATCCGACGCTCACAGCGCCAGCGAAAAGGACCCAAGCCAACAGGCCCAGCTCTCACACCGCTCCGCGCAACCGCGTTCTCCTGCGCAAGGCCCTCGGGCGCGGCCCGCACCCTCACCCTCGCAGCAGGCGAAGCACTTCATCCGCCGATGCTACCACAGCCTCATCGTTGAGACTCTGCTACGCCAGAAGCCCCTGGCCCCGTCCGTCAACGGTCGCCTGGTCCCGCTCGACCCGGCCCGGTCGGCACAGCTTGTCGATGAGCGCCGCGGCCACGCTTTCATCTCGAATGTCATCCGCACATCCCGCTATAACGTCTTCAACTTCTTCCCCAAGCAGCTTTTCTTCCAGTTTAGCCGTCTAGGCAACTTCTACTTTCTCTGCGTGGGAATACCTCAGACCATCCCAGGAATAAGCACCACCGGAAACGTTACCACCATCTTACCGCTTCTCTTTTTCGTCCTGCTCACCATCATCAAAGAAGGATACGATGACTACAAAAGGCACCGGCTGGACAATGTTGAGAATGCCCAGCCTGCTACAGCCCTACGACGTGTAGCTGAGGACTCTGTAGCCAGCACGCGTGACGGCTGGCCATGGGCAAAGTCAGCTTCTTGGTTCAAGCGGCTACGGACCACCAAGCAGCCAGCTGCTGCTTCCAGCACTTCAGAAGTCGTCGATGGGTTTCAGTGGACGAGTACCGCATGGAGCCAGCTGAGAGTGGGTGACGTCGTGAAGCTCTCCCGGGATGAAGAGATCCCCGCAGACCTGGTGCTTATCCACGCTGACGGCGAGAATGGACTGGCATACATTGAGACGATGGCATTGGACGGTGAAACGAATCTCAAAAGTAAGCAAGTTTTGCCCGAGTTCGAGACCTGCGACACGATCCGAGGCATTCTGAAATGTCAAGCCGAGCTCATCGTCGAGGACCCCAATGCCGACCTTTACAACTTCAACGGGAGAGTGGAGATCGGCGGGAAGACTGTACCTCTCACCTTGAATGAGGTTGTCTACCGTGGGAGCGTTCTTCGGAACACACCATGCGCCGTTGGCCTGGTTATCAACACAGGCGAAGAAACCAAGATAAGGATGAACGCCAACCGACACCCAAAGGCCAAGAAGCCTGCGCTCGAAGCCGTCTACAACCGTGTCGTCCTCAGCTTGGTCTTCTACGTCATCTGCCTCACCATGGGCTGCTCTATTGGCTACCTGCTGTGGCAACGGAGCAGTGAGGCGTCTGCCTGGTATGTCAACGGGCAACGAGTGGCTGCCGAAGAGATCATCATTGGATATGCTATAATGTTTAATAATGTCATTCCGCTGGCCCTATACGTGAGCTTGGAAATTGTCAAGATTGGACAGATGCTGATGCTCAACGGCGACATGGGCATGTACGATGTCGTATCGGATACACCGGCAAGGTGCAACACGAACACAATATTGGAAAATTTGGGTCAGGTCGGGTACATCTTCAGCGACAAGACCGGTACATTGACCGAGAACGTGATGAAATTCAGAAAAATGACAATCGCCGGGACGGCTTGGCTGCATGAGATGGACCTGCGCCAAGAGCAATCTGTCGACCACAGTGCGAGTGATGACAGGGGGAGGAAGTCCATGCAAGCTCGATCCGTCGACATCGGCCGCGATGTTGCTCAGGTTGTGGTGGAGCCAGACAAAATCGAAGAGGTTGCCTCGTCTCCGACGGCCAGTCCCCGCGCATCATCACAATGGCAATCGTCTGCGCGCCAAAACCTCGCGCAGCCAGATGTCACAACGGATGAGCTGCTCGATTTTATTCGCGCCAGGCCGAACTCTTCATTTGCCAGAAAAGCTACCCAATACATCCTTGCTATGGCTCTTTGCCACACCTGTCTTCCCGAGTTCAGGGAAGGCGAAATCGAGTACCAATCCTCCTCGCCAGATGAGCTGGCGCTTGTCCAAGCGGCTCAGCAACTGGGCTACACGGTTGTGCAACGCTCCTCACAACAAATCACCCTAAGGGTATCCAGCAGTGGCACAGAGACTACGCGGATATACGAAATACTCGATATCATCGAGTTCAGCAGCAAGAGGAAGAGAATGTCTATTGTTCTCCGATGCCCTGACGGCAGGATATGGCTAATATCCAAAGGCGCTGATTCGGTGATTTTGCCACGTTTGAAGACGGCCCAAGTTGCCTTGCAGAAAGCGCACGAGGTTCGACAAAGCGCAGAAATGGAGCGTGCGCTGCAGAGGAAGAGCCTACAACAAGAGCCACGGAACTCTTTCGGGGGTCGCCCGAGCTTGACCATTCGCCGGAGCATCGGGGTCAATCGACAGGTCAGCAAAGGCTCATCTAGCCTGCGCCCGCCACTATACGGCAGGAGCAAGTCTTTCGAGATTAGCAATGTGTATAGAGGCTCAGTCGACCGTTCTCGTCCATCGCTCAACAGGGGCGTGTCTCTGGACGTCTCATCTTCCTTGGCACTTCGCTCGCGATCCGCCGCTGGTCGTCAACAAGACAAGTTCGCTTTTCTGGACGATCCCTCCATTAGCGACGAGGCAACTGTCTTCACACGGTCTTTCGAGCTACTTGATGATTTTGCGGCCGAAGGCTTGCGTACCCTGCTCTATGCTCACAAATACATCACTGAGGCGGACTACAAAGCTTGGAAAGAGGTATTTCACGCGGCGGAGACAAGTTTGATCGACAGACAGACCCGCATTGAAGAAGCCGGCGACCTCATCGAGCAGAATCTAGACCTCGTCGGCGCATCTGCTATCGAAGACAAGCTTCAAAAAGGCGTTCCTGAGACAATTGACAAGCTGCGGCGGGCCAATATCAAGATCTGGATGTTGACTGGCGACAAACGGGAGACTGCCATTAACATAGCACACTCGGCACGAATATGTCTTCCAGAGTCCGAGGTGTATATATTGGATGCGACACAAGGTGGTCTTGAGGCGCAGATGATGGAGATCGCGGAGGACCTTGGCATTGCCGACGACATCCCTGCGACCACGACCCGCCATCACACCGTCGTGGTGATTGACGGCCATACTCTTGGCTGCATCGAAACACCGGCTGACCCGAGCAACACACGGCTGAAAGACCTTCTCTTCGCCTTGATTCCACACATCGACAGTGTTATTTGCTGTCGAGCCTCGCCGGCTCAAAAAGCTTTTATCGTGCGGGCCACCCGGAAGACAATCTCTTCTAAACGCCCTGTCACATCGCCAACTCTGACGCTCGCTATCGGCGATGGTGCAAACGATCTTGCTATGATATCTGAGGCCCACGTGGGCATCGGTCTTTCAGGCCACGAAGGGCTTCAGGCTGCACGAGTAGCAGACTATTCCATCGCTCAGTTCCGTTTCCTCCAACGCCTCCTTCTCGTTCACGGAAGATGGAACTATGTGAGGACGGCGAAGTTTGTCCTTTGGACGTTTTGGAAGGAGATGTTCTTCTACATGCCCCAGGAGATCTTTACGCGGTATACTGGGTTCACTGGGACGTCCCTCTACGAGAGTTGGAGTTTGACTGTGCTCAATGTACTCTTCACCAGTCTGGCTACAATCGCGCCTGGGGTCTGGGAGCAGGACTTGAGCCAGGAGACCTTGCTTGCTGTGCCAGAACTTTACGTCTATGGCCAGCGTGGGGAGGCACTCAATCTTTCGCGGTACCTCGGGTGGATGGTTGGTGCTGCGGTCGAGGGCATCCTCACGTTTTATGGTTGCTGGGCGGGCTATGGCTACTTTGGCCAGGCCGGAGGGCTGAGGGACCAGGGGCTGTTTGCGTTGGGCGATCTAGTGTTCACGGTGTGCATTGTGTGGACGAACTGGAAGTTACTGTGAGTAGCTTTGACTGACCTGTGCCTCCCCCTCAACAGCGCATGTACTTGAAACCCAACGAAATGACTTACTGACATTTGGCAGAATTGTTGAGACGCATTTCAAATCTTTTCTTGTCCTCGGCTCCTTCTTCATCACCGTCGCTGGTTGGTGGCTCTGGCAGGCCTTCCTCGCTGGGGTTTACACACTTCAGCCGTCACCTTACAACGTCCGTGGTGGCTTTTTCGGCACATTCGGGAAGGATCCTGGCTGGTGGATCACCCTCATCCTCGTATTGATGGTTCTTTTCGTCCTGGAGTTGGGCTTCAAGATGGCAAAACGTACACTGACCATCATGGGCTTGTGGAGATGGGGCCGAGGATGGTGGAAGAGGCTTAGGAGTTGGAAGAATGTCCGCAAGGAAGACTGGATAGAGAGCAACTTGGAGGACTGGGACCTTGGCCTCTGGCAAGAAATGGAGAAGGATCCGGTGGTAATGAAGAGGCTGAGAGGTATGCTGCAGGCCGAGGAGGGCGGCGAGGGCGCTATCAACATCGATGAAACCGTGGAAGAGCTTGTGGTGGTGGATGAAGAGCGTCGTGCATGAGGGGCGGCTGCATATTCTGGCTTCAGTGATACCCAAGGAAATGTTGGTCGTTTGGTTTTGCGTCAGATCTTGCCTATGTTTTGTTAGCATTTACAGATGACAGGCATCTTTAAAAAATAATATCAACCTTAGAAGTCTTGGGCGGAGTGTGCATCGGCTACTCTTAGTGCAGAGCGAAGGCGAAGGAAGCAGGTGCTGCTCCGTTTGCAATCCAACTTTTCAATGTAGTAGCCAGAGCTGCTTTCCGACCACACAAAATCGTTTGTGGGGGAAATGCGTGTGTCTTAATGTGCAATATTTTCCTTTCTTTTCAACGTCGTATCCGATGTTCACTTGCACCTTGTCCTGCTCAATTCACCTTCTAAAGCTCTACCCAAGTTCTAGGCTAAGACGTGCCCCCTTTGTCCCCAGGTATGTTCGCTTTTCTTCCGTTTGCCCCTCTACTTTCTCGTTGCCTAATTTGCCTCTGCCTGCATCTCATCGTCGTTCTTGCCCTTTCATCACTATCCTTCATTAACCGTCAACTAGCGAAAGCAGCTCCTTCAAGGTTTACTGGGCAGCCTTTTACGACCTTCCCACCTACGTTTCTGTTCCTCGAAACGACTCTGACCCACGCCAACTTGGTCTGCGAGCTTGCTGCTCTTTTGCAGCTCTGAAGCGATCAGGTTCAGCGGCCTGATGTCTCTAACCTCTGACTCGCTAATGTAAAAACTCTCTGCTTCCCTCAGCCCATCGTTTCGACTCCAACTGCTCAACGTCGGTCGCCATGTTACGGAGCAACTTTTCCCAAGACGGGCTCCGACTTCGCGGCGCTACTCAAGCTAGACTACACAGTTTTTTACCAGGAGACACAGGTAGAAACGCCTATGCTCGAGCCCAGAGTCTCCGAAGGCAGGCAACAACCCAAGCTCAAGGCGACAACGAGCGAGATGTCGAGGAGGCTGCCGTTCTCAAGGAGCTTGAGATCATCGATCTCACCGAAGAGGCTCTCTCTCAACAGACCCATGCAGACTCTCAGGGCCGCTATCGCTACAAACGGGTTACAAGAAACGCCACCCTTGAATCCAGCCATCGGGAGAGATTAGTTTACAAATTCGGAGACATTGAACTGAAGCCCGGTACCTGCGTTGAGCTCCGTGAGTCCCATGAGCCCGACAGGAAGTGGAAGGTACGTGCACAGAACTGCTGATTCAAGGACCCTACTAACTTGTTTCAAATAGATTCAGTTTGTCGAAATCAAATCAATCTGGACCTCAAGGACTGATGGGACTGTGACCATTCGTGGGTTGCCTTATGTACGGACTTGTGTCCTGGGCGGCATGCTGGAGAAGAAGATGAATGAGGTCTGCCAGATTCTCCAAATCGACAACGATGATAAACGGCCCGATGAAGTGCAAGCCCTTTTCGAGATCAACCCTCAGCAAATCCTACGAGTGCGAACTCTCTACAAGACGAACGCGCTCTTTGGAAAACAAGGATCATACCAATATGGCGGCCAAAATTGGTCTCACAAGACCGAGGAGGAGCGAAAAGCACAGGCTCCTCTAACCTGTCGCTGGAAGTTCCGCATGGGGTACCAAAATACTCATCGAAGAAGCACTGAAAAGCCTAACGATTTTGCTCTTCTCGCAATACGCCAGGCTGAGGCCAGCCCGCAATTTCGTCGCTCTGATAAGGAGATCAAGCTGAACTGGCGCGGTGGCATAACCATCCGGGGAGGCTCTTACGTCCCTGAAGTTGGTGAGCCTGGAACTGGGACAGGGACAGGCCGGCAATATACGTTCGCCGACATGTTCTGCGGAGCAGGAGGTACATCTCACGGTGCTGTTCTTGCTGGGTTCAAGGTTAGTCCATCTCCGGTTTCTGGATAGGGAGCGTCTACTTCGACTGTGCCCGATTGGTCTCGGGCAGAACCGTCTTCTAATCTGTTGACAGTTGTCTTTCGGTGTGGACCATTGGTCTACCGCCTGTAAATCATGGCGACGCACCTTTCCGTATGCTCGCTTGTTCGAACAGAGCATTTTCGACTTCATTCTCAACCCTGATATCAGCTACCGATCTCATCCCGTGGATGTTATGCATCTTTCACCACCTTGCCAATGGTGGTCGATGCTTGCGAATAGGTGGCGTGGGCATGGTGATGAACAGAACATGACGGTTCTCTTTGCCTGTTCTGAACTGATCAACAAGTTTCGGGCACGGGTGGTCACCCTCGAGCAGACTGATGGAATTCTACAAGCTCAACATGAAGACTTCTTCAATGCTCTAATTCAAAGTTTCACACGCTATGGGTACTCTGTCCGGTGGTAAGTCAATTCTCCTGTGTTCACCCATAGCTAGTATCATCTGGACTGACAAAGCTCCTTACTCGCTCACAGGAAGAGAGTTCCCCTTGTCGAATATGGTCTGCCACAGACTCGACAGCGTCTTGTCATGATAGGTGCCTGTCCTGGAGAAGAGCTGCCTCCGTGGCCTCGTGTCACCAACAGTGCTGTTCCAGGCCAAGGTGTGAAGCCTTACGTGACCGAGGCCAAGGCTCTTCGAGGCCTGAACCACAGGACAGATCCTTTACACGACATCAACAATACTCTTGTTCGCAACTCACTACCCAGGGACAGCAACAAACCCTTCGCAGGGACCATCCTTGGCTCGGGCACACAAGGCGTGGATCATTCCAGCGGTCTGCGTAGCTTCACGTTGCGAGAACTAGCCTGTCTACAAGGGTTCCCGCGTTCCCATCAATTCGTGGGAAACAAGACCGAGATCAAGAAGCAGATTGGCAACGCCTTTCCGTCTTGTGTAGTGAAGGTTATTTATGAGCATATACGGAACTGGCTGGAGCGTGTGGATGGCGTTCAGAGGGCGCCGGCTCAGGAGCAGCCCCCAGCCCCACGGGTCGCCAGGCCACCGTCAGTGGTTGATCGCCGCCATCGAAGCATGCCGACCACCACTCCACAAGTTGAGCCACGACACCACGTAAATGGCGACCTAGATGAGGATGAAGCCTTGCAGTTGGCCCTGCAGGAGAGCATGCATGGACATCACCCGTCTGCCTCGGGTGCTATCGTTGAGATCTCAGACGACGAAGAGCAGCACTCGCCTGTATCCGCAGTTGCGCCACTGCTGGAGCGGATGAGCATCGCGCCGTCGGACCAGAGGCACGAGTTTGACCACCGAAGCAGGTCGCGGAGTGTCACCCTCGACTTTAGCCCGAGCCCGAGCCCGGGTCCGAGTCGCCGCACAGGAACAGCCTCGCAGAAGCGGAACCTCGACCTTATGCACGGCGAAGATGCGGATGAGGTCATGAAGGAAGCATCACCGCCGAAGCGTGAGCGTGTGCTTGAGGCTGGGGATCACGCCGGGGGGACTGTTGACAAGATTCCGAGCGCGCTGCCTCGATACGCGGGTCCCCGGTATGCGCATGATGGCGCTGACGAAGTTGTCTTTGTTGGTCAGTCGAAGAGGGGCAGCCAGGATGGCGTTCGAAAGTCTGACTCGACGCCAGGAGAACAGGATTCCCACCGGGCAGCTGTTGCGGGTGAGACGGCGCCCAGAGAATCCGACTCGGCAATCGATTGGTCAAGCATTCTATCTCAGGCCAGAATGGCTGGGAACTCTGGCAACGGGGTGTGGACATTCTGATATGTTGTTGATTGTTCATCCAATGTCTTCAACCATGGGACCGACGTTTGTTTGTAGGGTCGTTGTCGTCGCCATTAATATGGAGGGAGTATCTCTGAGCAGATACTCCAAGAAGATATTCCAAGGAGATACTCCACTTTCGGGGGGAGGGGCGCGGATGAAGCTTGCTCTTCTTAGGGGGTAGTATTCGTCTGATTGTCGTCCGGTTGGCATTCTGTCTTTGTGCAGCCTTACCACGGCTCCGAACGGCTGTTTTCTCTGTGCACTATTAGCTAGGGCACAACTCACACCACATGCATAGAATTAGTCGTGTCCAAGCTAGGAATTCAAGATCTGTAAATTATCAAGAGATACTTGCTCCGTCTGCTGTCATTTCTGGCGACGACTCGACCGACGTCTGGCTCTCAGTACCCAAGGTCACCAATCCACTGCTCGCGTGCCTTGGTGCGGCATTTTTGTCCAAGGGCTTCCATCCTGGGCAGCTGAGTCTGTCTTGCTGTTGCAAACTCTAGAACGCTTGGGAGGAAGCTTGTCGCCGAGGGTTAAACAAGTCTTGCACAAGTCAGAGGGCAGATGACTCAAGCGTAGAGCGTAGAATGTGTGGCCGACGCTACCGATGCCTATTTTGAGGCAGTTTGATACCATCGCTGGTCCAGAACTGGCGCCGGCGGCGACGAGGAAGGAAGTGTGTGATTGATGTCTTGGACCAAACCTCACTACAGACAGGGCACGTGAGAAGAAGGCGGTGGTGGAAGCATGCTCATGATCCTGCAATAGGTACACTATTACGACTCCGGAATGGTGGAGAATAAAATTGGCACGCATTGACCAGACTTCGTCTGGTCTTATGGGCCAGGGCCCAATAACGCTCCCTCCCTCTGGGGGTTCTTCGAAACGTGGGCCTGAATCGCCATGACACAGATCTTTCCAGCCAAGGTCGATTCCGCATCGGCAACGTGAGAAGCCTTCTTGGACTTTTGCATTCGCCAATGGCAGTGGGAGGATTTCAGCCACATTTCCTGGGGGCCACTATTATTGCAGCCTCTCTCAGCCAGCAGTGGTTTGGGCCAGGCGAGAACGGGTCCAGACATCTGAAAGCGTGACTTGGCGAAACGTACTGAGCACTCCAGCCCTGGCTGGATTGCCTCTATAAAAATGAAAAAGCTTCGCATAACAGGTCAAGCCTCGGCCTGTGGCTTGTTTGAGGGTCTGGAGGACTGACTTGGCTCTTCTAGCGCCCGATCTCCCGGAATTTGAGCGCTAGGCGGCCTCGGGTATAGGCCTCGGCAATCTGGCCCGCGGCCTCGACCACCTGGGCGGCCTACTAGAACATCTGAACTAGACTTATTACCAACCAGCCTAAGAGCGCCCGCACAAATCTCAAAATAACCTCTCAGACGTCTGGTTGAAGCCCCTTGACTCAATGGTCTGGACATAGCGGGAAGTAAAATAGATGGCTCAACCAAGCGAAGAGGCGTGGAACGGCCAGACTATTCCGTCAGGGTTGGGTGTTCGGGAGGCAAAAGAGTCGATCGCTTTCATGCCCAGAGCCGGGCTCGGATACCTCAGGTGCTGGCAAGTTCACTTTGTTGTGTGCTTCAGGTTCGCGGGGCGTGACTCGGCCCAGGGGCCCGAAAGCAGACGTGCTCTCCGGGAAACCAGCCAGTGTTTACTACTCTTGATGAGAGGGCCGGCCTTTCAAATATCGACCGGACGGACCTCGCTCGCGTGGGGTTCACGCTAGGGGAGGAGCGTTGCCACGGTGAGGTCTCACGCGAACAGATGAAGCAGTACCCGGCCGCCAATACCCCGGGATACGCAAGCCTTTAGACAGATCTCTTGGTTAGCCTTGAATTATGGGCCCAGGCACTCGCTACCCTAAGCAGTACAGCAGAAGGGACGCCAGAGGAGACATTGCAGCGGGCATTAGAGCCTGGGCAGCGTGCAGCGTGCAGCGTGGGCATGTTTAGAAAGGGTCGCACAGAGCCTCTTGGCGGCGTCTCAGCCGGGGGAGAGCCACGACGACCAGCGAGCAGATCCAGCCAATACTAGCCTAGACAAGTCCCGGGAAAGAGAAGCGCACTGGACTCTTCCAGACAGTTTTCCCCACATGTCCACCCCCAAGGCAGTGAGAGCCAAGCCCGTACAAACATGCAACGCGTCTCAGAAGCTTTTCTTGGCGACTTGGCCGTCAAAGACCAGACGCCAAGTGGTGAGCATGCCATGCAACACCACAGGCCCAAACCACGCTCCGTCCCTGCTGGAGCTCGACGGCGACTTCTCGCCACCATGCCCGTCCTGGCCCTGCCTGCCCATGCCTGGGTATGCCCTCCTGCTCTTGGGTTCGTTTCGAGCCGTTTCAACCTGTCGTTCTACCATCACCGACCTGTCACATCCCATCTTGCCCTAGGACTGCGTCGATCACCGCCAAGAGATCAAGAATAGGTCCTGAGGGGGCACCATGTAGACGTCTCATACACGCTGCTTACTTGGCTGCCGGAGCGCAGGCAAGCCGTGCGGTCCCATTCGACCACCCTCGCCCGGGCCTGGATGCCCGTGGACGGTGTGCAACAAGACCGATCCGAGTCAAGGCCTCTCTGGGTCCTCGTAGGATAAAACTCTATGTCGTCCCAACTTTGTTCTCACGAATGAACTTCTCTCTCATCCACACGAGCAGCGCTCTTCACTATTACTCAGTCATTCTCTTCTTGACCTAGATCTGGTATCTCCCTACTTTCTTACGCCACGAAACTTTCTTTTTAATATCTATCCGCCCATCCCCGGTTGCTCCATCATCTCTCTTCGGTCCCACCCAAGCCAGTTGATATCCACACAGTCTCTCCAGACCGCAACTACTCCGTCGCGTGATACCCGCTCTCCCAGCTCCCATCCAAACAAAAACCAAAAAAGCCAAAATGAAGTACAGCTTCGTCGCCATCCTCGCCGCCTCGGCCAGCGCGGCCCCGCTTAACATCAACCTGGGCGCTTACTCTCCCGCCCTGGTGGTCGGTGATGGTGAGATCTCATTCGCCGGGAACGGCGCCGCAGGGGCCGAGGGCCTCGTCAACACCCTCCAGGGCGCCGCTGCCGCCAGCAACGGAGCCGTTGCCCAGGGCCAGGCCGTCGCCCCCGCTGCGCCGGCCGGCCAGCAGGCCTCGGTCATCAACGAGCCGGTAAGGTCCCGTTCGCTTGGTATGTTGTGTCCCTTTAAGCCAGTAGACTAATGTATTGTTTTTTTCCAAACTAACAGGCGTCTCTCCCCATTCCAGGCGTAACTAAGGAGCTCGACCCCCGCCAGGAGGCTGAGGAGGCTGAGGACGAGGAGGAGGTTGCCGAGATCGAGGCCAGGCAAGAAGAGGGCGGCAACCTGATGAAGCGCCAGAACGGTTTCGACCGCGCCCTGACGTACGCCGAGGCCGCCCTCCAGAAGGGCCCCAAGATCCAGCTCGGAACCCCCGCGGCCGGTGTTGGTATCATTGTCGACAACAACCAGCAGGCCGCCGGGGCTGTCACGCCCGCCGAGTAAATGGAATTGTCTTCTATGACACGAGAGCCTTTTATTCACACACACGAAATACCCTAATTTTACTCTCTCACGTGCCACGATGGAACTTGGATGGATGGACGGACGGACGGATCTACGGATCATATGCGCGGAGTGCTTCTTTCTTCTTCACTACAAACAAAGACGGGAATCATGCGCGGAGTGGTTGGCGGGCTGGGCTGGTGGTGGACGAGGTTGGACTTGGTCTTCACGATATTAACCTTGCTTGGGTTTTCGTGGTGTAAAGCATAAGCGGCAGCTTTGTTGTTAATCGCGACATGGAATTCCCGTTGTTATTTTAGACCCGCCTTAATTTGGCTGCAAAGTTACGATAGAGTCAAACGCATTAAAAGGGTTAATCCTCAAAAAGAATTTGTCAAGTTGCCTCTTGATCCGAGTACGTGCCTTACCATCTTGGATTGAGATAACAGCTCCTCGCAATCGCTTACTCAGACATCGGAGAATTTTTGCAAGCCTGCTTGTTCTCTTTGTGGGGTGTTATGTCAGAAAGCTGTTTCACGTCTCTCGCCATCAGATGCTCATCTGATGGCGAGCCGGAAGAATAACAGAGGAAACGCGTATGGACCAAGTGTGGCGTTTCAATCCCTTGAAAGCGAGCCACACTTGTGGTTCTTTTGCTCATTTGTCCAAGTCCCTTCCCAGGTCATGAGATTGTCAAAATCCTAATTCAGCAGTAGGATCAAGTGGTGGTCGCGTCACGGAAATCTTATCCACTTAACTATACAACATTGAGATGATAATATTTTCTGACTAATAATCCGTATTAGCTGGTCAGCTCAGTTTTCTACCGCTGATTGATAGGAGGTTAGTATTGGCTCTGTATCGCAACACGTGCAGCTGTTATGGCGCCAATACAATCTGCATATCAGACTGAGGTTTCAGTGAGCTTCTCACGTCGCTGGTCTGGTAGCACATCCCACGAGCCAATGACATAGGTTTGATCAAGTTTCCGATATTTGTTGAACAACGGGATGAACGAACACGTGTGCTGACCGTTACCATTACGCTTATTACATCGTGATTGAACGGCACGATTAGGATGTCTGCGCCCCCAGTGTACCTCCGCATGTGAGTCTGCCCTTAGACATAAGTTTCTCCCCTCTATCATGCTCCCGAACCGCCTTCCTTGTTTCCAGCTTGGGATTATCGACAAATCAGGGGTTTCAGATGTGATGTTCCGTGTTTCCTCGATATCACCTGTTACAATCGTCAGCGCCCGTCCCAATCACGGGAAGACGATGACCACAACCTGCATCGATCAAATGTGTCAAAACAAGCTTAACCTGGGGAAAGGAGATCATGAACTTTGCGCAAATCTAAATTCGGGTGATCTTCGTAAGCAGGGTCCCAAGACCCTGCTGTCGAACATCAGGAATTGTTCGATCCCTCAGGGTCCGTGTCCCGTCAGTGGTTAAGAGTTCTCACATTCTACGACTTCATTTCGAAAGAGACTCGGGCAAAGGTTGACGTCGCTGCAGGTTCTTTATTTCAGGAGATGCACAGACTCGAGTCATAACAACCATCGAATTACCTGTGCGACCGCGCAACCGCGTATTTCTACGGTGCCCTCCAGCCCCCCGAGACTCCGTTACGCCCTTCGGTCGCGGTGGAATATCAACATCAATGCACCCCTATTCCACCGAAGTAGTATTCGACCAAGACATGTATCAGGGCCAAGTCCTGGCTCATCTGCCCACGCGAATCAGTCTTGTGCTGATAGGGGCCGTGCTGCTGCAGAGACAAACCAACCCCACAAGAGAGCACAAACATATCAGATGACATTTTAGGGGAGTCTTGTTGCACGGATTTATGAGATCTCTTGAGGTGGGTGGGGCCCAAAGTGATACTGCAACCCTTCGATGCTCAATATCGGGCTTGGACGTCCCACTTTACGTACCCATATATCGAGGCAGCAACCTCGAATGCAGAGTCCTGGCTACTCTTCATTGCCCAGATAGCTACCTCGCATCAGGGGTCGGGCAATACTGCCAAAAACGAAGCCTTCCAAGGTTATCTCGCTTGTGTGCCAGGTCCGTGAGGATGCCCTCCACCATGTGTTGTAACCTTGTGTTCATGTGGTCTCTCAAATTTGCGGTTTCGTAAGCATATACTAAGACTTGAGCACAGTGACTGGAGCGAGTCAATCGCCGAAACTGTTCGGTTTTGTGGTTCAATGAAGTCTACTTGGCTCTTATAGATTGTCTGCCCGCGATATTGGTTGCTCAGACCACAGCTTATCTCGTTGGGATCCAAAATAGGCGAGCATACGTATACAGTCGTCTCGTTCCGGTAGTGTCGCCGGCCGAGAAGCACTCCTGCGTTGGGAGCCCCGACTATGGTGCCAATGGCGATGGGAACGGGTTGCCATCGGGCCTTTCGGACAACTTTGGTAAGCCGAAGTGAGCGTTGTACCGTGCCTGATTTCTGGGGCCAAAAAAGCAAGTCGAGTCCCGAAAAAGTTGGCTGTCAGAACCTAAGCCAAGGGTGGAGTAGGGAGGTATCCGCGGAAAGCCCAGCATATGCGACGCACAAGCTCCTGCGTGCTGTGCAAGGTTTTTCATTACATCGCACCTTCGACGCCTACCTGATCACACGGCACGGGCTCCTTGCGGTGGGTGTTCCCTTGCAGATCGACGCGTAAGCCCGGGAACCATTAGTCTAAATCCGCAGGCAGGCGAGGATTAACACTGTTTGTACTGTGGTATTTTGGCCCGTGACCTGCCACCGTTGGGTCACTCCAGAGATCCCACGATGAAGTAGGTCGTGGGATTGAAGGGGACCATGTTGGCCAATGCAACCCTAACACGCGCATAGTTTCTCCACGCGGCTTGGCAATGCATTGAAGGGCTCAGCAGCTCTGTTGGACTTTCTCAATTGGCCCACACGTAAAACTTCCCCTTTTCCAAGCTTTCCGCCCGCGTCCGGGTCTTCCTCCTCGGGCCCGATCCAAGGCAGATCCACCCGTGCCGGCATCCTGCTGTTGAATGTCATGGTTTGGGAAGCCCGCACCGGCGCATATCCTACGTTTTATATATATATATAGTAGTCCCCTCAGAACCATTTCCACTCAAACTCACTCCTTTAATGCAATCCAATTACCTATATTCAATAAATTATAAGCCTAGGTCTCCTAATATAAACTAGCTAAGTTATTTAAAAATTCCCGCTAAAATTAATTATTAATAAATCAAATCATTAAAAAAATTCCTTTAATTAAATTAATTAAAATATTAAAAAGAATACTTATAAATAAAAGGGGCTTTACCTTTATAATACTCATTACTTATATTTTCCTCTATTATTCCTACTTAAAAAATAATAAAAATAACCTTAATAAATTCCCTATACCCTCTTTAAATTATTTTTAAAAATAAATAGATATAATTTATATCTTTAATTATTTATAATACCTAGAATTTTATAAATATTTAATTAAATTCATTTCCTATAAATAAATATTATCTTAACCTAATTAGGAGCCTTAAATCTTCTATTTATTAACTTAAGAAAAAAACTTAATAAATCTTATATTCCGAAATTTAAATCAGCGCTAATCCCTTTAAAAGATAAAACGCTAAATATCTTAATAATATTTAACTTTATAAACCTTTAAGGCTATAAAATAGCTATATTAATAAATTAAATTCCTCTAATTAAAAATTAATTAAAGAATTATTCTTAATTCTTATTAAATAAAATATTTATAAATAAAGATATCCTATTAATTACTTCCTTAATTATTATAACTAACTTTATTATTAAATAAAAAGAATCTTTTTCCTTTATAATAAAAATTAACTTTATATTTTTAAATAAATTATAATAAAATAAAATTAACATTTTAATATCTATTTTAATATTATACCTAAATTCTAAATTAAAAGGGTTATTAATAAAGCTATAAAATACTAATATTAACTTTTATTATTTATCTTAAAAAGCTAAGAATTAATATAATTCTTAAAGGCTATTAATACTCTTAAGGTTAATTATTATAATAACCTACTTTTAAGAGAAAAAGAAAAGCTTAGCTAAAAGCTTAATAAAAAACTTAATAACTTTAATAATTAACTCTATAAATAGCAGAATAAATAAGAGTAAGCCTATACTTAAATTTAGCAGAGATTAAATAATAATACTAAAGCCCTTATATAAAATATATTTATAAAAAGGGATAAGAATATAATATAACTTATTAATAAATTAAAGGAATATTACTTACCTTAAAGGTTTATTTATTTTTAAAAGCTTTTATATAATTATAATATCCTTAGCCTTAATAATTATAATAATATAATTACTTATATTAAGAAGCTTTAATAAGCTTAAGAATAACTTTAAAAGTACTATATAACTATAATAATTAATAACCTAATCTTCATTATTAAATTCTTTAATAAACTAAGCCTAAATTTTAATAACTTCCTCTTATTATTTTATATATAATATAATCTTCTCTTAATTAAAAAAAATAAATATAAAATACTTATTATATTATTTAATAAGGTAATAAAAATAATAAAAAGCAAGGAGTAATAATAAAAAGGATTATAAGATAAGATCACTATACTTAATACATTACAACTAATATAAGTTCGCTATAACTTCTATATATATTAAAGAAAAGAACCATAGCAGATTAAATACCTTAAAAGCAATTATAAATAAAAATACCTATACTTAAAGGATTAATAAATTAAAAGCTAAAAGAAAAGCTAAGAGAGAAAAGGCAGTAAAAATTAAGATATAAACTAGAGCTAATAATAAATATAATAAAAATAAGCACTTAATATAAAATAATAAGACCAATAAGACTACTTAACTAAGGATAATAAAGAATAAAGTAATTTCATTACCTTAACTAAACTCTTAATCCTAATAAATAATAAAGAAATATACCTAATTATTATAAGCCTAAATAACACTAAAAGCACCCTTAAATTACCTTTATTAACTACTTTATAAAATAATTAAATAATAAATATAAATACTAATAGCTTAATTATTATTAATAAAAATATCTTTATTAAAGGACTTTAGCTTTATATTAGGCGCTTAATAATTAAAATAGGTAAAAGCAAGATTATACCTTAAAAGTAAGGAACTATTAAAATTAAACTATAAAATAAATACTTTATCCTACTTAGCAACTACCTATATAACCCAAAAAGGGGAGTTAACCTTATATCTATTAAAGCATTATAAAAAAAAAAGGTTTAATTCCTCCTTAATAAATAAAGCTATATAGCCTTCCAAAGCAATAAAATCTACTTTATTATATTACTTTATAATAACTTAATATAAATTTAATATAATAATATCCTAAGTAGCTTAAATAGCACTAGCTTCCTTTATAATTAAGCTAAGTAATTAGCTATAATATAAATAGTTAAGGCACTTAAAATATAACTCACTTTAAAAGCTTAAAGATCTCTCTATAAAAATTAAGCTAATAAATCCTAATAAAGTACTTTATAAAATATATATAGCTATAAAGCTTAAAGAAATACTATATATTAAAAAGCTAATATAAGGTAAATATATAAAAAAGGTCCTCTATATAAATATTTATAAGCTATTTTAATATACTAATAAGCAAGGCTAGTGCTATTAAATAATAATTATAAATAATTTTAATAGGCAGTCTTAGCCTCTACCTATTATAAATTAACTTTTTAAAATTATTCTTTATTAATTTAAAAGCTTCCTAAAGCATTATAAATATCTAGGAAAAAGGTATTATTATATTCACTTAAATAAAATTAAAGAATTTATTTTTATAAAATTATAACTCTATTATGCAAATTAAAATATTAAGCTTTATTATATAAATATTAATTAATATTAATTTAACAAGATTATAAAAAGAGTAAATTAATTATTTTAAAAAAAACTTATAATAATCTTAAAATATAATAAAATTCTACTTAAATATTAATTAAAAGTCTTTAAATTTATAATAATAACTATTTATAATTATTAAATTTATTTATATATTAAATTAATATAATATAAAAGGTAGTATAATAAAAAGTTAAACTTAAGTTATCTCTATATAATTAAATTTAAGATATATTACCTTATATTATTATTAACTTACTTAGGAAAATTTAAACTATTAATAAAGTAAGATATCCTTTTAAGATATAAAGAGATATTTACTTATATTATCTTTAATATTAAAAGAAAGGTATTTAAGATAAATAATATAATATTTAATAAAGGCATAATAAAGATATTATATAAATATATAAGGGAAATTAATAAGGAGCCGCTTGTAAAATAATATAAAATAACGCTAATATTACCTATAGGCCTTTTATTAAAGGGAGAAATTAAAATCTTTAACTCTCTACCTTAGGCCCTAACATTATATAAACTTAAAATAATATAGCCACTATATAAATAATTATTAAGCTAAAACACACTACTATATAAACAGCCACAATTACTATATAAATAACCATAATTACTATATAAGTAATTATTAAACCTAAGCATAGCTAAATATAAAGAGCTATCTATCTAAATACACACTATAAAAATTAATCTAAATCATTTAAATAATATCTAAGTAATAATAAAAAAGGTATATATTATTATATATATACTTAACCTTTGGGTTACTTATAAATATATAAAAGGATAAGGCCTTTAACTTTAGGAATCTATTTAAGCACCTAGAATATATCTTAATATTATATTCTTAATAATAAACTTAAAGTTAATAGATTTAAAGCTAGTTTAATTTTTAATAATAACTCTCCTTAATATATTAAATAATAAGGAATTAAAGCCTTAAATATTTAAAGAAGTATAATAATATATATATTAATAATTATAGTAAAAGGCTATAAGGGAAAAGTATAAATCTTTAAATAATAATAGTACCTAGACTTTTATATTATTAATAATTAAAAAGAAAGTCTTAAAAGAAAAATAGGTCTATAAGCTAAAATAAGGGCTTAATAGGGAAGTATTTTACTATAAGGTATAATAAGTTATCAAAGGGTATTTATAAAAGGAAGGTATTAACTATAATAAAATCTTTATTTTTATAATTAAGCTAATAAGTTATAAAGCCTTATTTATAATTACTATAGCCTTAGATTTAAAACTTTATTAAATAGATATTAAGATAGCCTTTCTTTATAAAATTATAAAAGAAGATATCTATATAAAATAATTATTTAGCTTACTAAATTTAATAAATATTCACATTTATAAACTTAATAAAGTACTTTATAAATTAAAATAATTACCTTAAATATAATATAAAATATTAATAATATTTCTTAAAAATATTAAATTTAAAATACTCTTTATAAACTTTAAAGTATTTATATAAGATTATACTTATATCATTATATATATAAATAACCTTTTTATTATTAGCTTATTACTTAATAAGGTTATATTAGTTAAATAAATATTTAATAAAAAATTTTAAATAATAAACCTTAGGAAATATAAATATTATCTTAATATAATAATTATAAGGAATTACTAGAATAAGACTCTATACTTAAAATAATATATTTATATTTAAAAGATCCTTAAAAACCTTAATTTTATTAATCTTAATCCTTGCTAAATATTAATAGATATATTATTATTAAACTTTACTTTAAAAAGATATAAAGCTAATTTAAAGTTAAAGTATACTTATATAAAAGCTATTAAATTCCTAATATATATTATATTAAGTATAAAATTAGATATTACCTTCCTAATCTCCTTCTTTAATAAATACTTTATATAATTAATTTTAAAATATATAGCTGTTATTAAAAGGGTCTTTAAGTATTTAAAAAAGATAACTAATCTAGAATTTATCTTTAAAAAGGCCCTATAACTATTAATTAAATACTTTAATATTAATTATAGCAATAACTTATAAATATATAAATTAATATTAAAATATATCTTTTATATTAATAATATTTTAATTAATTAATAATTAAAATATTAAATTATTATAATACTATCTATATATAAAACGAAGCTTATAATATAAATTATTATTATAAAAAAAGCTATATAGCTATAATATTTATTAAAAAAATTTAAAGCTTAATAGGGATAAATTATTATTATAATTATTTATAATAATAATTAAAAAATTATTATAATATTAAAAAATTAAATATATTATAATAAAGGGAAATATATTAATATTTAAAAGTTTTATATTAAGGAGGCTTATTAAAAAAGGGTAATTAAGATATATTATATACTAATAAATATATAATTAATAAATAAATTAATAAAACTATTAATATATCTTATTTTTAAGAAATTTAAAAAAAGATTTAAATTAAAAGGGTTAATAATACCCTAAAATATAAAATAAAGAGCTTATTAGCTATTAATAAGTTATAAAAATAAGTTATAAATAAATAATATAAAAATAGGGGGAATAATTAATATTAAGGGTATTAATAACTTTTATAAGATTTTATATAAAAAAAGGAATAAATTTATAGGTTAAATATACTTGGTTTAAGGGGGAATATTAAATATTATAATTTAGGAAGCCTATATTAGCGTATATCTTACATTTTATATATATATATAATAGTCCCCTTAGGACCATTTCTACTCAGACTCACTCCTTTAATACAATCCAATTGCCCACGTTCAACACCTACTAGCTGGACACGGGAGCCTAGAGTGCCACAGGAAGGGGCCCCACAGCCACAGTTGATCATCTAATAAGGCACCAAGAAAGTGATTGTGCCGCACATTAAAAGCGTTCGTCATAGGAATACGCGTGTTTCAAAAATAAACACATACGAGGTTGACTTGGTCTCTGGGTACGGCTCCCCCTGGCCCATGTTCCTTGCGCATAACGACCGTTGAATATGCCGATTATCCACTATCCACTAAGGGACGAAAACCCCGTTCTACCTGCACAAACGTCCGTCCGGACTTCGGCTTTCCTGGTTGGCCGGGGCGGAAGTAACCGCAAAAACTAAACCTTCCTAGATAGCTTCAACTCAAAGTATTAGCAGCCCAAAGATCGGGAGCATGAGGAGGCTTGGTGACATTATTATTAGTTAGCCCAGTGATGCATCTAGTTGAGGGTGGGGGCCATCTACCTGCTGCCGCAAGCATGCCTCCCTCTACTATTATTTCCAGGGTCGCGCGCAGACACTGATCATCGGAGCGCTACTGGTTCTTACAAGGGTCAGTATCTGGACCGACGAATGAACCTGCATAGAAGCTGGCATATATTTGTAGCACTTCAAGGTACAGGCAACGAGCCGAATAGTCCAAAGAGGCGGAGGGAGCCTTGCGTTGTCACTGTCCCTCGCGTATCTTTGGATCGTGCACGTACATTCCTTTGTAAGCTGCTGGCTACCTCCAGGGCGACTTGGACAGTAATAATAGTACAGTTTTGATGACAGCCGCCTGATGTCTGGTCTGATGATTTATGCTATCATGATTGCCTCACCGTACTGCGGCTGAAGAGCTTAAGTCGGGCAGGCGCCCTCGCGCCAAACATCGGACGACGCCCGACCGATGAAGCGAGGTCGGCGAGGAGGTGGATGCAACTATACAAGACGATAGATCCAAGGCTCCCTGGGGCCGATCAATCCGGGTCAAGGTTCTCAGAAAATTCGGTATACCAAACCGATCTATCACATGTGGGCAGAGCCGCAACCCCCGGCCGAGACCCATGATAGATACTATCGAAAGTTTATTCCCGGCGCACAGCTCAAGCTTGTGCTACACCGGCCGAGTGTGCCCACAGACTTCATCTTATGCCAAAGTCCGTTCGTCTGTACGCGGTCATGCAGTGTCACATTCTACGGTATGACTCTTACTCGTGAATAAGGGGCGCTCGCCCGCGGCGGGCACAGGACAAGGGCTTGGGGCGACGCTGTAAGTTCGCGAGCCGCATGTGCAGGGTTGGTTGATCCACCCGCATCAACGTCGACCTACCTCACATTCGCCGCACATCGCCGCCCTCTGGGCTTGTGTGCCTCCTGACCTCAGCCCCCGTCCGATCCGGGTCTCTGGATAAGACGGCCTTGGCCACCGGGGTCAACACGAGGAAACCCTTTGACCACCTCTTCGACCTGGTTATGGAGCACACCAAAGTGCATATCAGGGTCTTCATGCATGGGCATGCGCCCTCTTCACATTTAGTATCTCGGATATAGTACGTTCGCGACTCCGATGGACGAAGCTGGAGTGGGCAGCGCGCAAAGATGGTGTATACGCGCTTGGCATCGGGCGCCGGTGAGGAAGTGATGATGCTTATTCCGAGAAAAGGGGTATGGCATGGTTGTCACGAGCGCCGTTCTCGCGAAAGGGTAGGGTGGGCTTCCTTTGTTGCTAGGCTCACAGTCCCAGAGTATCCAGCGCCGGCACTTGCGAGCCGCTCCGTGGCGGTGAGGTCGAGTCCAGGAGTGTCAAGACTGATACTATAAAAGAGACTACTCCCACCGAAGAGACTCGTGTGAAGATGTTGATACTCATCCGCTCCTTCACTTCTCCTGGAGACCCCAGACAACATACACTCTCTACTCAACTTTCGTTTTCCTTCTACCAACATGAAGCTGTCATTCGTACCACTCATGGCTGTTGCCTCGCGCACAGCAGCCATGAGTCTGCCTTCGCTTCATGACTTGACATCCAACTTGATGCCCAGGCAGTCCAATTGCCAAAACTCTCCTACATCACGCGGCTGTTGGGGCAACTTCAGCATCGATACCAACTACTACGATGTTTTCCCTGATACTGGCGTCACCCGTGATGTCTATCTTTCCATCGAAGAGGGCCCTTGCGCCCCCGATGGAGTCAACACGACGTGTCAGACCATTAATGGCACTATGCCTGGCCCCCTCATCATGGTGAGATGTCAAGATCACCAACCCACTGAATGGGACTTCACTAACCATATTGCAGGCTGACTGGGGAGACCGTCTGAACATTCACGTCACCAACAATCTGCCGGTCAACGGAACCTCTATCCACTGGCACGGCATCCGTCAGCTCGGCTCTGTAGCCTCGGATGGTGTCCCTGGGGTCACGCAGTGCCCCATCGCTCCTGGGACTTCGCTCACATATAGCTTCCACCTGACGCAGTACGGCACCACTTGGTACCACAGCCACCTGAGTCTGCAGTATGGCATGGGCATCTTCGGGCCCATGATCATCAACGGACCAGCAACGGCAGACTACGACGAGGACCTCGGGGTGATTCACCTCCAGGACTGGGCCCACGAGACCGCCTTCTCGCTCTGGGACACAGCGAAGCAGGGAGCCCCGCCGACCATGGAGAATGGCCTCATCAACGGGACCAACACCTACAACTGCACCTCCACGGACACGTGCACGGGCATCGTCGGCAAGAAGTTCGAGACGAGGTTCGAGGCCGGCAAGAAGTACCGCATCCGGCTCGTAAACGTCGCCACCGACGGCCACTTCCAGTTCAGCATCGACGGCCACTCGCTCACCGTCATCGCCAACGACCTCGTGCCCATCGTGCCGTACACGGCCGACTCGGTGCTCCTGACCATGGGCCAGCGGTACGACGTGATCGTCGAGGCGAACGCGACCCCCGGCGACTACTGGCTGCGCGGCGCGTGGGTCGACGCGTGCATGACCAACGGCAACTCAAATGGCATAACGGGGATTGTCCGGTACGACAATACCAGTACTGCGGACCCGACCAGCACCTCGACTGTTACCACGGCCTCGAGCTGCAACGACGAGCCGTTCAGCAGCCTCGTCCCCCACGTGGCCATGGACGTCGGCACCATCACCCAGACGGCCTCTGAGTCTTTAAACTTCAAGTTCGACACCTACTTCAAGTGTAAGCCCCCATTCTTGTCCTTTCACGGATCCCCGACTGTCATGTTTTGGAATATTTCCAGAGTCTATCGCTTCAGGTTTCCGTAGCAGGTGATTAACAGGTACCAGGGACCCTCAACGACAGCAGCCTACTGCTGGACTGGGCAAGCCCGACCATCACCCGGGTGATAAACGGGAGCCTCACCTTCCCCACTGATTACAACGTCGTCTCCGTCAACGGGACTTCGTCTGACTGGGCAATGCGTAAGCACGAGTCGTTCCTCCTGTTAAAATTCCAGTTTCCCCTGCAGTTGTGTTCTCGGGGAATCTTCCATGTCACACAGCAGGCTGCTGACACACCTTTTTTTAGTTGTCATCCAGGATGCTACTGGCTTCGGCTTGTTCCACCCTATTCATCTCCATGGGCACGACTTCTGGGTCGTCGCCCAGGACGCCGGGACGTTCGACCCGGCCACCACCAACATGACCCTCACCAACCCGCCTCGTCGGGACGTGGCAACACTCCCTGGCAACGGTGTAAGTAAAATTTCTACTCGTCGTCTAATTTCTTCAATCACTCGGCAATTTTGAGTCTTGAGCCCACGACATTGCCACAGACCGGCTCGGGTCTTCTCCATATCCATGGACCACAGTCACTGACAAATGGAACAATAGTACCTCGCCATAGCCTTCAAGCTGGATAACCCCGGCACCTGGCTCACACACTGCCACATCGCATGGCACGCGTCCGGGGGTTTCGCGCTGGAGTTCGTGGAGAGACAGAGCGAGATCGTGGCCGCCATGCCGACCGCAGACCAGACGACTGTGCAGAACACCTGCTCGTCCTGGGGCTCGTTCAATCAGGTCGTCAAGCAGGATGATTCGGGAATTTGAGGGTCTCTGACGTGTTGGATGAGTTTGTTCTGTATGGGTCGCCCTGTGTGCCGTGCGTGTATCACGTTCTTTACTTTGCTGTTTTTTTTTGTTTCATCAGCTTGCCAGCAGCATCGCACTTCCATTTCATTGTATCTTATTCGTTTACGACGGATCGACGACATGTCAAACGTACAGATCCAAATCTTCATTGTAGCATCATATGTATTTGTTATGTATTGTATTAGTTGGTACTGCCTAGATCTAGCCAAATCCTGCAATGACATTGTTCTTCCTATTAGCTGAATTGTACTTCCTGTCCCTCCATTTCATCTCATCATTGGTTGGAACTGTGTCCAGTCGGGCCTGACTCGGCGTAGTCAGTCGTCACAAATGCCTGCCATTCGTTAGTCAAGGTGACAGATTAAATGCGTCAATGAACTTTAAAGCACCAAAGACTTACGCGATCGACCTCAGGCAGGCCCTCAAGGCAGTACTGCAGTGTTTCGGCGATATCGTGGGATCTCATGAGGGGTGTGCGGTGGTCCAGGAGAATGTCCACCTCGACCCAGACGCCGTCACCGGCATGGTAAGCCTGTATATTCTTGAAGCCTTCAACGATTGGTGCAAACCGCCACGCGAGGAATATGAGCTTCCGGAACAGCCTGTCGTCGACCGCAGAGCCACTCAGCCGCGTGACGTTTTCGAACGCAGTGCCGGCCCAGTCCCAGATGATAAAGAGAGACAGAATGGCGGCGCCAGTGGGGTCGAGCCACCACACGTCGACCTGCTTCCCTATCAGGGGGAACAAGAGCGACAGCACGTTGAAATAGACGTCTGTCTTGCAGTCTTGCGCCAACGCCTGGACCTGGGTTGTTTTCACCTTGATGCACCCAAACCAGATTATGCCCTTGATCACGATGGTTGCTACCATAGCTGCTATTGCGAGCAGTCCGAGGTTAACGGTTGTGTGATCGCCTGAAGGCATGAGCTTCTGTACGGACTCCTGTAAGATCTGTGCAAACGACAAGATCATGAATATGGAGAAGACCAGAATCCCGAGCGGCTCGAGCCTTCTGCGTCCGACAGGGAATCGACGCTGGAGTGCTGTAAGACGCCACTGCACCAGCCGGTTGGTGGTCCAGACGATGATCGTACAGAGCAAATCCAGGGCCGAGTCAACGGTCGATGCGATGAGCGACAGCGATGAGGAGAAGAAGCAGGCCGTTACTTTGGCAGCCAGCAGCAGGATGTTGGCGACTACGTTCACCTGGGAGCTTGTTAGTGGAGCACCGTCGTGGGTACAGAACGGGGAGCACTCACATTGATAGCCGTTCGAGCGTTTCTCTCGGCTTTCCTGCGGTGGTCGATTTCCTGCTGCGGGAGGAACGCCTCCACATCTTCGTTCTGCAGCTGCAGATTGCCGGCGTGTTCCCGGTGACCGTCATGGTCTCTGTCGGGGTCGAAAGACTCGAGGATATCATCTGCGATGCTGCGGACAACTGAGTCGATTTCGAGCCAGTCGTCCAGAGTTTCGTTCTGGTCTTCGTAGAAATGCCTGATTTTCTTGTCTTTGATAGACTTGAGCTGGTCGTCTGTTTTACGGAACTTCTCGAGCTCATCACCCTTGACCGAGTCTATGAGCTTGTGTTTGAGCTGGTTCCTCCTCTCATCCTCCAGTGCGTGGTTTGCCCCATCCTGGAAACGGAAGATGGCTGGTTTCGGCTTATACGGGTTCCCCCCGGCGTGTCGGAAGGTGCTGGTGTCGGTTTTGGTGCTGGCCCCAGAGCTGGTGCTGGGCTTGCCACTTGCGAAGGCATTCAGACCATGTCTCCCGACCATCTCGGCCTTGATTTGGGTTCGGGTCTAGCAGGGCGGGAAGGGGGCAGATCGCGGGCGTAGAATGATACGTCTTGGCAATGGGTGCAAGCCAAGCTTCTGCTCTCAGTAGCAGGACTGGAATCCGGCTGATATAGCTGTCACCTGGAATTAAGTAGATAGAGTGGCCTCTGGGCGCGTGCAGATCATGGAAAACAAGGTGAGTGCATGCGCGAGCAAGCTGATGACTTATGATGCTACTGATGAGGTCATTGCCTGCCGTTTTGCCGTTCTGCCGTTCTGGAAACCAGCCGGGGCGCTCGGCCCACCCAAGCTCTGACCGTCCGCGCACCCCTGGGCATCCTGCTCTTAGTGGATCGCTAAGTAAACTACAGTACGTATCTCTTGTGGCCCCGACTCCAACTCCACGCCATCCTCTTAACACCGATCTTCACCTTCTACACCCTTCTCATTCTCTACACACTCTAAAAAGACTGCTCGTGATCATCAAACCCATTCTCTAGGCCGCCCTTCAACCCCCACGGAATCATTGCGATCCTCAAGTTCAATGTCGTTGGGATGCCCTGGTTTTCTTGCCTTGTAGTAGGGTACATCTTGCACATCATCGGCAAGGCGAATGTCGTCGATGTCTTTCTTACACGTCAGTTTCCATGGTAATTGCGGCAGACGCGGTCTCATACATACCCTTGTTCTTGTACTGATCCCATGACTTGTGCTTGTTCTCATCATTCTCGTCGAAATGGAAATGAAGAGTGGAGCCGCGTGAGAACCGGTTCATGACCATGATGCTGCCTCGCTTGGTTGGGTCTTTATAGGCATTGTTTGGCAGAGCCTCGGTGGTAGACAGCACCTGTACTTCAGCGGGGCTGTCCTCGACGATGGGCGCTACGCCTTTCCATCGGTAGAAGATGTCAAGCGCAGGGATCGAGAGCCCGTGGAAAACAATAGAGAAGAGCACGAGCCAGTACACGACTGGTATCATAGCCCGGGTCAAATTGTCCTCTTCTTCGGTAAGAGCCTCGCCAGGTTTTGGGAACAGATGTCGGGTGTGCTCAACATAGAACACGGCCCCAATGCCTGTTCGTAACAATTCGTGTGAGCAAGCGACGTCACTGAGTGGGTTCGGGGCACATCGAGGCTTCGCTTACCGATGGGGCCGAAGTACCCCATGAACAAGGCGTCCTTCCAGTCCTTGACGACCCTGGGCATAAACTTGTACACCATGAAGATGGCAGGAATCCGTCGGAACAGCAGGACCAAGAAGCCGAGCGCGAAGAGTCGAGCAAGCGTGATGCCGGTGATGTCTGGCTGGTTGAAGGCTTCCCACGGCATGATCGTGCCGATATACATGAAGCCACCGAAGTTCAAGATCACATCCACGCAGCTGCTGACCTCGTCATGTCGCTTCTCGGTCTCCTCGAGGAATTGCCCATTCCAGTTCAGGGCGTTCCCGGCGACGAAACACGCGAGCAAATCGTCAGTTCCGAGCATTCCGCACACTCCGATGGTGAAAAGCTGTTCTGCGGTCAGTATCACCCACCTCCAGATAGCCAGTCCGCCTGGGAAGGTCTACTTACTCCGAGTGCCGTTGGCCATAAGAGAAGACTCTCATTGTCGATCCACTTTCTGTGATGGGTTATTTAGCGCTCGCTCCTTTCCTTTTCCATTTAATCTGGCATGCTCGCCTCACTTACTTCCTGAGAGAGAACTTGATGGCGTACATGCTGCCGTAGCCTAGGATAACTCCTATAGCCACGCTCATGAGGACGATGTACAGCCAGCCCTCAACAAACCATTCCTGCATGGCCCGTCCCAAGCCGCCGCCGAGTCTGCCGACTGAGGGATCGTGAACTGCTTCTGCGGCCGCTTCGGTAGCTCTTTCAACGAAATGAGAGACGGCGGCTCCAGCTCCCGAAACAGTGATGCCCTCCTTGAAGACGACATTTGCGAGGTCTGCATGGCGGATGAGATACACCGCGAGTCTAGGTCATGCGAAGGCCTATGTCAGTACAGGGTCGTGTCTATCAATCTGATATACGCACAGCAGGAACGGGAATCCAAAACCATCGTTGGCTCCGGCTTCGGATGAGATAATCTCACGCAAGTCTCGCCGCACGTATTTGTCGGAAAAAGGCCCCTTGGCGACAGCTTGAGAAAGAATAGGATCCGTACATGTAACACGCGAACCGATCACACCTTCATGAACGTGGCATCCATGGCAAACACAGCACTGGTTGAGCGATCGAAAGAAGGCAACTGGGCGGCCAAGGGCGACCCCACAGAAATCGCTATGCAGGTCTTCGCTTCGCGCTTCAACTGGAACAGGACGAGGCTCGTGAATGAGACCAACGAATGGAGCTTGATAGCCGAGTTCCCCTTTGACTCGGACGTCAAGCGCATGTCCGTCATCTACGGCAGGAAGACCAAATCTGGAGAACAAGACTCTTGGGTCTTTTCGAAGGGTGCCGTCGCTTGCTTCCCCTCTGCACCAGTTTCCAAGGCCCCAACGGCGATTCCGTCACGCAAGAGGGGTCAGAATGGACCGAAAAGATCATGAGGAACGACGACTACCTCGCCAATCAAGGCCTCCGCGTCTTGTGTCTTGCCAGCACGAAGTGGAATGGCGGTGGTGACCCGGCGAGCCTCAAACGCGACGACGTCGAGAGGAACCTGACCTTCCGTGGTCTCATCGGAATCTACGACCCGCCGCGCCCGGAGTCGGCGGGCGCGGTGGCCGCCTGCAGGAGGGCGCACATCACGGTGCACATGCTCACGGGCGACCACCCCGGGACGGCTGCGGCCATCGCGAAGCAGGTCGGCATCATCCCGGCACGCCCCGAGCCGTCCATGGTCATGACGGCCTCGCAGTTCGACAAGCTCTCGGATGACCGGGTGGACGCCCTGGCGACGCTCCCTCGCGTCATTGCGCGCTGTACGCCCCAGACCAAGGTCAGGATGATCGACGCCCTACACCGCAGGCAGAGGTTTGCTGCCATGACCGGTGACGGTGTCAACGATTCGCCCTCACTTGTGCGGGCGGACATTGGTATTGCCATGGTATGAATCTCCCTGTACCCTCCATGGCCGTTGTTCCATGAAGTCCTGGAAATGCCTTCTCATATTAGCACGCCAGTGTCATCACTAACAAACAAGAACAGGGCCAGGCGGGGAGTGACGTTGCCAAGGACGCCTCGGACATTATCCTCACAGATGATAACTTTGCCTCAATCCTGAACGCCGTCGAGGAGGGCCGGAGGCTCTTTGACAATATCAAGAGATTTGTGCTTCATGTTCTTGCTGAAAATATCGCACAGGCTACAACCCTTCTTGTTGGTCTAGCCTTCAAAGATGCTAGTGGTAACTCAGTGTTCCCTCTGGCACCCGTGCAGATCCTTTGGGTGATTATGGTACGAGGTCGTCCTACTTGTGGAAGTATATGGGAGCCCTCAGCTAATTCGGGTTACTGGTGTAGGCAACCTCAGGCATGCCTGACATGGGACTTGGTATGGAGGTGGCTGTTCCAGACATCATGAGCCGTCCGCCCCATGATCTCAAGACCGGTGTCTTTACGACTGAGCTTATAGTCGATATGATTGTGTACGGAATCTGGATGTCGATCCTCTGCCTCGCGTCCTTCGTTTTAGTTGTCTTCGGCTTCGGAGACGGCAACCTCGGTAGGTGACGCTGTCATATCTTGGACGAGGACATGGGCAGAGTTTAATGGCTGACTGGAAGCAGGCGTCAACTGCAACAACGAGTATTCTGATTCGTGCACTCTTGTTTTCCGTGCCCGAGCCACTACGTTTGTCTGCTTGACTTGGTTTGCATTGTTTCTGGCGTGGGAGATGGTCAACTTCAGGCGATCCTTCTTCCGCCAAGTGCCCAAGTCCATGCACCCAAGCGGCAACTATCGGTGGTATCACGTCTTTTACCAGTGGTGGAGCGACAGCCGGCAGAACCCTTTCCTCTTTTGGGCCATCATAGCTGGCTTCGTCACTATTTTCCCCACACTCTATATCCCTGTTATAAATCACGTCGTTTTCAAGCACGAGGGCATCACCTGGGAATGGGCTATAGTCGTGGTCGAGAGCATCCTGTTCTTTGCCGGGTGTGAGGGCTGGAAGTGGCTGAAAAGGGCTTACTTCAGGCGCCAGGACAGGAAGAAAGGTGGCGTGAGCGACGTGGATGAGATGGTCAGCGACTCTGAGAGCAACATCGATCATCCCGTTGATGACAGTGAGAGAGACAAGAATGTAGCCCTCCCGTAGTGGACGTCAGCTGCTTTTGATAAATACAATCCATGAGATGGGACGAATTCAGCGGGTGGTGTCAACATGGCTCTGGAAGGTGCATCTGCATCGGGCAGTCCAGATGGCACACACCCCTGCCATGCCTGAGAACGGCACGGTTAAGCCGGCAGCAGTGGACAGTAGTCGTGACCTTTTTGAGCCCTTACTTTGAAGCTTGGTAAGTCGACCGAGGTAGTCTGTCCATGCTACACACTGATGCAGCATGCAGCACACAAGCCCGGAAGCTTATTTTGTTGCGGGCTTCTGAGGACACTTCAGTCCGTCCCGCCCCTTGTGCTGATCATGAGATGAGATGAATTCAATTCCACTCGATTGAGCAGCCTTTCGCTCCAAGTTTGCTTGTCGGTGATAAACTTTGAAGCGTGCACACAGACGCTCTCACATGTTTTGTGAGCTGTAACGGAGGAAGCTGGTGACGTCAACGTGGCCCCGTAAGCTGCATCGGCAAACGGCATCACCCAATCCATTTCCGTTGGCCAATGCTGGTTTGCGGTGAGCTGCTTCTTTGCTGCACGTCGCCAGGTTCAGCAACGGCCCATGCTGTCCACCGATCGGGTAAATGGTGAGACTGTATCATGCCTATTGAGCTGTCAGGCCTCGTGTGTGACCGGACCGCACGGCAGAGGAACGGCAGAATCAGTGGCCTCAGCCCAATTCAGCCGAGCCGTAAACCATTGATCAGTATTCAATCCCCTCTCGGGTTTTATCCCACCATCTCCTCGTCTCAATGACTCCGCATCTTGTCATGTTCTGGACATGAAGGGCAGAGATGTGCGTTGCTCTTCATGACTTTGACCAAAACTCACATCCAACATCGTCCCATCCAGGGCTGCTATTCTCGTCCGGCCAGGATGCCTGCCTGCGGCTGGCCAGCCCCTGAGCGCAAGGTCGGGGGCCACTGAGGGCCCGTCCGAGCAGGGGTCGTCAGGGTTGTGTTACTGCGTACACCTGCTCCGCGCCCCTTATCCACTTTTCGATGGCGACTTTGGCTGCAGCTGCGCGATAAGGAGGAATGAATCAACACCACCACCCAGCACCAAGCTAACCACCCAAGAAGCCCAGGCCAAGCAGATCGTCGTTGAAAGCTTTGCCTGCTCCAGCTTGCACGTTCGCTCCCCCAGACTTCGCTCCCTGCCACCTCACGAACGCCCGTCTGCAGGCCTCTCTTTACTTGTATCTGTGTTTGTCTCTGTGCCTGCACCTGCATTCGCTTTTTGCCCCGTGCGCGTTGGCCTCCGATTGCCATCTGCTCCGCCACCAACAATGCAGACGTAGCGACGGTCACGCCCCCAAGATGCGGCTGACCAGGAGATTGTTGGCCGTCGTTGCCTTCTTGGCCCTTGTTGTCGTCTTGATCCGATATCGCCGGAACGTCGAGCACACAATCGAGGAGGCCATCCAGGAAGTCTCGGCCGAGTGGAAGGCCGCAGAGGAAGAGGCCAACGCGAAAAACCGAGAACTGCCCCAAGTCATCTTGCCCATCGAGAAGTCCGACGACGAGAAGAAGGCCGCTGTCGCGCAGGCCGTCGAAGAGAAGGCACATGGCGTCGACACCTCCCCGGACTCGAAACCGGATACGAATCAAGGTGACAAGAAGCCAGCGGCAGCGTCACCGCCCGCCGAAGAGAGCAAGGGCGACGACAACGATATACAGAAGCAGGCCGTTGGAGATACAAAAGAAATCGAGGCATTCTGGGGGAAATGGAGCCGAGCTATCTATGAATCACGTCCGAAGGTGCCAAAGATAGCCCTGGGCGGCCATGCGCAAGCACACAAGCCCAAGCAGGGGCAAGAGACACGGGAACCATACAGAGACCATCTTCGCAACCCTGAAGAGGATATCGATATTTTACGTCTGCTGCACAGGAAATTCGTCAGCGGGCTGGAGAAGGAGTTTGGGAATCACACAGCCGACGGCGAGCAACAACAAGGGAGCCAGTGGAAGGGCCTAGGCATTTTCAAGGGCAAAGGAGTCGTCATGGTCGGCGGAGGAGAGTACTTTGGCCCGGCCATCATCAGCATCCAGATGCTGCGTCGCACCGGCAGCAACCTCCCAGTCGAGGTCTTCGTGCCTGACAAGAGCGAGTACGAGGAGATAGTCTGCAAGAACTATCTCAAGAAATTAGGCGCCAAGTGCGTGGTGCTCTCGGACATACTCGACAAGAGCAAGATCAAGGTCAGCAAGAAGGACGACGCGGACTTGAAGATCACGCACTACCAGCTTAAGTCTCTGGCTCTGCTGCTCTCCTCCTACTCCGACGTGCTACTTCTCGACAGCGACAGCATCCCGGTCCTCGACCCTCTCCTCAATATATTCGAGACCGAGCCGTACAAATCTAAGGGCTTGATCGTATGGCCCGACTTCTGGCGGTCGACTGAGAGCCCCAAGTATTGGAATATAGCTGGCAAAGAATTCCCCTCGTACCTGCCAGCCACGGCGAGTGAGGCGGGCCAGCTCGCTGTCAATAAGGCGACTCACCTGGCGCCTCTATTGCTGGCCACATATTATAACATATTTGGCCCGGATTACTACTACCCCCTTCTGTCCCAGGGCGCGCTCGGCCAAGGCGACAAGGAGACATTTCTCGCAGCTGCAGTTGCCCTCAACGCCACATATTACAGGACAAAGACACCAGCCGCATCCCTCGGCCGGCACGACGGTGCCACGCAGAAGGGGACGGCAATGGTGCAACATCTGCCCTCAGACGACCTCAAACACGAGTCCACGGGCCACGACTCCATCCGGCCGATGTTCCTGCATTCCAATACGCCTAAGATGAACGCGGGCCATCTGGTGGATGAGGGTGACCTGGTGTCAGTTGACGGAGAGACAAGGCTACGGCTACTTGGCTCGAAAGAAGAGCTGGTGAAGAGGTTCGGGTTCGACGTAGAGCAGAGCATCTGGGACATCATGGTACAGTCGGGTTGCGAGCTTCAGGATATCATAGAGGAGTGGAAGGGCAGGGAGAGGCTGTGTGAGAGGCTCACGGAACATTATAAGAAGGTCTTCGGGCCGTAATGTGGGATTTCCTTTTTTGGGGGCGCAAAGACACAAAGATGCGAGCATATCTTTTCTGTGGGACACTGCCCAGGTGTCCCTGTGTGACGGACGGAGTTGAGAGACTTGAACCACGGGCGTTACAGGCTGCTCCAGGATAGTCGGTGAACGCAAGTCTTGATACTTGACTCGATCATCTTTCCGGGTTGTACAGTATTCATTCAGCATGAAGCACGCACGAAATGACAAAAACGAGATTCCGACCTGCAACCCCAAGAACGGCGCAGTCGCTGCCTGCTTACCATGGCGCCAGGGGCGCCGAAGCTACTGTAGACTAAAATCCAGGGACCTCAGCCACGATTTGTCTTTACCGCTCTCCCCCTTCCCCAGCTGCGGTGTGGTGGTCAGAACCCAAAAAAAATTATGGAGGAAGCACTCACTCACTTTCAGCTGGCAACACGCGCCATTTTACAACAGGTCCCACCCGCCCTCGTGTCACGTTACGCCAGAGCCAATCAACAGCGGCGCAGCGCATCCTCCCGTCCCCGAAAAAAAAAACAGAGGCGATTCACGCGGGTTGCCCGGTTCTAGAACCCAGGCCAGCCAGGCTGCCAGGCTGCCAGGCTGCCAGGTAGGCCCCAGAGATGCCAGAAAAGCACGTTCCTCCTATCTCCCCCCGTGCTGGCCCCCCGTGGGCCCCGTGCCCCCACCCGCTTGAGGGCCAGTTCGTCCCCTGCCTGGGCCCCCCCCCCCAAGCGCGAAAAAAAGAAGAGAACACACCACACACACACAAAGGGGGCCCGCCCGACGCTCCGGGGCCCAAAAAGCTTGGCACAGCCTTGGAGGAACCGATCGACGGCCGGGATCTTTGGGGGCTAGCTGTGATTTGGCGTAGTACTGTAAGCCACAGAGTCAAATTAGGGTCGCCGGGCCCCATTGCTCAAAATAACTCTATTATTGCGCCATGCTCTTCTGAGATTGACGAGTCACGAGAGGTGAGAAAAAATCCGAAGGGAAAAAGACAGAGGAGAAAAAAATTAAAGGACCAAAAATAAGAGACGCTTGTTCAGTATTCGCTCCGGCGCTTCTAGCTCTATCGAGCGAGGGTATCCGCAACATCTAAACGGGAAAGAAATGAGAGCATGAGAATAAACGTTGACCACGCCGAGGATTTCCAGGTCCGTCCTCTTGGTGTTTTTTTTTCCCGCCCTCCTTGTACCAGAACGCCGTCTCTCCCCTTACAGAAAATGAAGTCCACCAATCCCAGGGGGTATGATAGAGTAGAAGAAACCACAACCAGACCAGTAACGCCTCGCTTGTTTCAAGGTCAACCCAGACGAATGCAACGTGCGCCGAAACACACAAACCCGTTCCCCATCCCCCCCTCATCTTGTCACCTCCTTGCCGCCCATGCATGCAGGTTTTCCCCAACTTCCAAGCAACAAGCACTGCCCACCCCACGCTAGTCATTGACCCAAGCCACTGGGGTCGAGCTTTCAATCAAACAGAGTTAAATGAGCCACCTGTCGATCCCTGAATGCCATAGCTGCATCGATGTAAACGAATCGAACGAATCGAATCACCGCGGCGCCGGCTTCGAGATCATGCCCTTGGTGCTGGCCTCCACCATGGCCTCGTAGAACCGGTTGGCCATCATGGCGTAGCCGACGTCGTTGGGGTGGGTCTGGTCGAACATGGTGGTCATGTTGGGCCCGCCCGCGGCGGCCGTCATCTCGGCGAGGACGACCTTGCTGCCGGCGTCCTGCAGCTCCGCCGCGACGGCGCGGAACTGGTCGTTGGCGACCAGCACGCGCGCCTGCGTCTTGTCGAAGCGGTTGTTAATCAGCGTCGACATGACGACCGTCGCGTTGGGGCTCCACTCGAGCAGGTCCTCGACCATCATGCGCATCCGCGTGCCGACGGTGTAGTTGGCGTTGGAGGTCAGCTCGGGCGCGGACGTCGAGTTCTGCGTCGTGTTCATCATGTTGAAGTTCTGCACGCAGTCGTTGGTGCCCACGTTGAGCAGGATCACGTTCGGCAGGTCGTTGGGCACCGACGCCTTCGCCTTGGGGAGCACCTGGTCGATCCGGAGGCCTGGCCAGCCCTCGACCGCGTTCGAGGCCATGTCGCCGTGAGTGCGGGAGCCGACGTACTCGACGTTCTTGGTGCCGCTCTTGTTGAGCAGGACCCTGAGATCGTCCCTGTAGCCGTTTCCGTCCGTGGAGCGGAGGCCGAAGGTGATTGATGCGCCAAGGGGCATGATCCTGAGGTCCATGTTGTTGGCGATGGGCTGGGTAGCTGGTGGGTTGATGAGTACGGGTCTGTCTGCTCCACCCTTGTGGCCTGGTCGTAGTGTGAGCGGCACGGCGATGGCTGGTGAACGGGGAAGAAAAGGACAAGAATCAGCCTCTGGGAAGTTTTGAGGGTGGTGAGGGGGAAATAGTTACCTGGGACAAGGGCCACGATGGTCAGCACGAAGCCGACGAGTGCGAAAACCCTCATTTTGCGGGACCAGTTTTTTGGGTTGAGGCTCGACAATAATGACGTCTTCCTAGAATTGGACAGATCTGTGGACTTGCTGAAATCCCGACTGTATGAGCTCCGTGATGCTGAGCTAGATGAGGCGCCGTCGTCCATGGGCCCAGGTAGCGGCCGTTGGTGGTGCCGGTCCTGGTGCTTGTGGTCTGGTGGCCCAGTGGTTGCTCCATCGTGGGAGCCCATGATTCCTGAAGGCATCGTGAGCTGCGGTTTTGTATTGGAACGAGCCCTCGAGTGAAGGTTGGTCACCTTCACTTTTGTGAAAGTGAAAGGACGAGGGGATTCCCAGGTGGATGGGACTTGGACCGAGTGACAGGTGTAGGTGATTAGAAGAAATACATGCAGTAGGAAGTAAGGACGTGAATAGCACTTATATGGCAGGTAGATAGGCAAGGTCTCATTAAAACGTCAAAGTCCACATAAACGAGATGCCAAGGAAAACGAGACCCTGAGGGTGGGAGGCGATCATGGTCTTTAAAGGGCCACGGCGGGACGGGACGGAGCAGAAGGGTGCAGCAGCAGCGGGTGGAGGGGGATGTAGGGAAGGAGGGTGGTGCTCAGTCACGGCACGGTACGGCCTGGTCCAGACGGTGTCATGTTGTAGTAGCACAGGATTGTCAAGGCGGAGCTCAAGGGAGCACGCCAGAACGAGGAATCAGAACCAGACCCTTGACCATGCCAGTACCAGAGGAGGACGTGGGTCGCGCCTTGGGACCAGTCACGCACACGGGCACGCTCATACTGACAGGAAACATGCAGTATGTGTGTGTGTGTGTGCCCGCCGGCGGTCCGGGGACCAAAAAGGGAGCAGGCTGGCAGGATGCAAAACGTGGTGGGTAATAAGCTCTCGTAGCTCAACGTGGGACGAACGCGCCGAGACTTGAGTGAGAGGAGCACGACAAGCAGGGGCCAGGGCAGCCGCAATGTTCGTGTGTGTGCTACCTAGCTACTTGAGTACCTATGTACCGTGCCTGGGTACCGATGCAAGTGCAGGCTAGCTCACAGCAGAAATGGAAAGGGCAGACTTGCAGGCAAGGGTAGCACTGGCTCTAGGCTGCTGCATTTGATTTCCTCTTCCATCGGGGCCCATGGGTAAGCCATCCTAACCCAGATCTGGCGTCAAGATTCCTCGCATGCTCCAGACACGTTTCGTGAGTGGACTTATACCCGCTGAGCCCTGCCCGGGCGCCATTCGCTTGTTGCTGACTACAGCTTCGTTCGTATCCAGCTCAGTCCAGCCTGGTCTAATCTTCAGCTAGTTCTGCTAGTCGAGCTTGTCCTGCACCCATGGCCAGATGCAGGAGTCATTCGGGCTGACGCTCCGGCTGACTGAAGGCCTGCCCATGAGTATCGTGAGGCCGGTTGAGGGATATTGTGGTGTTTGTGGCGGATGCGGGAGCACCTGCCGTCGCACTCGAAGGATGCAGCAGAATCCAGCATGGCACCTTCACCGGATCACAGTCACCGTCCCCGTCCCCGTCACCGCCGACGGCACGCAAATCTATTACAAGGGGGTCCATTGGCACGTGCTGAAAGGCTATCTGCAACCGCATGAATAAGAACTCGATAGATGACTTCACCTCCGGATACACGCCCGCCGGCAGAGGTGATCTGCCGTCACTACCGCAAAGGCCAGGGGAAAGCAGGCCAAGCAGGGAGAAAGATAGGCCAAGTGCCAGAGCCGGAGAGAAAAACACGCAAGCTGGCGGTGTCACTGTCTCCACAGAAATTGGGACGACGCTGTGTTGTCAAAATGATGACCTCAATAATCAGGGAGCAGCACGACCTAGGAGCTGGGCGGCCACGCTTGCCCAGCGGCCATGATCTGCAGCGCAGCTCTATGCGATGAGCTTGTCCTGTTCCTGGTGCGACCGCCGTCGAATGCGGACGGGATCGTCGGCGGCTGCGGCCATTCAGCTTGGCGAATCGGCATGGTGTGATGTGATGCATGTCTTGCATTCATTCGTTCGGCCTCAGTCCATTGAGGACTTGCATGCGCTGCAGTCCGATGCAGTGACTCGTCGCTCTCGTCGCCCTCGCTCGCTTGCTTCGGCGATGACTGCTTTGAAACTTGTCTCGGTGGGCTGGATCGGTCCGCAGATAGCGTTCGGTGGCAGCTCTGCAGCAAATCTGCATGTCTCTCTCCTCGAGTCCCTGGTGAGTCTGGGTCTCGCTCAACGCCAACTCCAACTCCACCGGCACTCCACTCCGCGCTCCTCTGCTCCTCTCTTTCTGGGCCTCTTCTGCCCCGATGTGTCGTAATTGGTAGCCACCAAGCCCCCCGGAGCCAAGCTGGCAGCTCGTGTGTGATTTCTCCCAGTCGTCCCCAGAGTTTGCACAAGCAGAATCAAGGTCGTCCCTGCACGCAGATCGCGTGTCGAAACCTGACTTCGGATTTCTAGCCTCTTGGGAGCCGTCATTGACCATCCACCCCTCTCAATCTTAAACACCCGACTCTGAAGATCCGAACAAGACACGGAAAGCTTAAAGTTAAGCCCATGCATTCCCCTACCCTGCGTCAGGCTGCGTGCCAGCAGCTCTGCCGCCCGCCCAGCGTGCTCAACGTTGTCGGGGTTGATTTAGGCTCGCCCGTGTTTCGTTCACTGCGGCCCACCCGCAACGCACGCCCGTTGATCTCCACCGGGCCTAGGACTTGGCACAGATCTGACACGTCCCCTCCTGGGCGAAACCACTCCCAGGGGGCAACATTTGCCGATATCCCTCGTCGAAGAGAACCTCGCATCCCCTTTTGTGTCCAAGCGTGCCGCTGTCGACAGGGTCAATTTTTGTAATTGTAGCCGACCCTCGCCCGGCTGTTCGGTTTGCGGATTGGAACACCTCGGATCGGACGGCTATCAAGCTTTCCTCAAAAGCAAACAACACCCACTGATCGCTTGTTTGTGCCGCGTTTTAAAAACGCAAAGGGTGTCTTCCCAGGGTCGCATCGAGCCACATGCGCCTGTCACGTAGCCTCCGGCGCATGGATTAGTCCAGTAGGCCTGTGGATATAGAAGTCGACTAAGTGCCGAACTAATCAAGGCGCGCTACCTATGCGGGTATGCCGGCCGAAGACCAGCGGGCAGATCCAGCCTCAACCGCATGCAACGTGCAGATGCGATCGTCTTCATCACATCAACACGAGGCCTCGCATATTGCACACGAGTCGGCTCCGACAGATCATCGGGGACATGCTTCAGGCATCGATCTAGGACTGGGGCTTAAGGAGCAAGACTCTGGATATGGAAGACGGGCACAGGAAGTACGCAGGACTACCCCGTCGGCACCGGGGGCCGCAGGGGGCATGCTCGCCCGGCCCTGGGTTGGTCGTCTTGTGTCTGGACGGTCCTGGGTGCCTGCGGTGGAAGGAGGGCTTTGGCCTGAAGACGACTAGATGCTCTTTACTACTACCCGGACCTGATCTGGAGAAAGGGACGGCATCTGCTAGGGAATCTCGGGTGAATTATTGCCGTGGTCAATTCGATAAAAGAAAGGTTCGAAAGCAGACGGTGGCCTCGATGCTGCGCTTGAGATTAGCGAGACCGAGGAAGAATAACCTGAGGATCTTAAGACGGTAACCTACATTTCTTTGTCACGCTTCACTCCTGCTTAGCGTCTGAAACAAACACTTGACGGCCTGCACCCGAAGTCATCACGCTGAACCAAATTCAGTTTAAGCCGGCCCTGTGCCGTGTCCGTCTCCCGGACGGCCGGGGCCAAGATGCAGCCACCAGAACTAGATGGCTCGACTCGACGACAGAAATAGAAATCAGACACGGACGTACTCTCGGACGTCATTTTGACTAGAACCTCGTGAGGATAGGCCAAGGGACAAATTCACGAATCGTGCCATGAGGCTCTCATGAAGGAACGTGGGCAACGTGCAGGCGTGCGTGCTTCATGGAGCTACGGGCACAAGTCATTCACTTGTGCCTATGCGCTGTCCTTGCAGGCTCGAAGCCTCCGACACTTTTGAGAGGGCTTTGGTTTCGGTCCATGTGGCAGTACACTACCCGCTTGTTCGCCTAACATAGCGCTCCATGACGGCATCTTCAAACACTTGTCGGATAATCAAAGAGACGAACCACAAGCTAGCGGCCACGCATAACAAGCTGTTAATCTCGAGGCACGGTTATCAGCCGCCCTTGATTTCTCGGTGGAGGCTTGAAAGGTTCTGTGGAGTGACAGTAGTTTTTTGCCCTCTACACTATCCATGACCGTCATTCCTATCGCCTTTTGGATTGATGAAGCATAGTGGACCACCGAGCCCCCGGTATGGACTGCGGCAATCACTTGTCACGAAATATATGACCTGGAGTGATGGGAAGGGACAAAGTTTCACAGGGCATGATGAAGTAGGGTGTCATGGCCACGCACTAGTCTCGCCACCGTAGATCCACCCTCGGAACTCCTCCGTCCTCGTGCCTTAGATCCGGAACCCCAGCGTCATCAATAACACTTACGGGATGCGAGAGCCTGAGGATAGACTTGAATTCCTTTTTTTTTTTCTCGGGCAGCCGCCTTGAATTGTGCCTCAGGGTCGCAAACCTCGCAAATCTCAAGTCTGTTTCATCAACAGGCCCATGCTTCTCTGATATAAAGGGGTCTCTACACTGTGCCCGCAAGTGACGCATAATCACACCACGGAATCACAAATCTGCGCGCCATGGGATCGCACAGACCGTTGTTGTTTATCAAACACACGGCAGAGCGCGGCTGGCCTGAATACCCCGGCTCCGACACAGCCTACAAGGATTTCACAAATCCACCAAGGAGTTAATACCTAGGTAGTATGCAGGAAGGGACGGACGTCATCTGTCCGGATGACAATTCACAAGTTATTCTGGAGGACAGGAGGGGACTGCTTTGTCCAAGACCATTTCGCAACAGGCTAGAGCACAAGTAGGTTTTTCAAAGGAGGCTGCCCCAGAGGAAAGCATCCTGTAGATGGTTATCCCACGGTACATTGTCCCACTGGAGGTTATCCCACTGAATGTTCTTCAGTAGGGGGAATTGCGTGTGAGGACATCCAATGAGAATGATTCCCGTAAAATATTGCCCCGTTCAGGTTATGTGCACTGAAATTTGCAAGAAAGCAAAGTTAACCTGTCGAATTTAGTCCAATGTGCCCGGCGTTACAATTTATCCATGCAGCACTAAGTGACTTCAAGAATTTATAGTGTCCTCGAGTAAGAGGCAGAATGAGGCTGATGATAACCACGCACATTAATGTACACCCGAGGGCCTCGGCAAAGCAGACAGGGGTGCATGCGGTTGGGACATCTCAGCTGAAAGATACGGATATGAAGAGCATTGCCCACATCCTCTTGTTGTCCAGCAATCCTTTTCGTTTACCGTTCCTACATGGATCGGTTCTCCAAACCTCTTGTTATCATCCTCTTCCCATCCTCCTGGACACTCGAATAAAAATATTCGTGGTCTTGAACTACCCATAGCATCTCTTGTAAGTAGTGGCTGGGGTCTAGGCAATGCCTGCCTTTGGAGAAACAATCCAGACAAAGGTCGAAATCCCCGGCGCAGCATACCAGGCAATGGTACACCTTCTCAGTACATATGTTGGAACAAAGTTCGCAGGTGTACATGTTTCCATACAGCTCAAGAATGTCTTTCAGCTGCTGTGTGCTCGATGGCGTAGCGGTAGCAGCGGCTCCCCGCGGCCCTTCCGATTCGACTGACTCGGCCGGGAACATCTCAAGCAGCTCTGCAGCGGGTGGCCTTCGATGTGGGTTTTCCTCTCGGCAGGCAGTAATTATCTCGTCGATATAATCTGGTATGTCAGGCCCCGTGGGTGGAAGCTGCACCGGTTCGCTGTGCGGCTCATCGCACTCGCCGTTCTCCGCCGTACAACCAGCAAGTCGGCACCAAGAGATCCTCGATTCCGCCACATTTTTCGCGATCCTCCAGAGCAATAGACCCAGTTGGTACAAGTCGGTGTAACAAGTTGACGGCAGCGAACACTCAGGTGGCGTCAGAGTGCGTTGCTCAGGGGGCATCGTTCCATGCATTCTTGAGGCCATGAAACTTGGAGTGAGCCAGAATATAACAGCATTGTCATACTCATCGAGTGCAATAGTCCACCTAGACTCGGTCGCCAGTCTTCCTACCGCAAAGCCTTTAGAGTGTACTCCAGCCAAACCCTTGATGATTTGTCTACACCATTTCTCCCGTCTTGTCCATGTTATAGCCTTTCCGGACCCATTAGCTAGAGCGATCTGCTTGAACATAGGCCCTTTGAGTGGTACCTTTGCTAAGAATCCTTTCACAAGGCCATCCTCGTGGTCGGTAACGAGGCCTATAAAGGGGCAAACTCCAGGTGTAGTTCCAAGGCAGTGGAGCGCCTTCAGATGATACAATGATGTGTCAATTTCAGCCTTGGTGGAACCGAATCGAAAGTCGAGAGCCCAAACAGATTCCACAGCAGACACGTAGAAACATTTACTCCTGCGTCTGTGCAAGGGGATTTGCGTGAGGGCTGTTTCTGGATAGAACTGCCTGCAGAGGTGACGGAGAGAGCTGGGTATCTCTCTCAAGTACGCAGTTGTCTGAAAGGGCGGTGCGGCAACCCGAAGCTGCTTTCCGAGCGTTGAGTCCAGACGCTCCCCAAAGTACGCTTGGAGATGGATGTCTTGCTTCAAATCGGCACGGTGGCGTAAATATTCTTCCAAAAGCCCGGCTAGGTTACCCAGCAGATCTTCAGCTGAGTCCCCTGAAGTTGCCGCTGCTCTGGCGGTGATCCAAAGTCGAGACTCAACGGTGATCGTGACGGAAATGCTGAGACGAATCCATCGACGGGGTCTATCACGATACCAAAGCAGGTAGCGATTCGTTCGAGAAAAATCGGTGATGTTCTCTTCAAATCAATTGATGTATTGTTGATGAACAAATTGGGGAAGGCCTCAGTGACCGTGTAACTTTCGGGACGGAGAGAAGACAAGACTTCAGGGTGACCCGCCGGGTCAAGTTGTCTACCTGTCACAAAATCGTCTCGACGTGTTCGTGTGCTAAGTTGCTTTGTCGTGTGGCAGTTGCTATCGTCATCATAAGCCGATGAGTCCACATCTTCTAAAATTCGAGAATGCACGGCGGTGTGGGGGTTGCTAGACCGCTCCGATGGCCGCAGAACATTGTTGGATCGTTCCAAATTCGCACCGAGGCGCTGTTGAGAATTGGAAGTCTCGCCCGCACCAAGTTGTGCAAGTCGCTGTGGGATGATCTGTTGGTTGAATACCTCCAGCGACGACTGTAACTGGCGGACTGGGAGACTGGAGTCAACGTTAGATTATTTGTCATATTTCGAACCACAGAGGCCATCTAACATGAAGTCCGCGGTCAGAGCTAACATCGAGTTCGCTCGGATATCTCTGAGCTCCTCCAGTAGGCGAGCGGCCCTGGTTCTGTTGTGGAACCAAACCAGACGACGGATATGTGTCAACCCGTCAGGCGACCTGACGAGGCTCTGTTCCAAGACTTGCTTCAACTCGGTGAGTATTTTTTGTGCCCTGGGCAGAATGTCCTCAACAATATCGTTCGGAGAGTTTTCAATCACCTGCTTCAATCCTTGAAGTAATGGTTGAAAAGGCTGAAGCTGATTCTATGGGCTGGTAAGCTTACGTCATGCTTCTCACCTCGCGCCCCTTACCTGGAAGTCCTCTATCTCTTTTGAGGAATTTTGCACTCTGCGGATCGCTCTTAACGTCTTAAGAGAGAACTCAGACAGTGCTAAGACAGCGGCGATGGCGCCTACGATCTCAGCCATAACGACGATCCCATTATGTGTAGGGGATGGTGATTTCTTGAGATCATGAGCGTAGAGCCTCATGTTGGTCATCGGCTCATCGCCAGGCAATCACTGAGAGACTCTGATGTTGTGCGACTTGAAGTTATCACGTGGGAAGCTGAAAATGTCTAGCGGCTTCGCCGGGCTTCGCCGGGAATTCTTCTCCTTTCTACATCGATTCAATCGGGCTGACGACTTGATAATATATTTTTCTTACCGCTAGGTGTTTAAGCGTTTATTACTATATGAAGGGATTGGATGTATACTGCTTAAGAAGCATATATGTGCAGATTAAAAACGAAACCACATACCACATAGCATCATCCGGGAAGCATGCCCACAGAGTCGCAAATGCTGCAGCAGCCGGCGAGATCGCGAACAACAGCGCGGAGTTCCGAGAGATTGCGCCACGGGGAATCGGTCGCTGGCGTGTGCGGTCAACGGCGCGGTCGAACGGCTCATTGACGATGTCATTCCATGCATGAGCTGCGTTAGACAGGAAGAAGCTGCCCATCAAGAGCGTCAAGCACGCGCGCAACGTTGCGACAAGCCGGGCGCGAGTCACTATGCCCCCTAGAGCCGCACCAAAAATATGAGGGAAATAGATGAGGAATACACCGACCGGAGGACTCAAACGTGCAAGTTGGACGTATGGAATCCACGAGAGAGGCATCAACGACACCCAGCTTCCTGTGTGAAGAACTCCATACTACTGAGCCAGAGCCGCATTTTTCGAAGGAGGCTGCTGTTGAGGCTGCGCAGATTTCTTGCCCGTCATCGCGACTTTGATAATATAAACAAGTGTGGAATGTTCATGTGATAGTCGTGGATGACCAGAGCGTGATTTGAAAAGAAAAGGTTGTGTCATAAGAACAAATCCAATCTTCGTTTTTCTGGGAGGAAGGAAATGGCGCTCATTCATGCAAAATCATAGGGCACATAATTCTACAAGGGGCGTCTTGCATCGGATTCCTTCATGCCTGGACGCATCTTGAGTGGGCAAGTAGTGGGTTCTCCTCCATGACTGATGCGTAGAAGTCCAAGTCACCAGTAACATTCCTGCAGGCCGTGGAAAATGTTTTCGCACCAGGGGTGATGCGGCGTGGCAGTCCCACCGTGAGAACATTCTGAGACCTGTGGTTGGTCTCGGTCAACAACCCAATATCTCCACCAATGCGTTCTACTGGCCGTCGACGAGTGTTGGTTCGTTGTACATACCAACATGTCTGCACCCAGCCACGTCTAGGCTCATTTTGGCGTGGGATCATGCACTACTGCGGTCCACACGGCCTGATCCAGTCTGCCGGTATCCAATGAGGTCAGTCTTCATACTTAAGCACTGTGTACTTGTAGCATCCAGATAATATCACATGGCACTATCGTACGATTCTGGGAGGCCCCCCTCACTCAACGGAGGCAGACAGATTTGCTCAACGGGACCCGGTAGGACCTTTTGCCCCTTCCATTCCGACGACGCCTACTGAGGTCAGTTGTGTTGCTCAATACATACGCCAAATCTGACAATTGGCCCCGCACGCGCCCAAGACCCCCAGACTTCGCTGAACATGGCTGGGACTATACTCATCACTGGGGCTAATGGCTCAATGGCAGTCTATACTGTTCGCTATCTTCTGAAGAGCGCCCCGGAATACACTTTACTTCTGACTGTTCGCGATGCATCCGACGGGGACCAGAACACGAAGGCTCTGCGCGACGTGATCGCCGAACGTTCCCAGCAAACTCAAGTCTCAATTCGTCAACTAGATCACAGCCATCTTGATTCGGTGCACAAGTTCGCCCAGGACGTCTCCAAGGAAATCGCTGATGGCCGCCTACCCCGTCTTGCCAGCATCGTCTGCAACGCCTACTACTGGAACCTATCTCGTCCCTTGGAAAAGACTGGCGATGGCTTCGAAAAGACGATGCAGGTCACTCATCTGGCGCACGTCGCGTTAGTCCTCCGTCTCCTTGACAGCTTCCATCCACAACAGGCTGGCCGAATCGTGCAGTTCTCCACCGATGCAATCTTTCCCGGCAAGAACGGGCTGGAGAAGATCCCACCTGGTATTCCCGATGATCTGGAATTACTTGCGCACCCTCCCCCGGATCCCAAAAATGATAATTGGGCACACGGCTTCCACAGATACGCAAACACAAAACTTGCCGCCGTCATGTGGATACATGCTCTCAATCGACGTCTCGAAAAGGTGAGAAGGTCTCACATAATGGTCCATTTAGATTTAACTATTGATCCTGATGTTTTTAGCATCCGAATTTGAAACACATTACTGCCGTAGCTATGTATCCTGGCAGTCTTAGCGACTCCAGAGCGCTGCGAGTCAACACGCCTTTCGCTGTGCAAATGCTCTCCAAAATCGTGGTACGACCGCTGAGACCTCTACTTCGTCTTGTGGATCCATGTGTTCGCACGTCGGCGGATGCTGGTATCGACGTCGCCCGTCTGGCTATCAATGAGGCTGCCCCAAACGAGCGTGGTCATTTCGTCCTCTTAGAGAAGACAGAAAGCTCTCCGGACAGCCTGAACGAGGGAAAGCAGGAGAGGCTGTGGCAAAAGAGCGCCGAATGGGCGGGCATCAAGGCCCAGGACACTGCTCTTGCATTGGCCTTTAGCTAGACAGTTTTGATTTTGCAAAGATCAGGATGATAATCGCGGATTCGATGCCGATTTTGCCATCTGAGGAATGTGCTCTAATGACAGATTCACTTGTCAAAATAATGTGTTTTCCAGTGGTAGGCGCCTCGCGAAACTGTTCATCCGATATGAGGATTATGATCTCGTCGAGTACATGCATTCTGGTAAATCGAAATTTGATGGTTGCAGAACTTTACATGGCGAAGTTGGCTATTGGATATTCCTGAGCTCCCGGAACTCACATGCAAAGCTGCTCAGGTGGAAGATACATTAACATCGCTACGACAGTCTCCCGAGGTCCTCAAGTAAACCATCCATGATGTCTGACACGGCCGTTTCAGCTGATATTTTTAAAATTAATATCTATTCTGAAAGCACATCTAGAGCCCTGTAATCATACTATATATTCAACTGTAATTAATATAAATTAACTTTAAATTCAATTATTAATATTATATTTTTAAATATTTAATATTTAAATATTTATTATTATATGTAAAAGCTTTAATATATATATTATTTATATTATATATAAAATAAAAATAAATTATTAAAACAGTTTTTTTAAATATAAAAATATATTAAAAACATTTAAAACCTTTTTTTATTAAAAAAATAAAAATAAAACCCTTTATTTATTTTCTTATTCTTTATACTAGATTTTGAGACTTTTATAATAATACTTTACTTACGTACGGCGATTTGTCTAGCAATACGTTATAATGCCGCCGTTTCTCATCGTTTCAGTTCTCACACCGTAGTCGGATATGGTGTAATGGTTAACATCGGTGACTCTCACTCACCAGCTCGGGGTTCGATTCCCCGTATCCGAGAACTTGATTTTTTCCCATTGCATGTGTTTTTTTTACTAAATGAACACAACACCTTTGTACAACAAACGATTCCTATTCTTTATAAATAATAGTAGAGTATATTCTTAAATATGTGTGTGAGATAGCACTTTTAAATATTTCGGCTTTAATAAGGCCAGTGCTACAGCGAATGGTCCCTTCCCATTTGAAAACAAACCCTCCCTGAATTGTGGTGCGTGAGATAGTCCGCGCAACACTAACCAGATGCTGCAGCGCAGAGCCTACTGTAGGAGTTTGGGCTCCCCTGACGATAGCACTCTTGTCTGTGTTGGGTACATATCGAAGTTCAAGATTTTAATGGGATCCTAGAGTACGCATCATCACCAACGTACTTGATTCGGTGTAGACTTTAGATCTGACACCCCGAAGAGCAGATATGGCTTACAGAATGATCTCGATGATAATAGACCCCTCTTACTTACCGATCTTTAGTACCGCCACTGAGGGACCAGTTGTTACACAACGAGTCATTAGATCAGGTAGTGTAACTCTAGCCCGTACGCTATTGCTGCCCAGACTCCCGGGCGAGCATTACCCTATCTCGGAAACTCTATCATTTGACCCCACACGATACTGGATCGATCAAGACTTGGTCGTCCACTGATGACCTTCAAATTTGAAATCACAACGTAAAATAATCTTTAGTAACAGGCTCGCAGTGATACGGCACAGATGATGTAAGGGCACATATAAGTCCTTGCGAGACTAGATGGTCGGCACTTCAGGAACCTGCTGAGTCTGTAGTATTCGAGTACTGGCTATCCCAGCCCTGGAGGACGTCTTTTTCTCTTCTGAACCTATAACATAGTTAGGGACCAAAAAGCTCTACATCGACAAGTCCCAACTTTCCAGTCAACCCCGACGTTACGGCGAGATGGAACTCGAACCAGCCATCCCCTCCTGGCTCCGCCAAGACAGGACAGTCGCCGCCAGGAAATCCTCAGGGTTCAAGCCCCCATACGACTTATACACATCGCGTTTCCCGAAATCGACCAAGGATATCGTAATGGCCATCATAGGAGTCCAGTACGCCAAGGCCGAGATGAACGACGGCCGCGCCCTGGCGAAGATATCTTCACACCTCACCGAGGAGGCAGTACCCTCCGCATCACGGCCCAGCTTCCACGAGTTCGCCGCGGTGACCGACAACCGCGGATACTACAACATCGCCGTCCTCGCGTACTGGCCAAGTAAATCCGCGTACGAGGAGTGGACCACGGCGAGCGGGTTCGAGGGCTGGTGGGGCGGGCTGGACGCGGGTGCCGAGCGCGGCGGGAACGGCTGGTTCCTCGAGGTCTTCCTCCCGACCGTGGACCGCTTCGAGACGCTCCACAACACGCCGGACCCCGAGGGCGCGGCCAACATGCGCGATGACCTCAGCGGGCCGATCCAGGAGCACGGATACTGGGGGAGCATGCGGGACAGGCTGCCGCTCTCGCAGACCGACCACCTCGTGGGCGAAGCAGCTGTGCAGGAGAAGAAGAACCTCTCGAACGGCAGCTCGGGCGCTCACAATAACGGCACGGGGCCGCCTCGGAGGGTGCGCGTCCCCGGAAGAAAGAACCTCGCCGTCATCCGCTCCGGCCAGGATTGGTCCGCCGCCCTGCCAGAGGAGCGCGCCCTCTACCTGGAGACGATGCACCCCGTCCTCACCAAGGGGATGGATTTCCTGCGGGACCACGGCGACGAGGTCGGGTGTTTTAGCTGCCGCTTCATGGAAATCGTCGATGGGAAGGGTGGCGGCGGGACGGACCGCACGTTCGGCCTGGCCTACTTTGACGATCTGGCCTCGCTGGAGGGCTGGAGCAGGGAGCATCCCACGCACCTGGCCATCTTCGGTGGCTTCGGAAGGTACGCGAAGAAGCTGGGGGAGAAGATGACATTGCGCGTGTTTCATGAGGTGCTGGTGCTGGAGCCCGAACAGCAACTGTTTGAGTATATTGGCTGTCATGAGGGAACTGGCATGTTGGCCGCCCGAGGGTAATTCTTTTAAACCTGATTATGTGAAATAAGTCTGACTGGTCCTGGTGAAATACGGTCACCCGTTTCCGACGATGTCCTCAATACCACCTAGTTGCCCTTCTCATCACGATTGCTGTTGACTATCTGCGATTGATCTCGTTTGTCGTCCAGGCCGTATTCTGTCTCAAGCTCCTTTCTCAGCTCGAGCTCCTTTTCCCCGCCGACCGCAACAAAGGCTACAAGACTGATAGCCAGCCCGAACCACCAGACCGCCTTGAGGCTTTCAATATAAACATCGGAGACCTCGTCCCACATATCCGCTGTGTAAGTACCCCGTAGAATGTGCACTTGGCTGGCAAAGGCGTAGGCCTTGCCGCCAGATACTTGGCTCCGCAGGCCTGGGTCCGAAATACGAAACAGATTCCGGTCGAAGACGGCATTGAAAATGATACCCGGGGCCGTGACACCCCAGATCCAGCCGAACGTGCGAATGAAGCTGTACGTTGAGCTGGCCGTGGCAACGTCTGATTCGGGGAGACCGGCCATAATAGCCGGTAAGAGCACTGACATGATTAGGCCGGAACCCATACTCGCGATGAGCTGGTACCAGGCCCAAGCCACCTTGGGCGTATCTGCTCCCAGCCGGGTGAGAAGACCGAATGCGAGGACGGATAGAGCAAGGGCGATAGCATGTAATGGACGGTACCTGCCAATGCTGCTTAGTAGCACTCCGGCTATAACAGCAAAGACGAGTGTCCCCATCGCCATCGGGAGGAAGTATACGCCCGAGTTGAGTATCGTGGTCGCTTTGACAGCTTGGAAGTAGATGGGGAGGAAGTAAGCCAATGCTTGTACGATAACGGACGTAAGGAAGGTCAGAAGGTAACCAATTGCCGATGTGCGGTTGGCGAAGAGACGGGACGGGACGCTCGGTATGGGTGCAAAATAATGTTGTTGAAAATGGAAGACAATCCAGCCCACCACGCCTAATACGATAGGCAAAATAATGCGCCACGATGACCAAGGATGTACGATACCACCCTCAACAAGCCCGAAAAGAAGCGCAACCATAGACAGCGTAAACAGTGCGTTGCCGATGAAGTCGAGCCGTTTGAGCTTCTCCACCATGGTCCAGTGACCTGCGTGTTGGTTCGACTTGGGGAACACGGCACCGGGGTCATCTACCGCCGGCTGGACGGGACCGCCAGTCTTCACTCGCATGAAGAGAAGCATCGCAATGAGCGCCACCCCGCACACGGGCAGATTCATCCAGAAGATCCACCGCCAGTCAACCTCGGCCAATGCCCCGCCGACGGGAGGGCCGAGAGCAGCAGCGACCCCGGAACCCGAGAACATGAGGCCAAGATACTTGCCGCGCTCGCGCAGCGGCACCAGGTCACAGCACACGATATCCAGCAACACGTTGATACCGCCGGCCCCGACGCCCTGCACGACGCGGCCTGCGATAAGCATGGTGGCGTTGTGCGCGCCGCCCGCGAGCCCGCTGCCGAGGGCAAAAAGGACCGTCGAGGCGACCAGGGGCCCGCGCCGGCCGAAGGCGTCGGCGAGCTGGCCCGTCAGCGGCTGTAGGACGGCCGAGGCGACGATGAAGCAGTTGGCTATCCAGACGTACTGTGCTGCGCCACCGACAGATTCGATGATTGCCGGGAGCGCGGTCGTGATCACCGCGACATCGAGAGCAGAGATGAAGGCGAGGAGACACAGGGCAGCGAAGGTACCCCAGAACCGGATCGTATGGCGCGTCTTCGTTGGCTTCTCTGTCGGCGGGCTCAGGTCCGGCTGACGCTGTCCACCAAATACGCTGGGCTCGCCACTCGGTGGCAGTGACTCTGCGGCCATCTTGTAGTTCAACTAAGGGTTCGCTTCTTTTTCTGGGCCTATAAGGAGATAAAAATGATTTGCGTGGTGAGGGCCTTCGCGATGCTCTCTGGCGGGTAGAAAACCACACTAGAAATTGCAAGAGCCTCGGGCGCTCGTATGCTGCTGAGTATTCGAATCTGACTTGACGAATTGCTCTGAAAACTGTTCTGTCGCCGTTCTAGGCGGATGCGCGCGGCGTCCGGACGCGACGGCTGTGGGACAGGAAGTCACACAAGATTGGGGTTGGTCATTCGACAGCTGTGCGGCACAGCCATATGGGCTCAGATATAGGCCCAGTCAACGGAGATGGGCTAGGGTCACATTGAATATCTTGGAATCCCTTAGCTTTGGTAGGCCGATCAGCCTAGAAGTCTTCATTGGTGTCAACTGGTGGGGGCCTAACAGGCATTGCATGTGGCTTCCGAAATTCCGCAACAAGGAAATATCAGCTAGCAATCCGTCGTGATCGGGCTTGAATGCCCCCAAACGAGATTTAGGCAGGCTGGTGATGATCTTTCTGCATGTTGGCGACGAGATTCTGCATGTTGGTGACCTGTTTTCCGCAAAATTTCAAGAGCGTTACACTGACTGATACCTGAACTAAGGGCCTGAATTATCATTGGGTAACTAGCCTGCACGTTGGTTCTGGAAGTTGAGTACTAGCCTGCAGAGCCTCATGTGGTATCCTCAACTGCAACTCACTTGGTATAAGTGCGCGCGCACTGTGTCCAGCGAGCGGCTATGTGATCGACCCCCACCCTCATGCGGACTCTTCCACGTACCTAGCTAGGCAGCATCGCCGCAGGACTGCAACCACATCCGAGGGTTCGCTTCAGCTGTTGGATATATGCAGTCTCGCTGTGCAGATTGCGTTCTTGGCTGGGACCGGTGTCTTGGATGGGGCCAGGAGCTTAGCAGCTTGCCGTCATGGTTTCATCGAAGATACTGACTGGAGCTAATTTCATTGTTAAAAATAACTTCAGTTGGTCGCAAGACTGAGCCTAGCAGGGAAGTCGTTCCAGTATGGCGCCAAGGCTTGCCTGCTAGGCCTGTCTTTGTCCGGATCATCTCTGAAATTCTGGGGTGTACAGCAGTTCGGTCGCACACGTGTTGTGCTATTGCGATTCCCGGAAGCTTTTTCTCGTTCTGTCCACTTAGCTTGGGCCGCAGCTGCGTTGGTCTGTTGCTAGGCAAATCTTCGTGCATTACACGCCCGGCGTTCTCTCACGTCTCACCCGTTCCACTATCTGCCAATGGTATTGCATTTCTCGTAGGATTGCAAGAGGGACTGAGTTTGGGAGCGGACTATGGTTTCCTGATGTAGTAGCAGATGCAGCAGGGATTTGCCTCTGCTCACAATCAGAGTGGCATCCGAGCTGAGATGGAAGTCAGCCATGGGAGTTAGCCGTGATAGCCGCCAAAGCCGCCGTCACGGAGTTTCGCCGCAAACAGCGTGTGAAGTCCTGTCCACTCGAGATTGAGTACCCAGAGGTGATTCTCACTTCTGACCCCGTTGTGGACTTTCGCTAGTTGATGCGTGGATCCGGCCCAAGTCGACCATTGTTGGAAATATATGGTCGCAAGATGCTATTAACCAATACACCCGACATGCTGGATAATAAACGAGAACACCGCCCAGCCGCTTTGAAGCCGAGACGAGCTGAAGTTACCATTGAAAAGCACATGCACATAGCTCCTATCAATCTCGTTTTGGATTCAATCATTGCATCGTCTACTCTTGTTCCCGGCCCGATTCGGCCGCCTTGGCCAACCCTGTCTACTCATCGGCCAGCGAAATGTGAGCCAATGCCGTTCCCTAGATTGCGTACTTCATTACGCAGGCTCCGACCGAGATTCCTACCAGGAACTGATTTCCCAGGTGCTATGCTCTCTGTGTTATTGGCGTTACAGAAGCTCCAGAATCCCACGATCTTGATGGTTTGGGTGTGTACATGTAGGCAGAATGCATGTTCTCCAAGCTAACCTGATTGCTATGATTGTCCCAGCGTTTCGCTAAAGATGCGGGTGGCGCGACCGAGAAGGCGTCAAAGCCTTGCTGCTGCTGCCTTCCGGACTCCAGTGTTGAGGAAGACTGCTGCGAGGTGAAAACTGATACCAGGCGCACGTAGAGGCTGTTCTCCACGACCACGTGCTGCCAGAAAGCATACACAGCCGGTGCGCAGCCGACCATGATGGCGATAGAGGTTTCACAGAGCCTGGAGAGACAATTCCGTCAGTTCAAATTGCCAAGGGCCTCATACTAATGTTTGACAGAAGGACTTCCGGCTTACGTGCATATCATCGCATTCGTTAGACTCGTGTTCGTACCCTCCTCGGATTTCCACTTGTAGTTGACGGCAACAGCACTGGCGACAATGGCACTGTTCCAATTATCAGCGAATATGAGAATCTCGTGGAAACACAGAGCACTGAACTTACAAAACACCTGACATGAACACGACGCTGAGTCCGATCTTCTTGTGCTTTGGAAGGTTGAGCTGCCAGACGGCAGGAACAGGGAGGATGATGATGATCACATCCACAAAGACTGAGACAAAGCCCAAAGCAACACCATATTTGGAGCCCATTTGGCTGCAATGGAGAATGAACTCTGGAGTTATTCCATCACCGCGCGGGTCGCAAGCGGCTGATGTGCCAGCGGCGGCGATCAAGGTTGCGATGCCCAACAGGACAAGCACAACATAAGAGGAGATGCGCAACATGGCCCTGACGCCGAAGAGCGAGATAAAAAGGAACAGAATGGGTGCTTTCGAGCACCACATAGCCAGTGCCGCAACCCAGTTCGACCCCTGCGTGAGCTAGAAGGATGGATGTTAGGTACTGTATTCTCATGTCCACAGGCATGCGGGTTTGTCGTAGCTGATATTGGCTAGGTAGACGATCACTTACTCTGACGAGATATCTGTAGTAGCTCAAAGATGGCTTCGGGTGGGCAATGGCGTCGACCGCGAGTCGCGTCAGCACAACAAGGGCTACTGTCAGAGCCAGGGCTAGGACTGCAATGACTGAGAACAGTCAACATGCGTCGATCTCATGGTCAAAAACATCGGAACTCACAGTCATTCATGGAAAGTCTGCGGCCATTTCGACTGTTGGCCACGAGGCGAGCCACAACGAAAATAGAAGTGGCCGATACCAAGGTGACTGCGGCTGCCAAAAACTCCTGGGCCGAAACTCCCTGTGCTGGCGAAGCCATATTTGCGTATACTATGAGCAACTGTTGGGAACTGCTGGTCAAGACGAACTTTGATGCGTAATGTAGTCAAAGTGTAATGAAAAGATTTTCCCCCCAGGAATATTGAAGGACGAGTGCTTTGGAACTTAAGAGACGATGGCTCGAGGAAAGATGGCTCGGGGGGGGGGGGGGGAATGGCTCGCTAGACATGCAAGCCAAAGATCCAGCCTCCACAAATAGCTTGGATCCGGAGGAGGTGAGGAATTTTCCTGAAGTCTCGCCTTGTTTTGGACCAACAGAAAGTTTCGTGCCAAATATACCCTTTTAGTCTCTGAAAGACTTATCGGGTGGCAAATAAGAGGCTTCCAGCAGCACCGTATGAAGAACGTAGTTCCACCACAGATCCGCTGATCAAAGCCTCACGATACAGGCCAAGGTGGTATTCAGCATGGTTCCCACAGTGTACTGCGTTGATCGCCCGGAGATCCTGCAGTATCACGCCGTCGCCATTGGCTGTGGTTGCGCGGAGATTTGCTCAACCAACTTGTCTACGGCCATGTTTGCCCACACGAAGGGTTACAGCACATCGTGCCCTTGCTATTGTATGTTGGCTGCGAAGGGTTGCAAGGAGCTGCATGAGTTATCCGCTGCATTGCTGGCCGGTCCCATGTCGATGCCAGCATTCTTACTACTAGGTTGGGTAAACAGCCCACGATGCTACCTGAGGCGGCGCGTCTTTTGGAGGGTGAGATGGTTTCACTTGATTATTCTGGTCTCTCAGTGGTCTATCTCGTGTGACTGGGGGAACCAACAAAATTTCTTGCTGGGGCACAGCTAAGCTGGACCATAACTAGACTGCGGCACAGCTAGAATGCGGCACAGCTGGGCTGGGGCCCATGCTTGATTTTGGCAATTCTTCGCGGAGATCAGAGATTGATCAATGAATAGAGAGACTGCCAAAAAGAAGGAGGAGAGGAGGAGGACGGGGTTTCGATGGGCATTGCCCTGACATGGTTCGTATCACGGTTGCTGAAAATACAAAAGACATATCTGCGTGTCTGCAGTATCTCAGATCTTCAATTTGTCTTGACTCCTACGCCTTCGAGTCAGCATTCGCTCCCTCGTTTAACAGACTTTTGAAATTATTCCTACATACCTCATTGAATACTTCTGGGCTCATCCAGTGCTCAGTATGAGGTTCTTTCCAATTCAGGCGAATCCAGTCGCCGATTTGCCATATCTAAGGCTCAGTTATTCCCCAGGCTCGTTCCAAACTGAATGGGCGTTGATCTACATTGGAGTTCTGGCCCTGACTGCCCTTGGAAGCAAATATGTCCAAGCATGGACTGCATCAAGGCAGCCGGTACGCTTCCCCTTTCCTCGTCTTTTATTCTTCGCCGTCCGATTTGACAGAAGTTTCGCAGATGAAGGCTCGTCCAATCTTACAACGGGTTACCAAACACTTCATGAGACCTTTCCGTGCTTGGGGATACCTCATATGGGGGGCAGAGATGATTCAAGATGCATTTGATCATGTAGGCAGCCCGAAGCTCAACACAGGCGAAACTTCCTGACAATGATCAATCGAGTAGTCAGGCGGAGCACCATTCGAGCTATTCGCACCTGATAACCGCTACGTTTACGTGTCGGATCCGGACCAGATCCATGAGCTTGATGCCGCTCCTGACTCCGTCCTGTCGCTCCAGACAGCCTCAAAACAGGTAAGTCGACCATCGACTTTCAGAACAAGGCCATCAGAAATGATTAATGCCATGTCTCTCACAAAATACAGATGCTCCAACCCGTCTACACCATGAAGGGTTTCAACTGGTTTGATCTCAGAGGCACGGAGGGCTTTGGTCTTCTGCGCGCGGTGCGGACCATTCTGACCACAAAATTGCCCTCCATTTTGCCGAAACTTGGTCCTATCATTAGAATCCGGTTCGAGGAGTTGCGACTGAAACATACCAATGTTAATGGTCAGTGTCCCCGACGTTGCCCCCTCAGAAATATGAAGGCCGTGCCCATACTGATTGCTTTTGAAACCGTCCAGGGCAGAAAGAATCTCCTCTTTTCTCTATGATTACCGACCTCGTCGTGATGTCCAACGCTACAACCTTCTTCGGCAAGGATTTGGGTCGGATCCTCCCACCCCCTTCCACGGGAGTTTGAGTGATAGCTAACCATCCCTTTTAGGTGGGAACGAGAAATTCACCAAAGCGGCTCTTCAGTTCGTTGATGAGACCCTGATTTGTGCTGAGCTTGTGCGACTTATCCCCAAGCCACTGGCCCCGTACGTGTCCCACACTCTGCCCTTTTGTGGGTGATGACTCTAACAGACGTTCAGATTGTTGGGTTCAGTCATCGGTCGTTTTCTCACGGCACAAACCACGGTGTTCAACACACTCGTACCTGTTGCTGAGCAAAGGTGTGTCGAGAGGGACTTGAAGAAACTTGGACACCAGGTCCCTGAACATGTGAGCAACAGACTTCGCACAAGCTGACAAAGTCCATGAACACATTCTCGTCATGTGCACCCTAAGTCCTAACCTCCAGCGTTCATTTCCATCTAGGCCGACTGCATCCAATGGGTTTTGGAAGCCGCGCCACGCAATAAGCCTTGGTCCGGGCCCCGCATTATTCATGAGCTCATGGCCCTTTGGTTTGGTTCTATCCATGCTCTATCGACCGTGAGTCTTCCCTGCATTGTTCCCGGCCGGGTAATTTCCATTCTCTCCGAACAGCGACTAAAGTATTTAGCAGACCATCTGTTTTGCCATCCACGACTTGTGTCTCCATCGCGAATACATCGAGCCGCTTCGCAAGGAACTCGATCAAGGATATACTAAGTTTGAACAGACTGGGCTTGGTCTTCCACTCCTGGACAGCTTTCTTAAGGAGTCGGCTCGTCTCACGCCCGTGGAGTCAAGTACGTGTTTGTTGATCAGCGCACTTTCCCCCTTGATCCGTCTCCTCCACACATCGGATGTGTATTTCGTGGAAGGATGCGAGTTTTGTGGCTAAATCATCTTGCAAATAGTGGCTACTCGCCGGTCGGCCCTCCAGCCCTTCACACTCTCAGACGTAACCCATGTCCGCGTGGGTGATTGGGCTTGCACGCCTGTGAAGGCAATCATGCAGAGCCCAGAGTTTTACCCAGAGCCTCTACAGTTCCATGGCTTCCGATTCGCTGATCCCAAGGCTGTTGACGCCATTGCTACGGGACTCGTGGCAGGAGAGAGCTTCGGGAAGTCACCTCAGCCGGCCTCGTCCGCTTTCACCAACCTAGACAAGACCTTCCATTTCTGGGGAACTGGGCGATGCGCTTGGTAAGTTTAAAATCAACCCCAGCAGTTATTCATCTCTATTTCACAGTTCCGAGCATGTCTTCCAGTTTTCTCTGCTGCCTGCAAGGACTTCACCACGCATGCATCTCAGACCGTCTTACACTTGAACTACTTCGCTAACCTTTTCCAATTATTTCCAAAACCTGAAGCCCTGGCAGATTCTATGCTGTTTCTATCATGAAGTTGATCATTGGCCAAATGCTCATGAATTATGATTTCGAGCTGTTGGATAAAAATGCGCCGCGCTCCTTCAACTGGCGATCCAGCACGCTGCCGCGACGAGACACGAGGGTGGTTTTCTCGCCCCTTCTAGATAATTGAAGGTTATACAGATTCATCGTTTTGGCGAAGGATTCACACATTTGTTCTGCTGAACCTTCTGACGGCCCTGGCTGCTTTCGCTTAACAAGGTAGAAGGGAGCGTCACTTGTACACGTATGCGCAGGGGACTGGATGTTGCCTCTTTCTTTCTTACGCCGATTATTCCCCTTCAGAAAAGCTTCTCTGTAGCAATCTATCGTGCCCAGTAGATCTGAACCAACACTGAGCTATGTGATCAGCCGCCGGGCTGTGGAGACTTTCTGCGGGGTGATATTCCGCAGTGTGATGGTTTGTAGTCTCAAGATCAAAAATTAAGAGAACCGAAAAATCCAAGAATACATTAATCTCATCGAAACTGCAGTAAGGTCCGCCAAGTCTAAACTTTTGGAGTTTGTAGCGCGGCCAATGTGATCTCACCAGGAACGGGGCTGCAGAGATCAACATGAAGCAGGCATCAGTTCGTTTCCCAACACGGGGTGTAAATCAAATGCAGAATCACGTAATTTCTGTGTCCTGTGTCTACACGATGGGACGTGGGGTCGAAATAGTTGCTATCTACCGTGCAGTGTCTGTCACCTGGATGCCCCAGCCTCATGTGGGCTACAGCCTGATTGCTGAAAATCAATATCTATTTTCAGGGGGGTGATCAACCACTGAGCTGAGCTGAAAGCCGGTGAAGATTGGCGCAAGTTTCATAATGCACTGCTACGCTGCAGCGCCGCGGTCCCGCAGCGCAATGGTCTTGCTCGTGCGGAATGCTCGTCTAAAAATTGCTCAACCACGGTATCTCGTCACATCTAGCCATCCGCACCTGCAACTACTGCGGCACGTATCAACAAGGTCGACCTCATAGTGTAGTATCCAAAACGGGACCCACCCCAAGAACTTGGAAAGCGGGGGAGGCGTAGCTGATAGACTAGCATGATCAGTAAAAGTTGTCTGCCCGAATTGTGTGCCACACAGTGTGAGTGTCAAGGTTTCCCAACCCACCAACAGACACATGTGCACACACATGCGCGTTGGGTCAAGCCCAGCAGGCCGCTGTCTGTCGTTCGAAGGGACATTTCCCCTTTAAAGCACCATATAATATCACTTATTATCACAGCTCCTCTTGAATCAAGCACTGCATTTACCCCTTCATAATCGCAATATCCAAACTTCTATCTTTCAAAGCGTCTCTAGTTTCCCCCTGAACCTCACAAAATGGCCGTGGAACAATCCGTCGATGCACTGAAGCAGGCGTTTCCGAGCGATCAGATCGCGCTGCCTGGTACCGAGGCTTTTCAGACTTCAAATGATGTCTATCTATCGGCTCGCCAGAGTGACTACACTCCTGCGGCCATCTTTCAGCCCAAGAATACACAAGATGTTGCTGCATTCCTTCGCCTCGTCAAAGAGAAAGACATCAAGTTCGCCATTCGCGGCGGAGGTCAACAGCCGCTTGAGGGTTGCTCCAACATCCAAGACGGTATCACTGTCGACCTGAGTCTCCTTACGGGTATCGACCTGAAGGATGGTGTGGTTTCTGTCGGCGCTGGCGAGCGATGGGGACCCGTCTACGAGAAGGTCGAGGCCGCCGGGCTAGGAGTTGGGGGCAGCCGGTCCGCCAAGGGCGGCATTGGCGGTCTTTCACTGTCGGGCGGCCTCTCCTTCTTCTCTTCGCGAGAGGGTTTCATCTGCGACAACGTAGTCAGCTTTGAGATTGTGCTCGCCTCGGGAGACGTCGTACAGGCGAATGCCGCGGAGAATCCAGATCTCTGGAGGGCCCTCAAGGGCGGCGGTAACAATTTCGGCATCGTCACGCGCTTCGACCTGCGCACCTACCCGCAGCAGCCTTTCTGGGGCGGCGTTGTGTTCTACCCGGCCTCGGACGCCAACTACCCAGGCCAAGTCGAGGCACTCGTCAACGAGGTGCGCAAGCCCGAGCCTTCTGACGAGACCCACATCATGGTGAACCTGGGCTACTCGGCACAGTTCGGAGACCGCATGATGGGCCTGAACCAGGTGTACTACACCGGGCCCGACGCCGCCTCGGCCTACGGCCCCACGGACGCGGCCACGGGCAGGATCCGCGTCCCGCCCATGCTCCGGCCCTTCACGGGCGTGCAGCCGCAGCTCGAGCAGCTCAACTCGCTGCGCATCATGACGCTCGTGCAGGGCGCCACCGAGCACGCCGTCATGGCCACGGAGCGCCAGCGCTGCGCCTACATGAACTGCACCCTGCGGGCCGACAAGGACGCCCTCGTCGCCGCAGCGGGCATCTACTCCAAGGCCATCGAGCCCCTGAAGCCCCTCGACGGCATCACGCTGTGCCTGACGCTGCAGGCCTACCCGCGGTCCCTCCTGCGCAGGACCGCGGAGCTGGGCGGGAACGTGCTCGGCCTCGACCCGCGCGAGCCGCTGGTGACGATCCTGCTGCTGACGTACTGGAGGAGAAGAGAGGATGATGAGCAGATCATGGGCGTGCTCAGGGGTGCCCTGGAGGCGATTGAGAAGGATGCCGATGCCCGCGGCCAGAGGGTGCCGTATACGTACCTGAATTATGCGTCTGACTTCCAGGACCCATTCTCATCGTACGGGGAGGAGAACAAGAAGTTCTTGCAAGAGGTTAGCCGCAAGTATGATCCTGAGGGGCTGTTTCAGAAGAACGTCCCCGGTGGGTTCAAGCTATATGCTTAGAGGAGGTTTGTGACCAGCAAAGGGATCATTTGTATGTAATCGACTAGAGGTCGGGGAAAGTAGCTTGAGACAAAAATGTTGATGTGGACTCGGTTGGTTTGGAACCATGTGTTTCCATTTCCTTGTAACAACCGGGAGACTTAGATCCTCGGCCTAGGTCCCAAAAAGAAGGCATTGCTTTCCGGGTCCCCACTTCCATCTCGTTTGGTTTCAACATACCCAATCTTCCCAATCTGCTCCTCCACAGAAGATGCCAGCTCCTGCAGCGTCCGTTGGTCGCCATGGTTGGCGACGAACCGATACTTAGTGCCCGTCAGACGGCCGATGATGAAAGCCATCTCTGGATTGCCCTCCCGGTCGAACTGAACGGTATACGTCTCGACGACAGCTTCTCCTTGTGCGAATGGCTCGACCGGGGCCGGGGTCCCCACCACAGCGGCCGAGGAGCCACGGCTGTCCGGATACGGCGACCCTTCCCGCCGCGGCTCTGAGGACAGACACAGAGCGTGCTGGTACGACAGAAAGCCACCGTTGGCGAGCACCAGCCCATTCTTGGCCTTGCGAGCGCGTAGCTGTCGCGACATCTCGGTGATGGCGTGCATGGAGTAGTTGTTTCCGGCCCCTCCGAATGAGGTGAGCCCCCCGAGAAGTGTCAACGGCTTGGGGCTGTTAGGTATCGGGAGGCCAAGATGGTGGCAGGCCAGCTTCGGGACGATGGGGAAGCACCTGCGCGGAGCGAAGCTTAGAAGGATGTCGCCTTTTCGTTGGGTTTCCTGATACTCACGAGTACAGATCAAGGACGTCAATGTCCGTCATTGTGACCCCAGAGAGTGAAAGACACTCATCCAATGCAATTGATATTGCGTCGCTGTGGTGGAAGCTGGGTCGCTCCCAGAAGTGTTTCCTCTCCTTTCTCCCCGCGCCACCCAGGGGATACACCCACTTGTCCTCTGGCACGCCGAGCTCCCTTGCATTCTCGGCAGATGTCAGCAGGACGGCTGCGGCGAGGTTGACGGTGTTGAAGGCGTTCATGAGAAGCGGGTCTAGGGGCGGCGTCAGTATTTTTCTCTCCAAAGGAGAAACCTTGGACACGAACATGGTGAGCAAATCATCCGATTCCTCTTTGACACAAGCCCTATCTCCTCTTTTGTCGCCGGTGTATTTCCATGATTCCAGGAATACTGGTTACTTGCAGCGACTTGTGCAAAGTTTGCGTACAGAGCTGCAGATTCGTCATTGTTCTCCTTCGGTGTCTGCCGACGGTGCGCCCTGAAGGCGTTTTCGTAGAGAGGATAGATTTGAATAGGTGTGCCTATAGAATGTATACCACCGATGTCTGTCTGAAGTCAGAAGAGCTCCATCACCGTGCCGGGAGACTGGAGCCGGCTCAACGAACCTTGGCCAAGATCGATGGTTGATGGCGAGAACACGGCATCCACGGACGTGGCTGGCTTTGTCCAGCCCGGTGGCTCAACTTGGCCGGCTTTCGCACATGCAGTCACTGGTGGTGGTGGGATTGTATCAGTCACTATATCACATGGCGTATATCTTGCCGTGCGCAAAACCTAAGTTCTTAGGCAGGGGCAGGACATCTTAAGTACAGGCTCTCATGTCATGAAACGACCACCAACGGAGGATACTCACCAGAAGCAAGTGCCTCGCCCCCGGTGACAACAGCCACCTTACTCTCGCCCCTAGCTATCCGCCCCGCCGCCTCGTCGACCAGCTTGGCCGGCTCGTTGCCCCCGTGATCCGTGTACCGCGTCCAGGCGGGCCGCTCATCGAGCCCGAGCCATTTCCCGAGCAGGCCGGGCAGGTCGGCGTACGGCCAAGTCCACGTCCTGACGACGTCGATGCTGTCGATCTGGGATGTGACTGGTGCGAGAGATGCAAGTCCCGTGTCGTGGATCGCGTTGGAGATGGCCTCGAACATCAGCGTCGCGGGCTCCTTGTGCACCTGGGACTTGTTCTTGACGTCCGCGACGCCGATGATCACGGGTGTGAAGGCCATGCCGGGCCAGGTTTGCTCAGGTCATGAGCCGGTAGTGTGCAGCTCTACGGGTTTCTCGTCATTGACTACACTGAAGCTGACCAACCTCGTGTCTTGGAGGGCCACCGTACGAGGTCAGCATTTCACATGGCGGGGCCGAGGCTTGCCGTATCCAGGCCCGCCAGCGCCGAAACCAATGCGGAGGTTGGGGTCCGGCAAAGGAAACAGCCCCACTGGTGACGGCACCTCCCATGGTTAGGGTCCTGGCCTCATGCTTAAGTGGGGCCATCCCGGACTCGAGGTGCAATGGTGTTCTGCCTTCACCCAGCCTCGAAGCACCCCGAGGCAATGGAAAGGGCTGCAAGCTGCAGCTTCAAAGGTCTAGTAGACGAATGAGGGAGTTTGGTCGAACACCAGACCGCCAGACGCAAGCAAGGGTGCAGTCAACTGGGGAATGGCTCTGCCCTCACAAACTGGGCCAGACATACATTCGAGACGGATCCCCTTTGGAGGTTTCGAAGTTTCCAAGGCCTATTTTCAAAATTTCTTAATATTTACATAATCTGAGATACTGTTTTGTACATCGCTTTGCGACCCGAAATCAAAGCTCTTGCTAATGTTCAAGTAATGCAGGCGATTTTTACAGGCGGATACGGTCATCATATTACCTGAAAGGCGGGAAAGGATGGATTTAAGTCTGATGACCACCATACCGCGCTTTGGTATGTCTGAGAAAGGGTCACTATAGCCCTTACACGCTTCATCGCCCATTTTGCCCCCTCAAAGCCCTCTCTCCTAGCCCAAAATAATCATTATAAAGATCCTTTTAGTTAGATCTTTAAATTACTCTAAATTATCAAGCTTATATAAATTCCTAATAAATTAAAACTACTTTTAAAAGCTAAAAATAGTTATAAAATAATAATGAATTAAGGATAAAGGGTAGATTTAATAGGAAGGTGCCCTCCTTTTAAGTAAATTCCCTCCTATTTTTATAAGGTGGCTTTTATACTTTAAGATAAAGGCTAGCTAATATAAAATCCTTTATTTTATTCCTTAATAATACTTCCTTTTAAATTTTAGCTTTTTAATAAACTATAAAATAAATATAAATATTAAATCTAATTACTTTATTAAATTAAGTAATTATTTTAAAGGTAAGTAGGGAATTAAAATTATTAAAGTTAAAAGAAGGAGCTATCCTTAAGAGGTACCTGAATTTATATAGGAGCTATTAATAAAAATAAGTATTAATTTATAACCCTATAAATCTATTTTTCAGCTCCATAACTATCTTTTTACTCTATAATTATTTACCCTTTATAATTATTTTACTTTAAAAAGATATTAAATAGCTATTTAAACCCCTTTGAAGGAAGGAGATAATTAGAGTGTAATCACCGCTAGATAGACTCGCAGGGATAGGAACCGTTTAGGTAAACGAAGGCTATAATGATCCTTTCTGTAAACCGCTAAGGCGCGGTATGGCATCAGATGACACCATGACTTGATATCACCACTAGCGATGCGAGAATTGTAATGCGTGAAGGCGAGGCCATACCTACTCAGCATTTAATTCACAGAAGGCGCGTTCGACGCGTCTGATCCAGGCACGCCAAGGCCTGAGGCTGAAGCCGTTCGTCTAGCCTTTGTGGAACCACTCGTGCTTGCAACCAGTCAATGACGCTTCCAAGGTCGCACCTCCTGTGCGCTCGACCTCGCGTTACACCATCGCAGACAGGGACCAAGGCCGTTGTCTGAAGGCTGGACGATCCGATCATATCTGAGTCCGCCTAGGACAAAGCGCACCGCTGCAGATTGGAGCCGCAAATCGGTTCCTGCCCACGGAATCATCGATCAATCGGCCGATTCACTGCGCTTTCCGTCATGACTTTCCCGCCTCGGAATCGCCCTGGTGCGACAGTGGCAGTGATCGACAGGAACCAAATTGTTTTCAATGGATTGAACGCCTCGTTTCCGCCTGGATGCATCAGTCGGTAGTACCTGCCCAGCGGTCCGGGACAGATCCGGGGCGTGCCATAGTGTTAGACGCCGTCCCTCTACGGGCCGCGATGATGCACTCGACTCGCCAGCGCTGGACGCAGAAATCGTCGTCGTCATGACAATGAAAGCCAGTCGCACAATGCGAAGCTGACTTCCAGCGAAATGGGAGTAGAGCAGAGCGTTGGTGAAGTTCTGGGTGTCGGACATATAAGCTGGAAGAAATCCCCGGATTATGGCTGAGGTCTTGACACACAACATCAACGTCATAAAACCCACATCAATCTTGAGATCAGCATCCAAGACATTCCCCACGATCAGGACCGCATTTTTCGGACCACAATTCCAGTTAGAACCCACGTGCGCCTAGACACTAAACCTTAAGTCAACATCATCATGTCTTCCAACGACGAGACCTACAACGACTACGCCACCCAGGGCGGCGAGATCCCCGTGCAGGACGACAACGCCCCCATCGAGGAGGGAGTCGATGCCGCAACTGCTGACTCAGATGCCCAGCTTGGTACGTACCTCACGACAATGACAGGCCATTGTTCTGCATCGCTAACTGTGGAGAATCAGAGCGCGACGAGAACGAGGCCATTGACAAGTCCAACATCGTCGAGGGTCGGACCCGTGGCGCAAAGCCTGAGGCTGGCTCCTACCGCGAGCCTGGCGACAACGAGGCACTGCCGGCCGAGTAGAGGAACGCCAGGCGAAGCTGGACACGGTATTTTTCGACGGAGGTACCTGTACCGATAGCAGCGACTGTTTAGATTTGGCGTTGAATGGAAATTCTTGTTTCACTTATCCCATTTTTGAATATCATCCTTTTGGACACATCTCGTTGTCCCCACGTGTACCCAATGTAGTCATGGCGCGCATTTTGCCCACCGGCGGTCAAGCACTCCGGCGACGAGCGCATCGGCCGCAGTCGAGCGAAACAGCTCCAACCTCCCCTTCGGTCGTGTCTCCTCCGAGCCGGGAGTATTTAGACAATTCGTAGTCTTCCGCCCAGTTCGTTTCGCTGCGTGCCATCACTAATGCACGCAGCTCCTACCACAATCACCGGAAGTTGGCCGAGCAGGATCCTAGGCGGCGCCGCGCCCCCGGACCTCGGAGACCGGCCACCACTGCTTGCCCAACTGGCAGGTCCTGGAGCGAGGCTGACGTCACGCGGGCGGCCAAATGCTTATTCGGCTGGGCGATGCTTCTTTCGTTTCCCGCCGAGGTGTGCCGAGGCTCTGGCGTTGTGCTTGTTTTGAATTTTGGTGAAGGAATGTGGGCAGGACGGTTCGACTAGGACTGCTTGGCGAGGGAATGGCGACAAATAAAGTTCACCGCTTTTAATGTGCAACGATGGTTAGATGCATCTTTATCTAAAGCGGAGATTTAAAAGCGGAAACAAGGTGCGAAAGCGGCTCCGTTCTTGTGCAGGAACTTGGAAGATGGGTTCGTGTGCTGAAGCTTGTTCACTGTCAGGGACTCTGGTCGTCTGGCTGTCGGGGTCAGGTTACAGCGTCGACAGAAGACGGTCATCCGGTCCCACATGCAAAATTGTCCAGGTTGTTACCTAATAAGCGGAATCGATGTGAAACTTCCCAGGCGAACAGAAAACTTGACGAGCTGAATGTTCATCCGGTTCTCGCTACCAATGTCACGTCGCCCCTTCCGACACACGCCATGTGCTGCTGGAGGGTAAATTATCCAGCCAGAGTTGCCGACGCTGGTTCACAACAGCCGAGGATGCACCAGAACCCTGCAAGACGCTGCTCGATAACCTTGATAAAAGGAGCTTCCCTGTCGGCAACGGGCATCTTATCCCAGATCTCGGAAAGATCTGCATCGGCGGTCATGATGAGGCCCGCGCGTCCAGGTACCCACGGCGGGACCGCGGGGGGCAACTTGGGGACCCGGGTATGTTCATGACAGGGCCGGCTTACCCCTTCTGATTCAAAGCACGACTGGGAGTGCCATTGGAGAGCCACTGGAGGGCACAACACGGCATGGTGGATACGCAGCATACTCTATGTAAGAAGGATATAAGCAAATCCCCATAATTATATCCACCGGCTCGTCAAGCCTCGACGAACTCACAGGTGGGCTGCAGGAAAGATGGGGAATCCCCAGCGTTTGGCGGATCTGAGATTTCTAGCCTGCACATGGTGATTGATCGGCGGCCACTTGTTGGCTTGCGCGAGTCAACAGGGACCAAAGTTGCTGCATCCCCATGGCACCGAAAAACTGGCTCGCATGTTGTTCCACAAAATCCCCATGGCACGACGGCGCTAAGGAGGCGGTCGTGCGCGTGCAGGGTCGCAGAGTTCGATGTTGGGGCTGGACCAACTTACTTCCGACGGCAGATGCCACGAGGTGAGGTCCTACACGCCATGTTCGCACCTGTCAACACACTCACAACAACAATAACACACAACCACACACTGATTTGCACACACAAGGTCCACCCATGGATGCCAAATTGTCCTACTGCCTCATTGCCATGTGAAGGAACCTGTAATAGAAAATTCTGTAAAGTTTCTGTCATGTAAAACAAGCCACTGCCGGCGCCACGGGGCGGCGACGGGCAGCAAGCAAGCAGAGGTTCCGACGTCAGGCCGAAAGAAGACAAAACCTCCGGCCCTGCAGTCGAACGAGAGGTGTGCCCCAGGCGGATCTTGGCCAAAGCGGGGAAGCCGAGCCGTCTCTTGGCCCCAGACAGATGAAGAGTGGTTTTGGCCCAAGTTACTTCTACTGGCAAACCTTGAGGGAGGCCACACGATGACCTCATGCCGCCGCACACCCTCTGCGCCCTCCTCCCACCCAAGGTTCGGTGGAGCCCGCGACGCCTCAACCGCAACGCTATCCATCCTCCCTCCCGCCTTGGCCTATCAGAGCCTCAACCCGCCATGTCCTCGCACCAGGCCGACAGCGACGTGCGCGCAGTCAGCATGCAGCGACCGGGATTGTCTCACATGTCCTCAGCAACACCAACTTGGGCGACGTGCTGCATGCATGAGTCGACACAGATGCAGATGCAGTTGCTGGGGCTGCTAGGCCCCACGGGACTGCAATAACACGGTTGCACTCGCCAGAGATTGTCGGTCAGATATTCAGGGACCTCTCTGCTACCGCCGCCTATCAGCGCCGCCCAACCTTGGGCGGAGTGGATCGGCAGCGCCCGCCGCGTCGACCCCAGCTCAACCCGGCCTTGCTCTCCCCTCGCCCTCGCTACTCGTGACCGACCATTCCCGAGGTTGGCGTTCGTTCGTCGAGGGGGACGCCTCTGATCCTGGCCCTGACAGGACTGCCAGTCACTGATGGATGGATGGACGGATGAATGGGACGGTACATGGCGCGCCAGACGTTGCATTCGCCTGTCATGTACATATAAGATGGCCCTTCCCTCGTGCTACCTTGAGCCGCGGGAGGTGTACCTTCCTCGACCCCTCATCGACGTGTGTGAACCTGGCCTACCTCTTTTCTTTTGAGGTTCTCCGAGTTTACCTGTCTGTTCTACAGCCTGCAGGCCAGCCGCTTTTGTCGGAGATCATCCTGTCAAGAGTTCTGCCAACCTCATCTTCAACGTCACACCCACCCGCAAGGGTGACTCGACAAACATGGCGCCTCCCACGTTCCTCGGCCTGTCAGGGCGGCCGCTCTCACTGCTTGTGTCCGTCATCGCGACTACGGGTTTCCTGCTGTTCGGATATGACCAAGGGTTAGTATCTGGTCCAGAAGCCACAGCGGCGCATCCACCCGCCTCCTTCAACACAGGCTGCTAACATGTGCCACCCTGCAGTGTCATGAGCGGCATCATCACCGCTGCTCCCTTCAACAACATGTTCGAACCGACCAAGAACAACAGCACTATGCAAGGGTTCACCACGGCCATCTACGAGGTCGGGTGTCTCTTTGGCGCCATGCTCGTTCTCGGGGTCGGCGACCTGCTCGGCCGTCGTCGCGTCATCATCATGGGCGGCCTCGTCATGTCCCTCGGCGTGCTCATCCAGATCACCGCCATCCACGGCTCGTCCCCGTTCGCGCAGTTCATCGTCGGCCGTGTGGTCATGGGCGTCGGCAACGGCATGAACACGTCCACCATCCCGACGTACCAGGCCGAGTGCTCGCGCACGACGAACCGCGGCCTGCTGATCTGCATCGAGGGCGGCGTCATCGCCTTCGGCACCTGCATCGCCTACTGGATCGACTACGGCGCCAGCTACGGGCCGGACGAGCTGACGTGGCGCTTCCCCATCGCCTTCCAGATCGTCTTCGCGCTCATCATCTCCATCCCCATGTGGTTCCTGCCCGAGTCGCCCCGCTGGCTGCTCACCCACGAGCGCTACGAGGAGGCCGAGATCGTCATCGCCGCCCTGCGCGGCTACGAGCTCGAGAGCACCGAGACGGCCCTGGAGCGCGACGTCATCGTCGACTCGATCCGCGCCTCGGGCGGCTTCTCCAAGTCGACGCCGTACAGCACCCTCTTCACCAACGGCAAGACCCAGCACTTCCGCCGCATGATGCTGGGCGCGTCGTCGCAGCTCATGCAGCAGATCGGAGGGTGCAACGCCGTCATCTACTACTTCCCCATCCTGTTCGAGGAGTCCATCATGCCGGGCAACCGCAACCTGTCGCTCATCCTGGGCGGCGTCAACATGATCGTGTACTCCATCTTCGCAACCGTGTCGTGGTTCATCATCGAGCGCGTGGGCCGCAGGAAGCTGTTCCTGTACGGGACCATCGGCCAGATGACCTCGATGATCATCACCTTCGCGTGCCTGATCCCGGGGACGCAGACGGCGGCCAAGGGCGCCGCCGTGGGGCTGTTCACGTACATCGCCAGCTTCGGCGCCAGCTGGCTGCCGCTGCCGTGGCTGTACCCGGCCGAGGTGAACCCCATCAAGACGCGCGCCAAGGCCAACGCCGTGTCGACGTGCACCAACTGGCTCTTCAACTTCCTCATCGTCATGGTGACGCCCATTATGATCTCCAATATCGGCTGGGGCACGTACCTCTTCTTCGCCGTGGTCAACGCCTGCTTCCTGCCCGTGATCTGGTTCTTCTACCCGGAGACGGCCCGCCGCTCGCTCGAGGAGATCGACATCATCTTCGCCAAGGGCAGCGTCGAGAACATGTCGTACGTCCGCGCGGCCAAGGAGCTGCCCTACCTGACCGACGAGGAGGTCGAGCGCGAGGCCATGCGCTACGGCCTCATCGAGACCGTCGAGAGGGTCCACCAGCACCACCACAGCACCGCCGACCCGGAGAAGACCGCCGCCGGCCTGCGCAAGTCGTCCGACTCGGAGAAGGCCTACGCCGTGCAGAACCGCAGCGGCGACAGCTCCGACGACGTCGACGGGGCCGGGGCCACGAGTGGCCTTAGCACTCACTAGTCAGCGCGCGGCCCGGTCGTCGCGTTACTGATGGTGCAAAAGGCGCAAAGCAGAGCACGAGAGAGTCATTGACATGGCTGCTCGATGACATCAAAAGTCACAGGCACGTGCGAGGAGGATCAGTTGGGGGCCGCAGTGGGGGCTGATGCCTGTGGAGGGCGATCTGCCTCGCGTAATGCTTTCTTTAGATACCCGGTCGTCACCTCGCAAGGGACGATCTTTTGACATTAGAGACCGGAGGCCGTGAATAGACGGGTTGCATACAAAAAGGGCCTCCTTATTAAACCCGCTGTGTGTGCTTATATATATATGCCGTTGTTGTCGTGATAAACACGATGTCGTCGTGTGTCCGCCCAGTAACCCCGGTGTGTGACCTCCGTCCCGCCTTGGCCTTGGGACCGTTCCAAAAAAACTCCGCTGAACTCCGTAGTCCTTAGGGAGTATGATTCTCGAAAATGCATGACCCAGAAAAGAGCAGAAAACACAAAAAATCGCGATGCAAAGAGTTTCTCTCTTGCGTGCATGACTCCGAGCAAGCAAGTAAGCATGGAACGCCTATGCCTCACCAATCCCGGTACCGCGGCCGGCCCCTCAGCTCGTCCGGGTCTGGCCTGCGGCGGAACAGGCCGTTGGCGCGATTCCTGAGCCAGTGCAGCTTGGCGGCCAGGACGTCCTCCTCGACGAAGCTCTGCGGGCGATGTCAGATTCTGTCAGGCAGGTCTTACTCCTACATTCCGGGGGGCTGGTCTTTTTGGAAGCGGGGTAGGGGAATCTTGTGGTGAGGGTTTCATGGTCGCGCACATACCGAGGTGTAGTGGTTTGGAAACATAGAATCTGACTTGCTGAGTGGCAGCCTGTGGGCGGCGCGGATGCTGTTTACGTACGTCCTGCCAAGGTGCTGCACGCGGTTGTCCAGCACGACCGGAACGACAGAGCGGGGCATGTTGATTTTGTTGTCGGTTTTGTTGCAGTCTTGCTTTCTCTTGCAGGAAACTCGCGGGATCGAGAAGATGAGGAAGCAGAGCAAGTGAAGCAGAGGCTCAGATCACACAGCATGGCAAAGTGGGACAGGCTCTACTTTTCAATATTGTGATTTTTTCTTTCTCCATCATGCCATTCATGCAGGTACAGAGAATTGTTGGGATGTCATTTGATGCCAATGTTATGGGTTAATTTCCCGTCACCGCTCCCGTTCACCTTGGGACCCCCCCTGGAGGGAGGCGTCGGTAGACCGCCTGATGATGCGCCTCACACGATGCACCACCGCCCGTGCGACATGACATGGGGCTTGCACCTGGAAGAACCGCGAACAACCCAGCTCGCGACCAGCCCCGAGGCGGTCATGATAGGGCTGCATCGCGGGGCGGGATGCGGTCAGCAGGGCCTGGGAGGAGCTGGGAGGCTTGCCCCAAGGGCGCAGAGTTCATAGCGTGCAATAAGGATGCATCACGGTGGGTTCGACGCCTGCAACGTTTTTGTGGTGATTGAGTTTTCAGGGTGGCATTGTGTTCATCAGAAGTCCCCTGACGAGCCCCCGTCCGATCTAGCAGTAGCGCCGCTCCCCTCGCACCGGGGGCCCTGAGGGTTGCAGCCAACGAGATCACGCCGGCGACTTTTGGGGGTGCGGTACGGGCGGCTGACACCCTCCACCCTCCTCACGAAAAGCCCGATAACGTTTTTACCCCAGGATCTTAAACTTCACTAACGCTGACCAGACACCGGACCCCTGGGGTTCAGCCCAGTCAGTCAGTCGTGTACACAGTAAGCCCCCGCACACGACCGTCAATATCACGGTCGCGTGCACGGTTTCACCTTCTCATGTGCAACTCACTCTCGCTTGCACGACTTCCCAAGCTGTTTTCAGATGTGAATGAGTACGAATGGAACTGAACACGCACGTGACGGCGTGGTCTCACCAGGAAATGGACTACAGTAGCCGCTACTGCGCTTGTGCCACGAACGTCAGCTGCCCATACCAGCGCCAACAAAGTTGAGAGAGCACGCAGTGGCCATCAGAAAGAAGCTAAGAGCTATCATATGTCACGCACATACAACTCGATCTGTTGATGGGCTGGGCATGTTCTGGAGTACGGCATTTGTTTCATGGCCTGTCCAGTGTCGGGCCTTCCACATAAGGCAGGCCCTGCATGTTTTGGTGGTGCTCTCTATACACATAAAGTCATACATGAAACTGGCCTCTTGGTCTTTGCATCACTATGGAACCGGTGTCCAACCAGCTGAGCATCTCTGACCCATTTTTCCAGCAACAGCCACTACCAAGGGCAGTCCCAAGGTAAAGTGATGGCTGGAAAAGGCGGCTGACTTTGTTTGCTGTGATTGGACCCATGTACGCTATTTGGTTCTCCAGTATATGCAGTGCTCTTGAGAATGGAAATTGAGGCAACGGGAAGAGGCACAGAGACTGATATTCACCGATTACCATGGAATGCAAATGGTTGACAGCTCTCAAAATTGCTGATCAAGGCGTACTGGCTGTCAATAGGGTTGGCATGCATGGTGGACGTCTAAGGTCACTTGTACCACATAGCCTCAAATTGAATGCTAATAATCAATTTGCTCGAGATGCCAGTCGAAGCAGTTGTGACACCAGCTCTACGGACTAATTACTCCTAGCACCCGAGTCAGACCAGTCTCTGTCTGTGCCTTGGAGAAACAAGGGCACAATACTAGGGAGCGAAAGTGACTGAGTGAAGCGTTTGACTAGCTATGGACTACATCTCAGGAACCTCTTTGGCCGTTTACCATGGTCCATAATTACCTAGTTCTGGACCAGCTACACATTTTTGAGTGACTACTTACTAGTCGTTGTCCTAGTCAGTCCTGAGCACAGCTTTGGACCTTTTCTGTGACCCAACTTCCACGGAAGCTCAATTCACTTCCAACACCAAACCCGTACTAAGTCGATTAGTGTCTGATTTCGTGTGTGAAATCGTCCAACAAGTGACTCGGGTAAAAGTGAAAGAGCCATTCCTCGAAATCAGCTGCAGGCCTGTGCCAACTGAGAGTATTTAAACCCTGCTCCCTCCCCGTCCAACTTCGTCCTTTCTCTCTCCTTCCTTTCCTCCAACCCAACCCAGCCCACCACAACAGGAACCCACCACATAACAACCAACGGCCAGGTCCAACAATGGCGGAGGACACAAGGAGGGGTGGGATATTAATGCTGCCAGCTTGCGACTGCTGGCCGAGTATAAGCAGGCACCAAAGGCAGGCAGGGAGGAAGCCACCCGACGCCTTCAACCGAAGGGAAAGCCCCAGTCCCCAACTCTGGAGCTTGGGAAGGAGCCTCGGGGGTGCCCAGCACCCACCTTGGCGTGGACCCTGAAGTGAGCCCTGTCGAGCAGTGGCGAGGGCCCCTATCCTTTTAGCGAACCACCCACTGGAACCGAAAGGCTGGCAGGGAGGAAGCCATCCGACGCCTTCTATTATGGGTAAGCCCAGTCTGCAACTCTGGTGCTTTGGGAAGAAGCCTTGGGGTGCCTAGCATACCCTTGGTGGGGGATTTGATGTGAGCACTGTCAGCAGTGGCGAGGGCCCGAACTCCACCGGCGCGAGACACGACCGAGCGAAGAAGGCAGGCAGGGAGGAAGCCACTCGACGCCTTCACGATGGGCAGCCCAGTCTACGACTCTGGTGCTTTGGGAAGGAGCCTTGGGGGTGCCTAGCACACTCTTGGCGTGGAACCAGACGTGAGCCCTGTTAGCAGTGGCGAGGCCATGGACTTTTATTGGGATTCCTACGATCACATGGGCACATTTTCGAGGGTCCGGCTTCGAGCCGAAGTACGACGACTGAATGGGCTGCGACCACCGGCCCAAGAGCGAAACGAGCCTCGTCGACCGGCCCACCGGGGTTCCAACACACACGAGGCACCCGGGTGGACAGCGGTGGAAAGAGTTTACAGAGACTTCTTCGGAAGTAGATGGCCTTGTTTGTCCGATGCCATGACCGATGCTGACGGATCTTTTTTCTCCCGTCCATTGGCTGGTGTTGCTTGGAAGCCAGGCGGGTTCATCCCACCACGACGTTGCTTTGTCAACAGGTCAATCACACAAAACAAAACTTTTTTTCGTTGCGGCTCATGAGTTTACTCGTGACGCGAGGAAGAAGACCACCCACGCACTAAGGCATACACACTCACATGCCCACAGACACATAACATGTACTAACACACTGCACACATCTGTACATATAGATAAATACATAGATTACATAATGAACTCTCAAAAATGTTCGAGCATGTGAACGAAAGTCAAGCATTTACAATTTACATTTTTCAATGAAGTTGGCTTCACACACATTTGATTTGAGGGGACTTGTTTTTAAAACAGCAGCAAAGCTGCACCTATTTTGTAAATTCTTTTTTTGTGTTTTTTTATCTTCTCTTTACCAACCTCAATGCCAATCTAATCGTGTCCCAGAAACTCTAGAGCAAAAAAAGTGCGCCTTTCCCCATGCCTATCCAGCCAGCTGTGCGCCTCAAATATCAGCAATCGAGAGAGACGGAAAAAGAGACAAACCTAAGACCAGGAATGCCGTCTCCTCCTCACCTCACAGCCGCCCGGGCCGGTCGCACCTGCATGCGGAGCAGGAGGACAGGCCATCACCATCAAGGTGTCGTACCCAGCGTTGGGACATGGAGTTAGGCCGTTGAAGAGCCAACCGGGCTGCAGAGGGCCGGGGATCATGTTTTCCGGGAGCCAGGGTTGCACGGGCGGAGACAGCGGCGAGAAAGGGTGGTAAGGAGAGAAACACTCCTGCTCAGACTCCTCGTGCTGTGGCCACAGGTCGGGACAGCCGTTCATCACCTCCGAGGGGCCCACGAAAGGAGGTCCGTAGCAGAAAATCGGATCGAGGTACGTGCCGGGGGCATGCCCAGCGTGAGGGCATATGGGAACGTCGACGATAATCCCACGGGGCTGCGGGGGACAGTAGTGGCCGAGGGCCATGCACAACGGGTTCCAGACCCAGACTGTGGTCTCCATAGGCGACAGGAGATCGAAGGGAGGGGAGTCAGAACAGGAATACTCACCTCCATGCTGCTGGACAGCCTCGAAGAAACGAGCAGCCTCGAAACGAGCAGCCTCGAAACGAGCAGCCTCGCGGCTTCGCTGCCAGTGGGTTGGATCGAGTTGCCATTGGAATGGCGACGTTTCGTTGGTGTTGTGGTCCTGCTGCTGAGACATGGTGGTTGTGGTGAGATTGCAATACAATGTGAAAGTGGTGTCTGAAAGTGGTGATCAGATTGCAGTGCAATGTGTGAGTGGTGATGAGAAGAAAGTCGAGGTTAGCATGTCTGATATGATTTTTATATAGTTGAGCCATGAGGCTGGTCACGATGGGGGAGATAATGCCATTGTCTTGGAACACTGGTGAGCATCATCGTCTCGTTCACGTCATCTTTGTCCGTGTGGTTGTGGTGATAACAATGCATTATAGCAAGGACAAGAATGCCATTCTCCTCTTAGCCGATGTTTCGGGATTGTCTTTGTTAGAGAAGCAGATTTTCATCCCCCCCGCCCCCCACCGATCTTTGTGAGGCCCATCGTGGCCGAGGTTTGGCTTGCCCATGAGTGACTCGACAGCTGTGCCGGCACGCCAGTTTGTGTAGGACTCAAGCCTGAGACTCGGATTGTTCCGGTTCAGGGACGGCTTTTCCTCTTTCCGCTTGCATCATGAGCCTCCTGCTCCTTCAAAAGACGGGTCTTGCAACATTCCACACTTTGGTGCCATTCGGCATCGTATTCATCGTCGCGAGCAGGACGCATAGGCTTATGACTGCTCATATATTTTTCTTGGCGCCTCGCGCGTTGGACTTCCCTCATTTTCACATATTTCCTTTGTTGATAATTGGCCCTTTTCTTCCACTGATCACCGTACAGGTCTGTCAAGGCTTTCTCAATCGGGGATATGCGGATAACTTTTGTGTTGGGGACGCCCTTCTGAGCTTTGATGGGCCTCAGCCATGATACGGTTGCCCTGAAAAGGCCCGAGGTGAAGCCTTGCCAGCTGCTGATCAAGTTGAGACCGCGACGAGGCGCCATGGTGGACTGGCTGCCAGAGGCCGAGCCTGCACAAGCGACGGCCTCAATGGCGTTGAGCTTCTCAACGAGCAAGGTGTGAGGTGTTGGGGGCCTCGAATGGTGGGATGAGGCAATTGACAGGCTCAGTGGCTCGGCCTCTCGTGTACAAGCCGACGGCTAGGCCGTTGTTGGATATCGTCGCTGATCGAATACGATGCTGGTGTGGAAGAGGAGGCGTCGTCAGAAAATTAGCCGCCGTGACCCAGCTAACAAAACATATCCCGGTTTTGCTGACAGGCTGTTAATTCGGAAGATTCTGGTGTAACGCATGCCCTTAGTCAGCACCTTCACCCACCTCTCCCTCCAGCACCATTTCATCTCGTGTGGACAAGGACGGCACGCTACGAAAGGCAAGACGGAAATGTGGCTCTGCACACTCACGGCCGCTTCCCAGGCGACAGCCGAACCGTTCTCCTTCGTTTTTTCCCTTTATCACTTTTCCCGCCATGCGGCACGCCATTTCTTCTCCTGACGTGGCGCGCTAGAAAGTAGTCTACCCTGGGAAAGACGAGATGCCAAGTGGGCTTTGGAGGCTGCTTTGAGCTTAGCCGCACGAAGGATTCGGCACCCAGCCAGTCAACACTGCAGGCAACCACTGGCTAATTTTATTTTCTCTGCGCTGCCGCATGCGCGAAACTCGCCTTCTTGGGCTCGAGTGCAAACCAGGCAGCCGAGCGCAGGGTAGGCCATGGCAGGGCAGGTGCGGGAAGGAAGCAGGAGGAACGGGGGCGATGATATGAAGACTGAAGTCATTCCCAAGCCCATTTTTTATTCTCTTTGTGACTGACGATCTCTTTCCCCTCCCTCTTCGCGAGCTTCTTACTTATTTCTCGTGAGAGCCGTCCCTCGTTCCAAGTCTCAACCTAGTGGTTGACCACATTCGCTTTGTTTGTCTACCTGCGTTTATGTCAAAGTGCGACTCACAACTGCCCCACCTCGCGACATCTCACGATACCTAATTGTCCTTTTGTGCTCCCGGAGGCTTAATCTCTCTCACTCGCCCCCGTCATCATGGAGAACACATCGAGCACCCAGGCCACCGGCCCTGAGAAGCCTGCTGCCGCACGCTTCAGCACGCCCGCCCAGCCCGTCAACGGCCAGCATGCGCAGCAGCAGCCCCAGCCGATGGAGCTCCCCAGGGCCGAGCCATTCAAGACCAGCAAGCCGTTCGCCGTGGCCAAGTTCGTGCTGGGGTCCTTCAACCTCGCCTTTGCCATCATCGCCCTGGGCCTAACACTCGGCGTCGTCACAACGTCCTTCTCAATGGACTCGTTCATCGGCGTCATCATATGCCTGTCTCTCGTATATACTACCCACGCCGTCGTCCCTCCGCTCCCAAGAATCATGAAGTAACTAACCAACATCCCCGCAGGCCGTCGTATCCATCGTCTGGCAGCTCGCCGAGCACATCACCCTCGCCGTCCGCAGAGGCTGGCGCCCGATCCACCCAGGCGCACACGTGGGCGTGCACCTGGTCCTCTGGGTGCTCGCGATCCTGGTTGCCCTCTCGCTATACTTTAGCATCACGTACGAGCTGCGCGACTACACCATCGCGTCCGACTGCGACAGCCTGCGCGGCGACGACGGCTACTACACGGGCTCGAGCTCGAGCTCCTTCTACTGCGAGTACTACAGCTTCCCCTCGCAGCTCGCCGCGGACAAGTACTTCCGCATGATGGAGGCCCTCGCCGCCTTCGCGACGCTGCTGCTCATCTCGCACTTTACGCTGTTTGTCATGGCCTGCGTCGAGACGGACCGCCGCAGGAAGTACGGCAAGGCGACCAAGGTTGTCTACCTCGTTGCTGCGCCCGGTCCAGTTGATGGGCGGATGTACTACACGCCGCTCGCCACGCAGCAGCTGGGGAACAACAACAGGGGGTCCGTCCTCCCGCCCCAGCCTGTGCACCACCACCAGCAGCAGGGTAACGCTGACCCTGGTGCGCATGGATACTATGCGCCGCCGGCTGGAGTGGCCCCTGGGACGGCGGCTTAGAGACGGAGTGTGGAGGGAGTTAATGAGATTGTGCATGAGAGGGCTATTAGACTTTTGAATGACTGTGGATATGGATAGAGTGAAGGATAGAACAGCATAATGGTGGTGGCTACTACATAATTTGTAATGATAGATGATACCCCTTTACCTTTCTTACGTTGGGAGGAAAGTATCTGGTGGATTCCAAGAGGGTTTAAATCACAGGCCGTATATGACGTATGGCATAATTACAAGATCCCCAGTGGTAACAACATCAAGTTACTTCGTATCTTTGGGTATCGCTTTGTCTCTAACCACATGTCTATGCATGCCGATGCCTTGGACTGGCGGTACTTGCCTATCTTGCTGCTGTTCAAAAACGTAGGCGGACGATGTTCCTATCACGCAGGGCACAGGAGGCCGGCGGCATCTGCGGCGTGTGTTGCTGAGAGCCCATCAATCTCATGCGTAGACTCGAAGCGGTCTTCGTCAGAAGTTGCCGGAGCCAAGAAATCACCAATCACATGATCATTTCCAATCAAAACAACAAGTACAATGAATAGTAATTCGAGACCATGCCAAGTTTATCTGTCTATTAGAATTTGGGTATCGATTCTGATGTGCAAGACATGGCCGGCAAAATCCGTTTATGCCAGATGACACACCCACATCATCTTAACCAAATAAAGCGCAAGGATGAATTCAACGCTCCGCCAACCGAACATGTTGACAGTCACCTAATTTTCTCCGTCATATCTTGTCTGAATGTTCCGCTTAGAGGAGGGCAAAGGCGGCAGCGATGAAGGCAACGGCAGCGAAGGCAGACGAGCCCAGCTTGGCGGCCGAGGCACCGCTGGCAGCGACGGCGGAAGACGAGGAAGAGTCGGCCGAGTCCGAGCTGGAGGAGGAGCCGGAGCCGGAGCTGCTAGAGCCAGAGCCAGAGCCAGAGCTGGACGATCCAGTGGCGGTCGCGCTGGCATCAGTGGCAGTCGCAGTGCCGTTAGCGCTGGACGTGCCGGTAGCAGTGCTGATGGCGGAGGAGCTGGTCTTGGACTTGGAGGTGGTGGGGCAGGTGAGGTTGAAGAGGGCGTCGGTGTTCAGGTCCTTGGTGATGGCGAAGGACATCTCGTTGGTCTGCGAGTCGTCGACCAGGTTGTACCAGAAAGTGGGCACCTTGCCGAAGAGCTGGTCACAGCCGACCTCGTCCCAGAACTGCTTGGCGTTCGCAACGCTGGGAACAGCCTTGTCCCAGTCGGGGCCCTCGTATGGCCAGCCGGTCTCGGTGACCCAGACGTCCTTGCCGCCGGCGACCTTGACGACGTTGTCGTAGGCCTCCTTGAAGAGGGAGGCGGCGTTGTCGATGGTGTTGTCATCGCCGGTCTGGTAGTAGGGGTACTCGTCGACTCCGAGCCAGTCAACGGCGTCGATGACGGCAGAGTTGGAGCCGTTGGTCCAGGCGTCCCAGGTGTCGACGTGACCGATCTTGAAGTCGTACTTGGAGAACTCGTTCTTGAACTCCTTGATGAAGTTGACAATGGCGTCGGGGCCAGCACCGATACCGGCGTCGTTCTCGACACCAGTGGCGCCAGCACGGTAGAGATCCTCGGAGCCGATAGAGACACCGATGATGAGGTTGGCGAGGTCGTCACCGTGCTTCTCCAGGCCAGCCTTCAGGGCGTTAATCTCGTTGTCGATGCTGTCGGTGCCGGAGGTCCAGATGCCAAGCAGGAGGGAGGTCTTGGTCGCGACGGCGGCAGGGAAAGCCTCGATGGGGTCGGAGGTAGAGGCGCCCTGGATGTTGGTGTAGAGACGGACGGCGTTGAAGTCGCCGGGGGCACCAGCGAGGTTCTGGGCGGTCTTGAACTCCGCCTCGAAGTCGCTCTGGACCTTGGCGGCACCGGAGCCGTGGGTGGAGCCGGAGTTGAAGCCAAGGTAGTTGGCGGCGGACGCGCCAGCCACGAGGGCGGACGCAGTGAGGATCTTGGACTGCATGGTGAAGAGTTTGGGGGTTTTCGGGTGCTGAAGAGCGGTGGTTTGTGTTTGAAAGCGCAAAGAGAGAATGAATGACTATAATATCAACCAAGAGAGAGACAGACCGACAAGTCGTGCGAAGTAAGGAATGGACTCCGACGGCTGGTGGTTGGTGATGACGGTGGTGGTGGTGAGTGGTGGTGAGGGCGAAAGAACAAAGTCGTGGAGCCAGTCACTGCTGGGAATGTATGGGACGAATTTGAGATCACTTCAATCCAGAGGCCTCGCCCCCTGCACTCCAGGTTCCAGGGTTGTGCTTCTGCACTAATGTCGCAGTGGGCAGGGATGCTATTGGCGAACCCCTGAGTTCGACGTGGGTGGGGCTTGGCAGGGTTGGGATACGAAATGCTCTGCTGAACTTCTTGCCTGGCACTGGCTGACTGTGAAATTGCGATTCGCGGGGGGCACCAGAGAGACGGCGCGACAGGATCTTCGGGCTCAACCACGCGACAAGCTTATATGGAACCTTTGCTTATATACACAGCAGACAGCCTGGGCAGATCCACCTGTGTCGACGGCCTGCTCCTGCTCCTCTTCACTTTGGCCAGCTCTGTCTGTTTCGTTGGCTGCTGTCGGGTTGCACTGCGGTGCTGTGCCGTGCGGTTGGTGGTGCTAGTGCCGCTGTCCGTCGTTTCGTTTCATCCATCCGCCGTCCACAAGCCCCTTGGGACGAACAGGGCCCCTTTTGGACCATGCCAGACCACCAGACCACCAGGTCACCACCTCGGCACCCGTCCAACAGAGACAAAAACCACAAAAACAGCCTGACTCGACCCGATCGTCGCTTGACAGTTGAGGGTCGGCTGAAACTCGATGGCTTGACTGCAGGCCATGCCGACCCGAGTGGACCTCTGGGGGAATTAAGCTTGGCACCTAGCAATCTCGCCCCTTATATTGCGGGTCATACGTTAACAGGGCTGCATTGCCCCCAGATGCTGTCAACATCAGGCACGGCCTGAAGCAGGCCTGCCACGGCTGCTGGCGACCGGGTCAGCTCACCCACACCGGGCTCATCTTCTCTCAAACAGCCACTTGATGCGGCCAGCTAGGGGAAAGATCAACAACTCTTAGGCGAAGTCATGGCCACAGTCCGCCAATCGTTATTGTGCATATGGGTGCTGGTATGCCTCTCCTGGGCGGGCGTGTCCTGCTGGCCCAGGTTTTGCTATCTCAACCGCTTGCCACAACAGCTGGTCAACATCTCTCCTGCATTGCAAGTTCGTGAATGGGGGACTCGGGCGAGAGTGTCTCGTTCTTGCTCTGCTGAGCATGTCTTCATATGCGCAGGTGGCCTGTGATGTTTATGTACCCCTTGTGCGTTTCATGACATCGAGCCCATCTCACTCCTCCTGTCCTTGTCCTCTTGCAAATATGTCCATTTTTGGCATGACGGGGACAATTTCGCTGCTTTGCCATTAGCTGTTCGATACACAGGAAATTGACTTCAAACGGACTTGTGTATTTGTAGTACTTGGTCGACCTATCGCGGTATGGCATCTGCATCTAGGTTCGGCTTGTCTGACCGTGGTTACGCACGAGACTTGCGTGGACCAGTGCCATTCCATTGTACCAATGAGTGATCATTCCATCCATCATGAAAATTCGTGACTAGGCCGCCTTGTATCATACTGCTCTCCGACCGGTTTCCACTGGACGGTAGAGTCGACGGTGTTCTAGCAGTCACCAGCAAGGTCCAGCAGCGCCCTCCGCGCGATTCTAACAAAAGTCATCCTTTCGCCACAAAGAACCCACACAAAGACCGCCTGATCAGGTTGAAGCACGGTTGAAGCCGACAAGAATGAGATCCGAGGACAAGGATACACGACAACTTCTACTGCCTCATCACGAACGGCCGCGCCGAATGTTCGCCGCTCTCATGCTGCAGTGCCCTGCCTTGCATCCCTCGCACAGGTCACTATGGTGCGGTACCTTGTTGTCTTTTGCATTGTACGTCGGCGGCTCCATCTTCACGCCGCACCACTTCTTGATCCGGTATGCGACCCTGTCCGCGTAAGGGCCGCCGTGCTCCAGAAAGAGGTCGCCGAGCGCGTCGCAGCGCTTGCAGCGCTGCTTGTACACTCGCGCGTTGTACTCGGCGTTGGGGTACCTTTTTGTGCGCATCGGTTAGTAACCTGCTACGGAGCGTGAAATAATGCATCCAGGAAGATCCCAAAACCCAAGAGAGGGGGGAAAGATAGAAATGCAAGACTGATACTAACATGCGGATGGTGATGGTAATTTGCATGCTCCACCAGCCCTTGGAACTGCACGCGATGTTGCGGCAGACGAATCGGCCCATGATGTTTGTGTCGTGCTCCTTGATGCAGCCCGTCGGGTCGTCTCCGTCACGGAAGCCAAAGTACAAGTCGTCCTCTTCGAGAAGGGCAGAGACGTCGCTGTGAAGGGACGGAAAAGTGCAAAACGTGCCGCCTGGCTTTCCTGCTCTTTTTTTGCGCCCCATTGTCGGTGGTGCTTTGTGGTTGGGAAGTTGCTTGACGTGGACAGCTTCAAAGTGATGGTTTTGTGAGCATGTACGGAGTCAAAAGAAAACTGAGCTGGCGGTACTGGAGAGATGTTTGGATGATCTCAATCGATCGCAGACTTTCGAGCTCGTGAAATACAATGTTGGGAAGGGAAAAAGATGCAGAAGCGTGGTGTACTCCCTTTTGGTAGGCCTCCTGCATGCGACAATCACGTCTCGCACGTCGAACATGAGATGGTAGTGTCTAGCAAATTCCTGTGCGGTCAAGACCGGAATGGTGCTTGCATGATCTATCAGACTGGGAGGAAACACATGCTCGCAAGGCTTGTCAGAGGAACTGGAGCAGCCAACAGAGGGGGCCCTGTCGCCACCACGGGGACCTGGAGTCGGCCAGGGCTTTGGAAGCCTTTTGCGCAGTGACGCACCTGCTACACACCTAGGTAGGAAAGATTGTGAGTGACGCCCAGTAATCGAAGTCTGGGGTAGAGTAAGGATGCAGAGAACAGAGGACACATGCGTGCTGGTCCGGTTGCGGAGAAGCCCACATCACCTTTCTGTGGCTCTGTCATGGAGAGGTAGAAATGACCAAGGCCAGACTTCGAAAAGGATTGGAAAACGGATATCATTCAAGACGGAAGCGAACTGTCAAGTCTACAGTGAACCCTCCGGGTAGAGTAGGACCAACCGGTCGACGTGGTCAGGATCGCATAACAATTGCCACTTTTTCAAAGGCAGGCGAATCGCCCAACTCCCATATATTGCTATGCAGCGGAACTAAGGTAGATGGATGAACTCTAGACCGGTGAGGTGCTGGGTTGCGGTCTCACGACGGCTATTCCCTCTGTAACACGACCATTAGACCCATTATGCCTAACATTGCCGTCTTCATCCACGGATTTTCTGACAACATGATTGTCACGTATCCGACGAATGGTATGTAGCCCACTGTGCACGATGTCAGTCATCACAAAACGTACGTACTGGAAGGTAGCCACAACGTACCGACACTGCCGATGATGTCTTGCCTCTCAAGGTAGTCCTGCCCCTCCGCATCTGCCCCGGTCCGTTAGCCATCACATGCTTTGTTATAGCGGTTAGGGAAGCACATACACAGCTCTGTATCATCGGCCTGGTTGTTGTCACCCTTTGTAAGTAGCCGGGCATGCTCTCTGCACAGACATTGTTAGCAGGATGCTTTCCCCCGGCGCACGCTGCGCTTGATCGGCCCTCGACGGAATCTTTGGGGAATGCATACCCTTCACCAAACTTGCGCACGACGCGGTGGACAATGGGTATGTCCTTGTCCCTCACGTTGTAGACCACGACCTCGCCGACATCCGTCTCCTGGATCAGGTTTCGGTTCCCTATCAACAGCAACCAGTCAGCCTTGCACAGCTATGATATATCGCAAGACGGTTCGAACGCGACTGGGAAATTCGGGGTTCGTCGTACAGAGGAACAGAAGGTCGCCGCGCTGGAAGGCCGGTTCCATGGACCCGGATAGGACGACGACGATGGGAGACGGCGAGTCGGTGACGACGGAGAGGCTGTGGAGACTTGTTAGCTCGTGGTCGCGAAGGAACGGGGGCGAAACCATCATCATCGTACCCTTTCCACATCATGAAGGCCGTCGACAATATCAGACCTGGTTTCGGCGCATGTCAGTGTCGCGATCCAGCCGAGCTTGCAGTTGTTGGGCCATACCAAAGTTGAGTATTTGGGCGGCGAGTTGCCGCGGGTTCCCGAGGACGGAAAGCATGTTGATGCTTTGATATGTGGTGTCGTCGTTTCTTCTGGGATTGCTATCGCATAGTACAGAGGTGGCAGGTTTTGGGTGGGCGAAAACCAAAAGGTTGCTGTTGCTGATGGTCTCAAATATGGCCCAAAGAAGTCGAGATGTGGCCTGTGGGGAGCTACTACGGTAGCTTCACAAGCTGTCCTCAAATAGCGGGTACCTAGGTACGTACTAGGCAACTGGTGCAGGTACTAGGGTACCTCTGTGGATACCTCGGTACGTACCGGACCCTGAGCTGGTGTGGGGCCCATTCTGCACTAGGCACGACAACTCGAAGAAGTTGGCTCAAATGTAATAAGTTGGCTCAAATGTGATGAGTCTGGCGAGCAACGAGATTCTTCCACCACAAATCCCGAGTTGCAGCAGGAGACACGTTCTGGAAAAGATGCTTCTGTTGGTTCCAGAATCGGCGTCCCCTGAGGACGAAGATATGTCCCGCCATGCTTTTGCACTTTTCGGCTGCCTCCTGCAGCTGTGGAATGGTGCCGCGACAGCACGTGCTTGTTTTACTCGAAGGAGATGACTGTTGCCAAATGACAGCTCGAGCTTTTGAGAAGTATGAGTATGAAAGGAGGCAAGTGCCCATCGGTCTTTCCAGGTTGGAATGAAGTTGCTAGGTGCCGGGTAGGCACAGTGGCTTCCGTGATTCTGGTTCCACGGCTCTGCCGGTCTGTCAACGCTTTGGGCGTAATACTACAAAGGCAAGGGCTTCTCGTCATCTCAGGGGGCTTCCCTCGGTTCTCTGGGCTTTCTGGGCCTTTCCACACAGCGATGCTTGTGAAGAGGTCACAAAGCAAGCACCAACTCTGGCTCTGCGGGTGCGCGTCGTCGTCATCGTCAGGAACGGCCTTGCCTGTGGCGCCGTGTTTCTCCTTCCCGAAGCGCAAGAACAACACAACTCAGGCTGTTCCTGCCGAGGGAGCTGCGTCTCTTTTGTTGACATGCTCCACCGAGTAGCTTTCGACTCTCTTGAATCTCTCCCCCCTCCTCTGCATGATTCCCGTTGCTGACCTGCATCTCTTCCACCACCATCCTACCGAGAATATTCAAGTTTTTCATGTAAGCATTGATTCGACCTCAGGTCAGCCTACAATCCTGGAAAGACAACGTGCCAGCACCCAGTCGCCGGCTCGACACCCACCCTCCCGGTACTTTTCCTTCCCCGACTATCAACCAAGCAGTCGAACAATGGAACGCCAGCCTCTGCTTCAGCAGGTCGGCAACCTTGTCGGCCACCACCAGCAGGACGAGGAAGGCCATGCCTCTGGTGGCGATCACGTATGTCTCTTGCCAGCAGCTGTTCCTCGCAGCATCTCTTGATATTGGCCATCGGCAGCACAGCTTGCTGACGTTGACCAGCCCATCTTCCTCCGTGCTGCCCACTCGCCATGGAGGCCCCTCAACCAAAATGCCCTGGGCTACATCCGGGCTGCCCTCGTAGCCTACTTGATCGCAACAGCCGGCATGCTGCTCGACTACGAGATCAAACATCGCGAGAGCGAATACACGAACTGGCGCATTCCTTTCCAGTTCTCTGCTGTCACCTGGTCCATGCTCATCGTGTATCACGTCCTTGTCTTCGTAAGTGCCACTGGGACGTCAGTGTCCTGGGCGAATCCTCACTAACATTCCGGACCAGTCATGGACCATCACGCATATGCACTGGCCCGACATCGATGAGAACGACACTCGCTGGGAGTCTCGACTACTCCGGTTCATGTCTCCCCCTGAGCAAACTGCCGATGGTCGCGGCCGCATCTACTTCAGCCTGTTCCATGTCGTCACTCAAGTCTTTGCCCTCTTGAACGTCATTGTGTACTGGACGATCCAGGTGCCCAACGGCCGCAGTCACCTGCCAGCACCCGGCAAGGGCGGCGGCGATGGCGGCGGCGATGGCGGCGGCGGCGATGGCGGTGGCGACGCCTTCATTGTCTACGGAGACGGTGCCAGCAAGAATCCCTTCAAGCAAGCCTGGCCCCAAGGCTGGTTCCCTGTCTACTGTCTGCTCAATCTCTACGTCTTCCCGGCTCTCGAGGTCGTGGTTGAGTCCGTTGTCCTGAACAGCATGAGACGACCTGAGGTAGGCGTGCAGTCCCTAGACTTCTTCCACCGGATGACTGATCTTGTCTGCAGCCCGTCCCGACACACCTGTTTACCAGTATCGGATCCGCTGCATTGTATCTAGTATACGCGACGATCGGCAAGAAGCTTACCGGCCACAATGCCTTCTTCTGGCTGGACGAGGCCATCGTCGGTAGCAAAGAAAAGGTGACCGCATACTGCTTTGGCTTCATCGCCCTGACAGCTGCATGTGAGTGCCTTCCTGGATGCGACTCTTGGGCCAGTTCGGGCATCAGCATTAGTACCTTACTGACCTGCCAACAGCTTTCGCCACGCTTTACGGCATCGTCGGCATGCGCGAGAGTATCTCTGACCGTGCCCATTCTCGATAATTCGCCAAAAAGAAGAAGAGAAAAAAAGGAGGGGAAAAAAGAAAAGCACAAATTGCTGTGAGGCACATTACATTCGGGCTCGCCTGCGGCCCAGCTGACATTCGGGACGTTTGACTCTTGATAGACTGGATGGGTAATGCATGCTGTTTCTTCACTGTGGGAAGATGGGAGGTAATGGTGGCGATATGTCCTTATTGGGTTTTGATTGATTGATTGACCACAGGCCTACCTGAAGTATGTTTCTTGTATCGAGACTTTGCGCAATACAGATTGACAATACACCGCACCTCACCTATGATGTGGCTGGAAACAATGCTTGTCTCCGTCGCGACTTTCGAGGTGTATCCTGACGTCCAGCAATCGCCACAGAGCCGCCCACGGCGGGGAACACCAGAACGTAGGTACCCCTGAATCCAGCCACCAAAATGTCTTGGAGTAGGGTTCCCTTCTCGGCAGCTAGCGAACAGGGCGAGACACACACACACTCAGACACTCCACCCACCCTCACAAGTACCGTTCAGGGACTCCCGCCAACCCCGCCGTGACAGCGTGGCACCCTAACAAGATAGTGCAAGCGTCAATCCAGCCATTTGGAACCGAGACAAGGCTTCCCTTGTGCCCTTAGCCCGAGCTTGTGAGAATGGCACACCCGAATCAGATTCTCAGCAGTCATCCGAGGGCGACACGCTAAGGAGACCATCATGAGTGCGCTGTGAATTTCAGTGAACTCTTCAGGCACCGTCGGCACACGGCGGGGGGCGAATTTAATGGTTGCCCAATTTTCCATCAATTCCTACCTGTCCTGCAACGCACCAGGCCTTCTTGAGTCCTACGGGCGATGAGGCAGTCGACGCCAACGTCGAGAATGTCGACGGCTTCAGCAATCAGGGACCAACACTGGGAATCGGGCTGTGCTCCCGAAGTCCTACTGGGCTGTGATCATGTCCAACCGCATTCAGCTCCGCGCTATCTTGATACCTGAACTTCATGCCCATCGGCCTACGGAACGGGTTGGCGGCTATTCTGAAATGCACAACTCGCCCGGCTCTGGCCTTCGATTCGTCGCAATGCTGATGTGAGAAGCTTCTTGCGACTTCGATGCGCTTCCTTACCTCTCGTCCTGTGTCTGATGCAGTGATTCAGCTCACATGCCCAGCGATAAGGCGCACAACACTCGACGCTGCATCCCTGGGGAGACGCCGTGTCACTCGCACGTGCTGTCGGCCCAATGCACGGCAACGCCAATTTGATGTTACGGCTTCGCGTCATCCAGAGCGTTCACCAGCCAACGCCAGAGCGATGATGCCTGCTCGTCAGCCATCAATAAGTCGCCTCACCACCGTGTGCAGGCTATTAACACGTCGTCTTTGGGTTTTCTCGGGCTTCAATGTCGCAGGCCTCAAGTGAGGCTGGGCCGTGACGGTGACGGCACGACGCCGGAGCCAACTCTATAAAAAGGATGGCAGGGCAGGCTGGGAACTCCACTCTGCCCTCTTATGACGGCACGCTGTTCTGGCGATCCCACCTTGTTTTCCGGGGCACAGGCTAGCTCTTTGAGCTTTAACACCACACTACTGCATATTGACCTTGGCAACGCACCAGGTTTCTCAAACCCCCAAACCCTCCAGATACCAATTGATTCGACGGTTGATCTGAGAGGCTGCAGGCAATTTGCAGGCAACCAAGCCGCGTTGCCGCATAAATATCCCCGTCAACCACCCATTACCTTTCGGAAGCTTTTCTCCTCTTTCTTCTTCCTCCCCCCCACCACGAACACACAGGGCGCCAAGTGCATATAGGATATCTACTGAGCTGGACGGTCGTTACGTACAATCAGTGGTATTTCTTCACGGGCCCTCCCGTCAATCTTTAGTGTGTCAGCGTTTGCTTTTGTTTTTTCTGCTCTCGTTCCGTCGTTCTTTCGATCGCGGGAGTTTCTTATCTGGTTTTCGTTCGTCTCGTCACTCTCTTGGTACCAACCCACGCCGAGGACAAGGCAGCAACACCGCGAGATCCGCAAAAGTGGTTTACTCGTTCTGCTCGTTTTTGTCTTTCCGTCGTCCCGTACGCCTCGAGTCCGAGTGCTCTTCACAAGTCAGCTTTCCGGAAAAACTTGAACAGGCGAAGCAACAACACGAACGAAAGTTGGGGCTCCGCCGCCGAAGGGTCAAGGTCAAAACACCCGCCGACGACCGATACTACGTCACCACATCCACCACCACCATGTTCAAGCGCCTGAGGTCCAACTCCAACGCCCAGCAAGCTGGCGCGGCCATGGATTCTCAGCACCGTGTGGATAAGTCGGCGAGGCTGGCCAGGAAGGGCACGAATGCGGGTTCCGTGCGGGATCCTACCAAGTTGTCGAAACTGCAGCGGTCGCTTACCGAACGCGAGGCCTCCGGGTCGGCTTCACGATTGAAGGCCGACTCGGCCAAGACACAAGATGCCTCCAAGGCAAACCTCGCGCCATCGCCCATCGTCACCCTGACCATCGGCATGGAGGGGCGACTTTTCGCGGCTCACGAGGACGTCCTCCTGCAGAGCCCGTTCTTCGAGCAGGCCCTGAAGGGTGGATACCTCGAGCAGTCGTACGCGCAGTCCAGGAGAATCGCGCTCCCGGATGAGGAGCCGGAGGTTTTCTCGGCGGTCCTCGAGTACCTCTACAAGGGCGATTACTATCCGCGGCTGCTCCACAACAAGCACCGCAACTCTTGGGAACTCGAGGACAGCGTCCCCACGCGCCGAGGGGGCACGCCAAACGCATCCCCCAGAATCAACTCAGAAAATACCTACGGAGGTGGTCGCGCAGCATCATCACCGTATCAACCCGCGGCTGTCGAGGCTACCGTCTTCCTGCCGTCAGTGGGCCAACACCTCCTCCGGGACACGGTGGTCTACTGCGCGGCCGAGCGGTACGGGCTGGAGGAGCTGAAGCGGCTGGCGCTGCGGAAGCAGGGGCTGCAGTCTGGAATCGACGTGGGCACCATCCTGCGGTCGGCCCAGTACTGCTACGCCCATACCCCGGACTCGGACAGCCGCCTGCGCGCCCACTACCTGGCACTGATCATCCGGTGCCGCAAGACCTTCAAGAGGTCGGGCACCATGCAGGCCGAGATGGAGAAGGGAGGAGAGGGCAGCAAACTGTACTTTGACCTCTTTGTCGCGCTGTGCAACCACCTCGACGACGTCATCGAGGTGGGGAACAAGGGCTCCCCGCGGACTGTTTGAAGGGGCCACTACCACTCCGCCCAGGAGCAGGATGGCTCCTGAGGAGAAGTCTGTGAGGCTTGTCCGGGTCGACACACGAAGACCGCGCGACGAGCAGGTGGATCCGAATCCCAATTTCTTCTTACGGGCGTTCCGTCGGCGTTTCCACTACTGAAGACAAGAAAATGATACACACGCCCCATGCGAGGTTCCTTGAATCTGCAGCCACGGAGGGAGTCTGCTTTTGAGGAACGGATGGGCATACACGCTTGGGTTGCCTGGTTTTCTTTTCAGTTTGGGAACCTGCTCTGCTCTACTCCACAACGATTGTTGATCTGGTCTGGCATTTCCAAGAGGCGTTCTCTGCTTTCATCCTCCCCCATGGCCGGAAACTCACGTCAAGTTTTGGTACACGCGGCCATCTGGGAGATGCTAGATTTATTTCTTGCTTCTTCACTTCTTTATGGAGGTTGGCCGATCTCACCAATTTTTGATTTTGAATTTTTGCCACGGGGAGAGCATGGGGAAGGGGGACAGGGCTCGCTTTTCGTTAATGCCATCCTGCCCGGGAAAGATCAGGACGACGATCTTGGACCAAGACATTGCGGGATCCCACAAGAGAACCTACCCCAAGTGGCCCGGCCCTTCTTCTTGCATTCGCTCCCCCTGGCTTATGATTTTTGACGCCTCGCGTGTGTTTTCATCAAGCGCTGTTATTTCTGCGGAACAATTGGATCTTGGGAACGGGTTCTGATTTTACTCTCTTACGCATGGCGAGCCGGCGTTTAGAGGAAATCTCGAAGCGAGCGATGTTTTTGAATTTGTTTGTTTTTTTCTTTACACGTGCAGTTTGCTGCTCTTCCACAATCAATCACCCACCCTGATCCATCTTATACACACCACACACACACACCTGGAGTTTGTGTCACGCGCTTGTTTATCTCTCAGCTCAATGATTTTTTCTTGGTTTTGCCATTTCATGTTCGGGAAATGTTACTGCGGGTTCTGCTTATTTCTTTTTCTTTCATGCGGACTCTTTAACTAGACTGTCATCGTGGAGAAAAGAAAGATCCCTGCTTCCTTCCAGAACGGCGGCCGGAAAGGAGACGAAACACAACAAGTCATCCAGAATGCTTTTATACACCGGTGCGGGCAAGCACAGCGAGGCCAGACCTAGCTGCCGCTTGTCCGTAACCAAGACTGTCTCTTCCGTCTGCCGACATCGCATCTCAAAAAGCAACGAAACAAACCAAATTGTTACCACCGACGACCTTCGACCAGGCCTTGATTACTTTTCCTTTGTCACATGATCATGGGAAGAAGCTGGAGGGCTGTATTAGGGGAGAGGAAGTCGAGAAAGGGGAGAAGTTAGCGAGATGGACTCGATGGAGCAGCGAAATTCTTTTCTTCGATCGAACCCGTGTGTGGCCTGCATTTTTGGTGTTTAAACCCTTGGCGCGTTGTACTCTCAGAGCCCTTGGTGTGTCACATCAGCTGTTTCCTTTTTTTCGGGACATGATTGACGAGGTTTTGATGATTTTGATACCACACATTCCTTCGTGTACTGTATGATGTCTATGTACTCTACTTCGGGCCTTACTGCGCTCGCGCCTCTGGCTCTGCTTGGATAGCAACGCGCCCCTCTTGAGGGGGCTTAGTAATGGGAGATTCGGCCACCTCCAAAACTTGTTCCATGACCTTGATTCTGTTGTTCGTGATATGTTGTTGGCAGTGCCCAAATTGCCTCTCTGCATGGCTACTTTGATTCATCCATCTCCTTCCAGAAGTCCGGCCCTTGGCCGGGAACTGGTGATCGGTTCATTCTGCTGGTGGGTAAAGGGAAACGCCTTCATTTTGTCGTACAGGTAGCTGTAGACGCCTGGGCCTCTAGCGGTCATCTGATAGACACGCACCGTTGGGTAGCAGCTCAATGTCCCTCTTTTCTAGGCTGTCTTGATATCGCAGGCCCTTTGGTGGTGTTACTATGTCTGCACTGTCACCTGCTCAGACTGAATTTATTTCTTCAGCCTCTGGCACTGTTGAGTATCTTGCGCAGTTCAACTTGTCCATTGTCAGTGTGAACCTCGGCGTTGCAATTGCGGGAACTCATGCTTCTGCAAAACTGTGTCAATCAGCATCAGTCTTTCTCCGACCTTTCCATGTTCATCTGATCTCAGGTCCCGCAGCTGCAAACTTTTCAAGCGTTTGCGTTCGCCTGGACAGAAACCACTGCCATCAAAAGGGACAGCACTGGAATACAGGCCCCTGCTACCACACCCTTGGCCTCTTTTTACCATCCAACTTTGCCTGCAAAACCAAAGCGCATTACGAAGAGCACATGGGCGATCTCTTGCAGTCAAACACGACTCCAAGGTTGATTCACCATCAGCAAACCCTTTCACTCCATGAACGCCAGAAGCCAGGCCCACAACAAACCCTCGAGCCAAGCGTATCCTTTGAACCTTGCACCACAAGAGGCGACTTGAGAGCGCGCCCAGTGCATCCCAACAACAAACGGGCTCCTTCCATCAGCCATATTAATTGCAGCCACTTAGGGACAGAAGATCTCTTCGAGCAACATGGCCGACCAAATACCAGGCGAAAATGAGAAGCAACCTGAGAAAGAGGCTGACAGGGAAAATGTGGCCCTCACACTCGACACGCTCCCACGCAAGATCATCTCGTTGATTTTGGCCACGATGACTGTTGACGTCAGTGTACCGTACGAGGTATCTCCACCCACTTTCCAGACCTCAGCGACCCGCAAGAAGGAAGATGCCAGCGCCCGTCGAGACCTTGTCAGCCTTTGCCTGGTTTCCAAACGGATGATCTCCAAAGCTCGACCAGCGCTCTATCGAAACATCCTCATTGACGACGAACCTGACACCTTGATTCTCCTTTACCGCACCTTCCTTGAGAAGCCCCAATTCGGCATTTTTGTCAAGCGGATGAGCCTCAACATTTCTCACGGAGACAAAGGATACCACTCTTGCAACCTACGTCCACTCCTCTCATATGCCCAGAATGGCTTTGAAGAACTTTTGAAAACAACACACGTACGCAGTGAATACGAATTATACGAGGTTACTCTTGAGAGACTCTACACCTTACATTTCAAAGTTCTCAGTCGTACCAGAAACCTCGAGTCATTGGACCTCAATGTACAACCCCAGGCTGAAATGCGAAACATGGACACGTACTCGATTTACTTCACAGTAATCAGTCGCGTTCTTCGTTCACTGTGGAGAGAAACGTCGCCCTCTCTGTCGAGGCTCAAGGAACTGCAGTTGATTGGGAAGGAGAAAATCTGTGCCTACCAAGGACATCGGTGGGGCTCTGTGGCACTGATTTGCAGGTGCTTTCTCAGCCTGCCCGAACTGGAACAACTCGTCTGGTTCAATCACGCCTATGGCTGGTTTGATGCGTTTTCACGCCGAACGGTATCTGGTAAGCCCTGTATCCTCTGACGTTTGGCTTGGCAGGACCTTGAACTCTTCTCTAAATCTCTTCCACACCTTACTAATGTCATGTGCCCAGGATCGGGTGAGCATTTACGTGCTGATACCAAATCTGTAAGAGCACTCAAATTGGGAGAGAGCCCTTGCCTCCCACAGGATCTTGCTACGCTTTGTTCCGTCTTTCGGTACGTAGAAGACACGTCCTACCTGCTCCTGTTTCCCAGTCTATCTTTTGCAATCTTTGGCAACCAGCACGTTTCGCTTTAAAACATGCCACTAACATCGTGCAGGAATCTCGAGTCGTTGTCAGTCGACACGGATTCTGACCAATGCCGACAGAGATTGCGCGAACTTGTCTATAGACCGTGGCAGCTCCCTGTGAATGGATCTCCGAACTCAAGCTTGGTCATCAAGTATCTTACCGACAGCCTTTCAACCCTCGAGAACTTGACGACGCTTAACCTCGACCTCCATTACGCCTGCGATATCAGCCCATCACTTGGACCGTCAGGGACTTTAAGTCTGGCTGGCCTGCCCAACCTGCAGACTCTTGCAGTGCCTTTCCACTTTTTCGTCAGGGAGGAACCGGATGGTTTCCACAGAGTCGTCAGCCCAAAAAGCGTCCTTCCACGTGCACTGAAGACTCTGAGGCTCGTGGCTTGCGTCTGGTGCATTGGGTACCGGGTCTACAAGGACCCGAGGATTGTGATGTGCTCCTGCGGTGCATACCGGATTCGCGGACACGCCAGCGACAGAGCACCTTGTAGATATCAGCACCCCAATGCTGTTCTCGAATTCCTACAGCGCATCGCAAACCTCCGCGCCAATTCTTTCCCCAACCTCAGCAGTATCTACTACGAGGAAGGCAAGTCGTTCCCGATCACGCATCGCCATATAACCTGGAAGTGTCCGCACCCTCCCACAGAAATCCTGATGTACCCCAATCGGGACACTCGTGATGCATTGCATCTCTCAGCCGTGTCTGAATCTTTGCGTCAGAGCGGTGTCGTGTTCAAGATGCGTGAGAAAATGTTTGGGTGCGAGCATGTCAAAATGCGGTATAATCGCAAGAGCTGGCGTGGCTTGTGCTTATGAGCTAGTGGTGCGAAAGCTATGATGGGCTGCCATCTAGCACGGGAATCTCGAGAGCAACAGGAGGGATCTATTCGGTGGGCTACAGGCGGAGGAGGGATCTCCAAACGTGCAATTCATAGGGCTCAAGGGCACCTTCGTCTGAAATCGGTATCCGGAAGGGGACTGGTAGTGGCCTCGTCTGCATGGAGTGCTTGTTGGGGGGGGGGGGGGAGATGGGGAGGAGGCAGTGAGGCTTGTAGGCACGAATGTAGCAATACTAGATGGGATTGTCAGTTGGCGATCCTCGGGGAAGGGCATGGACTTTATATTATTATTTGTAGAAGAGAAAATTACTGTACCTAAACAAAGCGACTTCTGGGGTTTAGAGTGCTCGTTCCATGTCCAGATGGCCCATCCAGGCACTCGCAAAACTCAATGAAAGACGCTGATCAGTATAGAGCTGAGAAGCGGACAGTATGATATCGTAGTCATTTGTTCCACACATGTGCATTCGATGTCTCACCAGTGCGGCTGGATTTCATAACGCAGCTTGCTATAGCCATGTACCCTCGGTCTAGCACTCCCTAACTTCCTCCTTTTGGAATTATCGGGACACCATCTAGGCCCACTGCACATCAAGATCCTTGAACTCAACCACAAGCTCAGCAGCATCCTTGGCCGGCCGACAGGCATAAGCCTCGACGCTGAGCTCCCACTTCTCCGGGTCCCCGTGGCCAAACACCCAGCACACCTCCCGCAGCGGGACCTTCTCCCCGTCCACGACCTGGTAGATCCAGAAGCTCTTGCCCAGGACGTCCGTGCCGTTCTCCACCAGCACCGTGACCCAGTCGCCCTCCTTGCCCTTGACATCCCCGAGGCTCCAGTCAGCCCACGAGTCGCAGGCCACAGTCGCGGCCTTGGGCACGCCGTTGTAGTACTCGACGCCCGTCTTGAGCCACTTGGGGGGCGAGTCCCCGGGCAGGGGCCCGGTGGCGCCCGCGGACTTGAGGGACAGCACGAGGCCGGCCTGGTCGTACTGCTCCTTGGGGTGGAGCAGAAAGGACACGCGGGCCGACTTGAAGGACGACAGCGGCGCTGTGGTCTTGGTGTCGGCAGCGGCACCGCGAGGAGCTATAGGGATATCAGTCACTTGCCCTGGGTTTTGCTGGTGAGATATTGACAAACTTACCAGTGAACACATCTGTGGAAGGGGGCTTCCGCCAGATGTCTGTGTTTGGTGATGCCTTAATTGTGAATGAAGAAGACATTGTGTGCTTGGGGATCGAGGTTAGGTTGCCTGAGTGGGTTAAGGCCTGCTCGTGTAGTCTCCGTCGCGAGAAGCGAAAGGAATCTTGGAAGGTTTGAGGTGCAGGTGTCTTCTTGTAATCAGGCCAATGGGGCAGTGTCCATGATCTAAACGGCGGGGTAAGTTACTGGATGCCGTGCTTAGAAACCAGCTTTGGTGCAGTGCCAGTCATGCCAAGAGCTGTGGGCCTCAATTCATCCTTTGCACAGTGATCTTCCCGGGATTTCTTCCCTCAATACGGGACTACAGCTGTTGATGTTTCGCCTTTCACGCAACGTGACAGATGTATTGTTTTAATTGGATCGTAGACACGGCGCATATACCCTTCCCATGCATTCAGGTGCGTTAAGGATGCATTTGCTGATGGCTGCGTCCATTTGCCCTTCGTATGTGTCCTTTTGACCTGTTACTCAACTGTCATGCCATGCATGGTAGTAATTTAGTCGAACATGTAGGTCTACGGCAGTGGCACAGCTCAGTCCTATGCATAATGAGCAGCAGAGACTTCACCAGATCCTGGTTAACTGTGTCAGGGTAACGCTGCCCGCGCAGCTCGGACAGTACGCTCTGAATCGAGCTGATCAAGAGGCCGAAGGGCGGCTTGAATGCATTCTAAATCTGACGATTGTTTCTTCTCGAAACTCGTCCTCTCCGCAGACAATGTGACTCATTCCACTAGATGATTTGTCACAAAGGATCCGTCCAGCCTTTGCTGCATGTGATCGATGCGTGTTGGACCCACAGGGATCGCAGAGTCTTGAACGGACAGGAACAGTGCCAGTCCGCTGGTGGCCTCGTCATTGGAGACTATCTACTGCTGTTGGCTTCGTATGAGGTGGCACCTGAGCTTGGTACTCCTCATGAGGAAAACCTCAATTGGGAGTATATCCTCATCTGGAATAGTCTCCTGTGGGATAACCTTATCTGGAATAACCTTATGCAGGATAGCCCCACGCGGTATTAAGCCTTATGTGGACATTGCTTGCACTCATCGCTCTGGATCCCTGCAATTCAACCGTTACCCTACTGGTGGTTCTCAGAGACGACGATCAACTTCCACACAATGGACCAACTCGCACTTCCGAAGGGAGAATCTCGGCGCTCACTGCCAGGCGACCTCGTGGTCACGTACGAGCTTGTCCAACGCCATTGCGAGAGCTGCTTTGTCCCAGTCAACCTCCATATCGTTGCCCCAGTCAATGCGTCTGCGGAAGTCATTCGTTGTCCAACGATGCCAGCCAAATGGTAGTTCAAGATCGAAGTCGGCATTGGCACCCAGCTTCAAGAGTCTCCGGGCGAACTTCCAGTCCGCATCCGCGCAAGCCATAGAAAAAATCGTCCACTGGTTCCCATCAAGCTCGTACTCGAGGTTGATGTAGGCGCCGAACTTTAGCGCTAGGTCAACGAGGGGTTCTTCGGCTGACTGCACACAGTAGGCGATGTGCAAAGGGGTTATGCCATCTTTGCCTCGGGCATTGATGTCGACCATGTCTGTTCCCTCGAAGCGATACATCAGGGACTCGACTGTCGACTTGCGCTTGTGGATGAATGCCGTGTGGAGGGCGGAGCAAGGACCGTCCTCGGCGCGGCACACCTGGCGTGTATTAGCGCCATGGGCAACGAGCAGCTCAACGATGTCTTTGAGATCGTATTGGATAGCCAGGTGCAAGGCGGTCCAGTGCGGCTGGTTCACGGGTGGATCAAATGCTAGGTGCGGAATCCGCCACATGCCACTCGATGTTATGGGTTCGTTGTCACAGCGACACAGGTCCCGCGCGGGGACGTCTGGGTCTGCACCATTCTCGAGCAGCCACTTCACCGCTGTGGTGAGTCCTTTTCGAGCGGCCAGAGCCAGCGGTGCAAACCTGAAGTTTCTTCTTCCGCCTGTCCATATAGGAGCAAGTGGCACATCCACATAGAATTGTGGAGCAAAAGGATTGAAAGCGAGCCGCTGGCGTATGCTTAATAACTGGCTGTCTGTCTGACGAGAGTCATCGTTTTCTGCATGGGAGTCCCACCTGCGAAGACTCTTCATCCATCGGTAGGAACGGGACTGGTACAGGTGTGTAGATGCCTCCACGCTGTTGACGTCGGCGCCGTGCCGAATAAGCAAGGCCATGGTATCGGTGTCCTCATTCAGGACAGCCCAAAGTACTGTGTAGGCTTCAATGTCAGCGGGCGCACACCAAGCAAGGGGTGATCAAGTGTTGCGCTGAGTGACCCGGAAAGTCTTACAGGCAGATGCGTTCTCCTCTCTGATATTCCTCTTGTACAGGACGGACATCACCGAGTCCGCGTATTGTCTGCCCGCAAGGGCGAAATTGGCGAGGTCATGGGTCGACAGGCAACGGTTTTCGGCGATGGAGAGGATGAGCTCGGCTGGCAGTGTTGCCAGATGCTCCCTGTTGTCGGTCATTTTGCAACAGATTCGACTCTCGGGTACGCTGGACGGGTTCTCGCTTTCGTATTCTTGCCAGGAGAGCTCGCCCTATCGGAAAGGCAAGCTGTCGATGAGGAAGCTGTTCGAGACGAGGGGGAAGATTTCGTGGGGCAACTCACTCGACAATTAGTGAGTGACTGACGAAATACTGGGACGAGCCAAACAAAAGCCGGCGATATTGATGCCTTTACACAAAGCTATGAATGCAATATGCTCCACTGCTGGAACAAAAACTTAAGTGGATGCGGTTTGACTGCTCAGATTGAGTGGATTGGGATGCAAAGGTCAAAAGAAGAAGGACAGGGGCAAGTTTGGATGGGTCGCAGCTGCACAGAAAACCAAGCTTGAATGGCCGACAACAACTTCTGACGCTGTCTCAGAGGAAGGCTCGAAGGCAGGATGAAGACAGGATACAAGCCCGTTTAGAGTCTTCCTGGGCCCAACTTATCTCAGGTAGGCACTTGCAAATGGATTCCAAGCCGGTCCCCAGAAATTTTGTTTACATGCTTATCCTCCACCAACCAACCACTTTTCATCGCGCACGTTACAAAATCAGCCAGCCCACCTTAGCAGTATTTTTACTGAAATTCATTGTCATTTCCATCGTTTGATAGCTCAAACATTTTCCCCAAATCGTGGGAGGCATGCTTTCTGGAGTGCTGCAGTGTCTGATGGGCCGTTTTTCTTCAAATGTTGGAACCCCACATTGTTGGGAACTGACTGGAAAGTCGGATTGGCAGTCCATTGCAATATCCAAATGGCTCGAGGTACCAGACTAATTTGAGAAATATGAGGCTTTTTACATCTTTCCAATCTGAGAAAAACATTATCTTAAGTGATGTTTGTGGCAAACTGCCAACCTCTTGACCTAAAAGTCTTGCCCCTCTTAGTTCGCCTAGACCAACTGGAAACAAAATTCTGCCTGCATCCCAATTTCAGCAGGAAAAAGTCTCAAACGCCAAACGAAAACAGACAAAAGACTAAAAACGAGATTTCCACCACTCTATATCGCCCCTGACTACCTAAAACATGTCGAAATACCGATCCAGCCCCTTTCAGAATCAGACATTGTAAGTGCCTGGCAGCTTCAAGGAAAATCATGGGACACCTCCCTCTGCTGCACCATGTCATGAAGGAGTAGCTCTCTGTCCTCTGAGACCCTGGGCTTGCGGCGCCATGCAGGTGAAGGATACACTGAGCCCTGCGATGAAGAAGCTACCACACGGAAGAACTCGATGCCATCGCCGTCCTGCCCGGGGTTGGCGGTCTGATATGCAAGGGCCTTGAGCAAGTGACGAAGGCCTGCTGCGATGGCTGCGCCGAGGGTAGGGCCGATGAAGTAGATCCAAAATTCCGAGACATAATTGTTGTTGACCACTGCGGGTCCCAGACTGCGCGCTGGGTTGACGGACGCGCCGCTGACGTTTATGCCTGTATAGTTCAGATGCCGTCAGCCTCTCCTAGTTACCGTACTGGGTTTTGGGGCTTTCTCAAGCACTTACCAACAAGATGGATGATCGTGAGAGCAATGCCTATGGTAAGAGGCGCAATAAAAGTAGTGCGGCTCTTCTCCACGGCAAGCATCAGGATGGTGATCATCAACTCGGCGGTCAGAAACACTTCCATCACGAAGCCTCCGCCCGTGCTGACACCGTCGCTGACAGAATTCTCAGCCTGGAGCGGCCCGGGGAGGATAGCAGCTACCAAGCCGGCGGCCGTGATGCCCCCGAGGAACTGGGCCGGGATCACACAGACGAGGCGGACCCAGTTGAAGGCACCTGACAGCCATAAGCCAAAGGCGATCTACCCCTGCCATTAGCGACTGAATAAGACCATGGGTTGGCCCCTCAAAATCCGGCATGACTGACCGACGGGTTGAACATTCCACCGCTGACCCTGTACCAGATCCACGCATTGGTAGCAAGGCTCAGCCCAAACACGGCGGATATGTACGAGATCTGCAGCAGGCTGGGCCCGGCCGGCGCGGCACCCGCGCCAACGGAGGCGCGCAGCGTGATGTCCTTCTTCTCATTCGCCGTCTGCGCCGCGATGAACCCGAAGAATAGAAACATGGTCGTGCCGAGGTACTCCCCGATCATGGCGACGATATGGCCCCTGCCGGCGTCGCTCAGCGCCGCGAAGACCCTGTTCGGCCTCTGGCCGCCGGCGCGGGGGTCGGTGGGCTCCAGCATCACGGGCTGCTTGACAATGAGCGGGGGGTTCACGTCGTCCCCTCCTCCTCGGTGCATCTCAATGTGAGCTCTTGGAATGGACATCTTGACGTGTTTGCGGCGTGGCTGGCCTTTTTCGAAGAGAATGGACCCGGATGATGACAGGCCTTGTATCCGGACTTTGGCAGACATTGTGATATCCCGTCGCCTGGTTTATAAGAACAACACCAGGTGTTCTGCACGCATGTCTCTTATCTGGAGTCGTCGTCGCCTAGATGAGGATCAAACGAGTTCTGCGCTCCCTTAAAAAGCCAACCCGGCCAAGAGGGCGTCTAGCCGCAGATTTGGCTTTGGGTGCCCAAGGTTCAGACGTACCAGGTTAGGTTCGTTACACGCCAGCGCATGTCTGCATCCTTCGGCAATCCGTCCGAGCTCTCGACATTATCTGATGTCTCTCCCTCGCTCGTCATCCGAGGGCAGCAGGCAGGGTAGCTTTCCTGCAAGAAAGCCAGACTGGCCGAATCCTATCAGACGAAGGGATGAAACCACATCGCACTCGCTCATCGATTAATCTGCGATGCTTGCGTCGTCATGCAAGACGTCTGTGGGCTCAATGGGAAGGCCGACTTGGTCCCTTCTTGGCTGCAGATACTTCTGCCCAGACGTTGCAGTGTCGTGGGTGTCAGTGTCGTGCACAAGCGGCCATTTGTGTCGGCTGAAGCGCATACACGCGCGCGCACAGATAAAATACCTGGGACCGTAGCCGCCTGAGAATAGCCTTACCCTGCATCCCCTGGCCAGCCTAATCGGAGAGAATTTAAGCTTTCCGGACCGGACATTGGCACACTCCAGCGACCAAGTTCGTGCTAAATTTCCCGAGTGTAAGATCAACATAGTCTGAGGAACTCAATCCTGAACCTTGCTGCAGAAACCCCACGCTGTTCCGTGTGCGACCAAGTATTGCTGTGTAGATAGGGAAAGTGGCGTGATCTCAAACATAAGTATTTCGACATGTGAAAACATATTTTAGATGTATTTGTCAAGTGTAGTTACAATTCTGTGGTACTTTGATCGTGCCCATCTTGACAGCCACGTCTCTGCGATTCAACTTGTCACGCAAATGATGGGCACTGTCAAAACACCTCCCTTGCTCGTCATCTGAAGAGAAAATCGGGTCAGTCGTCGGAAACACGCCAATTTCATAGACGTGTATCCTCGTTTACAATATGCCAGGGGACTGACTGGCTGCGGCATGAATCCCAGGGCTGATTGTGGCCAAATTTCCGTAGGTGGCAATAATTCTTGTGGCTAAGCCAATCGTCGTCATTCTCGCCTTGTTTGTTCATCATGTAAAATCTAGTCTCCATGCGTCGCCGAGTCGTGAGTTGTCTTCCGCAAGACCACCGTGCACGATTATGGCATCGACGTCACCTCCGCGGACCGTATCGGCATCGAACCAACCCCTTGGAGCTGGGCTGCCTCCGGTTGTCTCAACCCTCACCCAGTCCTGACCATCGACATCGAAAGCCCACACATCAGAGAGCATCTTCCCAGCACCGGCGTGACCTAGAGAACTAGGATCACACTCCCCAAACATGGTGACAAGAAACGTCTTCCCCTTGACCGTCACGGCCACCAGCGTAGATACGCTTCTCGGCCCGGGCCCGTTCTCCCCATCGGGCTTGAAGGCGAAAGAGGACCATTTGTCCGTGGCCAAATCGAACGTATCAACCACGCCCCCCTGCTCGGTCGTCCCATCAAACCCGTTCATCCTGTACAGCCTGCCGCCCGAGTACGCGATGCTGGTGCCGCCCCTGGCCGGCTCCGGTGCCGGCGGGAGCTCCCTCCACGCCTGCGAGCCGAGGCTGAAGGACCACAGGTCCTGCAGGCGGCCCTTCTCGGGCCACCCGGCGTGGACGAAAAGGAGGTCGGATCCGTCCGACGCCATGGCGTGGTAGCTGCGGCCGGCGGGGAAGGGCTTCTCCGGGTCCGCGGGCTTCAGGATCTCCCAGCTCGACCGTGAGGGCGTGTAGCGCCAGACGGCGCCGTCCTCCTCCACCGGTGCCATCGCGATGCCGCCGCGGCCTGAGAACATGTACAGCGAGTCCTTGATCACGGCGCTGGCTGAACCGACGCGTGGTGTCGGGGCGTCTGGTGGTGCGTCGAGGGTTGAGGCGTCGGCTGCAGTTTTGTGTGGTCAGCAGCGGCGCTCGGGATTGAAAGTGATGGCTAGCCACACCTTTGGATGCCCCAAGACTAATAACGTCCAGTCGATTATCGACTGGTTGACGCGGTACTACTTCGCCACCAAATATGAATATTTTGGAACCCAGGACTGAAAGACACTGTGAAGAGCGCTGCAGGCGCGCACTCTGGGTGAGCTGAGTCCAAGTTGCCGATAGTTTCGTCATGGCGGCTGAGGAGGAGGTTGAGACTTGATGGAAGGTTGTTATCAGGAAGTTGAGTAGTAATACTCAGTTCTGACTTCAGCACAAGCCTGAGGCGGCGCCCTGTCTTTATTCCATAATTAAATAAACCGAGGAGGTAAATGGCGGCGAAAAGGACCAAGTCTCTTTGCCGCTGAGTAACCCCTAAGGCGCTCGGAGGAAGGAAGACTACCTCCGCTTAGTCATTGTAATGCTCCACTGAGCTCCAAGCTCACAAGAGCGATACCTTGGTACACTTGACCCCTGAGCTTCAATCATCCCGTGTTTTGAAAAGCTGGAGCTTTTATCCCGGTCCTCGTTTTGAGCTTTTATACTTCACCGCCGAATAGCTTGACCATAAAACGTAGGCAAGAATAGCCGAGTCGAGGTGACTTGATATTCCCTGTCATCAAACAGCAAACACGAGAAAAAGGTCTCGCAATTACTGGATGCATTTAGGTCCCGTGATTTGTCTCCTCTCTGCTAGCCTTTCTCATTGCACAAGTGCCTAGAAACACAAGTTCCATTATGAATGAATTCGTATCTTTGATGCATGCAATCTCGCTAGGCGTCAATGAACTGGTGGTCATACACCGAATCAGATTGCTAGCTGAGATCAGAAGTTCCAAGTCATGCTGCCCTTGCTCATTTAGGGGATGTACGAGCATGTTGAGTACGAGCGTCAGGGCAGCAGGCGTAGCATAGCGGACAACCGGCCTGCAACGCATGTGAGTGTCGGGCAAATGATCAAGGTGACAGAGCAGTATGCTCACGAGAAATTTGTACCAAAAGCAGGATAATATGGTCACCTACCAGAAAGCTTCTTCCGAAAGTGCGTTGATCATGGCTTTCAAATACCCGAAAATTGAGCGGCTGGCCTCTAGGGAAATGTCGACGCTGGAATGGATCAATCTATGGCGATCCTCTGCTATGTTACTAACATCTGTAGTGGCAGCTCTGAATCGTCTCACAGCCATATGTATGACGACCATCAGGTACAGATATTCAAGTTGGAGGCAGAAATAGCACGTATCCTTCGCTCCAGACCCGAGTGAGTTGAGAAAGGAAGATGAGATAAGAGCCGGACGCTGTGGTGACTGAATAGACAAACGCCAGTTCTCGATTTGGTCATCTAGACGACGAATGTTTAGGAGTACTTGGCTGTCAAAGTCTTTAAAGGCTCGAGGTGAGTATAAAAGTCGGCAAACTCGTTCTTTAATCTGGCCTAGTCGAACATCTCTGGGAAACGGCGGTATTGTATACGCATAGTCTGTATGGTCGGTACCAGAAGATGGTGTGAGACTGAGCAGGTCAATGCGATTCCTCAGACAGTCCTGCGGCAATGTAAGGTCACAAAACTCGTCGATGAGCAGGGGAGGGACGCCGGTATGGAGGGAGAGGTCTTTATCCGACGTATAGCAAAGCCAGAAAAGCATGCGGCCATGGCAGCTTCGCCGTTGATCTAGGGAGGGTGTAGTAGCATCATGCTCCTGGGGGAGACATGCGTGATACCCCAAGGCACAGACGGTACGACAGGCGATGGAGTGGTAGAAAGACGCGTCTTGCCAATTACCACTCAAACTGCATTGCGTTTGCTTTTGAACCAGCTGTCAGCGTTATCCCTGACCAGGAGCCATGGCAAGGGCTGCGGCTAGGTTGGCCTACCAGTATAAGCACTGTAATGAGAGTCTCAAGGCTCATGCAGCCGGGAATGAGTGATAGCAGACGCTGTGACTTAATGGCGGATCTTTCCGGTTCTAGCGGTGAGGGACTGCCGCCTGGTATTTTCATGCGACCCGCGATGGAAATAGCAGCCAGAACACAAGCTCTGGCGGCAATGTGCGTGGGCGACGATGGAGGATCATCAAGAGTCTCGTAGGCTGTGTCAAGCGTTGTCTCGAACAAGACAGGGTCGATGACAGGGGACACATTTGGAGCGTACGTGTTGAAGAATGGCTCTAGGACCCGTTTGGCAGTGGTTTGGTCTATCAGGTCCAGAAGACTTGAGTCGGATTCATTGATTGAAAGCGATGTTGGTCTGTAGATGGGAAACCGAAATTCACTCCACTTGACTTGCTGTCCGGTCTGTATCGAAACCCACCGCTGGCCTTCATCGGAGAATATCGGCACACCGTTGAAAAACCAATGTGGGCCAAGGTACTTCGCAGCAGAATGTAGCGGTACAGGCGTGGCGACGTGGCAGGGGGGCGTCACCGGAGAATGTACTGTTTGTGGGGTTATTTGGTCCCTTGCCGGACTTCTTGACGCTGCTGTTCTCCCAGATGAGGCGACCAGTGATGGGGAGGCTGTATTACTTGAGGCGTCGGATGCGACGGGCTGAGGCAGAGCATCCTCGAGCTGTGCAACGCGACGCGTGAGCTCGTGGACATCACTCGACTGGGCCCTAGGGAAGTTTACGTCAGAGGAACTAACTCCATGATCTAGGGGGGATGTGAGGTCGCAGTTGGTAAAAACGACAAATTTTCAAGTGCCAGGATAACTAACCTGTGCCGCTGTTTTCGTATGGGCCGCTTCCTAACAAATGTGCAGTCAAAACTATGATGTTGGCACCAATTGCACGGAGTACCCGGGACGGTGATAGCGCACTCTATCTAAGTATTGACAGATGCGTTAGTAAGCCATATCCCTGGGAAAGCATCAAGACTTACCTTGCGCCGATAGCACGCATCACACGCTCGTTTCTGAGGCATCGTACGTAGGAGCGGAAGCGACAGGGCACTGGGGCGGCATGGCAAGAATGACTCTGGGAGCAGGGTGTGTTGTCTAAGGACGAAACGCCGCGGCGGCCGCTGACACATGCACTTTGTGATGTGAGGGGAGGACACAGAGATGACTCAGCGGAGCTTTCCCAAGGTTCTCCCTCAACCCGCCGCTTATGTAAAGTTGAATTTCCTTCGAGTCCATTCTAGCCGGGCTGCCGGGCGCTGCACTGCAAGCACTTTGCCCTCTTGGTTCTAGCACACAACGTCGATCCATGTCACTTGCAACTCATTTTCCACCGCGAAGATGCTGCGGCGCCTCTATTAGACTTTGTTCGTGTTATCGCCAGCTTCGACCAATAACCTGCTACGGATATCCGGATCGGAGCGCCTTTCTCGTCCACGACCCACGATCATGACGTTACTTAAAATTGGGCTCAATGGGGGGCGCAGTCTTCCGCCGATGGCAAGTGGTACATGATATTCAAATACTCACCCAAACATCACTTTCAAGCGGAAATTATCGTTATCTTTTTTTGCTCTGGGAGGTATCCAAACTGTGTTGGCATGGATTTGCTACACGCACACAGCTGACTGGATGTTTACATGTACAATTCAATAAAAGGCCCCTTGGCTTTGAGAGTGTGGAGCACATATGTCCTGCCAGCGGTATTCTGAAGAGTTTCATCCAAAACCCCAAGCACAGTATATACGCAACAACTTGTTAGACCTCGCGCCAAGACCGTTAAGAACAGTACTTCAAGCCGAAATTGTCAAAGTGGGTGACAGTGAATTGATTTCAGCCGAAGAAATGCATATATCTAAAGGCAAGGCTGGTTGAGTATCATCATCCATCATGCCGAAAGGACTGTACATGTGACTATTGGACGAACCGCGTTATTTCAGCCGCGCATAAGCTAGATTATCCCCACGTTGGTTGTGAAAGCATCCGGGCCATGTTCAACAGAGACCAGCCAAACTCAGTAAAATTGAGTTTGGACTCACCCACTCCTCACTTTAGCAGGGTCACATTTCCTCATAGTCATTCCGAATTCCAGGGGGGCAGCTCGACGGGAGGGGTGTCTATCGAAGTAGTTCTGTGGTCCAACACAAAATCTAGGTCATTAGGCTCTCACCACTTATCACGCCTTGCTTCTTCGAAGCAGCGATCAGCCTGTCGAGGTCTCAACGGGATCTAGACCCACCGTGCGAAACCCTTGCTGCCTCATATTGGTGAGGGTGTGAACTGACTGTGACTCTGAGGTTATTAGAGTTTGGCCGGACTGAACCATCACTAGAGAATAGAGACTTTGCGATCTTCAATCAAGTCTTGGCCGACCGGAAAAGTGGGCAACACCGGCTTGTTCCGAGGACGGGTGAGAACACCGACGGTGGCAGTGCCTAGGCTGGGCTTATTACTGCGTCCCTGATCAGGTGCAACCAATTCTCAAGCTACATCTGTGGCTGTTGAATGTGAAGGAATTCCGAGCCGGACCGACTGCACTCGTATGGATGTCATGCTATACCGTGCCTGGTGTCGCCAGGACCTGAGTGGAGAACATTCCTTTGTGAAGTACAGTCAAAAAATCTCAGTATCATTACTTATAGATCTTGAAACAAAGTCTTCAAATCTCTCCTCTAATATCGCATCATCCCAACCCTTCAAACTCGTTATAGGGGGCGAATGCTGCCAACTCCTACCCGTGCTTTCCATACTCGCCAAGTTCAATGCAGAGAAGCGCGTAACCCTTATGTACATTGCTGCCGACCGTTAAGGTCTAATCAATTTACTATGGAACATTCGCTCCATCTACTACCAAGCCTTAAACCAGCGGACCGCCTGAAAGAAAGCCTCTTCCTTGGCAAATCGTTGTTCTGGTAGACTGATGTTGGCGCGGGTGCCGAATCCGTGAAAGGTGCCGGAATAGAGAGCAACTTGGTACGGGTGCGCAGTCTGATTTAGCAGACCTTCAACCTCGAATCGGCGGGCAGGCTCGAACAGAGTGTCAATTTCTAAGCGGGTGGAACTCGTAAGTATGCACGCAAAACCGACGAGGGGACGGAGGGAAAGGTCATCCTGAGGGCCGGAATCCCCAGGCCAGATTCCCAACACTTACCGGCTGCGGCGATGCTCGCGGGTCCGCTGATAGCAGAAACCTCGTCATCCTGGAGGAAACTGGGGTGTGCGGCGAAAGCAATGTTGCCCCCTCGACCCTCAGCGAGGGAACGAAAGGCATACCGTCCACCAAAGCAGTATCCAGTAACCGCGATTCGGTCAAAGAGGAGCTCATCTCGCATGTAGCGGAGAGTTGTATCAACGATGGGGTCGGTCACTTCAGTCGTGTGGTTTGCGAGGAACTCGTCTGAGTCGAAATATATATCGTGAGGCGCGGGACTGCCACTAAAGATGTCGGGCATAATGGTTGTGAATCCAGCTCTGGCGAAGCTGTCGGCCAGACTTTGGCTGTGTTAGTCATAAAGATGAAACTTTCGGGCTCAATCTCTGGATAGGAGACTCACAGTTTATTCTCCAAAAGGGGCAGTCCAAAAGCGTCTGTCAGGTACAACACAGCTGCCGTGGTGTTCTGAGTCTGAGATGCGCGGCTGATATACATCGTGACTGAATCATTGTAAGCTTTGGTGCAATCCTACGTGCTCCTGCGAGACTCACCACCATCGTGAACCTCCTCTATTCCGACAGGCTCGCCAGTATGCTTTATGATGTCACCAGGATTCAGTTCCCAAGCGCTTGCTGCGGAGGCAAAGCCGCAAATACCAATGAGGGAATGAAGAAAACGCATTTTGAATACAGAAGTGTGCCTCTGGTGGTCGATGATGAATGAGGCGAAAGGTTAATAAGCGTTCCCAGTAGCTCTTCCGTAGGCGGAGTGCAACAGAACGATCGTATCAAGTCATAGAGTCGTGGCGGACAATGTGTAATAAACACGCTGATATAGTTCGGACAGAGCAACAGTACATTCTCCCTAAGCTAGAGACCCCGTAATCCCCGTGAGCAAGGCTCGATCTGCAGACCTCTGGCGGAGATTACGTCCTAGTCTAAGCCCGATGACCTACAGTAGATTGAACGCCAAGATGATCGTAGGTGCCATCGGGTGGGAAGAGTCAACATACAGCTACCAGTGATGAGGCGATCCTATATTTCCAACTACAGTATATGTCTCGGTCTCGGTCGCGGATTCGTGTCCGGCCCTGATCTACGACAAGTGTCGGCCTCTTGGCTGCTTGGTTATCGGTCACCTTCTCCATTCTTGCTCTCGCCGTTGATCCATGCCCACATCCTGGATGAATATCAGCTTGGCATCGATCCAAAAGCTTCGCAAATTGCGACTCTGGGCATTCCTCAAGATCCGGCGAAGCCTCCGAAGAGAATTATGTAAAGATTGCCAACAGCACCGCTGACGGGGATATTCAGAGGCTTGGCAGCGTGGGAAAAGCCTTCCCGAGTCCTTGGTTCGTCAGATAGAGTTGAATCTCAAAGTTGGCATCCAGGGGCGGTTCGATTTCTCTTTCATCCCCAAGATCTGAGCTGAGCTTCAATGCCTACCTCTCGCTCCAACGAAGTCTTTCGGCTCCCAATCTGACCAGATAGAGAACTCAGTTTTGATATTGTTGTTGCATGCGACAATGAAGGGGAATTCTTTTGTGTGTGCAACGAGAAAGAAAGAAATCGACTTCTTCTGTTCTTTGGTCGGCAGGGTCGGGATAGTCTTATGACTCGAATCCTGGTCACCATGGGCTGCCGCGCTCCCGTATTCGCATCCGAATCGTGCCGTCATCGGCTGCAATACCTACAACCCACGATGCAGCCAAACCCGCCAAGAAACATCAAGGCACAAGCGCTTCTTAGTGTAATTACGGCTGTTGGGATTCTCCAGCCTTCAATCATTGTGGGGTTGGAGGAAAGGAGGCACTCAATATACGTGATGAACAGAATACTGATGGACTTGCCATGCGTTATCTTGGACTCAACGGATATATAAGCATCAAAGCATGTGCCATAAGATTCGATGTTTTGACCCTATCTATAGAGAATATCACTACCGAAGATTCATCCACGCTCGCTCAAAATGCAAAAGTCTCTGAGAGTCTCTGTCTTCGGACTTGCCTTGTTTCTTGTGAATGCAAGATGCGCTGCCGTCAACGACAGTTGCAATGCGTTGGCCTCTAGCCATCCCGACAAAACCTTTTTCCCCGGCTCGGAACGTTACAAATTCGAGAACGAATGTAAGGGTCGGCCTACCTTATACCAGATATTCAACTTGGCTGACTGAAGCTGTGCAGACTCTTGGACCTCGACGACATACCTAGGACCGTCGTGCATCTTTGCTCCGCAGGGCGCGGAAGATGTGCAATTCGCGCTCCGTACTTTTCAGGAGCATCAAGTCGAATTTTCCATTCGCTGCGGAGGTGCCATGCCTATCGACAACGCTGCCAATATCGGGCCGGAGGGTATCATGATGGCTATGACGAACCTGAGCTCCATTGCTATCTCGGATGACCGCCAGACCGTCACGATCGGGGCCGGTGTGACATTCCCTCCGTTGTACAAGTATCTGGATGACTTCAATGTCACAGCCAACGGCATTCGTTCGGGCGATGGTGGAGTTGTTGGTGCAATTCTGGGAGGGGGGCCCTTCGGCTTCATGGCCTACGAATTTGGCATGTCCAACATGGCTAGATCTCTCGACGTCAGTGATATCACCCGTTCACTCAAATGAGAAGACCCAGTGGCTAACACAATGCTTCCGCTTCAGTGCGTTCTTGCCGATGGAACCCTAGTGACGGCCAGTGCCGACGAACATCCTGACCTGTTCTGGGCTTTGGTTGGAGGCGGCAACAACTACTGTGTCGTTACACAGGCCGTCCTGAATACTATTCCGATTTCCTCTGCGCTGATAGGAACAGTCTCTTGGGGAACGGGCGTGTCAGAGCAATACATCAAGAGTGTGGAGCAATTTGCACTCCACGGCGCAGAATACCCCAAGGCTTCCTTCGAGGGCCAGACTCGATGGGTGCCATCCCGCAGCAGTGAAATCTCTTTCGATGGATACCTCTGGTACAGCGGCGAGGGAGATGTACCCCTCGGACTGGAGAACTTCACTGCGCCCGTCCTGCCCATCACAAGAGGAAACATCACGCGAACGACTATGGGCGCATGGACGAACGAGTTCAACTATTCCCCTTCTGCTGGCACGCGGGCTACGTTCCACTGGCTGACCAGCGCAGCCAACGCTACAGCTGCAAGAATCGCATTCGACACTTACTATGACACCATCGCCTCTCTAGCAGACGTCGAAGGGTTTTCAACCGCGTTCAGCATGCTTCCAATCACGCCCATTGTGACTTCAGCTCCTGAAAACGCAATGGACCTGGGAAGCGACGACAGTCCGGCGATCTGGTATGTGGAGAGTCCACTGTGGTCGAACCCCGAAGACGACGAGCGTGTGCTAGGGGTACACGCCGAGGCCAACGCCAAAATCCGCGAGAATCTTTCTGCGGCCGGCCTCGGACCGCTTCCATTCATGTACCTCAGTGACATACAAAAGTCTCAGATCCCCGAGACTTACCCTGCCTATGGGGCAGAGAACTTGCGGAAGCTCAAGGACATCCGGGACAAATATGATCCCGAGAGAGTTTTTACTGAGCTTGTGCCTGGAGGTGCCAAGGTTGCTTTGGCTTAGAAGCAAGGCTCCAGTCCGACCGGGAGATTGATACTGGCTGCAGCAGCCGGATTGCACACGCCATGCTGGCCGATTGGGATGCTCGAGGTGGACTGGGCCAACAGGGGGGTCGGGCAGGTACAGTCGTGGCTGAGAAGGCTGCAGGAATTGAGCATCAGGTTCTCCGTATATATTTGGCCGTAAAACAATCTCAGATAGTGTCCTTATCTCTTTCTCGTGGGACTCGCGGGAAGAATTTTGTCCAAATTCTTATAACGTACCTGGTTGATACTGAGCGTTGTATAGTTCCCAATCAGGCTCGTTAAGCTGCCGAGAAACGCCCAATTATGCGCGCTTCCTTCAATACTACTCTTCTGCGTGAACAGGCCACCCCCGCCATCTGTCGCTACGAATGCCCAGATGAGCATCGCAATCCATACCACGAGTACCACTACGCTTTTCACCATGGGAAAGCCACCGCAGGTTGTTTGGATGCATGATTAAGAACGGGATCTGTATGAGCCAGTAGACAAAGAGGGATATCACTGCCTTCGTGCCGATGGCCTAGCTCTCTGTTATATGATTCTGCAATGTCAAGAAGCTGGGCCAAATGACTCCTGCCAAATTGCGAGTCAGTGTTGTCTCGATAGCAGGCTCCGTCCGTGACGAAGAGAAGCGGGCCGGGATTTCATTCGGACCCTCGGTTCCTGACTTCTCACATAATAGGCATCCTTCGAAAAGTTTACCAAGCACGATCCTCACCGTATTCGCTCCAATCATGGTCTGAATCGCAAATCAGAAAATTAAAAGAATAGCCATGCTAACAATAGCAATGTTGCCCCCTAAAAGCTCCGCCTTGCCCGGGCCAGCACGGGAAATGGCGCATGGTGTACTGCCCCGTCGCGCCCTTCAACGCGATTACGAAGCTTACGATCATGAACGCCAGCGCAGCGATGTCGATCACTTCCCGCAAACTCAAAGCCAATCGAACACTGCCCATTCGCCGCGGAGGTCGTGAGCTCACACTGAAGGAAGGAAAAGACCAAGTCAGTCTTTCAAAGCAGGCAGCTACCTTGTTCGGGGTTTAGGCTCAGCGTCACGTTTCTCAGTACTTTCCTCATCGGAGATAATTTCTATGTGGTTACACAACTCGCACACTTGTTGGAATCTCTCTCCACGACTCCGCAGCTGCCGGAGTCAGAACTTCCGCATTCCCGTCAACCTCAAAGAACACACCCGCTGTCAAGCCCCTATAGCCTTCCACACTTACAGAAATATTGCTCAGAGCAGAAATGTTGGAAAAAGACCTGGACTAACATTCCCCTATTCTCCAAGAGCAAGGATTAGCAGCATACAGGTATATTAAACACATCACAGAACAAGGCTCCTCCACATCCACCAGAAAGGGATACTTTGGATAGGGTCAATATTAGTCTCGTTTTCGTTTTATTAGGGCATCGTTTCCGCACTCACAAGGCCTCACTCTAAGCCTGGTGTTACCGTGAGTAGCTATCCTCCTCGGGTGTCCGGACGCCGGCAGTCAATCTACCCTTAGAGTGGCGTCAGTTCGGTCTCGTACTTGGCCTCGGGTTCGGAATAGTCTCCGCTTCTGTACCGGGATCACCGCGAATACCCCCTACCACCCCTGCACCGTTCGGATGCGCGTGGAAGATCAACATGAACATCAATCTGTTTAGCAGAGCTGACTGGATGGTTTTGATGATGATGATGATAATGCTGCGCCCAGTTGCTAAGATGGGACACGCGCGCACATGTAGGATGTTTACTATTAAAACGCGGCCATCGACTCCTAAAAGCATCCAAATTACCCCCGTATCTTCACAGAAGAACAACTTCCATCATGGTGTCCTTGAATTTTATCCACGCTGCGGTACTCTTGTTTGGCAGTCTAGGCACCCAGGCCACGACAACACCTGCTGGCTGCCGCAAGTTGAACACCGACACCGACTGGCCTACGCAAGCGCAATGGGAGGCAGCACTTCCAGGTGTTGTCGCTACCAATGGCAGCGATGAACACGGCCCGCTGCCCGACTACCGACTGCAGGCTAAATCCGTCGAAGATGTCCAGAACGCCGTGCGCTTTGCAAAAGAGCACAATCTTCGCTTGAGTGTGTTGACTACGGGACACGATCAATTGCAACGCAGCGATGCAGGATCTGGACTTCTTATCGATCTATCTTTGTTTCAAGGCGCCCGCGTCATGCCGACCTATACCGCTACCTCCGAAGGTATTCCATTTGTGGGTCTCGACACGGAGGCAGAGGCCATCGAGCTTGTTGAGGGAGAACAAGCTGCTGTCTCGTTTGGGCCGGCTCTGGCTGGTTTGCCTCTGAACTACGCGGTATCAAAATCTGGACTTTTCACAGTGAGCGGCGGAGCTGGTAAGCAAGACCAACGGAACACTCTTTTGATACCAGGCTAACTAATGTACGTAGCGACCGTTGCAGTTGGCGGAGGCTGGGGCCAAAACGGTGGATATGGTCCCCTAACCTCACAGTACGGCCTTGGTGTTGACCAGTGGCTCGAGGCGCTGATCGTCACTCCCGACGGAGAACTCAAGGTTGCTAACGACGCAATCAACTCTGATCTGTTCTGGGCTATTCGAGGAGGGGGCGGCAGCACTTTTGGCGTGATCGTTCAGGCGACCTGGAAAGCCCATGTCACAGTACCAATCACCGGGTTCAATTGGTATATCAACTCCACTCTGAATGCTTCGGACTTGGAACAAGGCACGTATCCCACCAGTGAGGCCCTTCGATACCTTCTGGGCCAGGCGAAGCATCTTCAAGAAAACGGCATCAGCGCGACTTTCTACACCTTCCCTACCAATATCAGGTGCTTTGCTATTCACCCAGGAACGCAAGCGGGCATCGCCAAGGCCAACGAGATTTGGGGCCCGATCCTGTCGAATGTCTCCAGTCTCCCAGGAATCACGCCCTTCCAAACCCGAGCATTCGAGTTCAATAGCTACAGGGAGTTCTTCGAAGGCACATACGGGACACTCGTAGCTCAACCGACAACAGCCGACCATCGTTACGATCGCGGCGTCATTCCTTACGATAGCCGCCTTCTGAGCGCTGAACATCTAAGCGATCCAAACCTGACGCAGGCATTGGCTGAGACGGGCGGCAGCATCGGTGTACAGATAATGTCGCCTGGTGACCGTGTCGGTAACGGAAGTGCGGTAGCGGCAAATCCAGGATGGAGGAAAGCGGCAGCACTCGTCATCGCAAACAAGACCAACAGCACGAGTGCTGCTGGCTTAAGACGACTGGCCCCCGACATGGGCACGTACATCAACGAGGCCAGTGTCACGGAGCCTAACTGGTCGTCTTCCTTCTGGGGTACCAACTATCCGCGCCTGTCGGAGCTGAAGCGAAAGTACGACCCCGACATGCGATTTTGGATCAGCCCCGGCATCAACGCGGACTACATGCACGTTGTCGATGGCAGAGCATGTATGGTCGACTCGATTCCTACCACGCCAAGTGAATACCCACCTTTGACAGATCGACGTTTCTCTGCGAATTTGACCACGGATCGCGACTTTCTCTTCGGACATCAGGAGCTGACAGGATCGACTTTCCCTGCTCCTGGAACAGAGCTTGGACTGCCTGTCGTGTCCTAGGTCGGCTCAGTAGCTCCTTGTGTCTGCAGTTTGTAAAAGCATATAAAGGGGATCTCGCAAGGCACAAAGCCTCCCATGCTTACGAGTGGTCGTCAAGGAGCTTCGAAATATACATAGAAATTTACAAGTGATTACACTCCACACATGTACACCGATCCAGCTCACCGAGTACGATGTTATCCTGTTCTCAGCCCTGCCCCCACCATTATTCTTCGATGTTTGCCTAAATCTTCAGGCATACAATTAGCAAAGGTTTGGAAATACACGTTCTAAGTATACCGAAAGCAGCAATAAACTTCTAGGCTTCGAACGTCTCGCTCCACTTCTGGTTCATTGGAAGTGGAAGTTCTCGGCCACGTGGAGGATCAGGGCAGTAGTTGAATACTGATTCTTGCCGATACATCGTAGCATTAGACTCGCATTTGTGAATGAATGAAGTAAGCACATAGTCGAGAGAATACACGGAATTGGTCGAGAGGCCCACTCCGGCATCCTCGGAACCACGGCTTGAGGCGAGACAGCGAGACAGACACAGCAAGCACGGGATGCCAAGATATCTCGACAGCCATTGGATTTACGGTGATATTAATCCAGGCTACGAGGTCACACTTGGGAAAGGTATGATTTGAATTGAATTGTTGGTAATAAGTGGGAGGCCTGTCGAGGTCTGGGTGTGGGAAACGGTGGTGTTTAAAAGAGAAAAAGGGCCGGCCACAGTTGCATTTTTTTTTTTAGCACCAAGCTGTGCTCGAACTCGTCGCCTGGTGCCCTCTGCCGTATTTCAGAGGTGCAGGCAGCGGCCTGGACGTGGCTGACTAAGCGAGTTCGTTTGCAGAGGAGCGCCCATAGGCCCGTGCATTTAGCCCCGCTCTGGCTCACGCCGACCTGCAATTTTCCCCATTGTGCACGCTGAAATTTTCCATTGAACCAGACGACAAAATCCAAAACGCGCAACTCGCAATCTCGCCGACGCAACACCCAACTCGCGTCGGCAGCACTCCATCCACCATCAATATCCATCGCCCAATGGCATCACACCCTTTCTGCACCCCCTTCAATCGTCCCCGTTTCTCTCCTTTCGTTGGACTGTTTTGAAGAGCACGGCAAGACAGATCTCTGCCGATCGCAGGGCTCACCGTCGTCCCTCGGCGGGTGACTCAACACCCTGCCTTGCCTTGCCTTGCCTCGCCTCGACTCGCCTTGCCGCACACACTCTCTTCTCAGCCCCTGGCCTCATCCCTCCGGCTAGCAACGCGGCCCGGACCCTCGTCTAGATCCAACTCGCAGAGCTATTGTCTGCCTCTACGTGGCCAAGGAGCTCACAGAGCACTCCATCGACCATGTCGTCCATGGTCAAGAACCCCCGTAAGACGCCTGCCGCCAAACCCAAGGTCTCGCGTCCCAACCCTGCTCGAGCAATCAACGACCGAGATCACCGGCGGAAGCAGATTGCCGAGTACAATGCCAGCAGGGCCTCTTCTTCTGCCGGCTCCCCGCCTCCGGTCAACGCCCGTTCCCAGTGTCCCAACCCAAAGTGTTCGGCACCCAACCTTGTCGACGGAACTTGCCAGTCTTGCGGTGCCGTCGTTGACGACAGCAATATCGTCGCCGACGTTCAGTTCGGTGAGGCTTCCAACGGCCAAGCCATCGCTTTTGGTGTCACTGTTGGTCATGACCAGGCCGGCCCCCGCCTGGGTGGCCCTGGCTTTGGACCTCGCCGTGCTGCAGGTGGTGGCGAGGGCGAGAACCGCATCAAATCCATTCTCGAAGGTCGCGATCTCATAATCGGTCTGCTCAACCGCCTTGACCTGGGCCAGGTCGAAGGCCAGCTGTACCTCTCTGCCTTCAACAAGTTCAAGGAAGTCCTCGGTCGAAACTTCTGTCAAGGGCGAAGTGTCGCCAGGGTTGCCAGTGTCTGTGTGTATTGGGCCATTCGCAAAGAGCGCAACACGCCGGTCATGCTCATCGACATCGCCGACGTCGTCAAGATGGATGTATTTCTGCTTGGCCGGACCTTCAAGAAGATGCTCCACATGCTCTACGGCGGCGACGAGGCCAATTACCCCTTCGAGCCTATGGTACCTGAGGACATCATCCGGCGTCTTGCCAGCCGCCTCGAGTTCTACAACGACACCGAGACCATCCAGGCGGCTGCTGTGCGGATCGTTCAGAGAATGGATCGCGACTGGATGATGCTCGGCCGAAAGCCCGCCGGTATCTGTGGATCAGCCCTCATTCTCGCCGCAAGAATGTTTAACTATCGTCGAACCCCGCTCGAGGTTTCGTTTGTCGCCAAGGTCACCACGGCTACCCTAAAGCTCCGTCTGGATGAGTTCGCCCGACTCGAGGCCGCGCAGATGCGCATCAGTGACTTCATGAAGGGAGAGTTCCCCGGCCAACAAAAGTCCCACGACCCCCCAGCCTTCTATCGACAAACCAAAGAGTATCAAGAGGAGATGGAGAAGAAGAAGAACAAACCTGGCCGCAAGCGCAAGAGACCCGTCATTGATCAAGAGACCGGCGAAGCTCTTCCGTCTGACAAGAGGCAGCGGGAGGACGGCCAGCCAGATTCGGCGTCCACCTCCCAAGACGACGCTACGCCACCCGAGCAGTCGAGGACGGACGCGGATGGATTCGCTATCCCTGCATTGCCGCAACGACGTGTCAGCCCCTCAGGTGAAGGTTCACAACGCGTGACCGAAGATGATATCAGCGAGGCCGTGCCTACAGACGAACAGGATGAAGTGGAGGCGCTTGCATCCAAGTATGGCGATGTTCCTCTGCCCGGACTGAGCACCAGTGATGGTGAGCCAGGCCTCTCCGGGACACAGAACACAGCTCTGGCTCCAGGAGCCAAGACTCACCGAAGCCGCTTGCAAGGAAGTGCCTTGCGGAATCCTGCCCTTTTTCACGACAGCGAGGAGTGGACCGAGGACGAGAACAAGATGGCCGAGGAAATGCTTGGCAACATAAAGGACATCAACTCCAAGGTCTGGGTCGCTGCAGCGGACTTGGCCGGGCTGCGCACTCAAGAGCTGATGGACGAGCTCGAGTGCATGCGACCGGCCAATTACCAGCAAAACGAACTGCTCGATGCGCCCGAAGTCACGGAGGACGAATTCGCCGACGACCCGGAAGTGCTCAACTGCCTGCTGAACGAGGACGAGCGCAAGATCAAGGAGCAGCTGTGGCTCAACGAGAACAAAGATTGGCTGCGCCTTCAGCAGGAGAAGGAGTTCAAGAAGAAGATGGCCCCGGTCAAGAAGCCGCGCAAGCCAAACACGCGGAAGCCACGCATCGGGGAGGGTCAAGCAACACCGGCGAGCTCGGCTGAGGAGGCCGCCCAGGAAACGGCCAACCGGCGCGGTATCTCGACCAAGATCAACTACGCTGCCCTTACCAACATGGACCGAAAGGGCCCAGGGTCATTGATTGGCAGCGAGATCGCAAGCCAGCCGACCAGCCGCACCGGCAGTGCCGAGCTTTCTGATTCGGACAGCGACGAGGACGACTTCGGCCTTGGTGACGACGACCAGGGCAACGAGAACGAGGAGGGTGAGCAGTACGATGCCGAGGACTTCGGGGACGATGACTAGTGATCATCGAACTCGCGGGGAAAAGGTGGAGGCTTTTGACACATGAGTTTGAGTTCATGCGCCACGTGAGGCACCGACAACAAAGCAACCTATTCTCGAGAATACGTACCAACCAGCAAGATACCAATAGGAGTCTGCCACTGCACACCGCATGTGAGCAGATTCGGTAGAAATAGGAAATTCTGTACGATTGAACAGCACGTGCCAAACAAGTTGGAGAAATCCAAGCTGACCAAATCCTGACCGTGCCCGTATTACCTTGGTATCTCGTAATGGTTGGCTAAGTGATAGGTGATCACGGCAACGCTCGGTCCTGGGCAGGTTGGACTTAGACGGAGAAAGCTGCGGGACATGCCGGGGGCGCACCCAGAATTAATTTACCCCATGGGGACTACGGAGCCCTTCGATGAGCTGGATCCTAAGGTTTCGGCTAGCATCATACCTCGTGCTGCTTGGATGCCCATTGGATCCGAGGTGAGGGATGATCGAGCGCCAGCCTCGAGGTCACGATGCTGCAGGTGTTGACCAAGGATGTGGGATGCTGCAGGTGGCGTGCTTATTAAGCGCTCATCCATTCCAGCCGCAGCGTCGATCAGCAATGCTAAGCTCCGCTCAGGTACACAAGCTCGCCACCAGGGAAAGCTTGGGCAAGGCGCGCAGGCTGCGCGCTGTGGGAGAGGAGGATGTTCCTTGCGTGCCGCTGCGAACTGTGGTAGACACTATTTCGGTCGCCGCATGTGGAAGGAATAACCACGAGAATTGATACTGAGTTGGAGCTATCACGGCGTACGGACGACGATGTAACCGTGTCCTGCTGCAGCATTACGCCGACCTCCTGCCGACCCGATGCTTGAACACACTCGGATTGCCCGGTGCCCCCATCCCTGGACCTACAGCAGCGACTGACACTCTGGTCGGTTCTGGTTGGATGACAACTCTTCCTCTTATCTCTGGAACAGGCCAGAGGATGGAAAAAGAAATCCGGCCGAGTCAGGGCAAGAGATCTTCATGGAGATACAGGAAGGATTCACAAATGGTCGTCGTCTCGAGTTCGAGTTCGGACGAACACGGGTCCAGCTCTTGGACTGTCTACTTGCGTACGGCCCGCGGCCAAAACATCATGAGAGAAAAGGGAAGTCGGCCGGGTGGGTCGGTACTTGAAGAAACAAGCCTCGGGAGCAGGGGTTACGCGGGTAGGGTCAGACCAAGGGTGGATTCTATTACGGGAGGCTTTCATTTCCATGGCGGCACCCATTTTATTTCCGGATTGCCATTACACACCAAATGACTCGTGGTGCCAAGTCGCGCACCGCAGAGCCTCATGCGCCTCCCGACGTCACCCCAGCCCCTGGAACCAGTCAGCTAACTCTTTCATAAGAGTTTTCCTTGCGGCCCACCGTGTTACGAGCAAATATCCACCCCACGACTCCAAATTGACCTACTGGTACCTGACTAGATTCCCAAATCTTCACCGTTGCAACACGGGAGAAGCCGGCGCACAACAGCCCAGCACGCCCGGCGCGCAACCTGCTCCCACGCACAATTTTGCACGGTCGCTTGCCATTGCCCAATGCGACTGGCTCGTGCCCTTGCATAACTCAGAAGCCAAGTTGCTCTGACAAGATCTTAGATCTAAAGTTTTCGTACCAATCTGTGCTTATCTCCCCCACGCGGGGCGCTCCTGGTCCTTGTCCTTTCCCTGGGGCCTGGTTCCTGCTTGGTCCGGGCTGTCAGGGTCCAAAATGGTCAGAATGGCGAGACCACACGCCCCAGCAGCGACCTGCTCTCACCTTCCGAGGGGGCGCGATCGTCTCTCGCCATGTGCGTCATGCACGCCAGCTTACCCCATCTGGGCCGCAATTGGGCTAGGACCGCTCGCGCAGTCTAGCAGCACGAGTCGGTTGCGCCTCGGCGTCTCTTCGCTTGTCGGCTTTTTTCCCCAAACACGCTACGCGCTACCTAGTGAAGGTATTGCCGGGCTGTCAAAACTGGTAGTGCCAGTACACACAGTACGGGTGCTGTAATAAGATCATGTGGTCGCTTCTACGGTCCTTGGCTCGGAAATACCCATGGATATGCACGCTGGAGTGCTGTTCCTGGAGGACCGGTCCAGTCCGGTCCAGCCATGCCCTGCAGCCAGCCAGCAAGCGCGACCGGGCATGGGCATGGCATGGCAGCACAGGAAGGACAGGACCGGGGCGTGAGAGGCGGATGAACGCTGACGAGTCTGTTGTACGTTCCTATTCGGGCCCTTACCGTTGATCGGTCGACTCGGTCTCCTCTCATGATAGATAAGACTTGACCCTCATTCATATTTAGTCTTGTCTGCTCCCTCGAGCGCTCTTGCCACCGCTTTTCTCCCTTTTCCCTCCCATCTCTGTCACTTGGGCAAGACTCAACAAGGCCAGTCCTCACCACCCCTAAAGTCCGGTCCGGAGCCTCAACGCCGACAAAAGGACGTCATCGCCACGTCCTTCCCGTGACCACTTTAAAATTCAACCTGGGTGGTTCGATTTCACACGACAAGACAACACCTGACCCGCGAATTTGCTTTCGTCGTCCAGGTCCCGTGTGTTTTATTATTACCGACTGGCCAGCTGTGCATCAACTACATACATAACCAGCACAGTCCTACCATCCATCCATATCCGGCCCCGCCCCACAAGTAGTCGACAACATTCCCGACGACTCCACCCCACATCCCAAAATGGCCGACCACAACATCACCGCCGCCCAAGAAGTGGGCTCCACCGACAAGAAGGCTGAGAAGACCATCAGCGCCAGTGAGAGCCAACAAGGCTCCGGCACTGGCATGTTCGGCCAGACAGAGGTCGGCGAGGTGACGGACTGGAACGACCTGGAGAAGCGCAAGGCCGCAGAGGGCCACGCAAAATTCAACCGTCTGGGCTGGAAACGCCTGACAGTCGTCCTTATCGTCGAGGCCATCGCGCTTGGTTCCCTGTCTATCCCTGCGGCTTTTGCGAGCCTAGGCATGGTCGCCGGTGTCATCCTCTGCGTCGGTCTCGGTTTCGTCGCCATCTACACCTCTTACATCGTCGGCCAGGTCAAGCTCGCGTTCCCGCACATCACGCACTACGCCGACGCCGGACAGCTGCTCATGGGCAAGTTCGGCTACGAGCTTGTCGGTGTCATGTTCGCGCTCCAGCTTATCTTCCTGGTCGGCTCGCACAGTCTTACGGGGGCTATCGCCTTCGGAAACATCACAGACAACGGCGCTTGCTCCCTCGTGTTCGGTGTTGTGTCTGCCATCATCCTGTTTCTCCTGGCCCTCCCGCCCTCGTTTGCCGAGGTCGCTATTCTGGGATACATTGACTTTGTGTCAATCATCCTCGCCATCGGAATCACGATCATCGGAACTGGCGTGCAGCAGAGCCAGGGCATGATTCCTGCATCTGACTGGTCGGCGTGGCCCAAGGAGGGTCTGACCTTTGTTGAGGCCTTCATTGCCCTCGGCAATATCGTCTTTGCCTACTCGTTCGCCGTCTGCCAGTTCTCCTTCATGGACGAGATGCACACGCCCAAGGACTTTGTCAAGTCCATCTGGTGGCTCGGCATGATCGAGATCGTCATCTACACCGTAACCGGCGCCCTGATCTACGTCTTCGTGGGCCAGTCCGTCCAGTCCCCCGCGCTCCTCTCCGCCGGCGACATGCTCTCCAAGATCGCCTTCGGCATCGCCCTCCCCGTCATCTTCATCTCGGGTTCCATCAACGGCACGACCGTGGGGCGGTACATCCACGCGCGCGTGTACAAGGACTCGGTCATCCGGTACATCAACACCAGGATGGGCTGGATCACGTGGGCCGTCCTCATCGCCATCATCACCCTGATCGCGTGGATCATCGCCGAGGCCATCCCCTTCTTCAGCGACCTGCTGTCCATCTGCTCGTGCCTCTTCATCAGCGGATTTACCTTTTACTTCCCCTCGTGGATGTGGTTCAAGCTCATCAAGAAGGGCAGCTGGACCTCCAAGGAGAACCTGCCCCTCGCCATCACCAACGCCATCATCTTCCTCATCGGTATGGTCATTCTGGTTGCTGGGACCTACGCCAGTGTTGCGGATATCGTAAGTTTTCTCCCACACACATATATCAACACTGGGGACCTGATGCTAACTTTTCACTCAGATCAACCAATACCACGAGGGAACTGTGCGAGGCGCATTCACATGTAGCCCGTTGGCTTAGATGGAGATGAGAAAACCCGGGAAGGCCCATGGCACCAGCCAGGCTTTTGGCTTTCGTCAGTAACAACCCCATGTTATGGCCTGTTGCTATTTTGACGTTGCCAACCCGGGGCTATTAAATGTATATACAATGAGTGGAATGAATTAAACGAACATTAAAATACTTGGAGTGTCTTCTGTGCATGTGCTTTACGTTGTGTGAGTAGTCTTGACGGTTGCATGAGTCCGCTCGGCATGTCACGTCTACGCCCGTTCTTCGCTTTCGCTGTTCACCAGTATTTGCTAGTTATATGTATCTCTAGCACCGTCTGGCCTGCCAGGCTTCCCCCAACGGAGGTAGATTGCACTTGAAGAGCCTTTGATTCAAGAGCCATCATGCCTAGCCATGAAGCCTAGCCACCCAGCCTTGCCCCTTCGCCTCGCCTCGCCTCATAGCCACCGGTTCACATAGAGCCTCGATTATGAGACCCTAGGTCTCCGCAAACCTTTCTCGGCACTTATAGTCTTCTTTCATATTCTTTCTTGTTACTCTCTCTTTCTGTGCTCATCTTCATTCTGGCTGGCAAAAGTTGATCGAATGAGAGTTCCTTTTAGGCATCACAACTTTGCGCAAAGTAACGTGAAAGAATGAGACAAGAGGTCAGATCAAATTGATTGTGCTACTAATTGGTCTTTCAATAGTTCGCGTGTCCATCACAATTGGCTGAAAGGGTCTATGGCAATCAAAGAGACCCTTCAGCAAATCTCTATCCCTTAAGCAAGGTTTCGGCGGCATTTCTAGTTGATGACTGATACACCGTCCACAGGATTAGGAGACCTCGTGGCGAATGGAAATGTACTTTGGACCTCAGGCCACCATTTTATCGTGTTGTGAATGCGCGATGGATTTAAGTATTGTGTTACAGACGTACCTTGAAAAAGAAATCCACGACAAGTTTGAACATAACTCATAATCCGTATGCTTGAGACGGGTCAGTTCACTGATGGAGCAGTACTTGTGGCAAGAGATTCAAAGTACATTGAGAAAAACACCAGATCTAATGTCATGGTGCTTCCAAAAGAAGACAGTCGTTTCTCTGTCATACACACCATCGTTCCGAGCACTAAGAACGAAGGCAAAACGAGACATAACAGATGAGAGGATGTGCCCATTATCTTCCTAATTTTCCCACGAGTGGCTGTCTCGCAGCCTCAGGCACAAGCAGAACCTGGAGCCTGGACATCAACATTTAAATTATATCCACGGCCTCTCACCCGTAGTAGACAAATCTTACCCACCAACAACTCTTTTCATAAATCCCCGCACGACTGACTCTTTACGACTTACGTCCGCCTCAACGACAACATGGCCTCTGCTCACGATTCCCGAAGCCTTAATCGCCTTCCGGATGAGCTCCTCCTTGACATCATAGAGCAGCCGTGTCTGTCTGTTCGCGATCTCATCTCGCTGGCACGTACTAGCCACCGCAACTACAATATTGCCATCTCTCCTGCATACGAAGCACACGTCAGGAATGAGCTTGGATTGGCCAGTGAGTGTTGCTCGAGGAATTCATTGATAAATTATCCACATCTGGGGACCTTTTCAGTCAAAGCTGACAATCTGCGTCAAGTCTACTGGGCTATCGAAGAGGGACAATACGGAACACTGGAACGGCTCATTGAAAGTGGTGTCGATGTGGACATGCTGGACGATGACGGTAAACCCTTCCAGATCGAAAACACCCTCGTCGACAATCATCTCGGTTATTACTGGCAAAATATTATCCTTTCTTACGGATCTCGTTACTCGCCGCTTGCACTGGCCGCATACCACGGACAGGACTCCATGGTGGAGCTCCTGCTGGACAACGGAGCAGATATCGAGCTGGACTCAGCACACCTGTGCGACTGCTGCAATCTGATGGTCCGCTGCGCCGCGAGCCTCCCCGACCGCCCGGGGTTCTGGGAGGACAGCGACAGGGAGCATGGCGCAGGCCACCTCGCGTGGGAAGAAGTTGTGCACGACTCATGGTGGACACCGCTGCACTACGCGATATGCCGGAGGAACGTCTCGACTGCGAAGCTGCTGCTTGAGAGGGGTGCCAGTGCTGACTACGTAGGGTACGAAAGGGCGAGCGCCCTCCACGTCGCAACACGCTGGGGTGTCCAGGAGGTGATCGACTACCTGCTGGAGAAGAATCTTGTCGACATCAACCGCCAGAGTAAAGACGGCGTCGCAGCTCTTCACCTGGCCTATATTGGTGGCAACTACGATCTGATTGATAAGTTTCTCGACGAATACGGCGCAGACATTAACCTGACTTACACTGATGAATCGGGCCCGTGGAACATCTTCGCAATGGCGTGTGCAGATGGGGAGTTCGACCGCGCTTTGCAGTACCTGCGGAAGGGCGCTGACCCGAACTTTGTGATCGAGGGGGAGGACGACCAGGACGCATGGACGGTGATGAGGTTCATCTACGGGTCCCCAAACAACGAATACCCGAGCCCGCTTCATGGTGATGATGTGAGGATACAGCTGGAGCAGGAGATCATCGCCGGTGACAGGGAGGAAACACCTTCAGACACGTGAGGGAGATGCATCTCGGAGTACTGTTGCGGAGCACCCTAGCCCATTGTTTAGACTCCCTCGGCTTTTCTGCAGGCATCATCGTAAGGCTGATGCGCCGGCGAATTGATTTGGTTGAGATGTCTCTTGAGAATATCGGAGCGTCTGTGTTGTGGCAAGATCAGTTATCCCACACACCCATATCCTGTTGGGCTGCGGAACACTTGGAGGAAAAACCGAAAACGAAAGCAGTTGTGGACCAGCCTCTGACAGTGGAGCGCAGAGTGGCAGGACTTTGTCTAGATCAGTCATGAGATCATGTACATCTTCTCCTAAGGCCTACGAAGGCACGGCGTACTCTCGGGACAGTGGTTCGTTTCACCACCTTCGGAATTAGGACGGTCCCTGTCTTGGATGACGGAGGTCAAATCAAGGACACGATATCATCATGCCACAGGCCCAACCCATTGTGACATTTGAAATAATCAAATTTCCCTCCCGTAATCATTCAGCTATATGACCTGACTATATAGCTAAGAGTGACGGGGAAGTTTGAGGTGCATTATCAATGGTTAAGCTGCCAAAGAGTAGGCCACAGGCTTGTTAACAGGCCTAAAGTACCTGACGTGCCCGCACCACATTCGGCCTATCCCTGATTTAGCCCACTATTACAAGAGGAATTCTTAGACATAGCATCTGGCCTCAAATAAGTCTTTTCAAGTTAAGCGGGCGCTATCTATCTAAGCAAAAAGGAGACCATTCAGAGCGCCTGGGGCACTGCAGAAGTAGGCACCCAGAGGGTGGGCTTGCCTAGGTACCTAGGTAGTCAGCCGCTTACGCAAACAGGCTGCATTGCACCCAACGCAGCCACACGCACCCTCTTACCGCTGTGGTACACAAAGTAGGGTGTATCAGAATTAATGAGGGTGACTAAGGCATTCAAGTGCCATGATGGAATGGTAGGTAGTTGTGGTAGCTGGTGGTCCCCATTTTGGATCCATGCAGGTCTTGTGCTCAGGCATTTCGTTTGGCCTGGTGCAGCAGTGAGGGCGATGACACAGCAGCTCCAGGGCGTGCAGGGGTCAGGGTTGGGCGGAGCTAACCTGCCACGCCTGCCACCCTGTTGCATGAGCGGCGGCCACTCATCGCAAGCAGTCAGACGGTGTGGCACCCAAGTCTGACACCAGCGACCCATCACTTCACCAGATCCATGACCCTGCTGCTCTCTGCCTGTCATCCTAGGCATCCATCCCGTCTACCGGGGTGCCAATCGTCTGGGCTATGGGGCGCAGGCTAGGGATGGCCGATGACTGTTTATGTGCAGCGAGGCATATGCGTGGGTGAACTACTGGACCAACACCATCCCGACCTTTAAGTGGAGGACGCTTCTCGGCACATACTCGAACGCGTGCCATTTCCCACCGACGGCCCCAGGGGCTAGGCACTGTCTTTGATCCCATAACTACCCTGAGTCCCCCTTTCCCAGCTTCTTGGGTCATCTTCCTCTCCATTCTCAACTTCTGTCTCTCGCAATCATCAGGCCATCTCTTCATCTCCTGTTTCTCGCACGCCGCCCACGACAGCAACCTAGAACAGCAATCCCCTTGCCAAGTCATCATCAATAGCGGACTCACGTCAAACGGGAGCATCAATTTGTGTTGTGGCAATGCAATTTCAATCATGAACACATCTTTCTGCTCCTTTGCCTGGGAGATAACTGTTCAATGCTTCTTTGAGACTGTTTTGAGATCTCTTCGCATTCTTGGTGTCCCTACTTGTGGAGGTACCTGTCACTCTTTGCATAGCGCCCCAGCCCTCTTCCTCCCTTCACAATATGGCGATGCAGACAAATGCCTACCCTTCGGTCACGACTTCTCAACTCAACAACACTTCCCTTTTTCCTACCTCCGCCAAGTATCAGCACTGCAGTGGTCCCCCAGCTACCCCATTCCTTACAATATCTGCCCGAATTCACGTTCTCTCTCCTTTCTTTATGCCTTTCGCAATGTCCTGGTTTCCTCCTTGTCCTCCCGTCCATTCTCATTGGCCCCTGTTCATGCAGTGAACTTGGGTAATTACTCAGCACTAACAGCGACTTCTAATAGGAGTTCAACTTCACACCCGACGTACCTGTTTGGGGGCCAGATCACGCTCGGAGACCGGACCTTCAATATATCCGATGCCTTTGTCAGCAGGTCGATAAGTTCCCAATGCGCACCAGGCTCTATCCTCCTGAGCCACACCGAGCAACGATCACGTCTAGCTCGAACACACAGCAGACGGACCTCGTTGCCGTCATGTCTCCGTCATTGCAGTTCTGCCTGGCGGTTCTGCCTGGCATTCGGATGATTGCCTTACTGCCCTGTTGCCCTGTCTGCCTGACGCTAAGGCAGCTTCACCAGGGCCTACTGGCTTCCCTCATAGGCCCCCCTGAAGCGAGGTGTGTCTGGAGAACGCAGCATGCATATATGAGCCTGCACCACTCTACGAGTCGGGCGAGTGGCGTCCTTCGTCCGCCTCACTTTTTACACCGCCATTTGACCATGTACTCCTCCCCTTTCCATTCACGACCCTCTCAGGGCATCATCTTCTGTCTTCACCCAGACCCTTGGGTCTATTCCTAGCACACTTTGAGTGTCACTTCTGAGTGTCACGTTTGAGTGGACAATCGTGGGAGGCTGAAAGTCCATACGCCAATGGATCTAAACCAGAAGCTCTTGCTTTGCTGTTGCAGATAGAAGGTCTGTCATGAAGTCGGAAGAAGTCTTCTGCAACTTGAAATATCTCGTGGACAACCAGACACTGCTTTAAAACTCGTGGGTGGTTGCGCACACCATGAAAGCATTTGACGGTTAACAAAGATTGGTTGCAATGCAGCAAAAATGTATTGAGACGACTTAGGGTGTGAAACACAAGTTTGGAGTTTCTTCTGCTTCTTTTCCAGAGGCAATTTTCATATAACCTCATTTCCTTCTCTCCCAGTAACTTCCTGTCTTTCATCTGCCAGAGATTCATCTGCCTCAATGACCGTGGACAACAAATATCTTCCAGATGAGCTCTAATTAGTGTCTTGAGAACACCGTCACGGCAGGTGTTGTGCGCACTCACCTTCCACAATCTTATTGATCAGTCCGTACCTCCGATAATACTCGAAAAATACCTACGTCTTGATGGATACGACGAAGAACCAGTCTTCATGATTACGACAACATTTTCAGCGCTCTATTATTTTTTACAACTCCGTGGAAACATCATTTCGGACTCCTGAGTGTTGGAAGGGGGCTGGGGCTAATGAGATGGACGTACATGGGTCTGGTAGCTCGGTCAGCAGCGGGGTGCACACGGGGCGATTGATGCAAGCTGGGATTTCTGGGCACTTATCCAGTTGCATGTTGTTGGACAAATCACAGATTGGGTTGTTGGGATGCCTGCTGGATGGGCAAAGTCGTCGACAGATGCGACCAGCACGCGGCCCATGAATCGGCTGTCGATTTACATTTGGCGAGGCAGATTTTGTGTGCGGCTCGTTTGAAGTGTGTCGACTTACCACGATAACATTAGTTGTCAATAGTTGGTATTTAATTCGTTTTTAATCCTCGAAAAACGCCCGTGAAATCCTCGTCAACCCACCTCGAAGCTGATTTGTTTCCGCTGAGCTTCAAAGCCCTTTCTCCGGCCCTGATCTATCTCAAGCATATGCTTCCATCCTGATACCGAGACAGCAAATCTAGTCCCAGTCCTTCCGCTCTCCCCATCGTTCAGAATTGACGACCAAGTTGTGAACCCGAGCCTGCTTGGTCTTTGGTTCAACAGCCCAACTTTCAGCCTCAAGCTCCAGTCTACTATCATCGAGACAAAGCTATCCACCACTAGTGGTCTTGAGGCCATTGTTGGGTGTCTCAGAGGAACCATGAGTCTCAGGTCAACCCAATCCGTCAGCGGGTAAGGCCAGAATGCCACAGTCCCTCTCTCTTGTGCAAAGTCGATGGCCTCCACTGATCACGTTGAGCATGGCTCGAAGCAGATCGTCTGTCGAAAACCGATCCTCCACGAACCGAGATACCAAGCACCAGAGCTACCTCCAGCAGCAACGACTCGATACTTACATGGCTGAGCCCCTGAAGAATGGTAACCGTCTGGTAGACCTGCCATACAGAACCATCATCAAAGAATCCTCGACTTTGTCTCAGGGCACATCCCAGGTTGGACAAGCACAAGATCTAAGGGGTGTGGGGTCTTGGACAGTATCCCAAGGAGACAAGTGATAATCGTGGGGCTTTTAACTGCTCCTTAGAACAGTCATTTTGGAAACGGAGAAATGGGTCTCAATGAACTCCATCACTTCACACTGATGGAGACGCGGAGAAAACTTGGAAGAGGAATTCGTTGACATCCGTAAATATGCTTGAAGGACTTGTACCCTCGTATCGTTCAAAGTGTCTATTTCATTTGTTGTCCATTCACATATCGCTGGCCGCTTGGATTGGTTACATGTCCCTGTATGTCAACGATGTTTCTATGAGTTTTTATGTACCAAAGTGTTGGCCGTCAGTATCTTTCCTTCAATATTGACCATGAATTATGCAATCAACGTCATTCTTCGTCATTACTATCCAAAAAGCCATTCACTTCCTCCATCCATGTGATTTATTCAGCTGGTTGACCTTTTTTACCATCCATGACTGTCTGCGCATCATTTGGGTATACAAAGCACCAGCAAAACCTCGAACGCAAGGTGTAGCTCTGATCCACTTCCTCTGAGCTCCCATCATAACATACTTCCATTAATTGGGACCTTTCACCTTTGACTAGACTTTCATGGCTCAATAATTGACCAGAAGTCCAGCTAGTCTCTTCAACGGTTCAGATATCTGCGGTCAATAGTTTCGTCTTTCCGGCTGGAGGTGGCACCTTGTTCTGCTTTGGTGGCTTATCTTAGTAGCTGGCTTTGCATACACGCAAAAATCAGAAGACATCCTCAGTCATGGGTCGGTTCGTCAATGTGCAGAAAGCACACTTACAGGGTTGCGTCAGTAGCGCCCTGCCGGCACGGCGCGACGCTGACGTGCGCTCTCAGCAATCATATCTCATCTGGCTGCGCTTTGTGGTCTGGAGATACACACCCGCCCTGCTATATCGATGCCGACAGCTCCCCTGTCTGAGCTGGTTTGGCAACGTAGGTGAAACTGTATCCCCTCCCTGCTTGCCTTCTTCGCCTGTGCCGGGTTTGACGATCTCCTGTACTCGTCTGTCAGACTACTCCGGGATGTCTCCCGATCCAGTTGCCAGTTCCATTTTCATGGAATGAAATCCGAGATCCTATCCTGTCCTTGCCGGTGGCATGGCTCAGTCCCATCAGGCTTCCACCGATGGCGTATCGAAACAGTCGGAAAGATCAATCGCGCAATTCGGGGAGTAAAAAAGACCAGCATCATATACTTTTTGAAACGCATGGATCGACGAATCTCGTACACGCGGCCTTGGGTTTATGAGACCATAGTAGTGATAGAACATCCGGAGCTGTTCAGGGGACCTGTTCCCATTGCTGTTCAAGAGTAGCGATACAGGTGACGAATTACTAAAATCGTGCGCCAGACTTCGGCCCTCCTGAAGCCAATCTATGATTGGATCGATTGCCCGTCGAACTGATGGCCGGATCGGAAAAGACGGTCTCGGCGGGAAAAGGAGCTGTGCGGTCCTTAGCACCCATTGCCACATGATAATCTGTTTGGTCTTGGACATGTGCTTGGTCCTTTTTCGGATCTCCAAGGAAGGCGAAATATTGGTGCAGCGAAGGAGCTCAAAGTCCCTAATGATGGCTGTGTATCTGTCTGCAAACGGAGCCGCGTCGATTAGCTCATTTTCGCCGACGTCGATAGCCAACATATCTATCACCAGGGTCCTCAGATTCTCGCCAATTTCAAACAAAGCCCTCAAGAAGTTGCCGCTGTATGGTTGGACGTGGATACGTCGGAATGATTCAACATCATCCATGACGGCTATGCTGGGATCAGACCCCTGGCCAGTTAACATGGCAGGTCCAGCCCTGGAAGATGGCACGACGCGCCTCCGCCTGAACCGCGCTTGGTGAGCCGGCGATAGAGAGTGTTCTCGGATTGATAATGATTTCCAATCTGTGTGACTGGAGGTGTGCACCCGGAACTGGATCTTCTCCGGCAATGGCATGGGAGCATGGGAATGCTCATCGTTCGAGGAATGCTCATCATTCGAGGAAACGCCAATGGCGGGTTGCCTTAATCCATGTGTCGATAACCCATGTATCGACAGCCAAAGATCGCATTCTGGGCTGTGAAGGATATCAGAAAATGGATGTAATTGATCGGAATACATTTGTTATCGGCTTACCATGTTATTCCAATATTCTGGGATCGGGCAGAGGTTGATAGAACTACAAAACACCGTGGGCAAGTGCCCACACTGAATCTCTCCATGACGACGGACATGGACAGCTGGTCTCCTGGTACAACACAAAGGGACCAATCCTTGGGCGTGATGATTCTGTTTGTCTTGCTTCGCATCACGAGGAACTTTCCGACTGCCACATATTGTGATCCTGGCTTATTATAGAACATGACTCCGAGTAGTCTGGTGAAACCCTAGGCAAAAATGAATGTATTTAGTACTTGGTGTGCAAAAGATTGGGTATTCACACGCATATCTGACGGCTCCACTGACCTCCCAAGTATCACATAGTTGGAATGGAAGCAACATCCTAATTCCGAGGACATTCTCAAAGACGATGCTGGGGAGGTCCACCCTCGACCCAGTAAGCAATGTCTCTAGCTTGGCCAGAAGACCATGCATGGATAGCAGGAGCTCAGTGTTTCTCTGCACCATGGCAATGATTTCTTTGCAGTGGGCGTCAATCGTCTTAATCCATTGCTCCATGTACTGTTTGAGTGAGAAAATTCGGGTGATCTGGGCACTGGTAGCTTTCTGGAACTCTGCTGTGTAGGCTCTTTGTTGCTCGCGTATGCTTTTGACCTCGCAATACGCCGCAGACGATTCGCCCTCAATGGTCTTCAGCATCTGGACTTGTTCACTCTGCGTAAATTGAACTGTTTTGATGACCCGTTCCAAGTTTTCCGAGGCCAGCTTGGCGTCGATGAGGCATTTCCGAATCTCTGCAGAAGCCTTTGTAGCGGTATCAAGCAGTTGTTTCAATTGTTTCGCATGACCGTCGCTCTGCACTCCTTGACCCTGGAGGCTAGACCTATCACACAGGGCAGATTGACTTTTTTTCTTTCCAAAAGGAAACTTTATTGTGCACAAGGGCCTTTGCCATGTCACTCACCATTCGTGCATCGTGACGAGCGTATTGATCGCCAAGATCTCGCTTGTAAGAACAGCCCTAAGCTCATCGACCTCATGTCTGGCGATTGCAGACCAATGAAGGCGCTTCTTGAAGTGGCGAAACTTCAGGAGACCGCCACCAGCGGCATTCCCACTCGCGTAAGCGGCACCGTGTATCCCAAAGGTATTGTCATAGCTCCTCATGTTATCCTCGAACGCCCGCAGCGGGCCAAGGCAGTGCATCGCGATGGCGCGGATGCGCTCGATCTGGGACCGCTCTTCGGACAGTGTCGGCTGCAGCGTGAACACCTGGTTGCACACCTGACCGAGGAAGTCGAGCTCGATCGCCAGCCGGCGAAAGTGCAGGGGCGCTTCGCGGTAGGACTTGACTTCGGCGATTATGCGCTCGATGGCGCCCGCGACGGCGATGACGTCGCCTACACTATTTTGGGGCCAACTTCGTTAACAAAGTTGCACTATAATGCACATATGCGTACTAAGTGATCTTCATGTGGCAAAGACGACGTGACATACCTGTATCCAAAAGACATCGCGGTCAGGTCGGTGGTGGCGGCTATCAGTAATGCATAAACCCAGGGAAAGATTGCACGATTCAAGAAGGATCACGGCAACAAGACTGTTGTAGAATTAGTAGGGGGGTCAGCGCTTGGGTAGATGATCGGGCGAGATGGATGTGGGCGCAATAGGCTGACGTCCAGTGCCACTGCTGGTGGCTGTGCTCATGCATCCGCCTGCTCAAGTGTATCGTGGCGCCCAATTGCGTCGGAGCTTGGCTGCACATCGACATAATAGGCATGGGTCCTCAGTGATATTGCAAACACGATCTTCGCTTCTATAAATGCAGAATTGCAGTTGCAGTCAGAGCAGTCTCAGTGATCCTGTATAATGACTGTGTCTTGATTCGTCTTGTAGGTTGCCACCATATGCACAATTGGCTCATCGCGCTGGCTGGAGATGAAAAGCCGTCATGATGAGCGACGAAAACCATAGGTCAGACTCAAAATAAGTGAGCCAACCGCCCACAAGGTCAAAAGCACAGCTACTAGGGCAGGTGGGACCACGCCAGGGACGAGAACAGTATCAGCAGTATAGGCGGTTGCTTCGGTGTTGGTGAAATTGCCGAGAACGTAAGTACCATTCGGATCCACATAGCCCACGCCGCTGTTATACACCAGCTCGAGCGCGTACAGTGAATAAGCTCTCGTTAAGGAGAGCCGGAGCTCGGCAGCCTGCAGGTAGGAGCTCTGTATGTTGACCTGTGACCCGGTGGAAGGGCCATAGTCCTGCTGGGTGAACGACTGGCGAAACTTGCCCACCGAGGAGTAGAAGTCGGTCATCCATGCCGCTGGGTCTCTGCCGGTGACAACGTTTGCGAAGACGAGGTTGGGAACGCCCAGGGACAGCCGCTCCACGCACTGGCTGCCGCTTCCACTATTCCGTGAAGTGGTGTCTGAGCGGCGAAAGTCAGTGAAACTCGCTAGCCGCCCGTTGAGGTTGGCCACGCCGACTTCAGACACAGACGTGCAGCGGACGCCGATGGCTTGCATCGGGTTCGATTCGTTACTGTACTCCTGCTTTGCATTGTAGGCACCAAGCAGGTCTGGGATGGTATCTGTGAGCGAAAGGTTGAATTCAGGCTTTGTCTCTAACGGGGTCGACGTGCTCAAGTTCTGCCACAGCACCAGCTCAAGGGCCTGTGGCTGATCGAGGCCGGGATACCGCATGGTGTTGTCCCCGGCAAGTGGGATTGGGTTGTAGCATTCAGATGCTGCCGGTATGCCCAATGTCTCTTTTGTTGTTTGGCCAGCATTGTCGTACCCTATTTCTGCGACTGCTTGAATGTTGACTGCAGATGTGTCTATATTTCCAGAGACATTGAATACTCGAATCCTTGCGTCGCCTCCGAGGACAGTATATTCAGTATAGGAGCCTGAGTCGCTGAATTTGGTATCCTCGGCCCGATGGCTTAGGATGGTGAAATCGGATATCCTGTTGACGATGGAGCACTGGAATCCAAATGCGAGGCCCCAGGACGGGCCGTCGATTGGTGTTGTGGCTTGTGGAGCAAGGAACAGATCCGGCGTCCCTGCTTGATCGTCCTCTGGCAGATTATGTGGAAGCGTTGCGAGAAAGTTTGAGATTGATCTGTCCGTTTCTGGGCTGGAGTACACGACGCTCGACCCAGGAATGGCCATGCGAGCACCCGTGTTCCACTGGGAATACGCCTTGTCCCACGTATCTGCCTTGAAGCGCAGATTCCAGCTGGCATTGTTAAACCCAGCGACTGAGGGGTTGTCCACAGAGGCATAGTAGCCGGTTTCGAAATCCATCGCCAATCCAGAGAGCGGAAGACCAACAAAGCCAAAAGCAGTGACGACCGCAAGTAGAGTCCAGTACCTCAGGGGACCTCTGATGGGCCGATCACCGCGCAGGACCAGTCTCCTTGCCACGCGCAGCCAGCCATCTGGCCGTGCCCAAGTGTGATCTATGTGCTCCTTGATCCTCGACGGACCAACGCTCGATCCTACTGGCACCTGTTGGTAGACCATGGTCTTCTCCACGCTCTCAAGGCCATACTGCGATAAACTGAGCCCGATAGTCGCGATGACGAACCATGAGTAATATATAGCACGAGCGCCCGGACGGCCGAAGACGAGGCCGTTAGCATCGTTGGATGGATTCAGATAGAGACGCCATATGACCCAAAAGTAAACTGCCATGGCGAGCGGAGCCAGGCAGCCCACAGCGGCGCGGACATAAGAGCGTCGTCCCCCTTTTGCTCGCCAACCTAGACTGTCGCAGCAATCAGCATGAATCTCGACACCTATTATTCTATCAAACATCTCGTCATACCTTTTAGGTGTTGCGTCTGAAGAGCTTTGAGCCATGGTGAATGAAAATGATCCCGAGAAAAGCTGTCCAAACTTGGCGCGGCATTCGGAGACTTTGAGTCAGGCAACAAGATCAAAGGGATGTGCAGCTAAGGGCTCAGCTGAGAAGGAGAGAATGAGGCCCAGCACAATGTGCAACGTTCCACATGCCGTCAGCACCAAGCGACTGCTATAGCCTGGGCAGGAATATTTCCGACTGGCCACCGCTTTCTCATCACATATTTTCAGCCGCCATAGCCGCCCTGCAAGATCGATAGTATCCCTTCTATGACGCTCACTCGTGCATGTTTCCCACCGTCGAAGCAAGCATGCTTTTTGAAATTAACAACTTTTCATTTTCGTTTTCATAATAAGGTTTCAACGGACTACCTAGTGTCGAGCCGGTGTAATTCGCAGCTCCTGGCTTGGCTGATCGGTGTCTTTGGCGGTAGTAGGGGTTAAAGTACTTAGGCACCTGTGTACAGGACTGTGAAGGTCTACGCCAAAAGCAAGTTTGTTTCATGCCTATTCACCTGATTTTGCTTCGCCACTCGCGTACCTCCGCCACAAAGAGGTCTGGTACCTCCCACGCCGCAAAGTGACCGCCTCTCTCCGTCTCGTTCCAATACACGATATTTTTGTAGTACCGTTCACACCATTCCCGTGGTGCATAACTATTATCGCCGCCGAACCAACTCACGCCAACCGGTATGTCTATCGGCCATGCGGTTGAGTCGGGCTTGTTCTCCCAATAGTAACGAGCAGACGATGTGCCGGAATTGGAGAGCCAGTACAACATGATGATGTCGAGCATCTCGTCTTTGCTAAATACCGTCTCCACATTGCCACCGTGATGAGACCAGTCTCGGAACTTCTCATAAATCCACGCCGCCTGTGCGACCGGTGAGTCTGCAAGCCCGTAGCCGATGGTCTGTGGTCTCGTTGACTGCTGGAGGGAGTACCCGCCATGCCCAGCATCCCGACGGCCGTCCAGATACATGGCTCGACCCTCGCCCTTTGTGTCGTGGATTGGAACTTGAACTTCTTTCTGAAAAAAAGATTAGCATGCACCTTGTAGAGGCTGGTGAGGGCAGAAATTGCCTTGGGTTCGAAGAAGAGGGAATTAAAATGAACGCTCTTCAATCCCATCGGTGCTTGATGACCCAAATTTGCGACCACGTGAGCTCCCCAGTCGCCGCCTTGAGCGGCCCATCCGCTGTCTGCATAGCCCAAACGCTGCATCAATTCTGCCCATGCACGCGCGGTTCGATGGTAATTCCATCCAGTCTCCGTCGGCTTCCCAGAAAAGGCGTAGCCCGGAAGTGCTGGGACGACGAGGTGAAAGGCATCTTCAGGGGAGCCGCCGTGAGATTCCGGGTTGACGAGCTTGTCGATTACGTGCCTGAATTCCAGGACTGAGCCAGGCCAACCATGTGTGAGCAGAAGAGGTAGCGCATTCTCGTGCTTTGACCGAATATGCAGAAAGTAAAATTCCACGCCATCAATGGTCGTCGTGAACTGAGGATACGAATTGAGAAACGACTCGCATCGTCGCCAATCGTATTCTGTCTGCCAGTACTCGCAAAGCTCTCTAATTGCCGTGAGCGGGACACCTTGAGACCAATCAATGACTGTCTCCTTGTCCGGCCAGCGGGTTAAACGAAGACGCGTTTGCAAGTCGTCGAGAGTGGACTGGGCGATGGAGAGCTTGAAAAGGTGGATGGAACTGGATGTTGGCAAGGCCATTGTTTGGATGGGTATTTCAAAAACCAGTCCAGCTTTTTTTATGGCCCCCTTCTATCCTCGATGCACGGATATTCTGCCAAAGATATAATCACTATGCTCTTGAGAATACGAAGAAAGTCAAACAGATGATACGTAAGTGAACTTCACGTTACGAGGCAGAGCTGAGTATTATAGCGGTAGCGCTGACGAGTTAGTCGCAATGCTGATCGTCTCGTTCTACCTTTATTCCCTCGACGTCATATCCCCGGAGAATTAATAATCACCTCTGGGCCGCTAGTGAACCTCCCGCGCCCTTTAAATTCTTGATCTAGCTTAGAGCGAAATTCTACGACTCCTTGCTACTACAATCGAAGTTGGTAACGTCCTCAGCCCAACTATAGGCCCCCCCCTTCTAGGCCACCATCGCCAACCACACAAGTCTTCTCAACAACATGAATTACCTACTATAATTATTACTAATCTTTTTTTAAAAGAAATTATATAAAGATTAATACAAAATAAATTTAATGTTTATTTGTTATAAAAATGCGGATTAAGAACGAAACCACTTAATATATGAAAGGCGCACACACCCATCAGTATGCTTTGTAGAATTCAAAAGCAGTACTCGGCGAAAAAAGTGACCAAGTCTATGGTACAAATGGATAAGTCAGTGTAAGGCCAGGGGGAAAAAAAGGCCGGGACCTTGAAGTCGCATGCTAGGCGTAGTTACCGACAGCTAAAGACCAAAAAGCCCACTATTGAAGTATCAATGACTGGATTCAGATAGTGGCCAGCTGTGAACGCCTGCCTGTCCCAGTTCTGTCGACTTCATCCATTTGTAGGAGACCACTTGATTGCAATATCGACCACGGCGGGGCAAAAGGGCCATTTGACCCCCGAGCTGAATATGTTGTACCCGGCGAGCGGGAGGTACTCGCGTAACCTGTTTAGCTTTGGGGCTCGTGATTCGCACGAGGCCTTTCATATCTATGCCACCCGTTTCAGCTGCTAGCCGCTGCCGTGTGTTACACGCAATTTTTACAAAGAACTTTCATGATTTAGCGTGGGAGCCTGATCTGCAATATTAACACTGGTCCTGACCGGGGGCGATCAAGTTCATGAACTTTCCTCTCTTTTCCTTCGAATGACAACCACGAGGCTGAATCTTTTTGCCGCTCTCTGCTTCTGCATTTACTTCATCACTAGAATAATTCCGAATATACAATGAGATTCGGCGTCTTTTTCACCCTGGTCCCATTGTTGATGAACGGGAGCCTTCTTCTTGCAGCAGTTAGCGCAACCGCCCATCATATATTCTACTCCAAAGTGAACCACTCTATTGTTCAGAGCCCAAACGAACAGGAGTGGTTCAGCCGCGTTGGGACTGGCCTCGCTTTTATCGTTAAAACTCTTCTTGCGGCTTCGGCCAGTTTGGCTTATACCCAGTTGTTGTGGTATACGTTGAAGAACAAATCATTCACTTTGTCAGGGCTGGACTCTCTTTTCGCGGTCACCCATGATGTGTGGCAGTTCTCGAGCTTGGAAGCTTGGAGGAATGGCCTTCCTCTACTTTCTATTGCCCTGATTGTCTGGTGTGTCACAACTGACTCCATTTTGGTGGGTTCAACTGTGCTCTACCCTGCTAAAACTATCCGAATCAGGACCGTCCCTTTAATCACAGTCTTTACTCCGGGGACACTCACTGTCCAAGAGGCTACCCATCCAAACGACACTGTCCAGTATTCGCCCATCCCTTCCATCGACTATAATGCTGTCAACCGCTTTGTACAATGGGATAATAGCTCTGGAGTACCTCAGTACACAGGGTCATCAAATCGCCTCGCACGGTTGATGGCAGCCGTTTTTTCACAGGGGTCCATTCTACATCTCGCGGCACCTGCAGCCAACTCGCACTTTTCTCTCCAGTTTTTCGGGCCCTCAATTTCTTGTGGAGCATCTACGTTGATCACAGAATTGGACGTAGCAAATATGGTGAGCGAACTCGAAAATGGCCCGTCAGGAGATACTGTCGAATACGTTGGCTTTGTACCACACTACTTTCCCTTTCCAAACGAGACCTCGGGCATCCGACCAGCGGTCTTCCAGGGTCTAAACGATACTTTGGGAGAATACACAGTCGGCTTCCAATCTTACGATGTCGTGTCGCTCGATCATGCAAGGCTCTTCGTCGCCCTGCCTGGTCGTGATACAACTTCAGCCGACGTGGCAGCGCCAACAGAATGCGGGTTTTATAATACATCATTCCAGGTACAGTTTACCTTCACTGATGGACAGCAAGATATACAGGTCATCAATGCAACCAGACTCAATGGGGTCAATGCACACCATATTAAAACCAACGACTGCGACGGCCCAAGGGGGCCCGCCGGGATCTGTTTCGCCGCCAAGACCACTTATATCTCCATGCTAGATGCCTTGGGCTCATATATCGTCGGCGAGATCGAGCAGTCATCTGATGGCGGTATTTTCGCTGAAGGAACACAAATCATGAACTCCGTCTTCATGCAAACCCAGGAACTACGTAGAATATCAAGTTCGCAGGCCATTCTCGGCTTTATGGACGAAGAGCCGCTATCCATCGCCAATATGAGCATGTCGGTTGCGCTGGAGCAGGCTTTTACAAATGTCACCCTGAGTCTGTTCAGTGACTCCTATTTCCTGTGAGCGCCCCCTATGTACGAGGACATGCGGCCTTGATGCTTCTCTCTGATTTATCCTTCTCGAAAAATATGTTAATCACGTCCGATAATAGCGAAAATCAGAGCACCGCCTCCATAGGACCCGTCCATGTATTAAAGCCTCAAAACGCATATCTTTACCGACCCCGCAATCTCCTAATCGCATACTGCAGCTCGATAGCAGCAACGACATTGGTTGTCCTCGTGGGCCTTTGCTGCATAGCCGCGGCTGACCCGATGACGTTCGACACATCTTTCTCCACGGTCCTGCGCACGACGAGGAATCAGGAGCTGGACGCACTTGTGACACCCCTTGATTCAACTGGCGCCAAGCCCCTGTCAAAGATCCTCGCGAGGACTCGGCTGAGACTGCTCGACCATGAGTGCGGGCTAGGAGACAGTCAGAACGGGAATGCTGTTTGCGGCGCGGGACCACAGAAGAGGTTCACAGTTGTTAACGGCAGCGGTAGCTCGGATCAAGGGTCACATACTCCAGGGGGGCTGGACGTTGAGCAGGCTGGGATAAACATGACACGCTTCGATACAACAACTGCCAACTCACTGCTGCTTCCAGATGAGGACTCATCCAGATGTCTGAGGGAGCGGTAATCACCTGACGATGAAGACGATATTGCCGGCTGACCCATGTCTCTGGATAGATGGACGGACTGACGCGCGGAATACTGAAATTGGATGCCAGCAGTGACTTGTGCAGGAGAATAATTTCCCTTGGGAGTCAATTCCAGCAAACGGCAGTCAAGTTCTCCTCTCAAGCCGCCCGAGGTTACATGTAGACGTCTCAAACTGTGGATGACTGCTTTGATTAGTGACCTTGGGAGATACAACGGCTCTCAACATGTTCCCTTTGAGCTGCGCCAATCAAGGCAACTAAAATTATTGTCCTCGTGAGGACCAGTATTTGCTAGAACAGATCCCTTTGTTTACAATTTTGGGCGACAGGAGGTAAAAGGTGTCTTTAATCACAGCTAGGTAAAGATGGGTGTACCAATAACACTGTAGAAATGAGTCAGCCCTACGCAGATAAGCGCTGGCGAGCGTGGTGGACACGAGGTTACAACTGCCCAGGCGTGGTTATGCAGCTGTGCCACATTCAAACATTAGCCTGCCCTATCACAGCTATCGCGAAATGCTGTTGGTACTTACCACCGCATCATGATTAGCTCTCCACTCGCCGATTGACGCGCTCTGAGTCTTTGGATGCGCTTGCATGTAGCAGTTCAGCTGCACGCCTGGTGGGGCGGGGTTCCTCACGACAACCACGCTGCTTATTCCCTTCATCGTCCGACCTGGACTTTCCCTCATAATCCATAATTAATTGAAGCAAAATGAACGGCGCTCCACACCATGGTGGTCGGCGGGCCCCCAGGACTCCACAGGGGGACGTCAACGACTTTTGGTCAAAGTTCTCGCGCAAGCGACCGAGTAAGGTGACATCCATCTTCCCGCGTCTGTTGTACGCCAGCCTGCTCCCCAGCCACCCCGACCCGCGCGGTGCATCGTCGGCACGCAACGCGGCCGAGAGCTACGACATCGCGGCCAAGGAGTGCCGCGACAAGGTCAGGCGGATCAGGGAGGAGTGCGAGCGCACAAACGAGAAGTTCACGGACCCGGACTTTGACATCGAGGCAGACTTTGAGACCAGGAACAACTGCCTTTTTGGACTGTTCCCGCCGCCGCCCCCACACCGTCGTAGCCATTCCCCCCCTCCTCCACCCCCCGACGACGTCAGCGTCACCAGCACCGCCCCGTCGGACGCCCACCGGGGCCCCGGGTCGGTCCACCGCCTGGACTGGATCTTCAGGAACCCGCAGTTCACCGTCAATGGCTACTCGCACACGGACGTCCAGCAGGGCGTCGGCGGGGACTGCTGGTGGCTCGCCGCCATCTCGACCATCGCCCACCGCAGGGACCTCATGGACCGCATCTGCGTCGACCGGGACGAGGAGTGCGGCGTGTACGGCTTCGTGTTCCAGCGCGACGGGGAGTGGGTGTCCACGGTCGTCGACGACAACCTGTACCTCTCTTCCCGGGACTTTAGAGAGCTCAACCCGGAGGTCTTTGACCCCGACGGCTCAAAGGCCGCAAAGTTCAGGTCGCTGCGCCAGAAGGGGTCAGAGGCGCTCTACTTCAGCCGGTGTACCGAGGAGAACGAGACGTGGCTGCCGCTGCTGGAGAAGGCTTACGCGAAGGCCCACGGTGACTTTGAGGCCATTGATGGTGGATATGTTGGAGATGGGGTGGAGGATATGACTGGCGGCGTCAACACGTCTATTGCTACTAACAAGGTACTAAGAAAGGACAGATTATGGAGGGAGCTGAGCAGCTCTGACGGACAATTTGTGTTTGGTCTCTCTGCTCAATCCCGCTTCGGCAGGGTAGAAGCGGATTCGGGAGTGGCGCTTGGCCATGCTTATACTATACTCCGCGCGGTCGAAGTGGACGCGGAAGACGGGAAGAGCTCGGCGCGCTTGGTCAAGATCAGGTAAGGAAAACCAACTGACATATTGTGAGCACCCGGAATATGAGGTTTGCTGACACTCGCAGGAACCCATGGGGAAAGAGGGACGTCAGAGGAAGAGTCGGCGAGTGGAACGGAAGGTGGTCAGACGGGTCTGAAGAATGGACGCCGTACTGGATGGAAAAGCTCGACCACCGGTTCAAGGACGACGGTGTGTTCTGGATGGAGTTTGGCGACATGCTTCAGACATTCAGGTATATTTACCGCACACGTTTGTTCGACGAGCACTGGACGGTCATCCAGCAGTGGGCGAGCTGCAGCGTCTCGTGGGTCACTGGCTACCTGCGCACCAAATTCGTCCTTGACGTCAAGAAAGCTGGCATGGTTGTGATTGTGATGGGACAAGTGAGTCACTGCCATATATTTCACACTACGCCCATCATGGACAGCTCCGGAGGCTAACTTGAACTCCAGTTGGACACACGCTACTTCAAAGGTCTGGAAGGCCCATACCAGTTCAGTCTTCATTTCATCGTGCGAAGACAGGGTAGTCAGATTGGGGACTACATCTGCAGAGTCCGGCCGGTCCACGGAGGTAGAGATCGATCCGTCAGTTCCGAGATAGACCTTGATGAAGGCGAGTACGAGGTCGTGCCGCAGATTACCGCCGAGCGTAGCCACCTAAAGCGCACCGTTGAGTCCTTGGTTCCCGATTATGCAGACACAAACCCACAGAAGCTCAGGCAGGTTGGGTTACAATACGACCTTGCTCACGCAAAGGGAGGCATGTAAGTCAACTCAAGGCATTGTATTTCTTCCCGCAGTCCCTTGCTATGATGAAGAGATGACTGGACTCTTGCGGGGTTTGACCGCGTCTGCTCAGTCCTCCGTATTTGATTTTTATAGACCCATCCGCTAACACCACCGTTTCAAGCCCAGATGAAGATATGAAGATTGAGCAGCAAAATTCCAAATCCAGGAGAAAGCCACGCGGAAGGCATCAGCATCCTCACATTCGGGGGAGATATGTGGAGTTTGATGTCGATATTATGTCACCACAGGAGCCGACGCCCAGCGAGCGGAGCGGCGGCAAGTCGGAGGGTCAAGCCGAGCTCGAAGAGTTCCAAGACGCAACCGAGAGCCCATCCACTCTAGGCGGGCACCCATGTGACTGCCAAGCAGACGATACGAGCGGAGAGCCTAGAGACCAGCCGACTGAGAAGCTCACGATAAAGACCAACGGTGCAGAGACGGAAAATGGCGAGCCTCAGCAGGAAGAAGAACGTGAAAGACCTGCGGGGGGAGATGAACCCGCTCCGGTGAATGGAGACAGAGTTGGAGCAGAAATCGAAGCTGAGACCAATCGGGATATGGACGAGCATGCTGAGGAACAGTCCGTGGACGGATCTCCTGACTCTGACCATGAAGACGGCGACGACGGACAGTGGAATGCTGTCTGTGTCGCTTGTCTCCGAGTCTACTCTAGAGATCCAGATCTGACCATCACGCTGGTGACACCGGAGGACAAGCAAGGAGCATCAAACTTGGTAACGGGCAAGGAGCCTGCAGGAGCAACGATGTAAGGAGGTCCTATCATGTGCAGTGGCTTGAACATTAGATGGCACATAGAAATCTCCTATCGTAGATTTACCTTGTGAACCAATGTATGTGTAGTCTGTCATTCTCATACACGTTTGAACACGTGAATCTGAAATCTCATGTTCTCCAGGCTGACCGGGTACTCTAGATCCTCTTCCAACCGGTACCACACGCTGTCCTCAGAAACGACCTTTTCCCATGCTGGAGCCGACTCGTCTTCGCCACCTTTGTCTCCATCAGCTACCTTCTTCGGTTTTGGCACAAGGGCATAGTCCATCAGCCAACTCATGGGATATCTCTTCTTATCCTCCCCTTCCTTTGCATTGCCAACTGCAGTCTCAGAGTAAGATCCAGGACTGTCTACCACAAGCAGCAAGCTGCCACTAGGAGCAGCTTCCGTTAATTTGAGCAGAAACGCGGTGGTTCGGGGCATCGATGCTGTATAAAGCTCGTTCAGAGTGAAGAGCAGTGTAAGAAGCGCCGGATCAGGTCCGATGGCCGCTCGGAGGTCTTCAGTACTGCAGCTCAGCACGTCGCTGCGTGTGAAAGTGTGCTTAACAGCTCCAGGCGAGAGGAACGAAGCATTTGTGGCTCGAGCTGCTGCGCTGGCATATTTGGAAAGAGTTGGAGGGGTCTCGAGACACGCCTGCAGCTTGGAGAGCACGGAAGACCAGTCCGCTGTGTCGATCAGGTGAAGATCGAGGATTGTTGGTGAAGAATCAGCCTCTGAGATTGACAAGGATTGCATATCTTTCGAGACATCCTCAGATGGTGAATCTGGTTTTCCGGCTGCATCTGACGGTCGTAGATGGCGCAAAAGACCCGAGAAAGCCAGTATCTCCGCCGCGCCGCCCCCGAAACATACCACCTTGGCTGGCTCCTGCTCCTCCTCGCCGCCGATCAGCCGCTGGATGCATGCGTCGTCAGCCCTCTCATCACAGATCCAAGCCATCAGCTGCGCATACCCCAGCGCGCGACTGGGACTCCACCGAATCGCATACGCCTCCAAGAAGTCGGCCTTCCCAAACGCCATGTCAAAATCCCTCCTAAAGAGCGCATCCTTGATCTCCTGCAGCGTTGGCTTGAGCGCCTCGAAGTCGTTCGACGCAGGGAAGGTGGTGCGGAACACATTGATCATCAGCTGCTCCAGCTCGATGGGGAGCACATGGTCCAGCTTGGGAGGCTCCGATGCTGCCGCTGATCCCGAGCCTACGGATTGCTGCTGTGGCTTCTTCTTTTTGTGAATGTAGCCAGGCCCTTTCCAGCCTGGCATGCCGGGGGTTATCCGCGCCGGCGCCTTGGATGCACCACTGGATGGGGGCTTCCCATGTTTCGGCTGTGACTTTTCCTTGCGGTCGAATCTACCCATCGCTGGCTGGTCCTCGAAGGAGAACCCTTGGATATCAATGGTGGTTGGGGCTTTGGCTGTGAATTTTTATCAGGCTCAGTTTTGCAACATGACCGTCGTTTCTGATGAAGTTGGCTGCCATTCAGTGAATTTTTCCCCAAGCTTATCTCACACGATCAGACCACTGCGCTTAGTAAGCAGCCAGGACATACAACGTATTGAGAGACCATGCTTGGTGTTTGAGTTGCGATGGAGTCATCTCATCCTGAGGAAATCTTATTAAAGTCAATTGAAGAGATATGAACTTACAGCCAATGCTCAGTAAACATTGAATACCAGCAAGCAATCATTGTGTTGGGCATGGCAGTGGTGTACATACGTCGTGACACTGGTAGTGATATCGTCCCACATAATTGAAATGTCTCCATCTGTTGTCACAAAACGCAGTTTGACCAGACATTCAAAGTCAAGGTTCAGTTCTTCATGGGAATCACTGAATCACCCGGAGCCTCGAGAGGTCACACTCGTTACCTGGCTGCCCAAAGTGCCTACCGTAACACTTGTATTTCAAAGTTAGTACACAGAATTGTAAGATCGATCGGGACCTTTAGACCATACACAGGAATTTCTTCCATCACTAATTACCGACATGGGTCTCTGGATGTCATTCATCCTATGCAGACAGTCATGCCGGCGGCTGGATTACATTTGAAGTTGGGCGAGTCACAAAGCCCTGAGCGATTGAGATTACGTCTTCTCATGGTATAAAACATCTCAAATAATGCAGACATTCCTGCTCCGTCTGGAATCCATACCATTTACAGAATGTCTAAGTACACTAAATCTCAACCATAACCTACTACAGCAAAAACAAGATGCCGTCAAAGGAGTTTCTTGATAGCGGTGTCCACCTCGGCGACGAGAGGCTGAGGGGTACACGCTACTGGAGTAAGTGCTAAAACCACGACCATGTTCTCAGACCTTTTGTTACATTTTTAAATCCAGCTCCACAAAAGCCGAGGTGTGGCCGAGGTGCTCGGCCCTGTCACGTGGACTACGCTGGGTACCGCTTTTGCCGGGGACATGAAACAGAGGCTGACGACAATTAATTTCATACAGATAACAAGAGTATAATGAAGTGGGTTGAGTCAGTCCCTACGCCGTCTGAGGACTCACCGTCTGTGGTTCAAGATTCAGCACTAGAGACGCCACCAAGTGCGACAAACACAACCGCTATCCAGCGCCCGATAGCTGTGGATAGCAATCAGGGCCATCCCCTCAGGAGACGCAACTCCAGGGCTGACCTGAGGGAAGAATATCAACAAGACAGACCTAGCTCCAAGTGCTGCAATCCCTGTTAGCCTTATTCGATCTAGGAACATTGATTTATTGGGATGCAGTCATGGGGCGTGATATGCTAACAGACGTATAACTTCAGTCCTCTGCAGGTAGCTGCGGTGAAAATGGTCCGCTGTATTTGTCTATCTAGACTCAATAAATTTACAAAAGCCAATATGTTATTGTGTTCTTTTGCTCCCCTGTTTCTCTGCTTCATGCCATGAGTGTCCGTTTCGTATGTTGGGCCTGAGTTGCAGCCGGCATCAGAATCAGCAGTCATCTAGAGCGAGAGAAAGATGTGTGAGATTTGCCAAAGTCCCTGCATCCGTCCGTAAATCTGTCCGTGTGTTGTCTTGGTTGGCTTCCAGCTGATAGACCGCGATGTTGTTGGCTTCTGTGGACTGAAACATGATATGTGCGATCCCATAATTCTTTATTTGAGTATTTCAGTCCGGTACAATGAAAGCCGGGCATTTTGCCGAACGAAAGGTTGAGTTCTTTACCATCAAAATTTCAGCTCGGCCACTGCAGACTTTCTGTTAAGGCCAGGGGACTTGAATCTCTCGGAGCTTCATTAATGGTCAAGAAGCTAGCGGCCCAAGACTGTCACAGGCGCGAGAGGAATATCTTGGACGAAGGATCAAAATCTTGGTTGAGTCATTGCCCGGACCATCGCAAAGTTTCTTGACTATGGTTGCATCAGAATCTCAAGCTTCCTGCCTCGTGAGGACTGATTGGGTTGATTTCAATCGGATTTCGAACAAATTCCTGCAACGACACGCGAAATGCGATCACATTCCTCTTGAAGAACGTCGAACCAAAGAAACACACAAGGACAACAAAATTCCGCTCGACGAGTCCCTCATGTCTATAACTATGGAATCAGTCCCGGAGCAAGTCACAGTCTGGGATCAATCAGATCAAGGCTTGCAGAATATCATTGCCAGAGATGCCCAGCATGTATGGTTGGCTGGTCTCCCTTCTGCACCAGATGGGTGTACAGAGATGCGCGTCGATGCCGTGTGTCCCGAGCCAGAGCAGTCCATCACCGCGGCGGCGTCCAGGGCTTACAGTATTGGCGGGCCAAAGCTTCCATGGGATTGGGAGATCTCGGAAGACCTCCGCCCGGTGGAATCGACATTTCCAGTAGGTGACGAGGAACGAGCAGAAGGGTGCCACAATGTAGACTGCAGGATCCGTCATGGTCGCCTTGGGCCTGGACCGTGATAAGGTACTTGGCGTTTACAGTATGGAGTTTGTCGGGAGCATGCTTATTGCAGCTGTGGCTGCATGAGCCGTTAGCTTGTGGACGAAGAGTGGGATAGATATTTTAACACGGGAGAACACAGTTTCGGGCGTGAGCCACGAGACTGGGCATTGAACGTCAGCCGTAGCTGCATAATCAGGCTTGGGGACCCACACCAGCGTCGCCGCTCAATACCGCCCAGCTGCAACTCTCACGGGCTCGAAGAAAAGTATCGGTGAGGCCCGTCAGCTCTGCGATATCTCGAGCATCCGAATACAGAAGCAGGGGGCCACCCATCAAGCACTTGGCAACGGAGCCGCCAATTTAAGCTTCTATTTTCGCCCGGACGGCAACCCGGCACTCGCTTCTCCTTTCAGCCAAGTCCACCCACTGATTGGCAGCTCGCTGCCTCCCTGCAGCGCCGATCTGCCGGCGCGGATTGCCCCAATCAAGGGCCTGGAATGGGTCCCCCGCTCCGCCGACGAACGCGCAACGCCCGGACGGGTGCTCGGTGTTCCTGTTCGGAATCCTTGGCAGAGCTTGTATGGATCGAGAAGGTGGCAGCCAGGGACCAGTGGAACACCTCTCGACTAGGGTGACTCGCGCAGATAAGCGGCTATCTAACTGCCACACACTCGCTCACGTGTGTGGATGGGCGGGACGTCTTTGGCTGTTCGTCCTTCCCGTCTCGGATATAGGACCCGGCCGGCTGTAACGTTTGCAAAGCGTAGTATATCATTGGGTGTGGTTGTGGCTTGGGGAAATGAGTGAGGCCCGCCAACAACCAAACCTAATAACTATGTCTTGAGATCGTGAGCAGCATAAATAAGGGCATTGGATCGCTCATGTCTGACGATGTTTGAACAGGCGCACCAGCTTTGCTCGACCGTCGCTCTTCAGTACCACGGGCATCTGCAGCACTCAGGCCAGCTTCCGAGAATAGCATTTTGAGACGCTGATTCAAAGCTGTGACCATGGTTAGTCCACCTGAGACTGGCACAGACGATACAGGACCAACTAACATGTTTACCTCATAGCTTAAATCGCTGTTCCTCGCGGCCCTGTCCGCTTCCGCCGCCGTCGCGGCGGTGATTCCCAACGCCGAGCCGGTGGTCGAGACCGCGGTTGAGGCCGAGGTCAAGGCCGAGATCTCGGTGCGGGATACCTGTGTTTACACCTGTGGTTCGGTGTGCTATTGGGTAAGCTCCCAGAAACAAAATAATTATCTGGCTTGATCGGCACTAACCTTGGCTTTGTGTAGCAAGTGGATATTGACGATGCTCTGGCTGCGGCTTACTCAAACTACAAGTCCGGCAGCGCCCCAGGTATGAATCAATCTTCCAAGATGAGACCCCGGCTCTTCACAGATCAGACTGCTCACAATAAACTCGCAGGTGGCTACCCTCACCAGTACAACAACTACGAGGGCTTCAGCTTCCCAACCTCAGCGCCGTGGTACGAGTTTCCGATCCTTTCCTCGTACAAGGTCTACACCGGCGGATCTCCTGGTGCGGACAGGGTTATCTTCGACACGAAGGGCGGCTTTGACGCGCTGATCACTCACACTGGGGCCTCGGGGAACAACTTTGTTGCCTGCAAGAAGGCTTAGATGTATTGGTATCTCGCAAATACTCTCGCATCCTACTTCCCCACCACAGGATGATTCCTCAATGTCTGGCTCTTGTGAAGTATCTGATTGTGTTTCTTTCCATGCTATGCGCCCTTGTACCGTCTTTCGTGGGGACTCTGCCCCTGGGAGAGTTCTCTTTCGCAGCTCTCTCGATGGCCTTTGTGACCTCTCGGACACGCTTGTGGTTCTCGAGGCGTTTTGTCATGTCGTAGTATGCCTGGGGCCGAATACGAAACCGCCGGCTCAGCCAGGGGTTGCAGTTCAGCCCTTCCCAGACGAGCAGCTGGTCGATGAAGCCTTCGTTTGGATATGACACGCTTCGCTTCTTCTGGATGTGTTGGAGCGCCCGAGAAGTGCAGAAGCCCCACTTCCACATGATGTATGCCGCCACGATGGTTACGGACCGAGAGATTCCGAGGGTACAGTGTACGAGAACACGGCCGGTCTTAGCCACGTTCTCTCTGGGCATGGAGCTTCTACCTCTTCGCTCATTGTAAGCCCTTGCGTCGAAACCGGGCCGGTCCTTGACGCTGGCTTGGTGCAAATGATGGTCGATGAATTCACAAGCCCCTTCGAAGTAGCGGAAGATATTGTCCGAGCGAGTATCGTCGACGAATATAACGACTCGGTCCTGCAAGTTGAACAGCTTTTCCAGTGGGTGGCGGCGGGGTCCCGTTAGACCGTATGGAGTTTTGGGCTGAGGAAACGGTTTTCGATACTCCGAAACGACCGAAACAACTGCGGTGATCTTGAGCTGTTTTAGGACACTCTCGCTCTCAACGCAAGCCATGTTGCCTATGAAGAGACCAGCGGTGATCTCGTCAACAGATATGTCCTTGAGAAGGTCTGTCATGATGCACTGCGTAAGGTTATCAGCATGCCTGGTGGGTTGAGGTGTCTCTGAGTGACTCACTGAGACGGATGTGGTGGAAAGTGCCAGGGCGTGTTTGTGTGTATGTACTGTTTGAAGGAGGGCAAGTCGCTGGAGTGATGACGGAGATCGACTGCACAAACATCCCTTGCCTCAGAGAAGGATGAGCGGATTTTAAATAGAACATTAAGACGTTCCCTTTGCTCAAGCAAAGACCTATCATGGTTGGGGAAGCGAGATATGTGACAGAAATATCATTCATCGAAGATCAAACGGCGGCTAATTACAAAAGCACTGTATCTAGTTAATGTGGACTCTTTGCATCACATAAGAAATTCAATATGGAAATGTCACACAATCGTGCTCTGGCAATCAAACCAATTCATGGCGTGTTGGCTCGAGTTGGAGGAATGTTGCAGTTTGGATGGAAAATTGACGGATCCAACGAAGCGCATGTCAGGCTGTCAAGGGCAACAAACAAACCTAAAGAGTGACGAAAGTTATCTGGGGGATCATAGCAATCCATCCTATCATCCAAGGTTATGGGTAGACGACACAGTAGGCGCGCTTCAGGGGCAACTCAGACTTAACTAAAACTAACATCTGATACAGCGGTTCTGGATAGGCTCGGGGATAGTTCATGATGATATTATTCATAGTGGTCTCTTCTTCCTTTTCTATGCGTTCTTTCATGCTTGACACTGGTATGTGCCAGCTTTGAGCCTCGTCATTTGTATAGTGGTCTGTGAGTGATTCAATGCTCTTGAATCCGGCCGTGGAAAAGCTGGAGTTCGATGGAGTGACAGATACATACGACCAATCCTAGCGTGCCTATCCCAGGTGCCTTGAAAGAGGGCGCGGGTTCAGTGCCGCCTCGAGCAGCATTTTTGGTGTTGAGATTCCTTTGCCCTTGTGGCCCTTGTGCCTTCCCTGTACATTCTCAGTCTGAAATAGTTATTCTGGAGAAAGTCAGATGTTGTTGTCTGGTGCTCATGGGCTCGGAATGGGAGGGCTGTCATTCCTAGCAAGCAGGTATGAGCAGGTTTCCCGCAGCTTGAGACGTGTTCTTGTCGGAGGCGAGACTGACATTCTCGAGAACAAGTGTTTTGCCGCCAATCCCACGGCCGTCCCATTCCAAGAAGAGAGCCACCGCATCTGCATCGGCGAAGCATGCGTAGGCGATGTTGCCCTTCTTCGTTGTTCCATGTACGCCCCGGTTCTTTCTCTCGCAAACCGCTACAGCTAGTGGCATCACAACATTACTCTTGAGAAACTTGAAGAGTCTTTCTCCAAACCCAAGCTCTTCAGGGAGAAAGGCGATTTCGCCGGGGTTTTGTTGTTTGATGGTGATGCGAACCATCCAGGGAAATGTAGAGAGGGGAGGCTTCTGAGACCAGATTCTGCGGCGCTCTCGTTCCTGCTTTCTGAAGGGGAGAATCTCCATTTGCCAGCCTGGTGGGTTGAACCACAGCCGTATCAAGGTCCCGAGGACTCGCGCTGCGTCCATGCCCGGCGAGTGGTTTTGCTTCCATGGACTTTGGACATGGCGTCTGAGAAACCCCATCGACAGCATTGTGTCCCGCAGGGAGGGTGACTTCGATCCTGCAGCCATGGTTGCGAGCACAACGTCGCTGACATCTATCCAGCGAGAGAAGCAACGAGCAAGTCCGGGGAAGGAGGTGGCCATCGCGTGAAACTCGATCTGCCAGCCCCACGTCACCAGAACCATTTCGCGGCCTTGCCCAGCGGTCTGGTTGCGAAACATCATCGCGTTCAGCCTGTTCACCAGATGTACTTCCACATTGTCCTTCTCAACGTGGCGAAACTCACCGAAAGGAAACTCCTCGAACTCGGCCTTTGGTCGGCGCGTGGCACAGACTAGAACCTGAGCCTCGACTCTATGCCGCTTCATGATGTCGGAAAGATCCACTGGCTCCTCAGCATGCGAGGGCCCATCAGACAGGAGCTTCGTATCTGGCGCCGCGCAAGCTGCGACACCGATGCTGTTCACACCGTTTGACACACCCTGCTGACCCTCGACGTCCAAACCGACGAGGTGGATGCTTCGCGATGAGGACATGTTCTGAAGTTCCGCCAATGTGTCGATTCTGCCGTCTTGGAAGAGGGGTTTGACCGACATAATGTCGTCCGTTTTGCCTTGGAGAAACTTGGGTATGCGGTGTTGGCGCATCTTGAAGATGCAGAGTGTGATCTAGGAAGGGGTTATAATATGCCTTGTTTGACTTGGCGAGGATTGTGAGGAAACTGTGAATTTAGCAGCGGTTGTGAAGGGACCTGAAAGGCCTAGAGTCTAAATCAATTTTCGACAATTGTCGCCTGGTTGACCCCATTACAGCCAAAGAAACACCAAACTTTGGCACGGTCCTTAGACTAGCGTATTGGTAGCTGAACATTTGGAAGTGACTTGCTCCACAAATTCCAGAAATATTACAATCTCGAAAGTTCCTGTGCGGTACGATCATAGCATTAACTTGTGTGTAAGCTGAGATCGTTCCTTCGCGGAACTATTCTGCCGTTATTTATTGTTTTCTAGACTTGAGTAGTCTTTAGCAGGAAAGAAGATCTCCGTCCAGCTTTGCCCCTGTCCTTCAACCCTAAGACTTGTTCATCTGAAGCTGGGTCCCAACTTTTCCTACCGCTCTGCGAGTTTTCTATAATCCGTCCAAGTTTGAGGTCACGAAGCGTCTTGACATTGCGGCTTTGCAAAGGCAATCTACACTGCGTTTTGGCCAGGAGCTATGTGAATACTTAGGTAAATGGGACAGGGGCGACTAAGCCCACGTTGCACGAATACTGCGTCTTGACACCGGGGAATACGCAAAAAGATCCGAGGACTTGATAAGACATGATTGGTAATGAAATGAGTCTGGCGCCTTCTGTGCATGAGGCTGAGACATGTGTTGCTTCTGCCCTGCCGAGAGATGGCTGGTCTCTGTTCAGGGGGAAATTCCGTGGATGTTAATAAATGTCTCCATCCCGCTAATCCTCAATGACCTTCGATTGCGGATTTGGCGAAATGCCTGTCCTATGCAAATATTGCAAAAATGCCCTCCCTGTCTCCCGTTTTGCGAGCAGGCGCGACGCTCGCCGTCCTCCTCATCTCTGGCTTCCTAGTTCGAAAGGCTGTGTATGAGTATGCACAGCCTGCGCCGTCTAATAGGAAGCCGGGCCAGAAGCTCGGTGAGAGTCCGGGAGATGTCTTTTTCGACGGCGGGTTCGACGGCTCTTCCACGCCAGGGCCAAGCGAGGCCGGGCGTAAAGCAGCCGAGGCTGCAGAGGTATGGACTGACCAGAACATATCCCGAAGACCTACACTGCGCGCCCCGCTTCGTCTGACGTTTGCTAGGCAAGAGCCAGAAGCTCGGAAAGCCGGGCTTCAGGTGCTCTGGGCAGACTGCTACGACAGCAGAGACGGCAGACGATGAACGAGATCATGAGGCAGGCTGCGAAGGACGAGACGAGGCAGAGAGGGCTGGCAGGGCAAGGCGAGCTGTGGTCTTAGAGGGGGGTATGTGGACAGGGCTGCTGACCATTGCATTGACATGGGCAGGTCGAATTTGAATGCCCCAGTGCACAGCTCAGAGAGTACAGAGCGTTGGTCTGCTTCATCCTCACCCAAGGCATCGCAAGGCTGGAGGTGGCCTCTTACAGTGAGGTCAGACTGTGCGAAACATCAGCCGACTGGTTCAGGAAATTACCCGCGGTTTACAGCGACCTAGCTAGCGCTGAACGGCCATGGTTAAAATAAAAACGCACCGAGGCGGCTGAATGGAGATTTGATGTTAGTAGCTCGCAGGGAGAAAATAATGCCCCACCGTCCATCCGCACCAATGATGGAGGGGCAGATCCCTCATGACGTCCTGGCGGGTCTCAGAGGATGCCCCACGGCGGGGTATCTCCCGCGTCGACCTTCCCAGTCGCCTGGTTGCCAGGCACTCCACGCTTGACGACTGGGACTGCCGGCCAGTTGCTAGGGCGTCTCTGTCTGTCTCGTCGTGAGAGCTCGCCCGGCTTTGCAGATCACCGATCGCTTAAAGGCCTCCCAGCTTTGAAATCGACGGATTCTTACCTAATTGTGTCTTTTCCCATGCTTCGGTCCGATACCCGTGGCGGATTCATCGTGTTTGCTGCTCTTATCGTCCCGTACAATCTAGCATTGGTGGCGGGTTGTCCTACACCCACCTCATGATAAATACCTGCGCTGGCACTCGCCCTGTCTTGCTCGTGTTCTCATAACCTTCCTCATCTTCCCCTCGCTACACCCGCATACAGACACCATCTACTGAATGTCAAGAATCATGGCTGCCGTCAAGAACACCACGTGAGTACATATTGTCCCTTCAATTCCTATTTCTGCCCCTGCTCCTCCTTCCCTACCTCTGTTTACTGAGACATCTCCAGTAAAACCTACACCCTGAACACGGGTGCCAAGATCCCTGCCCTGGGCCTTGGAACATGGCAATCCAAGCCCAACGAGGTGAAGAACGCTGTCGAGGCAGCTCTTAAGGCCGGCTACCGACACATCGACACCGCCTTCGCCTACGGCAACGAGAAGGAGGTTGGCGACGGCATCAAGGCGTCGGGCGTGCCCCGGTCCGAGATCTGGTTGACCACGAAGCTGGACAACCCCTGGCACAAGCGCGTCACCGAGGGCTTCAACAAGTCCCTCGAGAACCTGCAGACCGACTACCTCGACCTGTACCTGATGCACTGGCCCAGCTCCACCGACCCAGACGACCTGAAGAAGCACTACCCTGACTGGAACTTCGTCGACACGTGGCGCGAGCTGCAGAAGCTTCTGGACACCGGCAAGGTCAAGAACATCGGCGTGTCCAACTTCGACATCACCAACATGGAGAAGCTCCTGGCCGCCGAGACGACAAAGGTCACGCCCGCCGTCAACCAGATCGAGCTGCACCCCTGCAACCCCTCGCCCAAGCTCATCAAGTACCTGGAGGGCAAGAACATCCACCCCTCGGCCTACTCGCCCCTCGGCAGCACCGACTCCCCGCTCGGCAAGAACGAGGCCCTGCTGTCCATCGCCAAGGCCAAGGGCAAGTCGCCCCAGCAGGTCCTGCTCGTCTGGGGCCTGCAGAAGGGCTTCTCCGTCCTGCCGAAGAGCGTCACCGAGTCGCGCATCGTCGCCAACAGGGACCTGGACGGCTGGAGCCTGACCGACGAGGAGGTCGCCGCCCTGGACGGCATCCAGGAGAGGTTCAAGGTCTGCGGCGACGCCTGGCTGCCGATCAGGGTGTTCCACGGCGATGACGAGTAGGTGGAGCCGGGAGATGATATACCGGATAGATAATGAAGCATCTGCAAAGATTAGTGGGAAGGTCTATACAAATACACCAAATGATCGATACCCAGTAAATTTGAGCAAAAGTCCCCAGCCCCTGTGAATTCTTGTATTATTTTGTGCGGCAACATGCTCGCTAGCTACGTGTCTTATCTTGTCTCTCGCCCTGGCCCCCGGCATGATCAAGTCTTCCGTGATAAGCCTGACGAGTTACGGCACCTTTCGTGACTGCCGCACTTGAGCCGGTGTCTGTCTTTGGTGAACGTTGTTTCAGGTTTCTAGAGGAAGTTTGACCAGTAGAGAATCTTCCAACATAAGAGAAGTGCGCTGTTGCGGAGACAGCGTGGATCTGTCTACATGTGCTCTCTCTGACCCTGCGCAAATGCTCAACATTACGCGCAGGTTCCTCGCCGTAAGGTTCCGGCCAAACATCTAGGAGCAGGCTTTCGCCCGTCTGCAGAGCTTGACCAGCCTGACTGAGAGGCATGTTTCGCGTGGTATCCACGACCCAGAGTTGGGGGTTCACGGGACACGATGGATCGCAGAACCCGTGCAAGGAGCAACTGGGCCATCTGTCGTTAGGTCTGCACACTCGCTGCTATCTGTTTGCCAGGGCCTTCATATAGCGAGTCGCGGACGATCCAGTGTCCCTATATCTGTGACGATGATATAGACCCGAGCTGGGCTTCAAAAGCCTGGTAAAGCCTTAGTCAAGTCAGCGCGAAGAACACCAAGGTCAATAAGCAGAGTGTCGCAGAATGCGCTCACCTCACCGTCTTATCGCAACTCAACCAGCACAAGAGCTCTACAGAGCCTCTCCTTTCTTTGATAGCCTTCCGGAAGCGTTGGGAACTGCATAGGCCCGCCGTAGCAACTCACAGCTTCCCCTTGACCGCCGAGGCCGCCTCCTCCCCAAGCACCCTCGCGATCTCCGCCCTCACGCTGCCCGCGAGCTGCTCCCCGTCCTCGGCATCGAGGTCGCTCCTCTGGCCCCGGCCGAACATGGTGAATTTCTCGCTCCAGCGGCCCTGCGCCCTGATCTCGGGCCGAGGAATGATATGATAGTGCATGTGGGGCACGACCTGCGCGGCGGCAGCACCATTGTTCTGCACGACGTTCCAGTCCTCCACGCCCGTCGCCCTGCTCAGCGCCGCCGACAGCACGCGCAGGTAGTAGCCCAGCTCGCGGGCCTCATGGGCCGTGGTCCCCGTGAGCTTCGGGGAGTGCCTGCGCGGGCAGAGGAGCAGGTGGCCCCGCGAGAGGGGCATGATGTCGAGGAAGGCGATCACGTCCGGCGTGGAGAGGAGGACGTAGGTCTCGGGGTTGGGGTCGGCCTTGGTGGTTGAGAGGTCGGGCGAGTCGGCGGCTGGGGGCGACGTTGGGTCGTACGGCTTGTAGAGGGCTGATATGCGGCAGAAGGGGCAGTTGGCGGCGCTGTCATCCTCCAGCACTGGGGTTGAGGCTGGGTTTGAAGGCTCGGGACGGTCGAAGCTCGCGTCTGGCACATGAGGCGCCATCTTGCCGGCCGTGGGCCCGGGTTTGGTGTAGATCGGCGCGGTCGGGCAGCTTCAGCGCAGCTAGATTGAGCTCTTGTCATGAAGAAATATTTGCAGCGGCCCAAGTCAGGGTATATGTACATGTGGCTTGTGGCTGGCTAAGTAGACTTATAATCGCAGCACGTCATGAACATTCTTGGGTGTTCCTGCATTTAAGCCTCGGCTCGCGCCCAAGCCCCTGTCACAACGGTCAAACGCGCGCTGTGTGTGGAAAACGAAGTGATGCCCCCCCCCCCCTGTCGTTTTGACTCGCGCTCTCCCCTCCGCACTTAAAATCTTAGATTTTAAATTCACCTATTTTCTATTATATCTTTACAACAAAATTAAATATAAACTTAAAAATTATATATTTATATTTCTTATATTTTATATTAATATATAAAATTTAAATTAATCTTTTATATAATTTATATATTATTATATTTAAATATATTTAATTTAATTAATATATATTATATAAAAACTTTTATTATTATTTTTTATATATTATTTATATATATCTATATATAATATATTAAATAAAAACTTATATAAAATTATATTAAAAGTATTATAAAAAATTTAAATTTTATAATAAACTTTATTTTATAATATTATATTTAATAATAATTAAATTTTAAAATTATTATTTTATAATTTAAATTTTAATAAATAAATATAATATATTAAAATAAAAAATATATAATATTATAAATTTAAAATAAAGTAATATTAAAATTAAAATATTAATAGTTTTTAAAAATAAATTTATATAATAAATATATATTATATATAAAAATAAATATTTTATCTTTATTCTCTATATAAAAAGGATTATAAACATATATATATTTATATTATTATTAATTATATTAAAATAGTTATGAGAGAAATAGCTTATTTGAAGAGAATTTGAGATTTTGGAGGGGAGGAGAGAGCGCGAGTCAAAACGACAGGGGGGGGGGGCATCACTTCGTTTTCCACACACAGCGGCAGGCAAGCTCGGATTCTGCCGGTGTCGATCTCGACCGCCCAATTTTCATCTAGGCCTCAACTTGAACATTTGACTGACAGCTTCGCTTCGCCTCGCCGACATCCTTTCATCAGGCACTGCCTTCATCACCCAAAGGTTTCAGAGTCTTTCACGGTACCACCAACCACCCCGAATATCTGCCAGTCGATCGCACCGCTCGCGTCACCTTCAACATGTCCCGCGAAGGCTACACCGTCCCGACCGGCTCCCCGGGCGGCAGCTTCGGCGGCGCTGCCCTGGCGGCCAAGCCCAACAGCGCCTTCAACCCGGATTTTCGTGACGACAACGTCCAGATGAAGTACCTCTGCGGCGACTGCGGCTCCTCGACCCACCTCAAGAAGGCCGACCCCATCCGGTGTAAAGACTGCGGGTGCCGTGTGCTCTACAAGGAGCGGACAAAGAGGTGAGTCAGGCCGGGTATATCTGAATGGCAAGAGAGACAGTTGGGCTGACGTACTGAAAACACAGAATGATCCAGTTCGAGGCCCGATAGAGGCAAACCTGAGTTATCATGGGCGAGGAAGGCACGTCTGAGGCGAGACGAGTGGTCAGAACGGCATGGCATACGGACAAGTCGCAGTTCCCGGCCGGGGGAGAACTGAAAAGCATCAAGTTCACTGAGAAGAGGAATGAGGGCTGGCTGCAGAATACCGCGACGCTGAACTAGATGGAGCACGGGGACAAAAAGAGACAGCCGTCGACAATACTGAACGGGCGGAGCACTTGATCATCTGGAGTTGAGGAGTAAATGACTTCCGAATGAATTTTCTAGACATTGTCTGATGGTATCAAGACCCTAAACCGAACGCCACACAGATGCGCACCCTTTCCCTTGGTAGACTCCGCCGTGATATGCAATTTTGACAACCATGCTCGCCCGAATGGGGACAAACCCCAAAGGAACCTTAACATCTCCCCACGTTTAGCCTTGATTCTTCTGCTGCTGGTGTAGAAACTTTGCAAAGCTGGCCTCCTGGCTGAGGGTCTCTTCGCCACCCTCCATCGCTGCCTCGTATCTCGCCTGCAGGCCATGGCGGTCCGTCTCGTCGTCATCGTACTCGTCCGAGTCCTGATCACTGATAGCATCGATGTCGCCGTCACCGTCCTTCTTCTCGTCCGTGGCAAGGCCAGCCATGGACATGCCCTTCATCATCTTGTCCAGCTCCTTCTCTCTCGTCGCCCGCTTCGCATCATCCCTCTCCTTCCTCTTTTTTTCCAGCTCTGGCTGGTAGTCCCTCTTGAACTCCTCGGCCTTCACGGCGACCGCCTCGAAGAAGTCGTCGACACCCGCGCCCGTCATGCTGCTCACTCCCACGACGCTCAGGTGCGCGTAGAACTCCTCCAGCATCAGGCTCATGCTGTTCAGCAGACTCCCCATGTACCCACTGCCCCCGCCCTCGCCGCCCTCCGTCCCACCAAACGCGTTGCTGTTCTCGTCGTCCTGGAGCGCGGCCTGGAATGCCTCGAAGTCCGTCATCCACTCCTTGGCGAAGCTGGCATCCTTGACGTCGGTCTTGTTGAAGACGAGGATCATGGGCAGCTTGGTCTTGTAGAGGATGCTGCAGGCGTAGAGCATGTTGCTCATGAACGTCGACGTCGAGCTCGTCCGCGGCGTGTCGATGATGTACGCGATGACGGTCGGGAAGCTCGAGGCCAAGCTCTCGAGCAGGATCGTGCCCGAGGCGGACCATACGAACACCTCGATCTGGCCCGGCGTATCTACCAGGATGTTGTTGATCGGCTTCCTGTTCGGGTTGGCCGGGTCGGGCTGTGTGCGCTTCTCGAGGAGGCCGAGGATCTGGTCGACCTTTGTTGCGAAGAGGTTGAGGGACGTGAGGATGCCGCCGTTCGGGCCCAGGTTGTACTGCTTCATCACCTCCTTGTAGTTGACGCTGTCTCGGATGTCGATGTTGCTGTCGAAGGGGACGTTTAGCACCGCTGGGTCGAGGTTGATCACGTAGGGCGGGTCCTTTTTGCCGTGGAGGTGAGCGTTGATGCGTTGCATGAAGGTCGTCTTGCCCGACCCGGCCATGCCGACGCATACAACGGCGACAGGCTGCTGGCCATTTTCAGCAACGGGCTGGCTGGTTGATGCTGTCGAAGCAGATGCCATTGTCTTTGCTTGCCTCGTCGGGGGCAGTGCTCCAAGATCTGGCAAGTGGTTGGGTCCTTGTCTGAACAGAGGGAAGGAAACTCACATGAAAAGTTTCCAAAGTGTCTGCGGGGCACCATCGATGTCACTGTGGGGAGCCTAGCTCCAGTTGCCTGCCGCTGACAGAACAACCCTGCAGCGGCCTTGTAGTATTTCTGGAGCTACCCTATCGAGATTTGGGAGAATCACGTCACATCTTTGATTCCTGAAATGCTCTCCTTGTCAATGATGCCCCTCTGAGACTGTCGACCATTCAGCTCAGACGATTCAAAGCATTACCGGACCCTTGGCCTGCACCAATTCGCATATTCCGTATACAATGGACGGGCTTGACGATTTCGAGAAGCAGCTTGCTGCTGAAAAGGCCGACAGAGAACGAGCGCAAGAACGCTCAGAGAGACGCGAGAAGAAGCACAGGCATCGTCACCATCATCGAGACTCGAGGTCACCAGAGAGGCGCGATCGCGATCGCGATGATAAACACGACAAGGAAAGGACCCGGGATAGAGACGGCCACAGAAGCAGGCACCATCGCTCTCGGGAGCACGATTCTGACGAGGATGGCCACCGGCACAAGCGGTCTCGACATTCGAAAGAAGACGCCGAAGATGACTCCAGGAGGCGTCGACATAGGCATAGGGACAGAGACGACGCTGGAGATGAAGAGCCGGGTCTCCTTGCGTCTACGGATCCGAAGGAGAAGCTCCCTGTACCAGACGAAGAGCTACCTCGAGACGAGGCCGCCCCCCTCGAGAGAGACTCCTGGATGACCGGCGCAATAGATATCGACTACATCCATCGTAGCAAGAAGGAGAAGACGCCGCCGCCGAAGCAGGTCCCAGAACGGGTCATTCACCACAGGGAACTGAACACAGGCTTAGGGGGTGGCAGTGGCACCTCAGCCAACAAACTCGACGAGCTGACGAATGAAGTCGACTACACATTCGGCGACGAAGGCTCTCAGTGGCGGATGACGAAGCTCAACGCAGTCTACCGAACGGCAGAACAGACTGGACGCTCCGCGGACGAAGTGGGCGAGGAGCGATTCGGAAGTCTGAGGGATTTTGATAATGCGCGGGAGGAGAAGATCGAGATGGACAGGCGCAAGGTCTATGGAGAGGGCTACAAGGGTGCGGAAAAGCCCACTGGGGACCTCTACCAAGAACGCATGGCCAAAACCCGTCCGCCTCCGAAAGAAGAGCTCTACGACCACGATGATGAGCCAGAGCAAGGAACTGTCATGGAGGATGCTGTCCCTCCTGTCGATCAGACTACTCTGAACCGTATGCGCGCACAAGTGATGAAGGCAAAACTGCGAAAGGCCCCAGATGCTGCAAAACTCGAAGCAGAATATAATACGGCCTTGGCACGTTTCAATGGTACAGCGAGCGGAGACAAGGCCGTGGTTCTGGACGCCACGCACAGCCGGATGCTCGCAGGAACAAGAAACGAGGTGAAGGCCATCGATAACAAACGCGGCCGAGAGCGTGGCACGGTCGAGGCGAACGAGGACATGACCATCGATGACATGGTCCGCGAAGAGCGGCGCACCAGGGGCCAAGCAGGCGGGGAGGGCGTTCGACTTGCGGAGCGCATTGCCAAGGATGCCAAATTCGACGACGACTTGGAGTATCTTGACGAGAATGCCGAAAAGCTGGCGAAGCGAGTGCACAAGTCCGAGATCAACCTGAAGAATATGGCCGTGAACGAGTATCAGAAGATGAACAAGATTCTCGACAGCTGCCCGCTGTGCCACCATGAGGACCGCCAGCCACCACAAGACCAGCCTATTGCGCCAATCCTTGCACTTGGGACGCGCGTGTACTTAACACTGGCCACCGAGCCAGAGCTCAAGGGTGCGGAAGGCGGGGCCGTCGTCGTGCCCATCAGCCACCGGACGAACCTGCTCGAGTGTGACGACGATGAGTGGGAGGAGATACGCAATTTTATGAAGAGCCTCACCAGGTTGTACCACGAGCAAGGCCGGGAGGTGCTCTTCTACGAAAACGCGGCGGCCCCTCATCGCCGGTTGCACGCCGCACTGGTTGCGGTTCCGATCCCATGGGACCTTGGCGACACGGCGCCTGCTTTCTTCCGTGAGGCTGTTCTCTCGACCGAGGAGGAGTGGAGCCAGCACAAGAAGCTCATAGACACCGGCAAGAAGGCAAGGGAGGGGGCTGGGAAGCTCGCATTCCGGAGGAGCATAGCCAAGGAGATGCCGTACTTCCACGTGTGGTTCACGATCGACGGTGGATTGGGCCACATTGTGGAGGACTCTGCAAGGTGGCCGAAGGGTGATCTTTTTGCCAGGGAGATTATTGGCGGTATGATGGACTGCGAGCCCGACAATATCAAGAAGCAGGGAAGATGGAGTCGGGGTGACCCGCGTGCTGAAGCCTTCAAGAAGAAGTGGAGGAAGTTTGACTGGACCAGGGCTTTGACAGAAGGACAGTGATGAGAACTTGGCGCCTTCGCGCTTTCCGAGGAGCAAGTGCCCGTTTCAAAAATGTTCCGTGCCGCGTGAAACATCGCACTGGCTGGCTTGATACTTTTATTTACAACATACCAAACCCCGCCTTCTTTTCTTTCAAATGAACAGCTGTGTGCGCAGGAAAAGGGACATCGCAGACTAACAAGTGTCCGGCGGATGTGTGTGAGCGCTCGGGAGTACGGGCCAGACACAGCAGGCTGCAGAAATGGCGTAGCCTGTACGAAAACGCCGATACCAAGTGGGTCGGACATCCGCTGATGCTCCCGAGAGCTCAAGCAACCTAGGTGGCATTGCTAGCCTTGCAGTCATCGGGTTTCAGCGATTATTTACCCGTGGTTCTTGCATCTTGTGAAGCGCCATTCTCCCATGGGATAAGAAATGGGCTAAAGAGAGGGACAGCCTGGCGAAAACACCTTCGGACTTGACGGAACTGCCTCTTCTGGCATTAAACCATGCATAGTGTCCAAAGTCGGGCCGAGCGCCCGTGGGGCCCCGGGTCCGACATGGGCCTTCAACCCCAGAGATCTGGGGATTTCCTGTCTCTTAGTCGCTTCGAAGTGGACCTCACCGCCTATGTAGCGGAGCGGCATCGTGACCAGGAGCTCGGCCGAGCGAACCGGCATCGGGTGGCAGCCGACGCGAGTCAGCATCGGCTGTATAAACACCTCACGAAACCCAGCACTTTCACCATGAGGCTGTATTCAAGATTGACGCTGTAAAGGGATATCATCGATAGCGTAGATTCACAATGAAGGACGGCAAGTTCGATCACGATGTCACCGGTAAGGAGCCGTCATCACATCGTTCTTGCTCAAGGGACTGACTGACATATTCTACCACAATCAGCGGCGTCTTCAAAGACGAAGGTGTTCGACCTATTCTCCCTGAAGGGGCGGACGGCCATCGTCTCGGGTGCGGGTGCTGGTATCGGCCTGGGTGTTGCTCATGCGTACGCCGAGGCGGGTGCGAACGTGATCATCTGGTACAACAGCAATGCAAAGGCGATCGAGCGGGCCAAGGAGATCGAGGCTGAATACGGCGTGAAGTGTTAGTATCTTTCTTTCTACATACGAATAAGCCCTTCCGAAATCAGCTTGTTCTGCTCATCGACAAGAGAAAGCTGACACTGCCGCAGGCCGCGCATTCCAGGTGGACGTAACGTCAGCCGAGGCGGTCGAGGCGGCCGTCACCTCCCAGATCAAGGAGTTCAACAACCGCCTCGACGTCTTCGTGGCCAACGCGGGCATTCCCTGGACCCAAGGGCCCGCTATCGACGGGGAGCTCGAGCACTACCGCAAGGTCGTGGTCAACGACCTCGACAGCGTCTTCTACTGCGCGCGCACGTGCGGCAGGATATGGCGGCGGCAGAGGGAGACGGGCGTCGACCTCGCGGGCGACAGGCTCGAGGGCTACGGCGGCGGCAGCTTCGTCGCCACCGCGTCCATGTCCGGGCACATCGTCAATGTTCCCCAGCTGCAGGCGGCTTATAATGCGGCCAAGGCTGGCGTGAGCCATATGTGTAAGTCATGTTTCCCCCGAATATCCTTTGATCTTGGAGGGAGTTTGTGGTTTTCTGACGAGCATCCACGTCCTTAGGCAAGTCGTTCGCCGTTGAGTGGGTTGGTTTTGCCCGTGCCAATGCGGTCTCGCCGGGTTACATCGCAACGGAGATCTCAACTTTCGTCTCTGAAGACACCAAGAAGATTTGGAAAGACAAGATTCCCATGGGGTAAGTTGCCCGGGTTACTCCGAGTGCGGCGCAAGAGGGCCGGTGAAATCGCTGACACCTTGTTTCTAGCCGTGAGGGCGAAGTCCACGAGCTTAAAGGAGCCTACTTGTTCCTCGCCTCAGATGCGGCTTCTTACACCACCGGAACGGACATCATAGTGGATGGAGGCTACTGCTTGCCGTAATTATACACTATTCGCCTAGGCCAGCTGCCATCAGCAAATGGTAGGGATTCGCATTGCAGTATCAGGAATACTGCCGCACCTTTGGCTGGAGTGGAAAGTGCCCTACGCTTCGAAGATGGATTCAGGGGCAATCTGCCAAGATTCGCAGCATATGGCTGAATTGTCAAGCCGAGATGCCTATCTTGACTGCCGTGGTCTACATTTAGAATCGACGGCAACAAGGGCTGGATGTTGTGCTCCCGACGGAAGTTTTTGGTTGGAAACGATGTCTTGGCCGCTCGTGAGACGCGATTGGCTTGATCAAAGCCAGTGTATCTAGCGCTTAATAAGGAGTAACGAGGCCTCTCTTTCGGGTGCACGTTTTCACTTGCAAGTCTTTGTCCTTGCGCAGGACACGGCCACATCATCCCTTGGCAAACCATCCGTTAGTAATACCTTGACGCGAGGTCAGGTACAGAACGGAGTTGTCTCGGTAGAATTTGAACAAGTCCTCAGGAGGCGTGGCCCACTCTGTTTTGTGCGCCGTTTTGTGTGTTAGCGAGCATCACAGGCCTAGTTCAAACGGTTCGGGGGAATCAGACGATGTAGGCTCTTGGTTCTGCCACTCAACGCATCGCGGCAATTTGATTGTTGCAATCTGTAAGTGTTCAGTCTTTTTCTCTAATTTTAGGCCACTGCAAAGAGTGATGCTTCCTGCAGGTCGATTGCCGGCATATAATGCAATCCCACAGCCACTGTATATGAGATAGTATCATCAGGTACCAGCAACACATCATGAGCTTTAGAGTTACGGGCCGATGTAGTTTAATATGATAGAATTTACTTTAAATTGAGTCAGCTACGCGGGATTGGGCCAAAGGCACTTCCTGCTGGAACACTTCCGGGAAGGTGGACCGCAGCACCAGAATCTCATGAAATGGGACTTACAATGCCCCCGAGCTCGGACTTTGAAAACATGGATTTGGCATCCTCTCGTTTCTTGGCTCGCATACTGTGAAACCTTCATTGAGAATTTACTTGTCCCGCGAAGGTGGTTGCAGCTTTCTGTGGCAGCAACAGGCCATCCCTCGGCTAGGAGGTTTGACCAAAGGCTTCTTCTTTGAAAGACTTCGGATGACATCTGGGGTTTTCGTTCGTGACTATCGCGCGCGCTCTGACGCTGTGGCCACGAGTCGTGGATCGTAAGGCGACCTGTCAATGAAACCTCAGCAATCGGATGGATCGCGTAAAGGCACAGGCCCGGCAGATGTTTCCCCGGTAGGCCGGTATAGCCCAGATCTGACGGGACAGCCCGATTGGTCACCCCAGATATATCGCGAACCAGGCGTACGTGCATTTCAGCCGCATGGCTGCAGCCCCAACGGCTCGTTCCTTGTCGGTGGGGTGGTGTTCCTCTGGCTCGCGAATCCGATTGGCAACGGTCAAGCGAAACGAGAATAAGCTTTGAGCCAGCTGTCTGCCGTCCGGGACGGGCTAGCCCAGTCCTGGGAAAGAGGCACGGGCTAGAACGGCTCGGCAGGGGAGTTCGTCCACAGTGGTTCGTGAGGGCGAGGCGCAGCGCCGCCTCTCCTGTCAGGAGGTGTCTTGGTGTTCGTCCGATCTAGTGCACAAACGGCTCACAGGGCTATGGTGTCCCTCCCAAGTGCCCAAAGCGCAGCTTACTTGACGCCTTGTCATCAAAGTAAACTTTTCGAGGCACCCATGCGCATGATGTGAAGTACAGAAGATCATAGGATATTCTTTTATGCGATTTGGGCTAGACTTCGGCTCGTCTTGGGAGGGAGATGCTGTGAAGCGGTTCTGGCTTCATCCCACCTTCACAGCCAACAACACATCCTGCAATTGCTTCTAGCACCGGCGAAATGGCGGAAGACAAACCGGTAAATTGTAGCGAGAGCTGCAAGTCCTGCGCTTATACTGCCGAGGGATCACGGAACCAGACATCGTCGCTCAACTCTCACGAGGCCACGATGAAGGTTATAAGAAGGCCATGTCTTCCTCTCGTTGTTCGTTTGGTCGACATCATCACATCAAGCCTCATCCACAACACTATTACAACACTCCAGCTTCTTCAGCCCTCATCTTCTCATATTCTCAAAGTCATCTCCACCAGTATCATTCACCATGAAGTTAACTCTCTCAGTCATTGTCCAGCTGGCTCTCTGCGCCTCCGCCCTGGCTGCCCCAGCTCCTCAAGCCACTGCTCCTCCCAATGCCAACATTCCTCCTTCCACGACTGTTGATCTGACCGGTCAGAAGGTAATGATCTGTTCTCAGCACACCCCTTTATTACCTCGCTTGCTAACAATAACACCCTTCAGGGAACTGATGGAAAGTTCACCGTCGCCCCCGCCCCAGAGGACCAAACCTCCGAGGCCCTCCAGAAGCGCGTGGCCCCGGTCGTGGTCGTCGCCGGCATCGCCGCCGTCAAGGGCGCCGCGATCCTGACCAAGATCGCCGTCGAGATCGGCGCCGACACCATCAAGAACCTTGGCAAGTGGAACCAGGCCCGCGAGGAGTTCTCCAAGAAGACCACGGCCGAGATGTGGGCCCGTAACCCGGACTACCAAAAGTTCCCCGCGGCCATCTGCTACAACAAGGGCTACAAGCTGCAGAACCCTGCCGGCATGGACGGGCTGGTGTCGGCGAAGCTGGAGCTTGGTCAGCTTAACACTGAGTGAGTGATCTCTTTGCCCAGAGCATTGGTGATGCGGCAGTCATCGTCATTTTCAACCACGATATCGGGCGAGGCTAATGTTCTTTGTGCAGCTACGACTGCATGTACATGACTGCGAACAACCAGTTCTACACCCAGGGCGAAGGTGGCTTCATCAACGTGAGTAAAAATTCCCATCTACCTACCTCAGGTCCTGTGCCTGTGAGATTTCCGAGAACTAATCATGTCCGCCTGTAGTTGAGCTACACTTACAGCAGCCGCTGCACATTTGACCAGGGTACCGGTGATCTGACCTGCGGCGCTTAGAGCATTTCGGCCCGTCGACTGTCTCTATAGGGGAGGTGTAGATTTAATTCATAGGTGGAAGGTTGTCCATTGCAGTCCCGGGGCTGGAACCAGGATGGTAGCGTTTGTGGGCATAGGGTGAAGAGAAGCTGTATTAGGAGGGAAGAGTTATGTTTATTGGTCTGCGATTAATATTAATGCAATTATATCTTAACGCACGGTGCAATTTGAATCATCTACAGATGCCGCAATCTCTTTCCATATCTGCTGGAAATCACATTCCGCCTGTCTTTCCTGAGAGTATAGAGCTGTCTGTAATGTCTTGACGTAGCTGCGTGTCTATATAAGGCCATGGAGGTAAGTCATTTGAACACTGCAAGGGCCGGCAATGGATGTTTTTGTGGTAAATCTGCAAGTCTTGGGGCAGCTCTGAAGGTTGGTCAAGCACAATTCAAGGGCTATGAAGGCTGTTAAGTGGAAGATTAGATTTTCAGCCATAGAGATCAAGCTGGATCTGCCAATTCGTTCAATGTTGTCGTCCGTAACCAAAACGATGCTGCAACAATCTTGAGTCTGCCTTGGGAACTAAATTATGGTGAGTTGCGGTTGAGCCTATTAAAGACACGAAGGCCGGACTCCGGTTTAATTTCTCACGTGCTTCCTTGTTCGAGCTTCATTACATTGGATGATACTAGAGGTTGTGCATGAGTACAACTCATCCACAATTGGTTTCGCATTTCTGGGTCTATTTTGGGTCTACGGCCCGAGGCCGAGCATTTGTCTGTGACAGCCCCGTGTCCGACCTGAGAAACGGAAAAGAGGTCTCAGACAAAGGGATGTAAATTCAAAGTGAAGTTTTTATTGAGTCTATCCAACAGGTGCTTTCATCTCAAGGACATAGCGCGTTGATGGTGATGATTTTCTGAGCGCATAGGCTAGATGTTGGGAATGCGAATGTTACAGCTGATACCGGGATTGACCAGAGTGTACGGTATGAGAATTTGCTTGTGCTTGATACAAATACGAACCAGTCCATGCATGGGACAAAAGGCAGATGAGCTCTCGAAGCAATCCTGAACGATCCTGCTTGTGCGATGATTCCCCTATTTACCAAAATTAACTCACCGACTATTTCATTTCCATGTCTGCTGCCCAGCTTTTCATTCGAAGCGACTGGGGTTTCCCAAGGACCAAAGAAGCGAGCCTACCCCCCGACCAAGTGTAGGGCATCCCATCTGTTCTCTACCTAGGTACCTAGGTACGTAGCTTCTCAGCCACAGCCTACAATGGGGGAGCATGCAATCATCAAAAGAATCACACTGCAAGCGCGACTTTGGAGTGCGGTCAGAAAGTCCGCCTCCTTCCAAGTCCACCTTCCGACTCCACCTTCCCGCTGGCAGTCCATCTTCTCAGTCTGCCTCCTTCCTGATCTGCTACAACTTCCTCCTGTCTCACGACAACGCCTGACGTGCTGACCTACGGTTCAAGATTGAAGCCGAGACACTTCGACAAACATTGTTCATCACAGATACCAATGACACTTTCTTCGACGAATTCGACGGCCCCAACGCATCATGGCTAAAATCCGGACGCCATTTGTCTTCGTCAATCCAGAACGCTATGGGGATCCCTCGCTCTCAAGCTCGCCCCAACTCACTCGCTCGAAATTGTCACGAGCCGCTACAGATTTCCCACGATTTTCGTGGCTCCCCTGTAAAGTGCGTCAAAACATCATCAGGATTGCCATTGAAGAAGCATCTGAGTATTGGAAAGACTGGCACGAAGGACGGGATAACCCTGTAATGCTGCAGTCGCGCCGCGGTGTCCTGCGCATGCAATTGCAGTACAGACATCCGCCCAGTCTGCCACAGCTTGCTTGCGTCAGCACTGAATGGGAGGACGAGATCGAGAAGAAGCTCTTCAAGACTCTTCGCCTTAGGGCATTGCCTGATAGCAGGTCTGACGACGGCTCCGACCTCGATGCTTTTTCGGCCATTGTCACTGGACCAAGACGCCAATACCTGGTTGACCTCAAGCTCGAGTCGTACAGAAAGTATCCAACTCATCGACAAACTGGTTCCGGGAATGCCGAGTTTCATCGCACTGGGGGTAATTACCAGAGCGTTGTGAGGCTCTTCCAGATCTTGGGTTCATGGGACCATGAGCACGTCCGAGATGATTTGCTCAAGCTTATTCTCGATATCGAGCTGCAAGACTTTCCTTTGGTTCACTTGCTGGGAGAAATTAGGAAGCTACCAAATATTCCCGTTATCGGGGCATTGGAGATCAACATGGAGTCCGACGAATTCAGCAAATTGCCTCTCGCCTTGCCCTTCCTCCTGCGCAAGCTGCCGCAATTGGAACTTGCCCAGTTGCATCTCAGCCCTTGGTGTTTGTCAAATACGAATGACAAGGACCTCGAAATTCAAGGTGAGCATCTGCACTGGATTTTGAGTTGAATATGACGAGCTGTCACTAAACGGGAATTTATTTCAATAGTCCTCGCCGATGGCCTCCGTGTGTTTTCACCAAGGCTTATGCATTTGGAGATTGACATACCATTCATCTACCGTGAGTGGATCTCCAGAATGGCGATTTTGTTGTCTCCTTCAGGCACGAAGTACATGATAGCAAGTGCCTGCAGCCCTTGTTAATCAACTTGATTTTCGAAGTCACAAGCAATGGATCTTAGCTAAACATAGTCTAGGTCATCCGCAGCGGCACGGAACACCTAATGACATCCACGACGGACGCCGTATTGCATCCATCCGTGATCTCAGCTATCGTCTCGAGGTCCTGAAGCTGACAAACTCCATTGACCTAAGTCTCTTTTTCGAGCATTTTGTAGACGTGGGTGAAAGTGCCCAACTCACGACGCGTCCGTCATGGCCAGCCCTCGAAATCCTGATGCTCCAGGGATCGATCGCGCAGGGAATTGCTGCAAAGCGAGGGCAGCCAGAGGACAACTTTCTGAAATATATGGGGCGCGCCACAAGATATATGCCAAAATTATCAGGAGCACTCGTTGAACTCGATCCTCCGCCCGGTTCTGGCTCGGAAGATGATCAGATGGTGATCGTTTTCCACCATCAACCATTTGTGGTCGCACAAAACGAGGCGGAGAAATTCTTGCTCACGATAAAAAACCACACTCCATCTTCTCCAGTCGTTAATGTCTGGAAGGAGGCTCATCTGGATACGAAAGGTTTGCGGCTGGCCGTCCGATTCTCTTCCGCTATGAGTCTCGATGAGAATGACGAGCCAAAGGAAAGGAGCTGGCATACCTGGGAAGGATAGCGAATTGGTCCAGCAAGGTGGTCATTCAGGCGTCGGAAATGAGTCGGAGGCGATGAAGAACCACTGACAGTTTAGAAATCATGAGTAGTAGACTGGGCTGTTTTTTTAATATTGTTCACAGGCAGGCTGTAACTTGGTGAACACCACCAGACACCTTGCAGCTGCGACACTGCCGGTCCACAGGCGAGGATCAGTTTTCTAAAACATCTAATATACAAACGGACAGGTTCTATACAAAAGCAACAACCCCGTGATCCCATCTTGCCCCAACTCGTAGAAGTGGCAAGACGATGGCCGTCGTGACATTTCACTATTGGTCCGCTCATCCATATATCGCAGCATGTTTTGATCTCCCGATTTGCCCCATCGTCTAATTCTCTTCATGCCAACAACTGCCCGTACGATGAGGCAGTTCCCCATCTGTCGCGTTGGAAGATGAGACGCATGTTCTACTCCTTACAGCAGTAGCAACAACTAGCCATTACTTCAGCATGCAAAACATCAAACCAGCAGTTCTTGATACGCGTGGGAACGTGTCGCAACTTGATTCTTGAAGCATATAGTTGTACATCAAGATCAGAACTGTAAACATGGGCGCATATGCAACGAGCTAGACCGTCAAAGGCCGTGGTTATAAGCATGACAGAGCATCCTAGACAGCCGTGTTTCAGCATGCAATCATCAAATTTCCGTGGCTCAGCGTGGTATGATCCGTCAGCTGTGACCTTTCGAGACAATTCATTCGTCGATACATCCACGAAAGGCACGGCCCAGCACACGATCTGCAATTCTATTGCAAGAAGGCTTAGTAGTAAATCTCGACAGTATATTTCTATGTGATTACTGCTCGAGTTGCATGAAGGCTAGATTGTATTACAAGACAACAGCCATCTCTTCCCGAGTCAACCGAGGATGCCATCAAGGCCCACACTTAAGCCTCGCGCACATATTGCAGGCGACCGGCAATGCTGCCGACAGACCTCTTCTTGGTGCAAGGGGCCGAGGCGTTGGTGGCAGCGGCGGTGGCGTTGGTAGCACCCGATGGGGACAGGGTGATGGGGCTGGCGGAGCTGTCCTCCTGGAAGATGCCGCCGAAGATGACGCCCTCGTTGATGCCGGCGGGCTGCTGGCCGTCCTTGGTGATGTCGGCGCCGCCGTTGACGCCCTTCTTGAGCACGCCGAAGTGGTACTGGCCCTGGCCGCTGATGTCGTTGGGCAGGGGCTCGGTGATCTGGGCCAGGGGGTCGTTGCCGGTGGAGTAGAAGACCTGGGTGGTGCTGCGGGGGATCAGGTCAGTTTACGTTGTACTTGTCTCAGGTTATAGTGTTTGGAACCTACTTGGCGTTGAAGTCGAGGGTCAGGCCGAAGTTGTGGAAGACGCCCTCGGTGAAGGCGGTGTTGAAGAGGATCTGGCTCTGCTTGACGTTGCCGAACAGGATCAGGCTGTCTGGGTCGACACCTCCCTGGGTGGCGGTGTCCAGGAGGGTACCCGTCTTGAGGACGAACTGGTTGGTGCTGAAGTCGTTGCTCTCCACGAATGCAAGCTGGTACTCGTGTGAGAGGTTGAGGGGGCGAGCAGTGTCCTTCATGAGACTGAAGTGAAGGCTCTTCACGCCCTGGGTAGACGGGTCGGTACCGTTGTTGCTGGCCGGGAGAAGCTCGGCACGGCGGAAACCCAGTTGAACATTGTCTGCGCTGGGGGCGAAAATAGATTGGTCGCTACAGAGAGTGTTAGTGAATTAATCTTGGATTTGGCTTAATATGTAGGCCTTTGGTGACCCAAGCATACCTGATGGTGACCTCCAGGGGAACAGTGCCCACGTCAAAGAGAGATGGGGCGACATCGGGAAGCTGCAAGAGCTGGCTAAAGGTCAAGTTCTTGCCGAAGACATTGCTCGGGTTGAACAGGCCATTGTCTGAATCGAAAGCAGAGAGCTGGGTGCCAGCGGGAACACGCCCGTCGAACTGGATAGCAGACTGCGAGGCCGCCAGCGACGCGAGGGAGACCAGGGTGGTCTGGGTGAGAAGGCGTTGAGAGAACATCTTGATGTTAATTTTTTCTAGCGAGCGAAAGGAACGTGGGGCCTAGTACTAGCAAGGCAACGAATGACTGTTGGTTTAGAATACAAAAGTAGCGCTGTCAAGAAAGGATGAGACGATCCCACGCCTTGTCCCGGGAGGCAGGGCCAACGGGCTTGTTATAGGGGAGGGATGTCGGGCGCGCGCTTTCGACGGAGTGCTGGAGCCCCCGAATAACCTTATTGCAGCCATGTTTGAAGTTGAGGCTGCCCCTTGATTGCGGCTCTGGGCAGCGGGAAGTCACGAAAGATCTCCCCCATGGATGGGTTCGACAAGACTCCCCGGTTGAGATCGGTAGATGTGCCGACGGGACCAGGCACACCCAATGTCCCGGGCCACCGTAATTGTTAGCAGGGAGACATTGCAGACATTTGTGAGCAGAGTGGCTTATTTCACGCACGAATCATGTGTCCGTCTGATGCACCCTGATCGACGGCGGACCACGGTAGCCCATGTGCCCAACATGAGCTTCTAGTGTCTCAGCAGGCCGCATCTGGTATCGCGGACGAGTCAATTCCTGCACTATTCATTCAGAGCCGCTAAGCCCCTAAGCCTACGCCCGACTCTTCCCACGGAGTCTTCGCAGCTGGGGTTCAATAGGAGTTAGCTGAAGGCTATGCACATACTGGCCAAGAATTTCAGGGGATTCAAATGTGGCCGAAAGGGTACGAACCGGTAAATCATGTAGATTTTCAGAATCGAAAGATGAACGAATGACGGCGTGTCAAGATTTGTTTCATAACTGTTTGTCAGGCGAATCCTCGCTGTCGGACAGATCCAGTCAGTGCAAATGAAGGTGGGTAATAAGGTTTACAGCCAAGACTGCCTGCCAATTTTGCAGCACCAGCCCCAATGGTAGTTTCTCGTGGTGCAAATCCTCAGGTTTCGCCTTTATGGACATGCACTGTTGAAGAGTACGTCAAGTGGGCTTCGATCAGGGCGGTTATTACCGAAGTTCTAGGCAGGACCATTTGTTTACTGCCTTGCTCATCAATAAGCTTTGGCTACGTTAAGCCACCAGGATGCTGTGAGTCCGCACTTGGGAACCGTCCTCGGCCTTCGAAAATCTTCAGGTGCAGCTTGTGCCTCACCGTCTACTATTTGAATAAATTTAACGGTATCTAGACTACCTTGGCATTTGTGAAATGTACAATGTACCAAGTTTGAGACCACTCTTGTGGCACACAGTCAGCCGGCCACACACGGCCGAGGTTTAAACATTATGTTCTCGACTGCTGATGCGCAAACTCCGGCCTCGCCACGCTGCCATTGTTTCGATACAGACGACAATGATATATTGAGCTCCCGAATGTTTTCATGGAACCCACGGAGATTTTCGGCGCGTCAAGCCTGCGGCGATGTGCTAAAGTTGGCCCGGGGTTGCCAAATCAGTATGCTCATGTGGCTTGAGGATCCAACGGCGAGAGAAACTATAAATCGGGCCAAGACTACCTGAAAGATCGAGAAACGGAGCTCCACGAAGATCATCAGGTCTACATTGAACTGCGCGGCCGGCGACAGGTTTCTGGATTTGTTCTCGGTGGGAGTTACTCTCTTAGCCTACGCCGCTATGTGCGGGTTCGTAATCGTGGACACTTCTGAGTCGTCAACGCACCCTGTAATCTAACACTGACAAAAGTAATCCATTCCGCATCCAGGAACCCCCCTCGGGCCCGGCGGATTTAGCCAAGTCATCATCGGCCGATGCACTGGTATAGTGATCACGCCGTTCCCGGGGCGGGCTTCACTGCGGTTCTAGAGCTGTACCCACCTCCAGATAGATGTGCAGTCACGATCGACGTCTTCGACGGGTAAAGTCATGCCCAGACCATGACCGACCATGCTACCTAGGTACTGGAATGGCCAACCCATGTATATTCGGTCACACCCCTGGCTTCTGCTGCATATTTCTACTGTGTCAGTTCATACTCGGAATTCATCAAATCGTCACAGTCGCGGGCTATTCGTAGCTCTCTTGGGGCTGGAAAAGCTTGATACCTATGCTTGGTCACTGTATAGATGGAGTCAGAATTTGTAAGTCTGTAATTTAGTAGTATGGCATTACTAGTATGACATTGCCATTTCACTAGCTTGACTGCCTGTACTTATATTGGAACTGATGAAGTCGGTCGTAGGGCAAATATCGATGAACTCGTCATTCAATATCTCCAACTCGACTGCTCAGTGCTCACAGAAGTTATACTGCTCTGACGCATTTTCCATGTTCTTCTGCTTTTTCGTCCGCTCAGCCATCAGCTTCAGCCTCAGTTTCTTCGCCTTCTCGAGCGACATCCGCCCATTGGCCACCTCACTGTCCGAAGCCGTAGCGTCCGAAGCATCAGTCCCAGAATCTGGCTTGGTCTCCTTACCATCCCACCATGACTCCTGTTGCGGCGGCACGTTGCGCGTCGAACAGATGCGGTAATGCGGATCCACCAACCAGAGAACGAGGAAACGCCGGTGGCCCGGCCTCGTCTTGTCGACCAGCCCGAATGGCTCGACCTTGTGCTGCAGCGTGTTGGGGAAGGCGAGGAGACGGCCCTGGGGCGTAGTGACGGAACCGATGTTCTGGAAGGGTCGTTCGTCCCGCAGATTACTAGAAGCAACGCCGAATATCTCAGCTAGAGGGGCGTGATCATCTTTCAAAAGCGTACTACTGTTAGCCCTTCTATCTTTCACCTCCCCCGGACACCTGGGGGTTTGGTTGGTGCTGTTGGCCCTGACGACTTACCCTGCTCATATCTCATGTCCATGCCATCCAGCTCCGCTTCGGTGCGGAACGAAATCTTCGCATCCGTCACATTATCAACGTCGTAGTAGTAGAGAGCCGTGGCTGCAATATGCTCGTTCAACATGCCTTCGATGTGCCAGTTGCCTCCCTCATATTCCGGCTTTTCTGGTGTCAACTCGATGCTGGAGAGCTTGATAATTACCTGCAGCCCTTCATCGCGAAAGTCGTCCTGGATCCGGAGCGAGTAGTAATCGTGATCATCCCCACTACTATCGTCAAGCGCACCGGGGAAACCAAATGATCGGTACTTCTGCACGACCGCTTTGCCACTGAGGCCAGCTTTCCACTGCTCATAGGAGAACGAGACCCCTGGCTCAGGGTGGATGACCTTCCGGAAGTTCCGCCGGTAGAACTCGTCCGCGGCCCCCGAGAGTCCGTATTCTTCTATGTCGATCTCAGAATCGTCATCGGATTCTTCCCTCAGATCTTCTTCATCCGCGGAGATAGCAGCGGAGTCATCAGTAGCGGTGTACGGCTTGCCCATGTATTCCGAAACCTGTTTTTTAGCCGCTTCATAGGCCTCCGGGTTGGATTCCCAATTTCGTGTAATTTCATCAAGCCCCTCATACCAATCCGGTAGGCCTGGTCCGCCGAATTCGGCTCCGTATGTCCGTATGCGTGGTGGCGCCCGCCCGTGATATCCGTGAACGAGGACTTCGTTCCAAGGTGCAACTGTGGCTGGGTCAGCAAAGTGCTTCGGCCCATAAAATGCGGGTGACGAAGGGTAAAGATCTGAATGGCGGTCACAGAGAGCTCGTTGGGTTTCAGGAGCCCTGGACGTGACCGCATTAGTTGAGCTATGTTCTTTGGAACCCACTTACTTGCAAGCGCAATGACTTTTTCAATTGCAGTGTATACATCAGCATGATGCGTGGGATGAAGATTATTAATGTAGGAAGAGATATGGACGTTGGTGCCACTATCTTCAGTAAACTCAACCTCGCAGGGAAGCCATTGGAATTTCTTGGACCACATGCCCCCGTGGGTACCGTCGCCATGGAGGGGACGTGAAGGCTGAGATGTAGCTGTGAGACGCGGCGCGATTTCTGCACCTTCAAGTGCCTCAATATTGGCAAGGTCGAGAGGCACTTTGCCTCCGTTGACCAGAACTCTTGTTCTCCCGTACACCAAGGGGAAAAGAGACGGGTGCACAAGATTGAGCACCTTGTCGTCTGAGCCAGGGTGCCAATCTCGCTCGGCATCGGGTCGGTCGAGTAGTGGTTTGACAGCATCCTTCAGTTCTTGTCTGAGGGCCTCTGATACCCGCTGATCAGACTTGGAAATCCTTGATCCGGCATCGAGGACGAGGACCCGACCGATCCTCTCGAATCGCTTGGCCTTGTCCCGCAGCTCAGTCAGGCACCAATCCCATGCCATCTCACTGATGAGATGGATAGCAAAGGCCTCCTGCTTCCACTTTGCAACGATCTCATCATCGAAGACTTTCTTGTGCCAGTCCGGCTTGTCGGTCAAGGCGTTCATGACCCCCAGCATAGCCACCTCTCTGGCGGTCAAGCGAGGTGACTGTTGGAAGTCATTGGCTCCATGACGGAATCTTTCACGGGCTTCCAGCTCGAACTGGTAATAGTAAAAGAACCCGGGGACTTTGAGTTGCCCGTCTCCTGTGTTGTCAAAGTCCTCGTCGAGGCCCAGCTCCAATTGCGCCATGTTGGGATGGTGAGGCCTCTTAGTCGTCAGAGGACGCAAAGTAATTCGACTTAGTGCTGAGCAAGATTGCAAATATGGTCGAGATGTTAGCTGGAGAGCGGCGAGCATTCTGTGCCTGCACGAGGCTAGCATTCTTATATCCGATGAGGACTGGAGATGAATCCTGACGAAACTTCCTCGTGGGAAATAGCGTCAGGCTTCCGCGCGTTGCCTTGCTAGCGTCCCGGGTGTTATGAGTGTCCAAAGAGACATGTTATTTGCCAAGAGGGGCGCGTTTAGGCAGCGGAGAGCTCCACTGTATGTACTTGTCCAAAAGCGGAAAACTAGGCTGGAGCGACCGGTCTTCGTTCCTAGATCTCGGTGTTTTCTCATTGCTGCATGCACCACCTAGTACTGCACCGATTCACCACCTGAAATCTGACCTCCATATCCGTGTTCTCGGGATCAGATCATCGTGGCACCGAGAGCATTGCGAGGCGACTGCAAAACACATGGAAGTCCTTTGGCGGACAGGTGCAGCCCGGTTTGGATCAGGAGACCAACATGGTGTGACTTGACCTGAAATGTATGGGGATTACGGATGAGGAATTCGGCCGTATTGTCACGCCGTACGGCGTCAAGGTCTCGGATGGAACGATAGTAACGCATCACCATAAGTCCCTTGCGGCATCCCCGCACTCGCCCTCCCCCCCTTCTCGTTGTAATGTATTCAGGACCAGGCTGCTGAACCACCTCATCACTTCAGATATCACGGACGACGCTGTCGCTGCACAAGGAGACGCACTCAGAACTTTTGCCAGTACGGGAAAGGGAGGAAGGCAACAACGGCCATCACAACAGGTGGAGGGTGGGAAGGCGACGCCTTTTAGCTGAGCCTCATGAATCGGGCTGTATCTTGTCAAGCAGCGAATACTGAAGCAATGACAAAGTTTCTGGGCGCTTGCTAGCCATTTCAATAGCACTACTATTGTGTACCTAGGTTAGTATCATACTCTGCACACAAGAAGACAAGACGCTCACCGATGACAGGCAGTCGCGCAGCCTGGAGAACGGACTTGCATAGACGAAATTAATCAGTGTTGTCGGGGATGATAAGGCACAGCCGATCGAGTAGATCAAACGATGCCCATCGGTATGATTGGCAAAACTCCATCACCTCAGCTTGCATGTTACCCAAGCCGCCCGTATCTAAAAGGGTCTCTGTGCAATCTTCTGAACCAATTGGAGAATTAGTGGCTGCCTCATCGTTAGACCCCGATCGGAGCGGAAGCCGAGTGGAGAGCGGACGATTTGACGGGCCAAACTAGACGGCCCCGCGCCTCGTAGAGAGTTTCTCCATACATCCAAATCCCGAAGAGTGCCTAGTCCATCACAAGCTTATCAGCAATCACCAACTGCCGGTAGCACGGTCCGCGATGCCAACAGCAGGTCGAAAGATTGCGCGGAAGAACATAACTGTGAATTCGAACGGGGAGAAAGGTAGGAGCGCTATCGCCAGCTGCCTCGCCCCCTCAAGTGCTGAGTACTGACCTTATCGAAGGCTGTGCGAACTGCGAGCGGCGACGGATTCGTTGCGACTTCCAACAGCCAACCTGCAACAAATGTTCCAAGAAAGGATTGGAATGCCCCGGATACAATCGCCAGCTACGATGGATCAACGGAGTGGCAGCAAGGGGCCATCTCCGGGGCCGGACCGTTCCAACCCGGGCATCTCCTCCCGATTCCCCACAAGCTACTCCGGCATGTCCGGGACCCGTCCAGCTCGGAGCGGAAGCGACACCCGGGTGCTCAGATCGTAAGAAATCGATTTTTAGATTGGATCCGGGGAAGGTTGGCCCAGCTACGTCTCCTATCGTGAACAAATTGCCGTCACATACCCGCTTCATGGACTATTATCGGCGGAATCTCGCAGGCCTCATGGTCTGGTTAGATTCCGAGGAGAATGACTACCGAAAGCGCGTGGTCCCCCTTGCTGAATACCAACCAGCCATTGGCTTCGCCATAATGGCATTCGCAGCTGAGCATGGTGCGATGACCTTCCCTTACGATAACATCGCCACGATAGCCGAAAGTGCCCGCGACAAGTGCCTTCATCTGGTCCAAACGCGGGCGCAAGAGATGACCGAAAAGCTCGCCGAAGGCTTCGAGTTGAACAGCCAATCCGATATAGCCGACGCCGAGTGGATGCTTGCGTCTATTTTGATTGTCAATAATTACGAAAATGTGCGGTGCCGCCCCAAGGTGGCTGAGGGCCACAGGCGAGCGGCCCGTACGATTGTCAATCTCTTCACCCACTCGGTCTCGGCCGAAGGCCGCGAGCTCTTTGCTTTTCTCCGAAACCAGTTAGCCATTGAGGATGTGATGGCGGCCACTACAACGTTCGATGAGTATCATATCAAGAATGCAATCACCCCTGTTCCAGGGTCAGAGTGTCTGCTATTCTCGAAATATCTCACACTCCTACACCAAATCACGCTCCAGTCAATGAAGCTCACCGAAGAACCACACGCGGCAAAGGTCTCAGAAGGGCCCCTCACTATCAGCATAGTCCATTCGGAGCTCGAGCAAGCTAGAGGGGCCACCTTGATCGCAGCAGGTCGTCTTGGCCTGGTTGGATCGACGATGTCTCGTGATTTTGTGCGCCTGGTAGAGATATACCACAACGCAGGACTGCTGTACGCGTCTCAGTGTCTCAAATGTGCACCAGAAGAAAGCCCTGACTGGACGACGACATGCACCAAGTTGTTTGATCAGCTGTCAGGGTTCGATGATCTGAATACCTTTGTACAAAATCTTCCGTGGCCGACTTTCATTGCGGGAACTACTTGCCGTGGGAATAAGGATCGTCAAAGAATAATCCTCTCGATGTTTACTGTCATTCATGAAGCTACGAAATTCGATTATTACATGGATGCCATCGACTTCCTGGAAGACTTCTGGGCCGGCTCGATTATTGACTGGAGGTCACTTATCCGGGCGAGAGAAGTGTCCGGGAAACGCATTCTCGTCGTCTGAAATATCCGGTGAATATATCGCACAAATTGGAGTTACAAAAGAACGTCATATTGACTGGATCAGAAATTGACAGTCTCCTCATCCTCAACCCCAAACAACACTCTCATGGGGTCCTGGTACTTCATGAAACCTACGCCCGGCTCACATATGCCATAACCCAGGAGTCTCTGGGCCTGTGGCGTCATCTTTCGGACCTTCTCCAGGGGAACCATGAGGAACTGGTTTTCCGCCGGACGAAGAGTTGGCTGACAGAGAAATATCCCAACCGTCTCCCGATACTCGTCTCTATTAGTCGCGATTAGCCAATATCCAGAAGCTACCTTCAGAAAACCGCGCCTTGAAGGTACGCACGTGGTCATATTCCCTCCACCCGCGTGATAAATGTTTCCAAGGAAGATACACGCGTCACCGGGCTCAAGCTCAGCGGGAACAGTCTCCTCATCCAGCGGCCGCCGTTCCGGGCCCCAGAGGTGCGACCCCGGGATAACTACCGTAGCCCCGTTGGCCGCCGTGGTCTTGGTCAACGCGGTCACGCAGCCGATCATCACCGGCAGCTGCTTATCATGAGGGTGATAGTCACTTGCATCGAGGTCAGCATACTTGGAGATTGCCGCGCGTCCCAAGGCGAGAACCCACTTGTCGTCGCGGTGCAAAACCTGCCGCCTGCCGCCCGGGTTGACGCGGAACCCGACCGTCGAGGAGATGATGGGCTTGCCGCTGACTGTCTTCTGGTGGTCGCCCCTCCAGAAGGTGTGTGACGAAGAGACGAGGATGTTGGCAACGTCAGTATAGAGCTTGTTGCACGCAAGCTCGACGCAGTTGTCCGAGATCCCTAGTAGACCGGAGGCTCTCTGGGTTGTCAGTGGGAAAAAGCCAGATTTGTCTGGTATGTCATTGTCGAAGTATGGTTTCAAATCCTTCTTGATCGCCTCCGCGAGATCGCGAGTGATGAGCTTCTCTACTATGACACCACCATCGCGATTGATGATATCAACCAGCTTCTCAGGGGTGGTCGAGGGGTCTGTGGCGTCGCAGCGAGCAAGGGATGGCTGGGGTTTTGGGGTGTCTGATAATGCCATGGTTGTGATGTTGAAGTTTGGATCTCGAAAATAACAGTGCCTTGGTGATTAGATAGGGGCCATTTATATCATTTATGAAGTGGTAGACGCCGTTTCAGAGCCAACACCATGAAGGGCGTGAAACTTATCAGCCAGAATCTCTCAAGATGATACCCTCTTACGGCTAGATTTGCCGAAGGGCGTGTATGTCAATCAGTCTCCCACGAATCCCCTCCCAACCCACGACATGTGTCTGGATTGGCAAGTAAAGGCTGCAGTTGGGAGTTGTTAACTGCATAGGGTCGTGTTGCTTTAGCTTTCTCAAAATAATGCCTATATCGGGTTAGGCTGTTCCCTCTTATCTTCGTAGAGTTGGGGAATCTAGGCATAGATGGAGTGTAGACGAATCATCGGCCTCATTTTCCAATGTCGTGTATCCATCACCTCAGGTTTACGGTGCCTACAACTTCTTCAAGCTCATCGAGATCAATTGGGTAGATGATTTTAGTGATATTGAGGTCGCCAAAATCTCGTTCTGGATAGGTTGATCTTTCAAGCCCATGGGGATCATTAGACCGTCGTTAGCAATGCGCCTAGAGTTCTGCACCTGATTTCGCGCGTGAGGCATCGGGGTTTACGCCGCCCGTGGTCGTGCCATCAATGCCTATCATTTCGCAAGGATCCAGGGCACAGAATAGAGAACGTTTCTGGGGCGGTGGAGCAGATTGTCTTTTCTACAGAAAGTTTTTAGAGCAGTGCAGCGTCTTTCATGTGGCAAGTTCTGTGATATACCTTGCATTAATTCCAACCATAGGTTACCTGAAGCGCTCTGATTGACATAGCTAACCAATGATATCGATGTTGCCCATGAGGTATAGACACTGTAGATGGATTTGAAATGACCCAGAAAATATGGCACTCATTACTAAATTCTGAATTGAAAGTATTCGGTATTAAGTAGCCTATTTTTAGATAAGGCTGATGTGTGGTCACAAGGCAACAGGGAAACATTGAACACTGTACCTGGGAGACAAAACGCAAACTCCCATGCTTCAACCCGCGGCAAGTAGGCGAGAGAAAAGTTGATACGAGAACACATATCCTGGCCTTTCCTTTCCAAGTTGCTGCATCCCAAGCTCATAAATCGTTCCGTCTCTCCAATTTTCTCCACGACTAACTCTGAAAATGCTGTCATTCTCGCTGCAAACTTCGTCTCTACAAGTTAAAGCATTATCAGAATAAGTATCTTCTCTCTGCATTCGTTTATCCCGCCGAAATCTTGAACGATAGCGACGGTCTGCTTCCCAGCTACAAACGCACCGGGTAGCTGTCCTGTCGTTGCCATATGATCGGTCAATATTGCTGCCCAGCAGTGCGTGCAGGGTTATTTTAGGCATAAAAATTAGAGTACATGGTGGTAAGCTCTTGCTACTGTGCCGTGCATCTTGTGCTGTATATAGCCATTAAAACAAATGCAGGTCGGCACTATGGCCGCATCTCACGTGTGCCGGCTGGTGGGTGGCCTCAAGTGTGGTCGAGTCAAGCTTGGCGGTTGTGGGGTCCACAAAGCTGCAGTATAGCCGACAGCTAAAGCTTGTAGACTCTACGAATACAGACATACTAGAGAGTATACCTATAGAATTTAGCTATGAAATTTAATTAGCTATAACTACTTCTATAGCTACCAAAACCCCCTAACCCTATATTATACTATTAAAATAGATTTTTCTTAATATTATAAATTATTATTACTTAGCTGCATACTTTCTATTATATCTATATATAAATAGTATTAAATCTTAAGTAGATATTTAAATTTATATTAAAAAAAAAAAAATATTAATTATATTTATTATTATAATAATATTAAAAATAATATAAATAACCTAAATAATATATTTATTTAATTTATATAAATCTTAGTATCCTTAGAATATATTTTTTATTATTATAAAGTCTTTTTTATATAAACTATTTATTTAAAATTAAATTTTAAATAAATACTTAGCTTAATTTAACTTTTAGCCTTAAAATATTACTATTAATATAATATTATAATATAGCTTAAAAAAAATAAATATTAAAAATTAGCTTAATAAAATAATCCTTAATATTTATTTTTCCTTTCTTTAAATATTATAATTATTATATAATGATAAAATAAGTATTTAATATTAATTTAATAATTATATTTTTAAATTATTTAATTCCTTTAGAATTTATAAACCTAAGAATAATATATATATAAAGATAAATAGATCTTTATAAATTAAAATATAATATTTATATTAATATTAATTAAGTTAAAAGATTTTTAAATTTAAATATATATTAATATAAATATTAAATTAATTACTTCTTATATATTTCTTTAAATATATATATTATATTAAGCATTATTATTATATTTATATTACTTAATAATATAAATAATAATAAATATAACTTAAATAAAAGTATAATTAAAAAGCTTTTAATTAACTTAAATAGCTTACTTAATAAAAGCTAAATATCTTATTCTTTATTTAATAATAATAATATTAAAGATAAAGACTTAATAGCTTTAAATAATTAGCTTATATTCTTTAATAATTTAAATATATATAGTGTATTATAAAAGCTATACTATTAAATATTTATTTTAAATAGCTTAAAATAAGTATTTAATAGTATTATAATTATAAGTTAGCTAATAACTATAATATAAGATTAATATAATAATCTTATCCTTAAGTATCTTATAAAGCCTTTATTAATTAATTAAGATAATATTAACCTTTTTATTTAAATATAAATTAAATTTATTATTAAATCATTAAAAAACTTATTTAGCTATAATAATATATTTAATAAAAGTATAAATAATCTAAATATCTTTTTAAGGTATATAAAGTAGCTCTTTATATAACTTATAAATAATATTATATTATTATAAATAAGCTTATATATTAATTTCCTTTAAGCTATCTTTATTTATATAATATTATTATATTTTTTTAAAGAGTGAGAGTTTAGGCTAAAATAAATTAAGATTATATTTTATATTATTTTTAAAAAGAATAATATTATCCTTATTATTAAGATAAGGTTTAATAAGAATATTATTTTTTAATCCCTTATTATTATTATAAGGAAGATTACCTTATAAATTATACCTTTTATTATCTTAGTTAAGGCTTATTATAAATAAATATATATATTTATAAGTATTAAATTAATTTTATTAAATAAAAATTCTTATATTTAAAACCCTAATATATTTAAATATATTAATAATAATAAGTTTATATATATTCTTATAAGCCTTAAAATTATTATTAGTGATTATATAAGGAAGATCTTTTAAATTAATTTAGATAATATATTTAATTATATTATAATTAATAAGCTTTATATAATATATTAATAAAAGTTATTTTAAAGGGAATTTATTATATTAAATTACTTATAATCTTTTCTTTATAATAATATCTCTTTTTTTAATTATATAATAACCTTTTTAAAAGATATTAAAAAGTTTATTCTTTAATATAAAGGCTTTTAATATATAAATAATAGTAATAATTATATAAGGTTTATTAAAACCTTTATTAATTACTTTAAGATTAAGCTATATATATAGCCCCTTATAAAAAGGTATATATTTAATTTTTATTAATTTAAGTTCCTTATAAGGCTTATTAATTTAATTAACTTTTAATTATTTATTATAAAGGCTATTATTTATATAAATAATATTAATATACTTAATAAGGCAAAAGCTATATTATAAATATATTTATAATTATAAAGCTATAGTAATTAAGCTATAATTAAAGCTATTAATATATATTATAATAATATAAATAATATTAATAAAGTAGCTTTAATAGAGGAATTTTTAAGTCTTAACTTAATTATTTAATTAATTCTTGTTATTATTATATTAGGGATAGATATTAATATTCTTAATATTAAAATAATTATATAATAAGGTATTTTTTTTTTTAAGGATTTTATAAATTAATTTTAATAAAAAAGATAAGTTATTAAGAATAAGTAATTTAGCTATATTATTTAGTTTATATCTTAGTATTTCTTTAAGGATTTTATTAAAGCTATATTAAATATAGTTTTAAAAATAAAATAAGATTTAAATAATATATAAAATAAAAAGCTAGGATATTAAAAGAAAATATTTATCTTATTATTAAGTATTAATAAGGGAATTAAGGTTATAGCTAATAATTTATATATTTCTTAAAATGAAGAAGATATTTTCTTTAACCTTATTATTATTAATAAGCTAGGTGATAATGTTGATTTGCTAGTAGCTATAAGAAACCTAGTAGTTATAGATAATAATGCTAATAATATAATATTTATAAAGTTAGAAGTAAATATAATATTGAATTAAAATTAATATAAAAGATGTTATATATAATATTCTAAAGATATTATTTATAATATTTATTAATATATATATATAGCTTGGAAGATAATGAATGAAAGGGTATATTAATATCTTTTTATATATTTTAATTTTATTATTAATTTTATTAACTTTAATTATTTATAAAGGTAAAAGTTAATATTTATATAAAAGGATATAAATTAATAGTTATTAAGCTAAGAGTTTAAGTATTATAATTATTATATATTTAGTATTCTAAAGCTTATAAATAATTTATTAAAGAAATAATAGCTTAGAAAACTTAGTATTATAATATTAGCTGGAAAATAGCTTAAAAGATTTAATGAATAATATAAGGAGAAAATTAATATTTAAATTTTATTATAAAAGTAAATATATGTTATACTTAGTATATAGTTTATATTAGATAATTTATAATTTAGTTTAGCTTAAGTTATTAAAATTAATTATTAGGTTAAATATAATAAGCCTTTATTTTAAATTATTAATTATTTTATTTAAATAATATTAAATTTAGATATATAAAAGTTTAAGAAGTAAGGTTTATAATTTTTTATTAATAAGTATATTATATAGCTATTAGCTATTAAGTAAGCTTATAATAATAAGCTTATTAATTATAAATAATAAGAAAAAGCTATATAGAAAAAGGTTAAAAAGTAAGCTTAATTAGCTATATATTAAAAAATAAGCCTTTTTAGTATATTATTATTATTATAGATAAGTATTAAGTAATTTAGGGCTATAATTAATATATCCTTAGGTAGAAGCCTTAAGATATAGCTATTATATTTATTATAATTATAGCTCTCTTAGGGATAAATACTTACTTTTTATCTAGGTATTTATATTATAATAAGTATAAGTAGCTTATTATAAAAGTAATATTAATATATAATAATGCTTATTATTAGTAGCTTTTAATATATTAATTTTAGCTATTCTAAAGGCTATTATATATAACCCTTAAATTATTATATTTAATAAAATTAATAGTTATAATAATTATTAAGGCTGTTATTATTTAGTATATATAATATAGCTACTTTTTTTAAATATTATAATTAATATTAAATACTTAAAGAATATTTAATTAGCTTTATAATATTAAGGTTATTATTATTATTTAATATAAATAATTAAAGCTTATTATTAATATATAATTTATTAAAATTATTAATTTAGCTATATATTTAAAAGTTGCTTTTTATAAATTTAAAAATAAAGTATTATTTAAGTTATTTAAGTAATATTTATAATAGCTTTAATATATAGTAATTAGGATAATAGTTAAAGTTATTATTTTATATTATAATATTTATGATTTTATAAAATAATAATTTATTTATATAGAATTTTTAGAAGTTATTATTAATAATTAAATAATATTATTTTATTAAATAAGGCCTTTATTAATTTTATATTAAAGAAGATAGGGTGCTTTAAAGGCTATTTATTTAATATTATTAATAACTTTATTAATAAAATTATAAATATAGGTTTTAAATTATTTAATTATAATAAGATTAATAAGATTAATAAGGTTAATAAAATTAGTAAAACTAATAAGTCCTTAAAGGCTATTTATTTAATATTATTAATAACCCTGCTAATGAAATTATAAATATAGTTTTTAAATTATTTAGCTATGGTAAGATTAATAGGGTTAGTAGGATTAGTAGGGCTAGTAGGGCTAGTAGGGCTAGTAAGGCTAGTAGAGCTAATAGGGCTAGGGGGGGCGGGGGGGGCGGGGGGGCTGGGGGGGCTGAGGGGGCTAGAGGGGTAGTAGAATTAAGAGGATTAATAGGATTAAAAGGATTAGTAAGGCTAGTAAAACTAGTAAATCCTTAAAGGCTATTTATTTAATATTATTAATAACCCTATTAATAAAGTTATAAATATAATTTTTAAATTATTTAATTATAGTAGGATTAATAAAATTAAAGGAAGGGGGGATAAGAGGATTAGGATGTATTTAATCTTTTAAATAAAGTTTATATAAGTAAAAATATCTTTTTATAATATTATTAGCTAATTAAGAATTATATAATCCTTTTTAATTTTATATAAGTAAGGAATAAAATAATATAATATAAAGTATAATAAAATTTTAAAGTATTAAAATTATATATATAGCTTAATAAATTATATAATTTTATTAATATTATTTTAAGTTATAAATATTAATTAATTATTTTTTTAAATTTATTATTAGGTTAATTTTATTTATAAATTATATTTTTAAAGTATTATAATAGCTTAATAATATAAAGTTAGCTTTATAGCTATAAGTTAAATTTATAATTATAAAATATTATAATTATATATAATAAATTAAATTTCTTTATAAATTTTTAAATTTATTATATTAATATTATAATAGCTAAATAAGCTATAAGATAATAAGATAATAGATTAAATTTAGCTAAGATAGTTAAATAAGGCATTAAATAAGAGTTAAATTTAGGAATAAATATTAAAATAAAGAGTTAAATAATTATTAAGTTTTTGCTAAGATAATAAGATGGTGATTAGATGATAGCTAGGATAGCTAGATAGCGACTAAATGATAATTAGGATAGCTAAATAGCTATTAAATTCTTATTAAGATAGCTAAATAGCTTTTTAATTCTTATTAAAATAGCTAAATAATAATATATTTTTTAGCTTAAATAGCTAAATAATAGCTAAGTTTTTAACTTAAATAATAATATAATAGCTAAATTTTTAGCTTAGATAGTAATATAATAGCTAGATTTTTAGTTTAAATAAAATGATAATAATAAGCTTTTTAATTTAAATAATAATATAATAATTAGTTTTTAAAATAAAATAAAATAATAATTAAAAGCTTTTAGTAATTATAAGGATAATAATATTTAGCTTTTAATAATTATAGGTATAATAATAATTAGCTTTTAATAATTATAAAATTAATAATATTTAGCTTTTAAGATTATAATAATAATAATAGTTAGCTTTTAATAATTTTAAAAATAATAATAATTAATTTTTAATATTTATAATAATAATAATTATTATTTTATAATAATTAATATAATATAAAAATAATAATAATAATATATAAAGATAAAATTAAAATTTATTATTTAATAAATATATTTATAGCTATAAAATATTTATTAGCTATAAAGGCTAAATAAAAATTATAATTTATTTATTTATATAAGAAAATATCTAAGCTATAAATAGCTAGTTAAAATTTAATTATACTTTATTTATTATTTAGTTTCTCTTTATTTATTATATTTAATACCTTATTATTAATATTATTTTTTAATTTATTTTATATTATTTTATTAAGAGCTTATAGCTATATAATAAGGGCTATTTATTTATTAATAAGCTTTATTATACTTTATTTATTATATTTCTTAATAAGATTTTAATAATAGGCTTTATTTTTTAATAAATTAAATAAGATATAGCTAATAAGTTTTTTTTATTAGTTTAGATATAAAAAATAATAAAAGCCTTGATAATTTTAATTATAATTAATATAACTTTAAATTAATTAATTATTAATAATAAATATAATATATATTAAGCTAAATTAATAAATATAGTTTTTATAACTATATATATTATATAGGATCTTAACCTTAATATTAATAATATAATTAATTAAAAAAAGTATATTATTATTATTTAACTTAAATTAAGTATTAGTTATAAAGTTATATTATTATATTAATAAATAATATATAAAGATAATAATAATATTATTAAGATAATATTAATTAAAAGTTTTAATATCTTATTTAATAACTTAATTTATCTTAGCTAAAATAAATAAATTAATATTATTAAAATTATATAAATTATTAATAATATAAAGATTCTTAATTATTAAGTTAAGTATAAAGAAAGTAATATAATATAGCTTTTTAGATTTTTTAATAACTTTTAAAGTAAGAAAAGTAAATATTATATAATTAATTAATATAAAGGCTTTAATATTATAAGTATAGATAGGTAATTTAAATTATATTTAATATTAATATTTTATTAGGAAAGGTGTATTATTAATGCTTAAAATATATTTATATTTAAAGCTAGGCTTAAATATAGCTACCTTTTTAAAGGTATATAATATAAATGTTATAATATATATTAATAGCTATAAGAAAAGTAGTAGCTATAAATATTAATATTTATTAGTTATTTTCTAAATAAAGTAATAAATAATTAGAGTTATTAAATTATTATTAAAAGAATTAGAGGGAGGAATAAAATTATTAAATTAATAAATAATATCCTTAGTATTAAAAGCTATAAATTACTTCTTCTTTTAGCCCTTTTTAGCTTATTTAAGGGTCTTAAAATTACCTTTATTTATTATAATAAGAGGTATAAATAAAAGAAAATTTAAGATTATATTAATAAGTTTATTAATAAATTTAAAACTCCTTAGCTTATAAATAAAACTTTACTTTAATATAAATATAAGGGAAGATATATAAGTAAGTAAAGAAATAGGTATAATATTAAGTAAGAAAAGTAGTATAAAGCCTTAAAGCTTTATAACTTTATTATAAGTTATAATTATAAAATTATAATTAATAATTTTAATATTTATAAAAGTTAAATAATAAATATAATTATATAATATAAATATAAAAATTTATAATATTTTAAATAAAAGTAATAATTTTAATATTATTTAAATTATAAATTATTATTAATTATAGCTTATATAAAGTAAAATTATTAAATAAATATTTTATTTTTAAAAGGGCTATTTTCTTTATTTTTATTAATTTAAAAGAAATTAATAAAAATATTATATAAAGAAGTAGAAATATTAAGTAAATTAATATAGCTATTTTTATTACTTAATTAAATAAAATAATTATAATAAAAAATATAAACTTTTTATTATAAGTTAATATTAAAAATATTTATTATATTTTATAGCTTTAAAAATATAAGGTTATCTTTAATATAAGAAGATTTAAAAATAATTTTATAAGTATTATTATAGTTTTAAAGCTTAATATATAATATATTATATTTATTATATAGATTTATATAGCTAAAAATAAATATTATAATAAATAAATATAAAAAATAATTTATTTTTAATATAAATAAATAAAGAAAATAATAGGTAATAAAATATAAATTAATAAAAGAAAAAGTAGCTAATTAGGTTAAAGAATATAAAGAAAAAAAGGAAGTTTATAAAATAAGCTAAATATAATAAATTAATAAATATTAAGCTGCTTAAGTTAATAAAAGGATTATTATTAATTAATAAGTTATCTAGGTAATTATTATAATTATAATTTTTATAATAATTATAGCTTTTATAAATATAAGCTTATTATTTTAAAAAGCTTTTTAAAATAAAAAAATATATTTATAAGTATTTAAAAAATAGCTTAATTATTAATTTATTTATATATTAAATATAGTTATTATAATTAAGGTATTAAGTTAATATTCCTATTAATATTAAGTATATTAAATAAGTTTTTATTAATAAAAATTATTTAAAGATTTAAAGGCTTATTATAATTAATAATAATATTAATATTATTATCTTTATTAAATTAATTATAATATTTAAAGTTAATATTTTATTATATTTATTAAAAAGGGTTATCTTTAAAAGTAATATATATATAATTAAAGTTATTAATTTTACTTTATATAATATTAATGCCCTTATTTATAAAGTTATAAGTCTTAAAAGAAGATTATATAAAAGGCTTTTTTTTTATAGCTATTAAATAATATAATATTTCTTCTTTATTAATAAAAAGGCTTATTAAGATATAAATTTTAAATATAATGAAAGTTATTAAATAATAATTATTATTATCTTAATTAAAATTATATTTAAAGGCTTATTTAATTATAATTAAAAATATTATTATAAGTATATTAATAATAAAAGTATGCTATATATTATATATTAAGTTCTTATATATATAGATATTTCTTATAAAATTATTATTTATATACTTAAGAAATAAGTTAATTAGCTTTTAAAATTTATTAAATATTATATATTTAATAAGCTTATTTATTAAAATAATATAAATTAAGGTATTTTTATTAATTTTAAGTTATAAAAGTTATAAAAAATAAAATATTAACTTTTTATAATTATAATAATTAGTATTATAAAATATAAAAATAAAGTATAATATAAGTTGCTATAATAAATTAATATTATTATAATATATAATATAATAAAGGTAAATAAGTATATAGATTATTTATAATAAATAATATTAATTTCTAAATTATATATTTATAATTTTTAGTAATAGCTATATAGTAAATTTAATTAAAGGTAATACTTTTTATTATATATTTAAAGAAAGGTTTTTTTATATAATATTATTAATAATATTATCTTATTATTTCTTAAATATAATTTTTAATGCTTTGTTAATAATATTAATTATAATAATATCTTTAAATATATTGCTTAAGTTATAGTTTTAATTAATATTTTATTTAATGATATTTATAATTATTTTATTTTTTATAATTATATTAAGTTATTTTAATAGCTTTATTATATTAAGGTATATTATTTAATAAATAATAAGAGCTAAAATATATTTTTAAAAGCTATAATAAAGAAATAAGAAAAGATAATAATATTTTATATTATTAAAAGTATTATTTATATAAGATTAATAATTAAAGAATTTTATATTATAATTTAAAGTAATATAATTATTATAATTTATTAGTTTTTTAAAGCTATTAATAGCTTAAAATTATAATATAATAAGCTTTATATATATTTATTTTATATATTATAATATAAGTATAGGAAGAAGCTATTATAGCAGTATACACCTTATGGCTAGCAGTAAATAGGTATATATAAGTCCATAGCCCCCTCCTTTCCTTTTATTTAAAAAGAATTAACTTTTCTTTATACCTTTATTTAAATAAATTACTTCTAGAGAGATATTCTCCCTCTTACCTAAGGAGCTTTTTTTAATACCCCTTAAATTCTTAATATAAATAAATCCCTAGGCCTATAAATAAGGTATAAAATGCTTATTATATCTTATTTTATTAATAAATAATTATAAGAAATTTCTTTAAGTAGCTAAGATATTTATATAATAGTTATATTTAGGGCTACTAAGTTTATTATTAAATGCTTAAATTATAAAATAGGAGGTTTCTTAATATATAAGTTTTTTATATTATTAAGTAGATTAGATTAAGATAAGTATTTAATTATATAAAAAGGAGATTATTTTTAAATATTTAAAGATTTTAATTAATATTTATAAATTAAAAGTAATTTTATTAATTAAAAATAATAATTATAGTTTTAATATAAAGAAAGATAATTTATTAATTTTAAAAATTTAAACTTAAGAGATAAAATTAAAGTATATCTTAATGCTTTTTAATTATATATAAAATATTAAAGATAAAAATTATTAAATTATTTAGAAATTTTAATATCTTTTTATTTTTAAAATAATTAATAAAAAAGAAATTTTTAAGATTTATTTAAATATTAAAGGTAATCTTTAAAAGGGTTTTAAATTAAGATAATTAAATATAGATAATTATATTTAAAAGCTAAATATTAATTAACTTTTAAAAGATATTTATTTTTTTTCTTATTTAATAAGGAAAGATAAATAAATAATAGTTATTATAAATTAATTAAAGTAATATTTAAGAAATTTAATTTAATTAACTTAATATTTTTTAATCTTAATAATTATTTAAATTATTATAAAAATAATTAAATAAAATAAAGAATTTTTAATTAAATAATAAATTAATAATCCCTTTTAATTTATAATAATATAATTTCTTCCTTAAAATAACTAAAAGCTAAATAAATATAACTTATTAATATACTAAGAGTATTAATTATTGATAATAATAATAACTTAAGTAGCTAATTAATAAAATTAATTTTAAATAAAAATAATTTTAGTAATAATAAATCTATATATTTAAGTCTAAAATTAACTAATTAGGTTAATTTTAAATTTAAAGGATTATTATTAATAAGAGCTAATTTTATTAATATAAGACTTAATTTTTTTATTAATTTTTATATTATTAACTATTTTATTTATTTTAAAGAGGTATAAGTATTTCTTAATATTTTAAATAATATTACCCTATTTATTTTAAAAAGGCTTATTATTATTATAAAGTTATTATAATAAATTAGCTTATATATATTTAATATAAAAATATAAAATATTTAATAAATTAAGCTTTTATAAGCCTTTTATAATCTTAATATAAATTAATAATATATAATTAATTAATAGCTTAAAGAGCTATTATAAAATAAATTTATTAAAGATATTTACTTAATATAGGATATAATTTATAATTATAATAAGATTTTATAGAAACTTTAATATAAAAAGAAGGAATTAACTATTAATTTTTAAGATAAGCTTTTAGCCTTAATTATATAATAACTTACTTAGGATTATAAGATTTAAAGAAACTTAATTTATAAGAAAAAGTAATTATAATTAATAAATATTCTTTTATAAATCTATAAGAATATATAAAAGGAGGATAAATAAGATTAAAAAGCTATTAATTATAAATTTAATAATAATTTAAAATTTATATAAAAACTAAATAGCTATAAATATATTATATTATTTATATATTATATAATATTATAAAAACTTAAGAATAATAATTAAAATACTTTATTTAATTATAACGGGATTTATAATAATAAGGTTTATTAATTCTAACTTTTTTCTACTAATTAAAAATTAATCTTTTAATTAAATTAAAATATATAGCTATTTATAACTAAGGAGGAATTAATAACTCTTAATAAGGAGATAAATAGTAATAATAATCTTAAGCTTAAGAAAGATAAATTTAAAAAATTAATATAAGAATTAAAAAACTAATATTTAAATAATATAAAAAGTAATAAGGCTTACTTTAAATCTAAATAATAAATATATAATTTTTATAAATAATATTTAAATTAACTTAATAATAAAATAATTAAAGTAAAATAATTTACTTAACTAATTATTAATAATATTATTATTTTAAATAAATATATTAATAAGATTCTTACTTAACTTAAAAAAGATATTTTTAATAATAAAATAATTATTAAAGAAATAAATATTAATAATAAATAGATAAAGATTAATAAGATTAATAAAATATAAAAAAAAGATAAAATATTAGCTATTTATTATAGCTATTATTAAGCTAATTATAATATTTATAAATATTTAATATTAAAGATACTTTTATAAAATGATATTTTATATTATAAGGATCTTATAAAGATAAAATTTTTCTTTAATTTAAAAGATAATATTATAAAAGGAATTAAAATATCTCTTAAGGCTATAACAATTAATTATTATAAAAATATAAAAGGTATTACTTATTATATTTATAGACTATTTATATATTATTATAATATAAATATTATAATAAATTATAATTAATTATTAAGATATATAACCCTTTTTAAAAAAAATAATAACTTTAAAGGCAACGTTTTTATAATAATTAATAAGGTCTTATTTAATTATATTAAAAAAACTAATCTTATATATTTTTTTCTAGCATTTATCTTTAATATATTTATCTTTAAAATTAAAAGAGAATAGCTTAATTTTTTAATTAATTATTTTTATTTAAAAGATAAGATAATATTAATCCCTTTAAAGCTAAATATAATTAATTAAATTAAAATTAATAAGTATAGAATAAAGCAATATAATTAAGTAATAATATTAATAAATAAATCTTATAAAAATATTAATAATATACTTAAATAACTTAATTTAAAATATATATATATAAAGGAACTTAATAATATAAATATAATAATATAAACCTTAAAACCTATCCCTTTTACTAAATAACCTTAATTTTCTAACCTTTATAAAATAAAGTAGAAGGTAGACTTCTTAAACCTTATTATTATTCCTAAGCTATTAATTATAAGGTTTTTTAATATACCTAAAGAATTTATATAAGATAAAATTATTATTATAAAACTTAAATTAAGTGATTACCTTATAGATTATATTTATATATTATAAGATAATATAAATAAAATTATTTAAATAAATAAAGAAATTATTATTAATAATTATTATTAAAATTAAAATATATCTTTAATTACCTTTCCTTTAAATTAAAGTATAATCCTTATTAATATAATAAATATTTAAATAATATTAAATTTCTTTAAAGTATAAAGATTATTTTAAAGGAAAGATAAATTTAATTTCTATTTATATTATATTTTTAAAATAAATATAATTAAGTAGCTTAATTTAAAAAAGGTAATAATAATAGAGTTAAATTTTATAATTAATTAAATATTAAATAAATATATAGCTAATATAAACCTCTTATTAATTTATTTTAAAGGAATAGAAAATTAATTCTTTTTAGCGCTTATTAATATAAGTATTATAATAAATATTATTAATATTTTTATTTATAATAAGTTTTCTCTTCCTTATATAAATACTTTAGCTTCTTTTAATATATATAATAATATTAAGATTAATATAATAAATATAATAAAAATTAATATATATATTATAAGATATTAAGATAGAATTATATTCTTTATTATTAATTAAAAGGATATTAATTATAAAGTCTTTTTAAATATATTATTCTTTAATTAAATTAAAATATCTTTTATATATATCTTTAATTAATTTATATAAATAAGTTTTAAATTTAAAAAAATAAGATTTATAGCTAAAGTTAACTTTAGCTATTTATTTTAAGGATTTAATTAATTAGAAAAATAAAGGCTAATATTAAAAAGAAATAATTAATAATTAGCAGAAAATATATTTTTAAGTAAATATTAAATAAATTAAAGCTAAAAGATATTCTTATTTTATTAATTATTAATTTTAAACTTTTTTTATTTATTTCTTTATTATTTTAAATTATAAAAAAGGAGTTAATAAAGTTATATAATTAAGAATTTAATAATAATAAAAATAAATATAAATATAATTATTATTAATTAATATATAAGTAAGTAAAAAGGGCTTAAAAGAGATTACTTAGCTATAAAATTTAAAAAATTATTTAGTTAATTAATATTATATATAAATTTATTAAAAGGAAAGTTAAATTAATTAATAATTTAAATTTTAATAATATAATATTTAAAGGGATAATTAATTAAAAAATATTATAATTATAGGAAGTTAAGATTACTTAGGAATAAATATTATTTAATAAATATAATAAATAAGTAAAATTTAAGTTTTTAATAATACCTTTTAAATTATAATTTATTAAGAATAAGTAGCAAATTATATTTAATAATAATTATAAAGGCTTCTTAAATTAAGAAAAGGATATATTTTAATACTTATTTATAAATTATAAAGCAGTATTTATATAAAAATAAAGCTATTTAGGTATTATTATTTTAAAAGTTATATTATTTTAAGAAATATAAATTATATTATATAAACCTTATTAATTAAAGAGTATTTTAATTTTATATATATTATAAGATAGGGTAATTTAAGTATTTAAAGAGTAAATTAATAAGGGAGTTTTAGAAGAATTAAATTTATTATATTATAATAAATAATTCTTAATAATAAAAAAAAATAATAATTTTTAATTTATTAATAATATATAAAAATATAATAAGTTTATAATTAAAGATATATTTATTTTATTTTTAATTAATTAATTCTTAAAAGAATTTATTATATATTAAATATTATCTTTATTTAACTTTTTTTTAAAATATAATTAAGTTAAATTATAAGAAAAGAATTATAATATAATAATTTTTATAATATTTATTAGCTTATATTAATTAAGCACCTTATTTATAAAAATAATAAATTTAATTATATAATTTATATATATTATAATATAATTATTATTTAATTTTATATTATATATTTACTAAATCTTTCTTAATAATATTATAATAAAAGGCTTTATAATTATTTATAATAATTTTAAAATATTAAATTTATTTAAAATTAAGAAATTTATAATTAAATATATTAAAAATCTTAATTAAATCTTTTTAAATATAAAGCTAATTAAGGCTATAATATTAATAATTAAATTTAAATAATACTAAAAGTATATTAATATTATTAATTATATTTATAAAATAAATAATTAATTT